>JARYHS010011408.1:86127687-86794452 GCA_031002005.1 Vandiemenella viatica
TTTTACTTCCACTTCCCTTGATACCGCATTTCCCAACACAACATTCTGTTTTCTACCTTTTAAAAATTCTTCTACCCAGCAAATCACTTTCTCATCCACTCCAATAGTTTTTACCTTTTTTTTTTTTCTATTGTCAGTCTTTAGACTGGTTTGATGCAATCCTCCATCCCTTTCTATCCTGTGCTAACCTCTTCATTTCTACATACCCTCTACAACCCACGTCCTCAATTATCTGCTACATATATTCTAATCTCTGTCTTCCTCTACAGTTCATACCTTCCACTGTTCCCTCCACTAACAAATTAACCAATCCAGTATGTCTCAAAATATGACCTACCAGCCTGTCTCTTCTTCCTGTAAGCTTCTTCCATAAACTTCTTTTCTCACCCAAATCCAAAACTCGTTCATTTCTTACTTTGTCTGTCCACCTAATTTTCAGCATTCTTCTGTAGCACCACAATTCAAATGTTTCAGGTTTCTTTCTTTCCGGTATTCCTAAAGTCCATGTTTCGCTGCCGTTAAGTGGTGTGCTCCACACATAGAGTTTTAAGAAGTTCTTTCTGATTCCTAGATCAATATTTGAAATTAAAAGGTTACTCTTTTTCATGAAGGCTCTTTTTGCTAGTGCTATTCTGCTTTTAACATCATTCCTGCTTCAGCCATCAGTTGTAATTTTGCTTCCCAAGTAACAGAACTCACTCACTTCTCCTATTGCATCCGATCCTATTTTTATAGTTTAATCTGCTAGTATTGGTATCATTTCTGCTACATTTCATCACTTTTGTCTTACTTTGATTTATATTCAGTGTTTTTACCTTATTTACTACCATTTTGTGGCTTACTCTGTCAAACGCCTTTGAAAGATCTATTGCTACACTATCAATTTGGCCTCCCTTGTCCATTTCATCTGAAATATCTTGCATATATCCCACCAACTGAGATTCGCATGAATATCCTTGCCTGAACCCATGTTGCCTACTTGAAAACCACTTACGTTCCTCACATATATTTCTGATGTGGTTGCATATCAATCTTTCCATTAATTTACCTACCACTGAAGTCAAACTGATTTGCCTGTAATTTTCGACTCTATTTCGCACCCCTCCTTTATGTACCGGTACTACTATCGCACTTTTCCAGTCTTGTGGTAAGCAGCAAGTATCCAGACTCAATTTAAATAATATTTCAAGATAAGGTACAATGTCACATCCGGCTATCTTTAAGATGTCTGTAGTAATATTATCTGCACCAGCCCCCTTATGTTTTTTCAGCTTGCTTATTTCCTTCATGATTTCTTCAGGATGATTTTCAAATTTTTTAGTATCTTCATTTCTAATCATATTGTTAAGCTCGTTCTCCGAATTAGACCTTCCCGTTTCTGATTCATTGTCCCTAATGCTCTCACTAAACCAGTTACTTAAAATCTCTGCCTTTTTCTAATCCTCAGTAACTACTTCTCCATCCTAATCTATGAGCATCTCTACACCCTTGCTTCCCCTCAGTTTCCTGATATAGCCATTGAAATTTCTAGATGCATCAGTCAGTGGTCCTCCTGCACTGACAATACTCTTCATAAACCCATCTTTAGCCACTTTCTTTGCTGTTATTAAGTCCTTGTTTAGTTGTTTCAAATATTCCCTACTACCCTGCTGTCTCTTAACTCTTTTATGTTCTCTTCGTACCAACCTCTTTAACCTTCTCACTTCCCTATTATAGTACACAGGTTCTCTACTTCTCTTTATATTCTGCTGTGAAATGAATTTTTCTTCCCCCATTCTTATTATCTCCTTGAACTCTTCCCACCTTGACTCTACTGTACTTGTGCCTTCCTTCCATTTGCTGAAACGTTCTCTGAAATATCTCTTCAAATTTGAAATCTGTGCCTTTTTATAATTGTATCTGCTTCCCCCTTCAGTTTTGGCTGCTGGTTCACTGAATCCTCTAATATCCATCAAAACTGTATCATGATCACTTATTCCTTCCGTTACTTGACACCCCACGAGGTTAGCATCAGGCTTCATTAGGAATATATCCAAAATATTTTGCCCCTAGTGTTTTGTTCTACCACTTGTCTTCCAGTGTTTCCCCATCACAACTCCTTTATCATATCAGTTATTGATAGTGTTATGCAGTAATTTCCAAAGACAAATCCAGAAGTGCTACTTTGCACCTCCTAGAACTCCTGTATTTGATACCTAAAATGTGGGACCTATACTATACCACCATATCCAAGTAATGGTCTGTCCAATGTTTTGTATCCCAATTCCATTACTTCTCTGTTATATCCTGTTATCACTCTCTCCAACAAGTGAGGGATTTTGAAACCTTTTCCTACTACATCTCAACTGTGTTCTGCCCAGTTGAATTTGTTGCAAAATGTTATGCCAAGGTATTTACATTTCAAGTCTACAACAAGAAATTGTTTCCCCACCTTATAATCATAATCAACCTTTAGTTTTTTATCCATGTCCATAATAAGCTGACTCTTTGTTGCATTTATCTTCATCCCATTTTGACTTCCCAGTTAGATATCCTTTCCAAATCACTCTGTAGCTAATCACAATCCTGTATCATTTTGATCCATTTATATAGCATTATATCATCTGCAAACAAACTAACTTCTGACAGTAAACCATCAATACAATCATTCATTAGAATAACAAATAACAATGATCTCAGTGCACAAAACACTAGCCTGTGACACTTCTCTTTTCACTTCCACTTCTTTTGATACTAAATTTCCAACCCTGACTTTTGTTTTCTGTCTTTTAAGAATCCTATTACACAGCAAAACACTTTTTCATCCACTCCAATAGTTTTTACCATATTTAGCACCATCTTATGGCTTACTATGTCGAAAGCCTTTGAAAGATTAAGTGCTACATTATACACTTGGCCTCCTGTTGTCCATTTCATGTGAAATATTTTTCAAAGCTTACAGAAAGAAGAGACAGGCTGGTAGGTCATATTTTGAGACATGCTGGATTGGTTAATTTGTTAGTGGAGGGAACAGTGGAAGGTAAGAACTGTAGAGGAAGACAGAGATTAGAATATATGAAGCAGATAATTGAGGACGTGGGCTGTAAGGGGTATGTAGAAATGAAGAGGTTAGCACAGGATAGGAAGGGATGGAGGATTGCATCAAACCAGTCTAAAGACTGACGACAGCAAAAAAAAAAAAAAAAAAAAAAAAAAAAAAGCCTACTAACTGAGATTTGCATGAATATCCTTATCTAAAGCCATGTTGGTGACTTGAAAACCATTAACATTCCTCACATATATTTGTGATGTCGTTGCATATCAAACTGACCATTAGTTTACTTACCACTGATATGAAACTGATTGGTCTATAATTTCTGACCCTATTTGTCACCCCTCCTTTATGTAGCGATACCACTATTGCACTTTTCCAGTACTCTGGTAAGCAGAAAGTATCCAAATTAAATTAAATTACATTTCATGATAACGTACAATGTCAAATCCTACTATCTTCAAGACATCAGTAGTAATATTATCTACACCAGCCCCTGTATGGTATTTTTTTCATTCCCTCATGATATTCCGGATGAATTTCAAATTTTTTTGTCTGGATAAGCTCATTCTCAAGTTTACATGCTCCCATTTCTAAATCATTGTCCCTAATGGTCTCATTAAGCCAGTTACTTGAAATTTCTGCCCTTTTCAAATCCTCTGTAACTTATTCTTACAATTTTTTTTTTTTTTTTTTTGTTTTTTTTTTTTTTTTTTTTTTTGTTTTTTTTTTTTTTTTTTTGCTGTCGTTAGTCTTTAGACTGGTTTGATGCAATCCTCCATCCTTTCCTATCCTGTGCTAACCTCTTCATTTCTACATACCCCTTACAACCCACGTCCTCAATTATCTCCTTCATATATTCTAATCTCTGTCTACCTCTACAGTTCTTACCTTCGACTGTTCCCTCCACTAACAAATTAACCAATCCAGTATGTCTCAAAATATGACCTACCAGCCTGTCTCTTCTTCCTGTAAGCTTCTTCCATAAACTTCTTTTCTCACCCAACTCGTTCATTTCTTACTTTGTCTGTCCACCTAATTTTCAGCATTCTTCTGTAGCACCACATTTCAAATGCTTCAAGTTTCTTACAATATATGAATCTATAATGATGCTAATTGATTAAAAATAAATTACTCTGTGGTACTAATTTTCAGCAGATGTACACGTAACTAAAGGTGTTAATTATTGCATCAATACATAATTTTGTACACAATACACCATTAATAACAATTAAAACTGATTTGCATCTCTTTTTTTCATATAGCTCATATCTTCACACATTTATTCTTTAATCTAGGTACCGAGCGTGGTGGTGTAATGGCTAGCGTTCTGGCCTCGCATTCGGGAGGACGGCGGTTCGAATCCCCGTCCTGGCATCCAGATTTGGGTTTTCCATGGTTTCCCCAAATCACTCCAGGTGAATGCCGGGATGCTTCCTGCAAAAAGCCATGGCCGAATTCCTTCCCATTCCTTCCCCCCCCCCCCCATCCTTTCCCGTCTCTAAAGACCTAGTTGTTATAGGAGACGTTAAGCAGTTAAAAAAAAAAAAAAATTAATCTAGGTAAAGAGTCTCTGACTGATTACAATTTACTTATTTATTTTTTTTACAAGAAAAATAAGTGGAGTTAATATTTGGGCTTTTTTGTGATTTTGTTTTGAAAGACCACAACACATACTAGCAGTTTACCTTCATTGATAACATTTTTGAACTAGCGTGATTTGATAACATAACACATGATATAAAAATTTGGGAATGAACATAAATCACATAATGAGCCATTTGTCTCTATGTAGATTCTGTTAAGATTTCTGATTTTTCTTAATAAGCTAAAGACTGCATACTCATGTAAACTTCACCCCACTCGCTTATTCTATGTGATTATACTTTTTAGCACCAGAATACATGGCAAAGAAGGTGGCTAAAGTTTTTAAAGAATATTATTGGAGCGGGAGGACCATGACGGATGGATCTCAAAATTTTTATGGGTACGTTAGAAAACTGATGGGGAGGGAGGGTGTCGAGACAGTTATAGATAGGCATGAAAAAGAAGGATTTATAAAATGCAGAGATTTTAAGTAACTGAATCAGAGAATGAGCTTATCTGCACAGTTGTAGACTGAAAAATTTGAAATTCATTCTGAGGATATAATGGAAGGACTATGAAAGTTAAAAAAGCAAAAAGAGGCTGGTATAGATAATATTATTGTGGATATCTTAAAGATAGTAGGATGTGACATTGTACCTTATCTTTAATGTTATTTAAACTAAGTCTGGATACTTGCTGCTTACCAGATAACTTGAAAAGTGCAATAATAGTTCCGGTCCATAAAGGAAGGGTGACAAATAGGGTAAAAAATTGCAGGCCAATCAGTATGACATCAGTGTTAGGTAAATTAATCAAGAGATATGCAGTTACAACAGATGTGTTTGTGAGAAACATAACTGGTTTTCAGGTTGAAAACATGGTTTTAGACGAGGATATTCATGCAAATCTCAGAGTAAGAAAGCTATTTGAAAGATATTTTGGATGAAATAGACAAAGGAGGCCAATGGATAGTGTAGCACTAGATATTTTAAAGGCTTTTGACACAGTGAGCCATAAAATGGTGCTAAATAATGTAAAAACTATTGGAGTGGATGAGAAAGTGATTTTCTTTTTTTAAAGGAAGACAGCATAAAGTTAAGGTGTGAAATGCAGTATCAAAAGAAGTGGAAGTGAAAATGGGTATGCTACATGATAGCATATTGGGACCATTGCTATTCGTTATTCTAATGAGTGATTGTGTTGATGGTTTGCTATTAGAAGTTAGATTGTTTGGAGATGACATAATGCTATATACAAGTAATATGATAAAAAATGTAGAAGACTATGTACAGCTGCAGGATGACGTGGAAAGGTTATCTATCTTGGCAGGTCAATATGGGATGAAGATAAATGTAAAGAAGAGTTAGTTTGTTAGCTACTATAACAATATAATTTAAAATAGGCCATGTAACAATATAATGTTTGTTCTTGAAATCACCGTTGTGGTACTATTCAGTTACATGACATGTTTCTACGTCGTAGTCTTTCACACATATTGTTCGGTATTTTAAAACAAATAAGAAATGAGTATAAAGTTATTAAAAAAAACTATTGTTCTAAGCTCAGTGTGAAAATTTAAAACTTTTGACTGTGATCTGTTTTTAATTCAAAAGGTACCGGACAACTAAGTTGATAGTTCTTGACATAGGTTCTGAAAACATTCCTCTGACTGTGAGCACCATTCCACAGTATATCCACTTATGAAACTTTTTCCAAAAGGGATTAATGCTTTTGAAATAACTAACAGTCAGTATACATAAAGTTAATATGCAGTTTAATCAGAATTTTTAAATCTTCAGGCTGGTACCAGAGACGTATCACACTTTTTAGTACAATAATGGAACTTCGATCCGAATTATGATTGCAGGAATGTAATTAGAAACAATACATCACTGGGTCACATTTGTCATAACTCAAATCCTGTAGACATTCAATTAATAGCTAGTACTTCCTGATCTCAATTCATCGTTCCCATGTAAGTTATCCATGGATACAAATACGGCTTGGTGGCCACATTGTGGCTACTGCGTTACTACACACTTCTGATCAAAGATACTCCCATGGCCACTTCTCCTCCTAGTCCACTTCAACCCATCATAAACATCCTTTGGCCTCATGTGACCTTTTCGGAACTATCATGAATTTACACTTAAAATCATGTGGCAAAGATTCCTTCTTACATCAGTATCTCTGCTCCCTACCTTATTTCTTATACTATACTAATTTGTTTTCCATGTCTTCTCATTCGGCACTATCTCTGCCCAGTCACCACCCGGACCAAAACAGTTATCATTCCTTGCTTGCTTAGGTAGAATTTCAACACTCACATCACAGTATGCAGATAATAAAAACTGAAGGTTGATTATCATCATGAGGTGGGGAAATAATTGCTTGTTGAAGTCATGAAATGTAAATATCTTTATATAACATTTGATAACAGACTCAGTTGGGCAGGACACATTAGACAGGTGGTATGAAAGGGTTCCAACATGTTTCATTTTTTTGGGAGAGTGATGAGGGTGTGTATGTACCAGAGAAGTAAGAGAATCAGGTTACAATAAAGTTTGGTCAAATCATTGCTTGAATATGGTAGTATATTATAGGACACACATTTTGGGTATCAAACACAGGAGTTGGGGGGAGTGCAGAGAAGGGCTGTTAGATTAGTCTCTGGAAATAACTGCAACACACAATCAGTAACTGATTTGATAAAGGAGGTGGAATGGGATTCATTGGAAAACAGGAGGAGTGAGAATAGAGTATATTGGTGAAGAGGCATGGAAAGCTATTGGTGGAAGAATTATGAGAGGGGCATGGTAGGTAAAAGATGACCATCTCTACAAGCTGGCACTCGATTTCAGGCATAAGGGTGTAGCAAGATGTTATTTTGTAATTAAGGGGTCAGGGATTATAATAAGTTACTAAAAGAAATGATGAATAATTTACCAAAAATGCTGAAAGAATTTAAAGTTGATTTAGTAGGGGACAAAAGTAGGTGAGAAAAGGAAAGTGAACAAATGGGTGTGTAGGGAAATTGCCACTGGAGTGTGTGCTCCATTGCAATTAAATTAAATTTCCAGCCTGTTTCAAATCCCATAGAAAATCTATGGGCCATCCTGATTTGGTTATTTTTAATCATCATGGTAAAAACTCTTGTATAGATGGTCAGACATTTCATATTACTATTGAGTATATTTTTATACTTGTAAAAAATCCCAAATCTCCTCCTCCCCCAATATAAAGCACAGCATTACATGTTTATATGGTTAAAAGATTAAAACTAGCAACAGTTTTGCCTTTTCCAGCAGTAATATAATTTCATTACCATTTCTTGTTCCAGTTCTGGGATTGGCTGGTGAAAGTTAATGATCCAGCAGCAGCATGGAAAGCACAACCAACTTACCTTGTTGCGCAGATTGTTATTTTAGTTGGCGCATTTCTTACTTTTCTACATGGTAGGTTCCAAAAATAAACCAAAATAAATTTGACTGTTAATTCAGATTATCTAAAACTGTTCCATCATCAAATTTTTAGCATTAAAAAATGGCGGCCGCCTACCATACCTCTGGTTTGCAACAGTACTTCATGGCCTAGTGGTTGAGAGCATATCATATAATGTTCCACATGTGGACAACTTCTGGCATTCACAAACAGTTGTTATGTTTCTTGGCCGCAGACTACCACTCCATATTATTGCTATCTGTAAGTACAACATAATTTTACTTTATAATGAATGTAGGGGGGAAAAAAACCAATAAGATATCACAAAAACAGCTAGAATAGTTATGAAAGTAATGAAAAGGATTCACCTTGTTTAAATTATATGTTCTGTGCATCTGGGTGCAAGGCAGCACACCTGCCAAATCGAGTCAACGGCAGTTGCATTGGCTACCCTTTCCTTGAAGCGATTTGTGCTGTTTTTGTACCTTAATTTCTTCAGTCTTATTGATGCTACATGCTAGATATGTCTTTCATACATAGCTATCAACAAACAGACAAAATTTTGTTTCGTTCCAGTACTTCTTGTGGTTGTTACTTATATGCAAATTTCACCATTTTTGTCACTGACTGTTGATCATCAAAACTCAAAGGTACTTTCCATAGACATAGAAAGTTGAATTTTGGCACACAGTTAAAGTTTGACCCCCAGATTATAAGAAAAGTCTAAAACTATAAAATTTCCATATATCCCAAACAAGAAATTTCTTTTTACACTAATAACATTAGATGTATTAGATTTTCATTATAGACGGTGCTTACTAAGTTTAATCAATCTGTTAAATTTTATATTCTTCCTCTCCTTACTTTAGATGTTAGTGAAATAAAAAAAAAAAAAAAAAAAAAATAGATATTTGACTATGACACCCCAACATCAAAATTATACCAATACACAAAAATGGTTTCATCACCAAATCATAAAAAATAGTCTAACCTTCATGATTTTCCACATAATTATTAAATGGCAACACAAATCATGAAAAATTTTGAAATATTTGCAAGTTAATTGCTTTTTTCTATATGAGACTATATGCTTGAAATTTATTTTTATGCACAGAGGTCAGCAAGTATAAATAACATCTTAAATTTTAAGTGGGTGCGCAGACTTCCGCGGTCGTTGTCAATGTAATCTTGGTTGTCCGGGTTGAACCGCATCATTTTTTTCGAAACCTAATGTTTCGGCCATCATTTTGTGGCCTTCTTCAGAGTACTGTCACGGCTGGATCTGCTGCCGCCTATATATAGCTCCTCAAGAATGCTCTAACCGTTTGGAGCGACATCACTCAAATTACCGCTGCCAGCATGGCCGGTCCGATAGGGGCCTACGTCCCGCGTTTTCCTGATCAAGCATGAGCATATTTGGTCAAGTTGTAGCCCGCCATCCGCGTTCATATTATCTGGTCTTTGTTTCCCAAATCACTCCAGGCAAATGCCGGGATGCTTCCTTAAAAAGGCCATGGCCGAATTCTTTCCCATTCCTTGCCCCCATCCTTTTCCATCTCTTAAGACCTCGCTGTTGAGAGACGTAAAGCAATTAAAAAAAAATCTGGTCTTTTATTGATTTCGAATGCTTTTCTGACACGCCGGGGCCACCATCTGCTTTCTTGAACCAATACACTGGTGTCACTGAATAAAATTGCGTGCCCACTGTCAGCTGTAGCACAACATTCTGCTGACAGTGACACCAGTGTATTGGTTCAAGAAAGCAGATGGTGGCCCCGGCGTGACAGAGAAGCATTGGAAATAAAAAAAAAGACCAGATAATATGAACGGGGACAGTGGGCTACAACTTGACCAAATATGATCATGCTTGGTCAGGAAAACGCGGGACTCAGGCCCTCATCGGACCGGCCACGCTGCGGCGGTAATTTGAGTGACGTCACTCCAAACGGTTAGCGCGTTCTTTGGGAGCTATATATAGGCAGCAGCAGTTCCAGCCATGACAGTACTCTGAAGAAGGCCACAAAATGATGGCCAAAACGTTAGGTTTCGAAAAAATGACACGGTTCAACCCGGACAACCAAAACTACATCTCAAATTTTACTTTTATCCTATGCTCAGTTTGGTAGTTATTGTTATTTACTTGTAGTGGTAGTTATATCTGCGGCAATCAGCATGCTCAGCAGTGGTGCACAACCATTGTTTGAAGAGTGAGTGGATATTGTTAACAGTGTATATTGATGCCTTAAATTCTTAAATATTCTCATACACCAATTTTCAAAAGGAATTTTACATTTGAGCAACAACTCAGAATAAACGATCAACTTACGAAAAGAAATGAGATCCCACAAAAACAATTCTTGTAAAAATAGGCCAAGTATCGTGGTTGTTTAGTGACAAAAAGTTAAGAAATCTTGTTCAGAGCCAAGTCTACATGTTACAGTGTATATTTACTTCACTCTCAGTGTTGTAAATCGTTTATTTAGAATAAAAAAATTAATAATAATAAAAAAAAACGCTGGTTACTTGGTCATTATGCATGTCATAATTTTTACTGAAATGATATACCAGTATATGATTTATTCTAAGGCTTATCAAAACCTAAAGATGTGCTAGGGAAATCTTGGCTTTTATGTATTTGTAAGTTGGATAAAGCAACACATTTAAGGTATTTGTATAGGTCTGCGAAAACATGGCATGCGTAATGGCCAAGTCAGTTTTTTTTTTTTTTTTTTTTTTTTTTTTTTTTTTTTTGTCTTAAATAAACAATCTATAACACCAAGAGAAACCATTCTTTTCACAAAGTGTAGACAACAAGATTTCATAACTTTTTGTCGCTAAACTACCACGAGACTTGGCCTATTTTTTTCAAGTTTTTGTGGGATCATGTTTTCCCTAATATAAAGAGGAATACCCAGGATATTTAATTTAATTTATTTTAATTGCAATGGAGCACAGGCTCCGGTGGCAATTTCCCTACACACCCATCTTTCCCCTATCCTGCACCTATCTACATTTGCCCTCTACAAATTTTATCTTTAAATTCTTTCAAAGTTTTCGGTAAATTATTCATCATTTCTCTTGGTAACTCATTCCAATCCCTGACACCCTTACCTACGCACACCCTTGTGCCTGAAATTGAGTGCCAGCTTGTGGTCATGGTCATCTTTTCCCTTCCATGCACTACTTTTCATACCTATTGCAATATCTTTCCATACCTCATCGCCAGTATATGCCCTGTACACTCCCATGACCCTCCTCATCCTCCTCCTGTCTTGCAATGAATCCCATTCCAGCTCCTATATCATATCCGTCACTGATTGCATTCTGCGATAATTTCCAGAAACAAATCTAGCAGCCCTTTTTTGCACCCTCTCCAACTCCTGTATTTGATACGTAAAATGAGGGTCCCATACTACACTACCATATTCGAGCAATGGTCTGACCAAAGTTTTGTAACCCAATTCCTTGACTTCTCTCATACATCCCCTCATCACTCTCTCCAACAAGTGCAGAACTTTGAAACCTTTTCCTACCACCTGTCCTGTGTCCTGCCCAGTTAAGTTTGTTATCAAAAGTAATTCCAAGATATTTACATTTCAAGTCTTCAGCAAGCAATTCTTTCCCCACCTTATATTCAAAATTAACCTTTTGTTTTTTATTTGTTTATCTAATAAGCTGACTCTTCTTTGCATATATTTTCATTCCATGTTTACCAACCCAATTAGATATCCTGTCCAGATCACCCTGCAACTGTTTACAATCCTCTATCGTTTTGATTCTTGAAGTCTATCAGTGAAAGGCTCCTTAATAATTGTTGTATGATAGTGGTGTGACTTCCCTCATCAAATTTTCTGCCCATACTCGTAGCATAATTATTGAAGAACACTCACTAATGAACTGAAAAGATTTTCTGCTGCCATCACTTCTGCTGATAAATTGCTCGACCTATTGCTAGTATTGTTTCTGTGCCTAAAATGTGTGCTGTTTTTTATTTTAAGGTTATGTGGGTAGAGCCATATCATGAAAAAATCGGACTTTTTTGGCAACATGTTACTTCCTTTTTCCAAGGCATGACAGCAATCTTATCAATTCTGCATACTCCTATACACTTATTCCCTATTATGTACAGAGTGTGGTTGATGAGAAGTAACGATCTGGCCTTGCATTTGGGAGGACGTAGGTTCAAATATACATCTGGCAATCCACATATCAAATTTTCATTTTAAATGGTTTCTGGAACTAATTCCTGGGTGATATGGTTGGGAGATGAGTGACATGTTACAGTCAGTTGAGAGAATGTCTTTGTCAAGAAGCTAAAGACTAACATTCTTGGACTGGTGAATCTTTTTTTCTCTCACTTTTGCCACTCACAAGAATAACATATAATTTGTGGGTAAGAATCTTGTCATGTGAGTGGTAGTACTGGCAAATTATACTCTCAATTAGGATATATACACATTTACAATTCATTCACATCAGGTTTATATACATAATTAGCATTCAAAACTCCCTTTAACTTCTCCATACGCAATCACTCCCTTTTATTTGGTTCTACTGCTCGACTTCCCTATCATGTTTCTCTACTGGATTTCTCCCACCTGTTATAGTGACTGTTGCTGGCGTAACTCTTGGCTGCTCCTGTTGCAGGCTGCTTCTCGCTTCAAGTTCCGCTCCACCTTCCTTCTGGATTAATTCTTGAGCCTAGCTTGCCATTGCTTGCTAGCCTCTAGCTCTGCCTAGTTCCAACACTCCATAGCTGTCAAAGACGATCTTCCTGCAAGAGAGAGACAGCCCCTCTCTCCTCATGCACCTGGGTTTTGATTGCTGCTCCCCTCCATGGATTCAACAGTGGGGAGGGGGGGGGGGAGATCCCAAACCAATCATGATGCCCTAGTTCCCTACCATCTTCTCCCAAGTGCTGCCATGCTTTAGCTTAATTCTGTTGACACCTTGACCTGCTTTACTGTCATTTTTATCTGTATAGCCACATTCCATTGCCTGTAAATGTTGTCTTTAGCTGATGCAATTTGCCCTGATTCTGACTGTCACTGTATGGAATCAACTTTTCCCCAGCTTTAGTAACTATCGCCCAACTTTAGTCAAAAATTCCCTGGGTAGCCACTACAACTACATGTCTTCCAGTAGCTGACTTACCTATGTTGTTTATCTTCTAGTGGCTCAAGCAGTAGAGCACCTGACTGCAATTTGGACAGTCAGGGTTTGATTCCTGAGAAACTTGAGGATTTTTCTTCTGATCTGAATGTCTTTGATGGCTCCCTAGGCACACTCAGCATGCTATCGAATGAGTACTGTAGAGGAAATTCTGTGAGAAGGTAAAGAATTAGTAGGAACATGGAAATCACATCCTTCTTTTGCCAATGGTTGCAAATGGGATTGCAGAGCTCTACCTCAACAAATCTTATGGAAAGTGGCAACCAGCTGCAGAAGCCTCATGTCCTTTAAGATTCAACCCACTTCTCTGATGTAAACATAGCCACAGTTGCATGGGATCTCGTAAACACTGATGACTTATAGCAGAGGTTGTATGTCTTTCTATCAAGGAATACTGTGAACCTTGTAGATGGGCTTTACATTGTCCTGACTGAAGAGATTTTCATTCTCATCCATGACGTCTTTGATAATAGATTAAAAAAAATACTTCGTCTGCCAGAACAATGGGTTGGTTACAAGCTGTGTCATTTGCTTCACTGATACTGTGCAGGATTAACAGTGTATGTGAGCTGGAATTTGATTTCAGGCACAAGAGAGTAAGAAACTTTCTCGTTTTGTAGGTAAGGAAGATATGGAATAAATTGCAATTAGAGATTATGAGCAATTTACTTGAAACGCTAAAATAATTTAAAGATAAAATTAGTAAAAGGTAAAAGAATGAAGTGATGAAATTTCTCTTGAGAATTTAAGATTTAAAAAAGTAAAAGCAAAGTTTCAGCACCATAGCACAATTGTAAAAACAACTTGTGTATCTGCAGCAAAATGTTATATCCCTGGACCAAAGAAAAGTGAAAATGGCTTCAAGGAAATGAGAAAAAAATGAAAAACTTTAGAATACCATTTGAAAAAGGGCGATATATTTTTTATGTTAATTTGGCATGTATCATTCCACAAAGATTGAAAAAAAATTATTTCATAATTTTGATAAAAATATGAAAATGCAGATTTGTTGATTTACTAACAGCAGCACCTGATCTCAAAAAGATGGAATAAGAACATAACTGAGTGTCAAAATAGTATTGTCAACAGGAAAGTTACTGTAACATACTGAGATCTGTGTACTTATACTGTATATTAAAATGAAGCCACTAAAGAAAATAAAAAAGGTGTAAAGTTATTTAAAAAGTCAATAACATGTGATTTTTAAATAAAGGCCATTACTCATAAATAAAATTGTCTTCCAAATGGTATGTATAAAACAGACATTAACAAAAATTTGTTAAAAAAAATAATGTGTCTTTTGAAAAGTTTAGAAAATTTTCAAGTAACTTTTTTTTTTCACAGCAATTTTATTAAAATATCTGATTCAAGAAATTCTCCATCGGATGCTGGACATACACTGAAGTGCCAAAAGTCATGAGACACAAAGATGCAAATCTCCAGATGGCAGTAGCATCAGAAATGAAACTTACAAATGTGTCTTCCAGTGCCAGGGATTTAATTTGTGCTTTCATGAGCAATGAAAAAAGTTTTTTGATGTGATTATGGCTACACAACATGAACCCTATTAAACCCAAAATTGGCCCTAGATGCTTGGGTCATTCCAGTTTGGAAATTGTTCATTCCTCAATCCACAGTGTCAAGGAAGTGCCATGACTATATAATTCCCAGTCTCACTTTCTGTCACGGACAACAAATTGGTCAACCACATGCACTTAATGACCAAGACCAGTGACTTCTGAATCAAAGTGTCATTGTTGACAGGAAGGCAACACTGCATCAAAGAACAGCAACATTCAATGTGGGATGGATGACAGATGTGTCTGTGTGGACAGTGCAACAAAATTTGGCATTGGTGGGATATGGGAGAAGAAGACCAATGTGAGTACCTCTGCTAACAAAACACCAGCATGGTAAAATCTGATGGTAGGGATTAGGTGTGATGTAGACCCCACAAGGCCATAGACCCAGGTTTTCAGGAAGGTATTGTGCAAGTTGGTGGTGGCTACAGCCTGGTATGGGCTGTGTTTACATGTCATGGATTGGGATTTCTGGTCAGACTGTACCAACCATTGACTGGAAATGTTTGTACTCAGGTACTTGGAGACCATTTTCAGCCATTTATTGTCTTTATGTTCTAAAACAATGATGGGCTTTTCCAGGATGACAATATGCTGTGTCACCAGACCAAAGTCATTTACAGTCAGTTTGCAGAACAATCTGCACAATTCCAATGAATGATTTGGCCATGTAGATCAGCAAACATGAATACAGTTGAATATATCTTTAACATTTTCAAAGGGTCAGTTTAATCAAAATGTCCTGCACTGGCAACAGTTTTACAATTATGTATGGCTGTAAAGCAAGCATGGATGTGTATTTCTTCACGGAATTTCTGATGAATTGTTGAGTAATTGTCACATCGAGTTGTTGCACTTTACTGATCCAAAGAGTGTTAACATGATATTAGGATATATCCCATTTCTTATGCCACTTCAGTGTATTTTTTGTCAATATCAAATTTCTTAAAATCAGTCATATGCTTAAAAAAAATGATTGGACACTTTAGCAAGCTACATTTTTAAAAAAATTTCATATCAGTAGTTTTGGAAATAAAATGGGAAAATCGTTTTTTCAACAAATGCTTCCACAAATCATGGAGTGCAAAGAAAAATCCAAACATTTTTAAAGTCAGTGATTTGCCAGCTTCCATTTAATTCCCTTGAAGCTTTGTTAGAAAATTTTTTCTTATTGTTTTTTTTTTACTCATGGCTTTACGCCTCATCAATGTTGAGTTCATTAGAGACGGGATAGGATTGGGAACAAGGAACAGGAAAGACTTCAGCCATGGCCTTTTGAAAGAAGCTTCCCAGCATTTGCCTGGAGTGATTTGGGGAAACCATTGAACCCGTGTCCTTCCAAATACGAGGCCAGAATGTTAATCGTTTACCCACCATGCTCAGCTTGTTAGACAACTTGGTTGGGGCTTCTTAGGCAAACAACATCTCAACTGTTCTTTAACCATGCTCTGGTACCAAAACAGATCTTCCTCATGGCCACCAATCACTTGTAATAACCTGTTAGGTGAAAAAAATGATTGCTGGAATGCTGGGGGGGGGGGGGGGGTGTTTGCATCACTCTGTCTAAACTGTGAACATTAAAGTTCGTGACCTGTGTAGCCTTCTGGTACCTTAATATTTAATAACATGGCTGCCACATGTTTATATTCCAACCCCAAATATAAAGGGTGTAATAAACAAGTTCACTTGACACAGTTTTAGAATCACACAATTCTTGAAAATTCACTCATGCTTTGCGGTACCAGAATTGCGGATAAGACATCGGGCAACAGTTCCATTTGATGATTGACAGGATAAGCAAATTCATATGAGAAGACAGACTCACTAAATCCCCCTAACATTGGTTAGTATATGACTATGGCATGTTACAAAGTGCCGCCACCACTACTGCATGGAGATGTTTGCTCTGCAAACTGACGCAAAGTTAACCGTTTGGTTTCAAGAGAAAGACTGGTGGAAGACTATGTAAGGTATCCCTTGTTCTATTTTCAATATTCCGTTACAATCCGGTCAAGTTTAAGGTTAACTTCAGTACACGATACCACAGTTAAAATCGAGTTAACAACACTTCTAGTACACTAAAGTGAATAAATAAACACTTAGCCAACATAAATAAACTGTAAACCGCAATAAATCAATGATATTTCAGTAGGAAATAAGTTATCCCACATAAAAGTAAACTTTCAATACCAGATCCTAACATCAGTTAGGGAGATATTCTGAACTGATTTAAAAGAAGTAAATGTTGTATAATAGTAAATATTGTGCCTAAACAAACCTTTTATCATGATTACTAAGCATTATTCCAGAAATAAATAGATAATTTCAAGATAAAGCAAATCTAACCCTAAATTTTGGCATATACCAGATTTTGGTATTTCGGGAGAGATTTTTATACAGTAAAGATTGTAAAGAACTAATAATATTCAGGCCTAGACCTACCATAACCATAACTTCACAGTAATATGTAGTTTCAGTAAGATTTAAAGCCGGTTGAAGAAATATTATAACATATCTGCATAAGCTATTTACATAAACGATTTGAGACCTTTTAAATAGTTTCAGGACTTAAAAAGTAGATAAAAACATAGTAAATAATCTTATCTTCCAGTTTTAGTAGGTTACAAGTAGTTTCAATCCGTAAAATGGGAAATATTAGCAAAGAACAGAAAGCCCGTAAATCGGCTAAATTTTCGAGCCTTTCAGAATTAATTCCGATAAAATTAAACCGTTTCAAAAGTGCTAAGAACATGTAAATGCCAGTAAACACACATAATTGATTTTCTAGAACCAATAAAAGGCATTTCACTAACCTGTAGTTTGTTAATCCAATTTCGTAGTAACTTGCCAGAGACACTGTACACTTAATATGCTTTTACACTGATTTTAAACACGGTCATCTAGTATAAAGTAACTAATAAATTAAAACAGTCCTAAAGAGAATTAAATTCATCAAAATCTTATAGTTTCCAACCGTTTAAGTATTTTTAAATGCCATCTGAACACATAAAATAGATCACTCAACTTTAACATTTTTTCATTTAAAAGCCTACTTAGTTTCCGGGTTAAAAAGTAGTTTGTCTTAAAGATCTATTCTCCTAGCTTCATACACATTAATTTCATGTCATTTAAAGTAATAGAACCGATGTTAAATTTTTTTTCTAAAACACTCTGTAATAGCGCACGTGTAAATAATAGAACAATTTATTGTGTCCGCGATATAGCACCTACAGAGATGAAATAACCTTTAAAATATGCAGTTTAATTCAGGCTACACATTGGTAATTTTTCCGGTTAAATAATCAGTATACTTTCAGAACTACACATAAAAACATAAATAATAATTATAGCTGATTGTTGGAAATCACTGTTTTTGCAATAACTCAATCAGTTTCTGACAGATCTAAATAAAGTTTATATTTTTGAGAGGCTAAAATTGGGACCGATATTTTGAGCCTAATTAAGTGTTTGTAACTAAAGCCGTTTTAACAAAAAGTTCTAAAATGCTGATCGGTTCTAACAACTCTCGAAGATGACCATATTTGGTCATCTCATCAGACATACAATTAAAGCTATAATAATTAAAAAAATTGACACAAAACGCTGCAACTATAAACTCACTTAACTTTTCCCTTTTTGGATTTTAAAATAAACATATAATACAGAAGTTATTAAATTAAACGTATGTGAATGTTTGACAGCGTCGATGAGCTCAGCCGTATTGCAGCATCACGTGAGCTAAGCCTATATAGGCGCGATAGACCGCGGAAGGATAAGCTCGGTGTTTCAGTCTCAATTCAAGCGTGCAAGAGTGAGCACGTCTCGGGCTAGCCCCGGGTGGCTTAGGCGGGAAGCGAGTCTACAACGTGATGGCAACCTGACCGATAGCTGCCATCTTAGGTATTAGTATGGCCAGCCTGAGTCACGCTTGACCGCAGCCATGTTGGAAATTCAGCAGCTTTAACATTCAGACGAACAGTTTTGGCAATGTGACTTTAATTTTCAAATTCATTCTTGGGGTTTAGTGCGGTTCTGCTCTGTTTCGCAATCTGTAATCTTTGGTGAACGATTTTATCCGATTGCTTTTGCTAACTGTGAACTTTTATTCCAAATGTGATATTTTCAAGAATATAAATTCAGTTATTCAACTTTTGACTTTCATTTCTACAATAGCACCTTTCTTACAGGAGGTTAAATCTGTAAGTGGCGACTGTGGTCAATTTTAACAGTTAGCATACCATTGGTTTAACACGGTAACAGAACTTTTCAGAACTTAGAATATTTTTGGAAGACTTCTAGCTCAGGTGATGAAGCCGATACCGAACCCCAGTACCTCGGCCTTTTAAACCCCTGACAACTAGTCAAATCTAAGATGGCTGCAGGGCTTTTTGTAAGTTTTTCAAGGCCTATGAAGTCAGTAACTTTTTTCATTAATTAATATCTCCCAATGTACTAAATGGCTTAACTTACAATTAATACAAGAGTTTCCTGTGATCATATTCTATCAGTTTAAATTTAATTTAACATTCAAAAGGTTTTTTTAAATAAGATTAACGATTAAGTCTCTTAGCCACCAGTTAGGCACGATTTTACGCACTTCAATAACAATTAACGATGATTTATCTTTGACTAATAAAAATCATTATTATTATGAGTTATTTTACACAGATATTTCATATTTTTTATTCTTTTAGCATTTTACCCTGTATGGAATAACTATTTCTCCCATAGATAACTGAATAAATGTAGTTTCTTTTCAATAATCAACTTCATATTCGGCATTAGCAATGACGGCACCATGTTCAGCTGTTACACACAAAATCTCTCTAATAACTTTTTTATTTTTCCCCCATTAATGTGGTTAGATGTTAAAATACCTACCTTTGTGAGCTGTAGTATCGTTGTCTATAAATGATTTTAATTATATTTCTTTCCTCTAAACGTGATACCAAAAGAACTTGCTGTGTTTCAGTATTAGATATATTGGACAAACTCTTCCAATAGTTGAATAAAGCATCATGAGACAAGAAAGATAGATGATTATGCCTCAGATAGAAAAATAGCTAGCTGTAGCCAAACACATGGTGATATAGAGGCACAAGGTAAGCTGCAAGGTTTGGAAATGACAGGCCATGCAATCAGCTTCTAGAAAAATGTTATTAAAGAAGCCACTGAAATTCGGCTACAGCCAAATATCTTAAACAAGGACAGCAGATTACAGTTAAATAATTGCAATAGTACCCATATGAAAATAGTCATGTAAAGGTCACGGAGTCTTGGAACAGTGTTGCAAATCAGACAAAAATTCACCTTTCATTAATGAGTGCAAAATAATCTAAAAAATAATACTTTACTTTTGTAACAAGGTGTTGTGCTTTTTAATTCAAAACATTTATGGGATTATCTTTATATATAAAAAAGTAAAAACTAGTTTTGATGAAGTTAGGCATCAAATTACTTTCTTCTTTTCAATCAACAGAAAAAGCAAAACAAACTACAAGAAATAGCTGGAAAAAAATATGCGGCTTCCTGAAAGATAACAGACTGGAACTGAATATATTCTACGAAATTTTATTTTATTTTATTTATTTTTAAAAAAATACACAATTGTTTGTTTCTTTGGCTGAGCAATGTAAAATGTTATCGCTGACTAACTTCCATTCTATTTGTTCACGATAAAACTTTTAGCAAGAAGAGAAAGTTTTTAAGGAAACATTGGAATTAATTCTGGCAGCATGCACAGACCCTTCACATAGCCTGTCTGGACTCTTTCACAATTTATTTGCATCAGTAATTGAACAAAGCTCCTGCTCTAGATGCTTGCTTGTTCCCCTGTTTGTATATCAGTGAGAAAAATATTTTCAGTTCTGCCTGCAAACTCTTATTTCCAATTCCTGTAAGAATTATCATTGTCATTGTACACAATGAATCATATATGACAAAGTTCATGAGGAGACTAAAAGTGATAACAAAATAAATAAAAGATCACACTTTGTTATAATCACCCAAATAGACCTTGAACTAACAAAATAAAGCAATCAGATACAATGATAGATATGGATGACTGGCAAAAACACATGTGGCATCCTCGCCTTCCCAACCTAGGGACAAGGGAATGGTGCAGACAGTGGAGGCAGCTGCAACTGCATGGCCTTGACTGGTTTATAGGATCCAGTGACTGCATCATTGTACTATAGTTTAACAGTATCTGATGGTAACACATAAAAAGGGTGCGGAACATCTTCAGTACCTAGATATCCCAGTAAGAGCACAGGGTACGACGGTCAAAATGCCAAGTTCAGTGTTGATGAGCTAGAAGTGCTAGACTTTTATATCAAAATGAATGAATTGTTAAACTAGTTCCATATTAATATAACCTTTATGCTTTTCCTTCTTGTTTAGAAAAGTTTCCATGAATTCTAACTGCAAATACCATGTACTTCTCCTAATCAGCAACTTTAGTATTCTTATAAAAGTATATGTAATGATATCCAATTCATAATTCAGTCAGATTATTCTCTTGTTATGTGTTGCACCTGTTTCAGATCCACTCTTCATTTATAATGGTGTTTTAGCTGTGACGAGAATGAACCTGCACCGTTGGGCTGAGCCATTTGCTGGTAACTATAATCACAAATGACTTTATTCGTCAGAACTTTATTAAGTGATAAATAATAATGCTCCAATAATCTTGAAATTCTAAGCTGCAATAGTTCATTAGGCTAATAACAATGATTACTCTTTAATAATGTGCCTAAAACTGAAAATTAAGCATAATATTTAACAAAACAGAATTACATGTTTCTGCATTTGAATGCTTGGAATTTTTTTAAAGATTGTTTAAGTATAGGTTACTAAACTTGAGACTGTAAAATTATGGATCTTAAAACTATCATGATGAAACCTCTATCTTATTTAATCATGCCAGTTTGGCATTCATCTACCACTGGTTGTTATTATACAATGCACTAAATTATTGTTTATACCTTTTTTTCCCTCCCTCTTTGGGGCCACAAGTAACCATGTGAACACCGGCTGCCTGATTATTGTGAATCATGAGAACAAGGTTGGGGAGGAGAGGGTGCGATAGGTTAGCTGGAAGTGCCCCTACGGCTAGAACCAGACTTGTTAGGTCTGGAGAATTGAACTCAAGGGGAGGAATGCTTGCATTGCCACCTGTCTGTAAAACATGTAACTTATGTTTTGTATGAAGCGTATTTTTTCTTGAAGATTTTTTAGGCATGTGGCCAAATCAATAGAGAAATCTTCAAGCAGCAGATTCGCCGGTAAAAGCCTACTATTACATAAAAGTGTATTTTTGTTTGTAAAATGTGTAAAATCATTAGACAAAAATTGAGAGTATCCCAGTATTCACCTAAATGATTGTGGGAGACCACCTAAAAACTTCAAACAGGACTGTTAATATGTGGGAGCCAGGACTAAAACTGACTCCCACTCTACCTCCCTCATCATTTAAATTTTTGCGGAAAACTGATTAAAAACTGTAATCAGGACGGCTGGTACATAGAGACCAGAAGTCAAAACTGGCCTGCAGTACTTCCCTGATCCAATGTGTGGTACCTTAACACTCTGAGTCACAATGGCTAGTCACACTATTATTATTTGCACACACTATTATTATTTGCAGATAAACTCTTTAAGCCTATGCAATGTACTTAGATTTGTTTCTTTCCTTGGTGCCCATATTTCCATTATATACTTGCTATGGGCTTCTTTTCTCTCATCCGGCCGTGTTACTGCAGTATTTTCTTTATTATTTTCTCCCGGTTAATTTACCACATATGAATTTTGGATCCAAAAGATGTTGTATATAAATGCTTGGTGGGGGTTCAAACATTTCTACTGAACTTAATCATGTTGGCACCTTTAAAATATGCTTGCTTGGGTTTGTTATTCAGCCACCAATCCCTCCTAATTACCCCAAGAGATAAAGGTTTATGGAATAAAACAGTTTTTGCTTAGAAAAAGTTTATATTCTTCAATCCTGAGTAGTACCAGAAAGATAAGGCATCGATACTATCGTCTCCTTGAATTCAGATTGCAGGTTGACGTCACTCACTCACACCAATAGGCAATCTTTCAGAAAATTCCCCTGAAATTTGAAAGACCATTCTATGGCATTCTGGAATAGCATCAGAGTCCACTGTCCTGATCGTTAATAGAAGTTTATAAAAACTTGAAATTTTCTAAGTTCCCCATTTCACCACTACTAAAAAATCTTCAAAGTCCTTAGCCTCGTAATTTGCTGCCCATCATGGAGCTCTTCTCACCTCGACTGCCTGCTAGAAAACTGTTTCCCAAGAGAGCTCTGGTCTGCTTTTTATAGCCTTGGCTAATCTTTTGCTGAATTGTCATAGAACAATGGTACATTTCCATGGGGAAATACTATTCTCTGGTGAATTACCAAAATCTCCTATTCTTGTAGTACACTAATTTTACTCAGATTTTCCAGAAATTTTAATATGTTATAGTTTAATTTATTCAAAATCTTTTGAGCCATGACAAATTTTGTTGTAACTATCCTCTTTTGAGAGCTATTAATTTCTAAATGTCACAATAGGTGATATCATGTTTTGATACTAAAATCCATTTTTCTCCCTTTAAGTCTGGAATTACTGCTAAATTGTTATATTATTAGTATTAAATTGATTTTTCTCTCTCATTTAAACCTACTTTCATCTTCTTAGCTCTTTTATTTTAAAAGTTGAAATTCTTTGTTTTGGAAATATCTCCTTACATAGAATTTTAAGAGCATACAAAATACACCTTAAAATGATTGTAATTCTCAGTTTTCTTAGTGGAAATGAATGCAACAAAATTCATTATGACTGAAAACCACCCTTATTTGAATCTTATGTCTTTTCCTAAAATGGTTTAGAATCCATTTAAAAAGTGTTTTACTGTTAAGAAAATGGATATAAAATTTCTTTACTATACTTCTAAATGGTTTTAGCAAAATAATAGATGTTCTGAGCTGAAAAGTACTTTACTGTTGAAAATGATTATGAGAGTTATTTTCTATTTTAATTATGTGTAGTAAGTCTCCTGATAAATGGTTTAGGTAAGATAATAGTTATATAACGTAGTCTCTGTTTTCAATGTTCTTTGGAGTGATTTGAAGTCTTTTTTTTTATTTCACCAGTTCATTTGATTCTATCTGGTACTATTTTACTTCAGTTTTCATAGAATTTAATTATTTTGTTGTGAGTCTGTCATGGTTCATTCTTCTGATGTGGCTGTAAAATTTTAGTCTACATGTTCTGAAATTGTTTTGAATGTCTGTATTGCAAGATTTCTTCTGAACCTGTATTGGTTTCTAGTCAGTTTTGGGCCCAAAATTTTCCTTATATCTTTGTGTTCTTTTTTTTTTCATAATGTCTTCTATATCTGTGTTCCTGGTCAAAATCAATGTATTCGATTCTTAGACATATTCCAGTTTAATGACTGTATCATAATATCTCAATTTTGTGTATTTGAAGATACTTTCTTGTTTTTGTTGTTGTAAATATTTTGTGTCAAGCAATACACTCTTTCCATCTATTGTCATCCAATAAATCAGCTTTTGTTGCAGTTCCATTTTCCTAGTTTGTTTTGCTGAGATACTTGAAGTATGGGATTTTTCGACATTTTTTTCCCGATATATCCATATATTTTTGCCACAGGTCATGAATTCTGTTTTGTCAAATAAAACCTGTAGTCAAAATTTCCTTCAGGGATTCAGTTTGTTTTTTGGACTATAATGATGCCACAAGTTAAGATTGCTAAGTTGTCTGCCAGTGTTATGCAATCTATCTTTAATCGCCTAATGTGATTGGTTGGCTTATTTTAAGAATTGATTTCTGCTTCCTCCATTTTTGTGTTGCTTTTTTGATGACACAATTGAATTTAGAGTCTGTCACTTTGTCTTACTCCTGTTTTAATAATGAAGGGTTCTGATATTTTCCTCAAGAATTTTATTTTGAACTTTGTTAGTGTTTGTATTATTAAATCAAGAGATGTGGGATTTAAATCTTGTTCTTTCAGTATTTGCAATATTGACTCACAATCAACTGAGTAATATGTTTTTCTTAATTGAGATCCCTTATAGTTATTAACATTTGATCCATCACCTTTCCTGTGTAAAAGGTGGATTAAACCATTTTTTCCAATCTTCTGGAATTTATTCAGTTTCCAAATGGATAGTTTTTGTGATTTTTGACCCTGATCATTTTAGAAGTTCTGCCATGATTCCACCTTCAGCAGCTGCTTTGTTATTTCTGAGTCTTTTGATTTGCTTGGCAATTTCATTTTCATTTGGTTGTGATGAATTTGTATTTGGTTCTTTAAATTCTTGTGGTGGAAACTGTTGTATTGGTTCAGGGCAATTTGGAATACAATTTAATTCATCATTTAATGCCAATTGCCCACTCTCTTTTTTAAATCTGATACTTTGTGCCTGATATTCTGTAAGTTTGGTTATGAAGATTTTGTAGAAATTTTGTCAGTCTTTCTCAATTTTGAGCAGTTGCTCATTTTCATAGTTCCTTTTGATTTGTCTGATTACTTTACTATATCTTTCCTACTTGTCAAATACTGTTTGTAGCTGTCATCTGTTTTTCTGCCATTTCACTTGCTGGACATTTTGTGTTGACTTTCGAATGCTTTGTCAAAATGCTCATTCCTACCAATAGTGTTTTCTGAATTTTTGTTGTGAGATTGTTTCATGCTGTTTCAATCAGTTTGGATTTTAGTTACCAATCTCATGATTTTTTACTACTGTTTTCTTCTCTGAATGAAGGTTCGATTTTGCCTTTATCAAGTTTTGTCATTTGTGGTATTATTATTCGATTTAATTTTTTTATGTATAAGTTTATCATGAATATTTGTTATTCTGACAGTTTGGGCTCCAAGTTGCAGACACAAGGCTTGTAGATGAGGAAAATGGATGTAAGGTAGATTTGATTGCATAAACTACAATAGAATAAATTCAGTTTTTGATATGATAAAGTAGTTTATTCACGAGTTATTAGAAGAGAGGAGATGGGTGAAGAGAGTATTAGGCATGTATAATATATACATTAGTGAAGAAGGATTTAGGAGTAGTATGAGGAGGGAAAGAAGTGTTCATGACCATAGATTAACACTTGATTTCAGACTTATTAATGTGAATGTTTTCATTTGTAAGTAAGTTGGAAAGGGACTGGAATTAATTATCTTAGACACTGGAAATAAGGAAGCATGGGGAAAATAACCTATCACTTACCACAGATGAAGAAAAGTGTTTTTGTGTTCATTCTGATCCTCCTGCCTTCTTATGTGGGGGATCCAAACCACAGAATGTCATGGTATAGCACAAATAATCAAAAACAATTCTTAAAAATTGCTGGCCTCATTGGAGTTTGATCCCAGAGATGGGTTGTGAACTTTTGAAAGCAAGCAACTAACCACTATGCTGTCAGATGTAAGACAATAAGTTCAGCAGGGTTAGTGCTAAACTGTTCCACCCTAACTGTAACCATGTGCTATGCCTTGGATAATTCAGTTTGTACTTTACTGAAACTTGGCCGCCACCTAACTTGATCTAACCCCAAATTAGGAAAGGAATATAGTAATTAAAAGTCACTGTTGCAACAATTTAAACTGTTGAACCATATATTCTCACAAACTTAATGGCATCGGAAATCATCACCAAAGCGCCTGAGCCTTACGCACTCCCGGGTGCTCAAATAACTGGCCATTTTTCGTGAGTTTTAAATTTTAATAACTTCTTATTAATTAATGCTACATCTAAGAAACTTTCAGATTATTGTAGTTTGACCTGTGCACTTTCTATGTAAATGGGGTATGACATCAGAAGAAAGGTAAAGAAGTGTTTATAATCAAATGTATGAGTATGAATTTTCAGATTTTGAATAAAGTCTTACAATCACCATAAGATTATCTAAAAGTCTTGCAATCACTTTACGGCTATCTGAAACACTTTACAACTCTTCAATGTCTAGTTCAGAACCTGAATTGTCTATCATTTCATCTAAAAGAGCTAATATTTCTTCGTCCTTCATTCTTTCACCCAGAAATTTGCAGAGCAAATGACAACGAAAACTTTCTGCAACAAGACACACACACGAAAAACGCGGGAGTTTCTGTAGCCGAAATAATATAATGTACAGCTGAAGATAGTCTCGCTAGATGGCAGCACATAATATAGAAACATTGGCAGACACAATACCATGTGGAAAAACCGGGGTCTGACTGAGAAGGCGGCAGAAATCGGCAGTTAACTGCCGCCCGAGTCAGGCTCGGGCTCCGGCAGCACGACAATACCATGCAGCCCGAGTCTGACCCGGGCTCCGGCGTGAAAGTGTTAATGACAGGAACGATTAACACATTTGAGATAGACCAACCTCATGACCCCTAACTGCATTTACAGCTACATGAGGTGTTATAATTCCACCACAAACTAGCCTCAAAGTTCAAACATGCCTGTCTGAAATCTACATCTGCCCTGCTGTGCACCCAATTAACGCCACAAAGTAGTGTGGTCACATTCTAAGTGATTTTGAAAGCCTGGGCTGAGGAAAGCTTAGGGCTGCTATATATAGAGACGCCCATTGGAAATCCTCATTTTTCCTGTTAACACGAGAGCAGTCACACGATCTGATCAAATGTAGTCTCTCAAGCTTATGTATTTTGTAATAGTTGTGACCTTGGGGACTCAAAATATTCCATTTATCAATCATGAATTTTGACCTTGAAAATAACCTTCTGACATCTGTGAAACCTATTTTATATGATTCTACGTGTTCTAAAATAACTGTTGAGCAAATTTCAAGTTGCTACCTGTTTGATTCGATTTACTGTGAATTTAAATGTTATCCCCAGATGATGCAGGATGATGCAACAAGCAATACCAGCTTGTGAAGACATGTTCTCAAAACTGTAAAAATCTGATTTATGACTTGAATTATACAGGGCGTTCGCCGGGAAACGCTACCCACTGTTAGCGCTACAAGGAAGAAACTGCTCCCGGCGAGCGAGTGGTCAGCTTCCGGCATTGTTCGACCGTCGGCCGCGGACTATTTCATAATAATTACGCTTCATAAACTTGTATGTGCTAAGCATTTAAATGTGACGTAATTCATTAGCTTACCTTATAAAAGATGCTGGAAGTGTTGACGCTCTCGTGTAATGCACATTTCACATCTTCTGAACATATTTCGAGACACACGCTGGATTTCACCTTTGTCAATGGACATTATTACTTGATAGATTTTTTCCTCAAGTTCTTCCAATGTGTGAGCATTTCCTTCGTACACCTTACCCTTAAGTTTACCCCAAAGGTAGAAGTCACAAGGGTTTAAATCCGGTGATCTGGTGGGCCGCAACCCAAGGCTGATTACACGATCATAAAACACTTTGTCAAGTGCAGCAAGCGAATTTCTAGCGGTGTGAGCTGTCGCCCCATCCTGCTGAAAATAGCCGTACAATTTTTCTTCTTCAGTAAGTTTATCGAAAAACGGTTTCACAATATTTTCGATATATCTTGCGGAAGTAAGAGTTTCACAGAAGAAAATTGGACCTATGATTCTCGAAGCACTAATCGCACACCAAACACCCACTTTTAAGTCATGCAATGGCAGTTGGAGTAGAGTATTTGGTTTTTCTGAACTCCAGTGTCGACTGTTTTGAGCGTTAACATAACCACTCAGATGAAACCAGGCCTCATCATAGAAAAACGTCAGTTGCGGATCAACAGTGCCATCGTGGACACCCTGCAGGTACCAGTTGCAAAATCTAATCCTAGGCCCCTGGTCTATTTCTGTAATTTTATGCACCACAATTGTTTTGTACGGCTTTAAGTGAACTAGCTTTGTTACTTTCCAAGCTGACGTCTTAGATACGCCTGCCTGCTGCCCTAACTGACTTAATGATTTTTTGGGTGACTATTCTAGTTGAAAAGCGATATCGTCAATTTTCTCCTCTGTGAGAATACGGTTGACCGACAGTCTCTTTTTGTTAAAAAATGAACCCGTTTCTCTTACTTTTTTAACCAGACGCAGAATTGTTGATTTAGCTGGCAGTAAAGCGCCAGGATATTCGCGACGAAATTTACTGCGACACTTTTTAAACGACTTCTTCTTCACATATATATCGTAGAGAAATATTCTTTGTTGCAAACTGTAACGTACCATAATTTTACTCACACTCAAACACGGTACAGATTAGTAAGAGTATGAAGCCCCAAACCAGCCAAACCGCAAAGCAACGTTTATTCACAACACTGATTAATAAGAGACTGAAGTCACAAACTAGCTACAATGCAAAGAAACCGTTCTTAACAATGTAAGGGTCCCATTATACTGCGTCACTGCACTGTTGGGGCAGTGGAGGTGTTAAACAGTGCGGTGATTCACGGTGCCGTGTGGCGGGAGTTGCTGGCTCCTCTGCCCCAGCAAGTTGCCGACGGCAACAGACTGGGAGGGTAGCGTTTCCCGGCGAATGCCCTGTATTAACAAATGATTTTAAAACTGATATGCAATGCATTTCAATTGAGAACAAATTTTGATACGCAGTTAAAAAAATTTTAGGTTAGCTTAAACAGACCACTCACATCTGCTGTAAGTGACAAGTTATTTTCCCCATGTTTCCTTTTATATATATGTATAGGAATTAAATAAGGGTAGGGAAATGAGCCACTCTTACCTTTAGATGATGGATGTGGGGCAAGAACACACAGAAAAACCAAAAATACAAATGATACTGATATTTTCAGGACGAGCCCTTTGTCAACAGGAGAACATTGTGGGCAACTTTTCCCATAATGTTCTCCTGTTGACAAAGGGCTTGTCCTGAAAATATCTGTATCATTTGTATTTTTGTCTTTTCTGTATGTTTGCACACCACATCCATCATCTACAGGTAAGTGAGGACTATTTACCTATGTTTTACCCTCCTGTGACAACCATTTCAAGAGCAGACAGCAAACATTTATTTTACAACTTCTTGTGTCTTTCAGAAATATAGATGACATCTTTATGATTTGGAATAATGGTTAAAACCATCTCCTTGAGCTCCTAAACTCCTTTAATAACTTCCAGTCCTCAACTTCACATTGTAACACTACCATAACCATACCACCTTCTTTAACACAGATATCTATCTGCAAAATGGCCAGTTACCCACGTCTGCCCACATCTAACCCAATAACCTATAACAATAATACACTTTGATAGCAGCCACCTGTATCACATAAATTGCTACCTCCCCAACAGCCATGGCAGGCACATCTGCTCTGATCAAGAATCTCTCTCCTTATACTGCAACATCCTCAAATATGCCGTTATATCTTGCAATTATTCCCCAGAATTGGTTCATATACAAATATTTTGTACCATGTACCAACCACCATACCAAATTACACACAATGCACAACCCAAAACCAACTGTAATTGTGTTGTAAACTATCTAGTGAAATTTTAGCAAAATTGACACATTTTGTGGTTTTGTGAAAAGAAATTTGTGTGGTTTTTCTATTATAATTGCTGGTGACATGAACACTAAAAATGAACATTTTTGCAGTTGATTGATATTTAATAAGAGTGTTTTTTGTGCTTTTTCTCATTTTCATAGGCGATATAAATATTTAACATCAACATTTAATATGAACAGTTTACAAAAAGAACATTTTTGAAACAAAATTATTATGAAAAATTTCCAAATATGTGAAACAATTTCAAATGTTAATTTGATATTATTGATGATGCTATGATGATATTTTGCTAATTTTTGTGGTATAAATGAGAGATAGTGAAAGAAGTATGAATGGCATACCAGCCCCAACCGTAGGTAAATAAGAGAGAGATTTTTAGGTTTTTCAGTTTTTATTCTTCTTTTTGGAAAATTTCAGTTAGTTTTCAGTAGAAAATAACTTCAATTTGGAGGGGCATGTAAGCTATCTGTTAGATTTTGTAACTGCGTGACGAAGATTTGTTCTTAGAACCACAAGTTAGAGTGGATAGAATATTAGTACATTTCATTTTTTATGTTTATTCAAGTTAGAAAGCAGTTTTATAGTTTTGAGATAGGATGCAGGTTTTTATAGCTTTCAAGATAATATTTTCAATTTCGTAAGTTTTCGGCATTCGCCTGGAGTGGGAAAGTTCATATCTAAATTATTTATTTTCAGCTAAATTATTAAAGTTAGGATATTTTCCATAATAACTAAAGTTAAAATTTATTTAAAGATCTAGCGATTTGTAGAATTTCAGAAAGATTGAATTATTTTTATTGTCAAGGTCAGATTAGCTAATGTAAGGACTTCAGACATGTGATTTCATATCTGATCAGCCTCCCAGCAGCCATCCCTGTGAATAAGGAAGTGATTTCGTTCCCACGCTTTGCGTGAGAACAGTTGCTAGGAATCTTCGAGAAGCGCTATGTGATATAGACTCGTGCGTGCAGTTGTTCACTCTCAGTCTGCCAGGATCCGCGAACGCAGTAACATGTAGCTCAGTAGGCCGGAATGTTTCATATCTAGCACATCAGTGAAAGTTTTATTTTGGAAGGATGCCGCTCGTTTTATTTAAGTTAACCATAATGTCGTGTTGAAATAGTATTTCTCCAAGTGAGGCTTCGGGATTGTCTAAATTAACTAAACTTTTGAACAAGCGTGTGACAAACTTTTATTAGCTCTCTTCAACTAGTGATTTAATTCTTTGAACCATTGGGGTGTGGCTTGACTGGTTAATCGAACTTGTAAAACATTTCTTTGGAAAAAGTTGTCTGATTGACTGTACTGTTTTTGGCTTTGTGAAATTGAAGAATATAATTATTTAAATGACATTTAACTATTTATTGAACTTTACCTTTTCATAGATTTTAGGTTAAAATCTGTGTGGCGACCTTATTATTCTATTTAAGCCAAAACTGTTACATCTAAGGCAACACACGGTCAGAGTTAAGATTCAAATTTATGCAGAATCCCACTGCAAGCTCGCCTCTTACAGTGTTTTCTCCCCATTGTTCTCCCTTGCTTGGAATACCTGAACAAAATTCTTTGTTGTAACTATTACTTTCTAAAATCTTTCCCAGAAATGCATTATGTTCTCCCCTTTACCATTCCCAATGTTTCCCCATCAGCTTCAGGAGATCATCCAACCTTAAAACTATGCAAATACCTATAACATAACTCTGCCATACTTTTATTCATGAAATCTTTTCGTTTAGATAGGTCTCACTGTCAAACATTGCATGGTTGATGCATATTGCATATGTGAACTGTATGTCATCATCGGACATGGCACCTACACCACTATCTACCTTATATATCAACTCACCTGCCTCCACTGCCCAAGTTTGTATATCAGCCTCATCATAAACCGATTATTTATGAATGAATTGTCAGATTATTTCCAAAATTTAAACCACCCATGCCATCTCTTGTATTTTTCAAGATTTCATTAATTGTTTCACAATCTCAGCTATCAGAGTACAAATTGAAATCATGTCCTAATCAGAACTCCATACTTGGGAATTGGCCCATCAACACCTTCTCAACACCAGGCATCCCCTGGACCTTATTTCTCCTGCTACTTTGGTAAAACCATCACTTGTATGTAAATTTTATTATTTACTGTATACATTTAGTATGAAAATATCTTCAATATATATCTAATTATTGCTTTACAATTAATTTTGTTTTTTTTGTGCATATTATTCTCAACAAAATGATTTTTGTCTCCCTCTTGACTACCTCTGCTCTGATTCAAATGTTCCACAACAGATTGCTTAGGTGGCTGGGTTTACAGCAGGTGCACATGTCAACCTAGTTGTGTACTGCTTTTTCCCATGCATGTATCACAGAAATGATATTATTTGAGAAACTCACAAAAGCCATATATATTAAATGTGTTTCAAAAGGATCATTTCAAGAGCAGATTATTTATTTTTGTGTATGTAGTAATTAAAAAACCATTTCCATTAACAGGGAACCAAAATGGAGCTATAAATAGAGATAATTGAAGTTCCAGTCTTTAAACTAATATGAATCTGATTTTGTCAGTAGATTGCTTATGAGTAGTAACATAACTGGGGCTGAGGATATGTTGCAATACAGAAGGAAAATTAAATCTATAAAAGAATTAATGCTATTTTATTTAAGAATAAGTGCAATTAATGCTGAAAGGTGCTATGAACTTTTTGTTGTTGCAATATTCCTGCAATAGCTTTGCTTTCTCTATCCTTTTTCTACATTGATACTTGGTTTGGTGAGGTATGATGAAGCCAAAGATATAATTTAACAATTATTGACTTTGTACCCTGAAATTTATTTCAGCTGGACTTTTGGCTGTATTGATTGACATTCCATATGATATTGTATCAGTAAAATTTGTTCACTGGTCATGGCATGACACAGATCCCAATATTCGAGACCGGCATTATTGGGTTCCTTGGAATTCTTATTACTTCCATGCATCTTTTACTGCAAGTCTCACTTTCTGGTTTACTGCTTGGAGAAACCCACGCTGGACAGTTGGCAGGTATTAAAATATGTGCTCTGTATTTGTTCTTACCCTTTTTTATTTGATACAAACATGAAAAAATTTTGCAATGTGACTATTTTCTGTTCCTGAATTTATTATCCTAGAATCACCATAATTTATTTGTGTGCCTGATGGCTCTAAGCAAAGATGCAAATAAAACTTAACATTATTGATAATTATAATTAGTAATTTTCTCTCTCATTACAGCCACTATAAACTAATTAGACTCCAATTAATATAAATTTCTTATGGGATTAACGCTGCGTTGAAATACTCCTCCTTCTCCTTCTTCCCGATGTTTCGACCGAAGCTTAGGTCTTCTTCAGGGGCCGTCTTCTGAATCTGCTACAGAGTAGAATCTGCTGGATACTGGCATGGCTAGTTGTTTATGTAACTGTACTGTCGATTGTCCTACACTATCGATTATCCAGAGATATGCTTTCTACAATTTAATATCTATGAGCCCAGAGTTAATTATTTATCTAACACACATTTCCAAGCCTGGATAAGACCATAACCACCATCCTTGTTGAGGTTGTTTGGCTGTTTGAATATTTCAGTAGCCTCTGTTACTTTTCTTTGTAGAAAACCTTCAGTTTTAGCTAGCACTCTTGTATTTTTCCCCATAGTATTTCATATTCTTCTTCCATCTGGTGTTCGGCAATAGCTGATTTCGTGGGATACCTCAGACAGGTGTGAGTATCCTCACAGTTATGGCTCGTTCGGTTTTGGCTATATATACCTTTCTGCAATTACAGGGTACTTAATAAATTCCACTGCTCTGTAAGGGAGACCGATCTTTGACCATTCACAGTTTTTCTTTCACTTTGTTTCCACTTCTAAATATGTGTAGAATATTAGATTTCATTAAAATTCTCCCAGTTTTTTCAGAGACATCTTTCACGTATGGCAGCACGGCTTTTGTTTCTGGTCTTCTTCAAGACCATTTTTCTTCTTCTTAGTTGTCATTGCCTTTATTATCATGTTAGTCCCATAGCCATTATCTCTAAGTGCTTGGTTAAGATGTTCTTTTCCGTTCATTAAATTTTCCTTGTCCGCGATTCTTTGTGCCCTGCATAACAGCTTTTTAATCAAGGCTCGTTCTTATGATGGGTTATGATGTGATAAAACATGGAGGTACCTGTCTGTATGGGTTAGTTTTCTGAATACCATGTGTCCAAGCTTCCCTCATGAGTGCTTTTTCACTAAAACATCTAGGAAAGCCAGCTTACCATTCTCTTCGCGCTCCATTGTAAACTTGATTTTTGGATGGATACTACTAATGTGATCGAAGAACTGTTTCAAATCTTCTTCCCCATGAGGCCATATCACAAAAGTATCATCTACATATCTTAGCCAAAGGAATGTTTTCTTGGTTGCAGTCTCAATGGCTTTCTTTTCAAATTTTTCCATAAACAAGTCTGCTATGATGGGCGACAGAGGGCTGCACATAGGCACTCCTTCTTGTTGTTCGTAAAATTCATTGTTCCACAGAAAGTAGGTAGAGTTCATGTGTGTCCCTATATTTCACTTTGTAGTCACAACTTAGTACATACCACTGGTGTTAGTGTGTGGCAAGTCTCCCATCGTATACTACGGTGGTTGCACGTCAGTAGCTGTAGTGGTTGAAAGTGGTCGGCCTACGACATTTTCATATTGTGACCAAAGGGTTCTAAAAAAAAAAACTTTGGATTCTTCTAGACTGTACTAGAATGTTTTTGAATGTAGTAAAATGTTCTTGAATAATTTTCTAGAATATGAAACATTTTTCTGCTATTAATCTATACCTTGTCTTTGTCTTTTTGTAGCTGTCACGCCGTGATGTCAAACTATGGCATTGCGCTATAACATCACGCTTTTTGTCTCTGTTGCCCATCTTACAACCAGAGGTGTTGTTTTAGATTATGCACGTTATTTAATAACTGTTCTATTTACCCACGAATAAATTAACTGTCAGAACACTGAAAGAAAAGTTTGTATTCTGTATATTCAATGTTATAATTATTAGTTGCTTATATTGATAACATTCATTTGAAATAAAATATTGCTAAAATATTTGGCAATATATATGTAAGATAAAAGCTTTAATTTTCGATTAGCGGCAATTCTGATCAGATTGTTTTACAACCGGAACTTGACATTACAGCAGAGGGCATTACTATTTTTTTTTATTTTTTTTTTGTTAAATAATTTAAATTGTTTTCATTAGTGTCCTGTCGCTTAAGTCATTACTTCATTTATATGAAAGTAGTTTCACATTGATTACGATGTATACAGCCTAGACTACAATTAAAACTAATATTATGTGGCATAGTTGTTAAGATTTATTTTTAATTTACTTTATTTTCACTGATGACAGATTTCAGGAGCATGTGACCACATTAGCCATTCAAATGTTGTAATATCGAACTGAATCAAGAATAACAAAAAAGGAAGATGTAAAAATTATTTCAGCCACATGTAAGCTGTGTCAGCCATTAAAACATTGATAATAAGAAAGAAAGATGTTAGAACCCATGAAGATTTTGGATCAAGTTTATATCCTAATGCATAATGACACTGAAAATTGATACTGAGAATGTATTAATTGGCGTGTGATTTAAACTTTTGATTTTCTAGTGTCAATATTAGTGGAGATTGTGGTTAGACTGAAATTCAAGCTGGACTCAGTTGTCAATTGAAACTTTTTGCTACAGCACAAGGGAGGGGAAATTACATTGAGCTTTATTTTAACAATTCTATTTAGTTAAGCAAATGCAAAGAAATGAATTGCCAGAACATTCGGTTAAACCCTGTCATTTTTGATGGGCTTTGAGACTAGTAAATATAAATAATTTATATGCAACATTTTTAGTGTGTGAATCGATTATTATTTTCACTAGTGGGTTGCTAATTGAAATGGGAGTAACATAGGCTACATTTATCTGAGAAATATTTATGGTTCCATGCAAAAATATAACACTTTTTTTGCCCACAAGTTCATGTTGCCCAAGTATGCCAAGGCATATAGTGATGACCATCTACACCCATGTCCAACCATGAGGGAGGTTACAGAATTGGCGTGTTTGAAATGGGTGTATTGTATCGTGAAATCTCCCAAAAGATTGGCTGCAGTGCAATGTCAGTACACAGACTTCTTACACAGTGGATAAAAGAAGGCTCTAGTACTCCTAGAGCAGGTACAAGTCTATACAGAAGGAAAATAGCACGTGAAGACTGTCAAATAGTGTGGGTGACTGTTGCTGGCAGACAAGTGACTGCAGACCAGACCCAAGCAGTGGTTATAGAGATAGTCACCCCCCCCCCCTTTCCCCAGATGATTGTAAACCAATTGCTTGAAGGTGACCTCTTTGCAATGTATTCCATTAACATGATTTCAATTTCAGCACCGTCTAACCTGGCATAATGCAAAACGTAAGTGGGCACATGAATGGCATACATTTGTGTTTAGAGATGAGTTCCAATTCTATCTGTGGCAAAGCGATAATTGACAAAGCTGTTATTTCAGAACATCATACTGGTCCAGCCTCTAGTGTCATGATTTGGGGGCAATCAGTTTCGACAACAGGACTGAGTCAGTTGTTGAAGGCACAATAAAAGCCCACCACTATGTGGACAGGGTGCTGCACCCTATTGTGATACCCTTCATATCCACCATCCAAATCGCCTCTTCCAACAAGATAATGCCTGTCCTCATACTGTAGCCATCACAACACAAGCCTTGCAAGGGGTTAGGATCTATGTGTTTTCGTGTGTACACACCTCAGCAGTCTTCTGATTTGGTAAGCGGTGGTTATTATCCTTTCTAAATGTTTAAAGTATATATGCACACAGCATAGTTAGGAACTTGGAATTTGGGGAGGTCAAAAAAAAGGAAAATTGGAATATTTCAAGTACAATTTTGGAAATTTAATGGAATGATAAAGTACAAAACTAAACACATTTCAGAATGATAGATGATGAAAGGAGTTTATGGGAGAATCCTACATATGGTGGTCAGCGTTACTTTCATGAGTAAAATTGTTAGGTTAATTTTTTAGTACAGGGCGAATCAAAAGGAAAAACTGTAGAACACAAAAAAGTGTAGGTTAAGTAAGCCCATAACTTACCAAATATGAAGGCAGGATGGCAGCAATGACACAAAAATCAGAAGATTAACATAGTTCAGAATATTTTGAGTACTGTCTTATTCAGACTAGCGAGGAACAGAGACAGGTGAGGGAAATGTGTACCCACAAACTCAGCCTCATCAAATGAATAAAATAAAATAAATGTAGTCTTTTTTGAACAAAGCAGCAATGGTAGTGGAAGGGTAGGGGAGGAGAACATGACCAACTACTAATTATTGAAAACTGTTATCACTGGAGAAAGCAGTAAATAATAATAAATATATTAAAATGTCAAATTATAAATGAATAATTTAGACCAGTTTTAGAGGCAAGAGAATACTTAGTACCTGTGATGTGTTGGAAAGTTAGTTTGTACCTACCGAATTCAGATTCCATAAATATTTTTGGAAATTTTTATGGAAATTGTCACTGGAGCATATGCTCCTTTGTGATCAAATCGAATTAATAAAGAAAAAAGGTAAGCAATTGTTCGAGTTGGCAAGGCAACGATTGGATTGTCAAGTTAGTGGCTTAAATTTTTTGCCTGTCACTGTTCCTACCAGTTGGTAGGTGATGAGGCTTATATGTGAATTAGCGCAAAGTAGTGAGTTGATATGTCAGCTGATACTCTGTGGTCTGGAAGAATCAAGAGGTATTTATGGAGTTGAAGAGTCTGCTGAAGAAGATGTGGAGGCAGCAGAAAGCTTTTTGAGAGAACACACATTTCAGAAGTAGCCATACCCATGACAAAGGGCTTGATTATTGGATTTGGTTTCAGAAAAGATTAATATGGGCTTATGGTTAGTTTTGTGAGGTGCCCTGATTGCCAGTAGCATCAGGAGAGGCAGGTTGGATGTGAACCTCATCCCAGTGGTAATTGGTGGTAGGACTCAGTCTTTTTTATGCCAAACATCAAGAGCAGGAAGAGTTATTTAAGAAATGTTCATAATGATATTAGAGTTAAAAATAAAGAATGTGTCTAAAATAGCTTTGTTCCATCAGAACATTAGGGGTATCTCAAGCAAACTTGATGAGTTGATAATATCTATAGAAGAAACCCAAAAATTATTGAATCTTAACATTAATATCGTATGTCTGACAGAACATCATCTGAAGAATTCTGAAATATGTCTCCTCCCTTTTATTGGATATAGATTAGCTTCATGTTATTGTAGGTCAGAGATGAGAATGGGTGGTGCAGCAATATATGTTAGAGAAAATACTGAGACAAAATCATTAGATGTAAGTAAATACTGTATAGAACAAGATTTTGAATGTTGTGCAATACAGTTAGAATTAGAAAAAAAATATCTTATAGTGCTGACAGTTTATAGGGCTCCCACAGGAGACTTCAGTAAATTTTGTAATAAACTTGAAGCGGTTCTAATAAATTTATCACGAACTAAAAGGGAAATTATCCTCTGTGGAGACTTCAAGATAAATTTTGCTGTAGAATGTAACCAGACAGATTATCTTCTAGGAATGCTTAGATCATTCAATCTCTAGATTTCCCAACTAGAACACAAAAAAATAGTAGTACCATAATTGATAACATTTTTGTAGAGCACAATAAATGAGAAATATATGGAACAGTTCCAATGGAAAATGATTTGTCAGACCATAATGCTCAAATAATTACTTTAGATGTTGTGGGAAATGAAAATAACAAAAAGAAATGATTTGTCAGAGTTAGGCCATTAAAGAACAATTCAATAAAAACATTAAATGATGAACTTCTCAATGAGGACTGGAGCACTGTTTATAAATTAAAAGGGGTAAACAATAAATTCAATTACTTTCACCAAAGGTTTTTGGAAATTTATGAAAGGTGTCTCCCTACAAAACTAGCTCCAATTGGTCAAAAATGAGTAAACAAAAATTGGGCTACAGTTGGTATTTAAACATCTTGCAGACATAAAAGGGAATTGAATGTAAAAGTTAGGAATACTGATAACATGCTTCTCAGACAACATTACAAAACTTACTGTAGAATTTTAACCAAAGTAATAAAAGAAGCTAAACGTTTGGCCATAAACGATGAAATTAGTAGTTCAGATAATAAGATAAAAAGTGTTTGGAACATTATTAAAAGAGAAACAACTGTATCATCCCTTGAACATAAACCTATATCTATAAGCATTAATGATAAACTTGTAAATGACCCCTCTTATGTAGGAAGTGCTTTCAATAAGTACTTCTTAACAGTTGCTGAAAAAATAAAAGGAAAATATATTGGGAATATGGATGCTATAGGAATACTTAAATTCTTGTAACCAAAAACAGCACCTATGTCTCTATTTCCCACCAGTCAAAATGAAATTGAAAAAAATATTAAATCCCTCAAAAATAAAAAGTCATTTGGTTATGATGAGGTTTCAACCCATGTAGTGAAACAATGTAACACCAGCATTAGTAGAGTTATTAGTCATATTTGCAATAGTTCTTTCGTGACTCACTCAAGAAGTCAATAATCAAACCGCTTTATAAAAAGGGTGACACCTCAAAGATTGAGAATTACAGACCAATATCACTTCTACCAACATTTTCAAAAATCTTTGAAAAAGCAATGTACAGAAGGCTGTATGCACATCTAAGAAATAATGACCTACTCAGTAAAGTACAGTTTGGTTTTAGACAAGGCGTTTCAACAGATTCAGCAATTTTTGCTTTTGTAAACAACATACTGGAATCAATGCATAAAAAAATAATTCCCTAGGTATATTCTGTGATCTTGCTAAGGCTTTTTTACTGTGTTGATCATGAGATTCTACTAGGTAAATTATACCACTATGGAGTTAGTGGTAAGCCAGGACTTTGGTTTAAATCATACCTGGAAAATAGAAAGCAATGTGTATCACTGAAAGATGCTAATACAGGAGATGTTATAAACTCAGAATGGGGTATAGTTAAATGTGGTGTGCCTAAGGGTTCAATACTTGACCCTCTGCTGTTCTTAATCTATATAAATGATCTTCCCACTTATACTAGGTGATAATGAATACGTGGTGCTCTTTGCAGATGTACTAGCATATCGTTGAAAGACCCACCAGCACAAAACCTCAAACACACAGCAAATGATGCTATAAAGAAAATTATCAGGTGGTTTAATGCCAAAAAACTAATACTTAATGTAGAAAAGACACAGTTACTTCAATTTGTTACAAAAAATAAAACAAAGGACAGCTATAATGTGATATCAGAAGGAAAAGCAATCAGTGAAAGCAGTTTCACAAAATTCCTGGGTGTATATATAGATAACAAATTGAACTGGAAACAACATATTCAACAACTTCTTAAAAAACTGAATTCTGCAACATTTTCACTGAGGGTAATATCTAGAATAGCTAATATAGAAACCAGAAAGTTAGTATATTTTGCATATTTTCATTCCCTGCTCACATACGGCATCTCATTCTGGGGAAACTCGTCACAAGCACAGAGGGTATTTAAATTGCAAAAGCGTGCTATAAGAATTATTTGTGGAGCAAGCCCACAGACGTCGTGCAGAAATCTATTTAAAAACCTGGGTGTACTAATAATGCCAGCACAGTATGTATACTCCGTACTATCATTTGTAGTGGAAAATCCTAAACACTTCAATCTTAATAGCCATAATACTAGGAATAAATATAATATTCTCAAGGATTACAAATCACTGTCAATTGTACAGAAAGGGTAAACATTTACTGGAGCTTCCTTATTCAATGTCTTACCAACAGAAATTAAATGTTATCTACAAAAACCCAACTACTTTAAGTCCAAACTGAAAGAGTTTCTGCTTCAGAACCCATTTTACTCTGTGAAAGAATTTTCTTCTTGGAATTTGGTAATTAAGAATGACTGATAAAATAGTACATATGGTGTATGGAAGGGGAAGGTGACAAAGTTGTCCACAATTACTAAAATGATATATGGTTTTTTTTCTTTCTTTGACAAATGAAGTAATTATACCGTTTACAAAATTTCACTCATATATAGTAACTAACATGGGATAGCATGCACTCAAAAACTGTTGTGAAAAAATTATCATACTAACAGGTTTTTAAGTAATTGACAGCTTATTAGTTGTTGGTAATATAATTGATATTGTTAATAGGTGTGTGTACTGTTTCACATAAATAGCAACTAACATGATATAATATGTAGTCGCAAATTACAGTGAAACTTATCATGGTAACTGGTTGGTAAGAAAATAACTGGTTATTAGATGCTGATAACAAGTGTATACACTGTTCCACATAATAAGTATTAATTAACTCGGGATTGTATGTGTAGATTACAGGAGATATTGGTTATACTAATGGGTTGTAGCTAAATTGTCAATATATAATAATATTATCAATTATATAGTAAGATTGACATTAAAAATAAGTGTATGTACTGTTACACATCTCTGAGATTATTCTCACATGGGATCAAAGTGAACATATCTATCTACCTGCTGGAAGTTATAATACAAAGGGTGGATTATAGTACACAATATTTGTTGGAGTGCAGTATATGGGAAGGGGGAAATTTGGGATTGTAAATGGTTTTGAGAGTAAATGGAGGCTTTCCCTGTGTAGCTAGTAGATCTCCAGTAACTGTCGTGTCAATTGCTGCCAGTTCTGTTTATTTAATATAAAGTGTTGCAGTTAGCTTTTATATGTTAATACTCACTGTATATTCAGAGCAGCAGCTAGTTGATATCGAGCAACTGTTGTTTCAAGTGCCGCCAATTCTGTTTATTTAATTTAAAGGGTTGTAGTTAGCTTTTATCTCTGAATATTCACTGTCTATGCAGAGCAGCACCTAGTTGTCCTTCAGAAACTGTCATGTCAAGTTCCTCCATTTCTGTTTATTTAATTGAATGTGTTGTAGTTATCTTGTATCTCTGAATGTTCACAGTCTTTTCAGAGCAGCAGCTAGTTGATCCAGCAACCATTGTGACAAGTGTCACCATTTCTGTTAACTTAATTTAAAGTGTTGTTATAGGTTTTGTTTTATTTGTGGCATTTGAGTAGCAGCAGCATACAGTAATTGTGATCACCTTTAAATTTTTACTGTAGAAAGGTATATAGAGCTTATTCGTTCTTTTATTTATTACTATGGTTAATTAACACAGTTCACTTGTATGCCCTATTTACTCAGTGCAGTATCCACTGTGTGGTCTAAATTTTTCTCCACACTTTGTTTTATTTAAGCTGTGATTAGCGATTGTTAGTAAGTAGTGTACAGTGTGTTATTTGGATCTCTCAGTTAGTTCATTCTTTTATCCTCTTCTCAGTTTTTGTTCTGATAGTAATATGTGTAGGGATTGTGATTGCTGTGTGCAGATGTTGGCTGAGGTGGCTGATGTTCGCGCTCAGCTTGCAGCTTTGTTAACGAAAGTTACAAGGCTGAAAGCTGCCGTAGGTGACTGCAGCAGATGTGGTATGGATGACCCTGTTGAAGCTAGTGCTCTCACAGGTTCTCCCCTACCAATCATCGTACCTGCAATTCAGTTTTTTTTTGTTTTTGTTTTTTTTTTTGTAACTGCTTTACGTCTCTTTTTAACATCGAGGTCTTTAGAGACGGGAAAGGATGGAAGGCAAGGATGGGGGAAATGAATGGGAAGGAATTCGGCCATGGCCTTTTTGAAGGAAGCATCCCGGCATTTGCCTGGAGTGATTTGGGGAAACCATGGAAAACCCAAATCTGGATGCCCGGACGGGGATTCGAACCGCCGTCCTCCCGAATGCGAGGCGAGAACGCTAACCGTTACACCGCCCCGCTTGGTCTGCAATTCAGACTGAGATGTTGGAATCTGTACGGAAGATGACTGACAGTAACTGGCGTGTGGTTTCTGGACGTTGACACCGCATGTGGGGACAGTCGTACAAGTCTGAATCCCAGGAGGACAAGCTTGTACCACTGTCCAATCGGTTTGCTGGGACTGATCCAGTTTTGCAATCGTTGTCATGCAAGTTGCTAGTCATCCAGCCCGCTAGGTCTGAGTGACCACAGAAGGTGATTCTGGTGGTAGGAAGCTCCAACGTTGGCGGTTTATTGAGCCCCTTAGGGAAATGGCGAATAGGTCAGGGATAAAATCCAAGATACATTCATTGTGCATTCCAGGAGGTCTGATCCAAGATGTGGAACAGGCCATCCCAGATGCCATTGAACGAATGGGTTGTAGCCAGCTGCAGATAGTAGCTCATTTGGCACCAATGATGCTTGCCGCCTTGGGTTGGAGGGTATCCTCTCTTCCTTCCAGTGGCTTGCTCAAAGGGTGAACTCTGTGGTTGATGACCGCAAGATTTTGGCTGAGTTAACCATCTGTAGCATTGTCGATAGAACTGACTGTGGACCTCTGGTTCAGAACCGAGTCGAGGGTCTAAACTAGACATTGAAGCACTTCTGTGATAATCATGGCTGCAGATTCCTAGATCTTCGCCCTGGAGTCGAGTTGTGTAGGGTTTCCTTGGATAGATCAGGTGTGCACTACACTTGTGAATCGGCTACATGGGTGGCAGGGGCCATGTGGAGTGGACTGCGGGATTTTTTATGCTGAGGGAGGAAAACCAGAAACTGGAATTACAGTTACGGGCAGCCCAATTAAATTCAACACCTCACATTAGGAGTAGCTTAAATTAATCTTGACTGTTAAAAATAATCATTATTAACTATAAAAGTGTTTGTAACAATCAGCCTGAGCTTGAAAGTGTTATAAGTAGCACAGAAGCAGATATTGTATTAGGTACTGAAAGCTGGTTAAAACGGGATATAAGCTCAGCAGAAATTTTTAGCAATAGCATGAACATTTTCCGTATAGATAGGTTGCATTCCAATAGAGGTGGTGTATTTATAGCTGTTAGTAAACGTGTAACGAAATAGATATTGATACGGTTTGTGAAATCCTATGGATTAGACTCAAAGTACCTAGGACAAAACTTGTAATAGGGTCTTTCTATCATCCCCTAGATGCAGATGTAACTATTGCTGAGGCCTTAAGGAATAATGTAAGTAATATAGCTTGCCAATTTCCTTATCATGCCATAATACTAGGAGGTGACTTAAACTTTCCGTATATTGACTGGACTAATTACGTCCACATTACTGGTGGCAGGGTTAAAACATCCTGTGAAATTATTCTTGACCTATTCTCAGACTTCATCTTCTGCAGTTCGTCACTGAACCAACATGGTGTCACAACGCTAATGAAAACATATTATATATTCTTGTTACAAATAGGCCTGAATTATTCCTGGACATTTCTATCAACACAGATATAAGTGATCATAAAGTTGTGTTTCCTACAGTAAAATTAACTGTCGCACGCAAAAAGAAAAAAGAAAGGATCATTTACAGATCCGAAAAGGCCCCAAAGAAGTGTTTTAGAAAGTATTTGAGGGATATTTACCCTACCTTCATAGAAGCAAGAGGCTTGGTTGAAGAGATGTGGTTTCGAATCATGTGTATTGTCAGGGAAGGTATGGACTTAAATATACCGAAAATGGCTATCAGGGAGGAGAATGATACCCCATGGTATACACTTGAAGTTAAAAGGGTACTTAAGAAGCAAAGGAAGATACATGCACACTCAAGAATGACAATATATAGCAGTGATTTAGAAAATTTAGGTGAGATAAGAAGACATGTGAAAAATGCGATGCACGAGGCCTTTAATGACTTTCGTTGTAATTCACTTTCCAAAAGCTTCAACGAAAACCCAAAGAAATTTTGGTCGCATGTAAAAAAGGTCAGTGGTGGTGACAAAAATATGCCAGTTCTACTAGAAGACAGTCGGGAAGTTGATGACAGCCGTGAAAAGGCTACCGTATTTAATACCAAATTTAAAAATTCTTTCACTGACGAAACCATGGAAAACATTGCCGCTTTTCCACGGCATGTAGAATTTGAGATGGATGCGGTACAAATTGATAGTGTAGGTATTATAAAGCAATTAAAGCTCCTGAAGGGTGGGAAAGTTGCGGATCCCGATGGTATACTAGTAAGACTATTTTCGGAATACGCAGAAGAATTAGAACCATTTCTGTCAGATATATTCCGTAAATTATTAGAATATAAGATAGGATAGGGAAAATAAACAGAAACCCGTCCTTTACCACAGATGAAGGCAGGAGGGCGAGACACGTAAAAACACAAAAACAAAGGAATTGCACAATATTTCGACTTTAGTCTTAATCATGTGGGAGGCGAGACATATGGCAAGGGGAAAGATGTGGTCACATCCCAACCCGCCACATGAATGGTAAATTATTAGAAGAAAGAAAAGTACCTTCTGACTGGAAAATAGTGCAGGTGATTCCTGTTTTCAAGAAAGGAGATCGGAGAGATCCTACGAATTACTGACCCATATCTCTTTCATCTGTTTGCACTAGAATTCTGGAGCATGTCATATGCTCTAATATTATGAAGTTTCTAGATGAAAATGAGCTACTTATAGCAAAAGAACATGGATTTCAGAAGAACAGATCATGTGAAATGCAACTGGCCCTGTTTTCGAATGACGTAATGAAAGTTATCAATGCTGGTTCACAAGCTGATACTATTTTCTTAGATTTTCAGAAGCTTTTGACTCTGTACCACACAACCAACTTTTAGCGAAGATTTGAGCATACAGTATATCGGACGAGATTTGCGAATGGATATGCGATTTTCTAACTAGTCGGTCACAGTATGACGTTGTTGATGGGGAAGCCTCTTCTAAGCTAGATGTTATTTCGGCTGTTCCTCAGGAAAGTGTAATAGGGCCACTTCTTTTCCTGAATTTTATAAACGATCTCCGTGACAATGTTAATTGCAGGATGTGATTGTTTGCTGATGATGCACTTTTCTATAGGGAAGTAAGATGCTCTGACGATTGCTTAGAAGTTCAGAGTGATCTGGATGTTATTTCAGAATGGTGCCATAAATGGCAGATTACAATTAACTGCAAAAAGTGCAAGGCAATGAAAATAAGTAATAAAAAGACTCCAGTTGTTCGTGAGTACAAAGTTAACAATTCAGTTGTTGACATGGTGGATTCCCTGAAGTATCTAGGCGTAATAGTACAAAGCAACATGAAATGGGACTTGCACATAACTTCCGTCGTAGGCAAAGCTAATTCTAGATTACGATTGTAGGTCATATTTTGAGAAGTTGTAATGCTCAAACAAAAGAAATAGGGTACAAAACGCTAGTGTGTCTGCATTTGGATCACTGTTGTGGAGTTTGGGATCCGTATTGCAAGGAATTTGTAGGGACCCAAACTGCTATACCGGGGTGAAGTATAGGTTTAGATACATTAACTGCATGTCTACTTGAAATAAAATGTTCTCTGAATCTGCTTCTATAATTTTAAATTGACCATGTGCCTGCCTGGAATATTTAACTGTAAAGCTTATCGGCTGCCACCATGCTTATTTGAACCAAAATCTTAGAAAAGGTTACAGTTCAGAGCTAAGACATTTGAAAAATCCACTTGTTGAAAATTTTTTAAAGTTTATTAAAAATCACATTTGGAAAAACAGCATTTACAGTAAAATAGGCTATTTTCCAAACAAATTGCAGATTATGAAGAGAGATAATTTCACCGACCGAGCCCCATTGAAAATTTTACAAGTGCATAGTCTTTACTATTAACTTAACGTCAATATGGCAGTGCATCGACCAACCGGAACTTGTCCCTCCTAACTAGCAATCACTTCAGCACACACCCAACACATCCTCTCGCAGGTCCAATATGCCAGGTTCCTGGGATAAAGACCAAAGACGAAATTGAAAGACAGCCCGACAGTCTGAGCAGCTAGCTTTATACCCTCAGCCGCCTGCTTGATGTGTTCTAACGCTTACCACAAATTGAATAAAAAATTGTGATTATAGAATATGTTTAGAATTTATCCATGTGTAGCCTGGCCTTCAAGGATTATGAAAAGTGTTTAGCAAAAAAATTCTCAAATAATTATCTTGCTTGTAAATGAATTTAGTTTTCAGGCGCATTGGTAAAAAGTTTCCGAAAGTTAATTAGTGATTCCCCGAGATGTGTGTTAATTCTGGCAATATTTAGGCAACCCTGCTGAATTGCAAATTATCATGATAAAATTGGTGTCATTGTGTTCTACATTAATTCCTGATTAAAATGGTGTAAATATTATTATTATAGGTGGTGTAATAGCAAAGTTATGAGTTTGACAAAAAGTGGGTTTGAAATCTGTTTAGCAGATACTTGGTTTTTAGTTATAATTATTCATTTCAATTGAAAAAAAAAACAATAAACTTATTAACAAAACATGAAAAAATTAAGTAAGAATGTAGACTTTCTTGTCATATGTTTGCAGTGAAGTCTTCACGTGTGAACCTCCAGATTGTGCTGTGAAAACAGAATCCCGGTATACCCATGAGGACTTCATTCCGAATCAACGCTTTTCTGCTACTTTATTAGGTTACTAGCTTCGAAGCTCACTAAAAATAATTGGCTGAACGGTATGTTCTGGCAAGTCATTTCTTTGGAATTGGTTAACTTAGTAAACTTATTATAAAACAATGTGCAATGTAATTCCTTGTGTCTTACCTGTAACAAAAGCTATCAGTTGTCACTTTGATCCAGAGTGCATTTAAACTTTATCACCAACTCTGTTAATATACCAGACCCATATCTCATTCTCGGTTACTCCGGTGTGTCCCTTGATCACATTGGATGTATCTACGAGGCTTGTCTCAAAAGTAAGTTACACTATTTTTTTATATCCGCGCAGTTGGCAGGAGACGTCTGGGATTTGCAGGGAACTTTCGCCCGGGTGTGGTGGCAGCACTGTAAAATTCCTAAGAGGCCGCCATGACTCATTTGTCAGTTGCGATCAAGCCACTATGGAGCTACCACTTACTCCTACCGCCGATTGCGAAGTATGCAGTGTGATTCGTTTTTTAACGGCAAAAAATAAAAATGCAACTGAAATTCACCGTGAGTTGTGCAGTGTGTACGGTGAAAACGTTATGTCGAGGCCAATGGTTTCTCATTGGCGCCAATCATTTATTGAAGGCAGGACAACAACACACGACGAACAACGAATCGGCCGCCCATCCACTTCACGGGCCCCGAACATTGTCGAAGAAGTCCGAAGAGTCGTCGACGCCAATCGTCGCCTTACGCTCGACGACATTCATTCACAACTCCCGCCTAATGTTGAAATTAGCCGTGCATCGCTTCACAGAATCATTTCTGATGATCTGCATCTGTCCAAAGTGTGTGCAAGGTGGGTTCCACGGCTCCTTTCAGACCACCACAAAGAACAGAGAGTAGACACTGCTCTTCAATTTCTGCAGTTTTTTGAGGATGAAGGAGATGGCCTATTCGACCGAATTGTGACCGGGGATGAAACTTGGATCCATCACTGGACGCCTGAAACCAAAAGACAAAGCATGGTGTGGAAAGGGAAGGACAAGCAAACTCCAAAAAGGTGAAAGTTGTGGAATCAGCTGGGAAGGTTATGGCGACGGTCTTCTGGGATTCGAAGGGGGTATTGCTGATCGACTACCTGACACATGGGACAACGATAACAGCTGAACGCTATTGTGAGGTGTTAAAGAAACTCAGGAGGGTGATCCAGAACCGAAGGAGGGGAAAGTTGATGAAAACAGTGTTTTTGTTCCACAACGCTCGTCCACACTCTGCTCGTCAAACTCAAGACCTGCTTGAAGAGTTTCGATGGGATGTTTTCGGACACCCACCATACTCCCCTGATCTCGTTCCAAGCGACTTTCATCTGTTTCCACAGCTGAAACACCACCTTGGGGGAAGACGCTTCGCAAAGAAAGAAACTCTCAAAGAAGAAGTTCAGACATGGCTAAATGACGCTGGATTAAAAAAACTTTTACCACGATACCAAAAATTATTGAAATTCAAGGAGATTATGTAGAAAAATAACTAATATATACAGTTTCACAAATATAACCTTTTAAACAAATTCTGGGCGTTATTTTTTTTTTAAAGTGTAACTTACTTTTGAGACGACCCTCGTAATACTTAGCTATTTCTCTAAAAGGGAAATAAAATTATTAATTCAAATATCTAACACTTATTACTTTGCAGCTTTCACTTCTCCGGCATCAGTGACTGTAGAATCTGGATTTGATGCAAAATACATTTTCATCATGAAAACATCATTTTTTCAAGCTTATTTTACAAAACTGCTACCATTAACTTTTTATTGTATTAGTATTCTCGCAAGAATGCAATATTTCACCAGTTATGCCGACAAATTACCGTAAAATTTAAACACAATCATAAAATTATATATATATAAAAAAAACAGTAACTACACCTTTATTCACAATATGAACTTGTACTTTGATGTCACAATTCGATTCGACAAAAAATGTTGCATTTCTGCGAAGTTACATTTCCCTTGATTTTGATTAATTAAAATCAATAAATGAAAAGTGAATAAATAGGAAAAAATGTTGTAGCAGTAATTTTGCAGTAATAAAGCTTTCAAATAAAAATATAAGATGTATATCTAAATTTCATGCATATTCAGTATTGGCGCACTCCTCCAGTGGGAAGCCTGAGAACATTTAATATGGTTTTGAGAATATTTGCAGAAGAAGTCATAAAATACATCTGCTATGGATTCATTTGCTGTAAGACAGGGAACATCTAGTGTGAAATGGAAGGCAACTGTTGGAGTGTAAACTGACTGGTGGGCTTGATTTGGACAGACATGCATAATTTATCTTCATAGGATAATGTTTATATCCAGTAAGGTGATGTAATGAGTAAATGTGGTTTGGGATGTATAGTTTGGTTGCTGGGTGTGCTTCCAGACACTAACTTGCAGTTAACCCACACATGTTCTCGTTACTCTGTCACAGGCTTCTGAAAACACTGTTCAGTATCTTGTTATTGTTTGAAGACTTAACAGAGATGATAGTAATAACTTAGATGGTGGAAGGAACGTACCAGTATACTACTGAGCACTGAGTAGGTTTTCTCACAGATTTCGAAAGTCAACAATGATCGCCACCAGGGATACTACCAAAGAATGTTCATCAGATTCCAATAAATCAATTTTAAACTGTCTATTTCAAAGCACAAATACCCAGGCCGGAATCTGTCCCACATTACAAATGAAAATTGAAGACATCAAACCTTGTCTTAAAGAAGACAGGTTTGCAGTTAGAAAACCTGGCCCCCTAAATAGCACATGTTGATCTATCTGTTCAGGTTACCGTACAAATTCGACAGTCTTTGTGGCTCACATTACTGCTAGGCGAGATAATGGAAAACACCTGCGACCCGACAAGCACTCCACATGGCCCACACGCAGACCCAACACCACACGAAGGCACGCCACCTTTTCTTGACTGCCTGAAAATTACTGCCCTTACAACATGGTTTTCTGTCATCTTGTTTGTCTTGCAGCCAATTGTAATTCCTTTTGGTAGTCACATGACCTCAGCAACCAATCACATGTTTCTTTTACACCTCGTACACTAGAGATCATTTCTTGGTGTAGCCTGTCCACTTTACTCTATTTTCTCTGTTTAACCCTGAAGTTCACTTTTCTGTCTTGCCAGCTAACATACCCTTCGCCGGCTCGACCCCTGTACCATAACAGTTTGCTCAGTCTGCACTCTTAACACTCAGGTTAAAATGTGAGTGTTGAAGTAGATCCAGGTTAAGTTAATGGAATGACTATTGTTTCCATCTAAACCATATGAGTGACTTGAGGCAGATTTCAATCAGAAATTTTTACTCGAGACAACCCAGTGTTAGCACCTTAGAATTTGGGTAAATTCCAGTTTTCTTGGCTATAGAACATAAGGGAGGGAGTAAACCTTCCAGTAAAAATAAAAAATTTCATCTAGCAACTACAGGATATGTGAGACATGTTTCATGCAGAAGCCGATACTGCAACCTAACTCAGTAGATAAGCCGACTTAAAACCAGTAAAGTCACTTAGCACATAATACAAGCTCTAAATAAACAATTTATAATAGTAAATAACCTTTAAACTAACCTGAACCAGTGTTATCCACACTTATTCAATTTGTAAACAGTCGATTTTGGTTACATGATAATTTCACTAATTCTCAACACTTTTCGGTGCAGTAAAGTAATTTTATAATAATAAGAATCTGAAAGAAAGCTAAATTCACTAAAAATCAGTAGTTTCAGGCCATATAAATAAAGTAAACAAAATTTTAAACACTTCATTAGACACACATTTTCGACTCTAAATAACAATACGTTTTCGATAATTTCCTGAGCTAAAAAGTAAATTTTCTGAAAGAGTAAAGAATCTAGTATAGCATATTAAATTTTCAAAACATTCCATGCAGTAGAACAAATATTAAATTAATTTTTATGTAATGATGTCGTAAACAAAAATGTGGTGATTTTCGTAATAAAACTGTGATTAAACAAGACCATTTCCGTAAACAAAACCACTTTTAAAACACGTAACTAAATAAAAGAAAAATTCAGCTAATGACAGTTTTTCGATATAAACAGCACTTTAATAATTATTAACCAGAAACCCAAGTTTTTCTAACATGGCTTCTAAGCAGTTTCAACCTCGATTTTTGTAAGATAAATAACTTTGATAATACAACACTGAGAATAATAAAAGTTACATTTTTGAAATCAGGAGCAAGCACAGAACACAATGACGTAAGTTTAAACACAATAATTTGTAATCCAGCAGGAATTTCTAAAATTGCAGAAATCGAGCAATAGCCCGGGGATTTACTAACCATTTTTAGGAAGTCAATTACCATTACGCCCGCACACCTTAATTATTTACAAGAAAATGAGTTAATTTAGAATTATGGTCATCATACTTTTAACAAACCTTAAGGGCCAGGCTACACACGGTTAAATTTTGAACACTAACTATAATAAAATTTCATCAGACTATTTTCATAAAGCGAAGTGACACAGAGGGTGTACGGCTGAGAGTATATATTGAGGAGCTGTGACCGGCTGGGCTGTCTTTGGTCTTGTATTGCGGAGTCTTTTGTCTTGTATCTTGGAGCCTTTTGTTTCAAGTCACGGAATAAACCATGCACTAGTGTGTTGTAAGAAGTCCGTTAGGAGGCGCTGGTGTTGGTCAGCGAAGACCTTGAGTGAGCTACAACATGTGCGTGACTCGTAGCCATGTTAAATTTTCCCACCAGCGAGTGGTGCAATCATTGACTATGGACTTATAACTTTTCTAACTGGGTTTAGTATGGTCGTTCTTCCTCTTCATGACTTGTGATTTTTGGAGACATTTAGTTCGATTCTGCCTTTTCAACTGTAAATGTGATTTTCAAATGTGAATAACCTTAAAATTTTTCTAATCAAGCGAACTGTGCATCTTTTCGTTGTGAACATAACCTTTCCCTAGCTTCTGGTTTAAATAAGCTATGTGGCGACCGATAGGCTTTACAGTTGAATTATCCAAGCTGATACATGGTCATTCAAATTTATTAATGAAAATTTAACAGAACTTTAAGCAATCAGAAGTTAGTTAAGATAACTAAACCGATACTTCCTCCCAAGTATCAGTTTTAACCCTTACACCAGGAAAGGATTATCATAGGAAGGTACCTTGTAGGTGCCCTTAGCAGTGTCATATATCTGGAGATGTAGTTGGAAGATGAAGAAAAAGAAGTTTTTGAAGAAAATGAAGTAAGCCAGATATGTAAAGGAAATACTTATTGCAGAGTCGATATGGGGGGAGAGGGTATGATGCATTCTTAAAAAATGTTATAATGCACTGAATGGACACACACAGTGACTTGTAGTGGATATGTGGGGGAAAAAAGAGCAGTTGTGGATTGAGATACACCATCAAGGAGACTTAATATTATCACATTTTTTTATACTGTCTCACAAAAATGAAGCAATAACTTAAGGGGATTTACAACACAAAAAAGCATGCCAGAGTGATACCATGAAACCAGATTCTATTAATATATAAGAACATGCTGATTTCCTTTTTTGTCTTTTAAGTAATCTATGGTAAAAGCAAAATTATTTAATTGACTTTGTATTTACTGCAGTATTGCGCAGGAAGTGAGAAGCTGCTTCTTAGCAGGACTGCTTGGCACATCTGGTGGTGTCCTGCTTTTCATGCCTATCTATCATCCACTGCATGATCTTGCAAACGTCCACAGCGAGGTCACTTTCTTCATGTTATTTACTGTTTTTCTACTAGTTGTGTGGTCATCAGACAGAAGACAAGAGTCACCTGTGATTGGTAATTTTGTTTTTACCTTTTATTGTTAGAGTTTAGATTATGTGATGTCAATCAACATTTTTAGCCAAATTTGATTGTAAGCTTGTTGAAATTGATCAAATAACCAGGCTTGGTGGGTGAGCAATAATGCATTTGGGTTTTTCATGGTTTCCCAAAATCATTCCAGCTGAATGCCGGGCTGTTCCTTCAAAAGACCGTGACCAAATTCCTTCCTATTGGTTGCTTCCAGATCTCCCATATTTAATTATAGTTTTAAATGAAATTGAATGGCCTATTTAATTATTCATGTCTCGTTTCTACCAGATTCCTATTTCTATTTGGCAAGTATCAATGATGCAACTGCAAGGTTAAACATCAAAATCTTGCTTTCCACCCTTCAAGCTTAATTTTAGTTTTAAATTGATACTGTACTATTACTTTATTTAATTTTACCTTTCTTTTAGTCATATTTTTAATCATCTTATTTAAAAGAGTTATATTTCTTACTTCATCTAAAAAAATATTTAAGATTTACTCACAAGCTCTAATATTTGTTATGACATTTTTCAATATACTGACAATGTATTGCCATAGTTAAAATTAGTTTAGCTATTTAAACAAATGTCATTCTTTTCTTCTTCCTGAAATTAGCTTCCTTTGCTTGTATGATGTTCATTGTGTCATCATATCCTGGTAAGCACATGGCAAATAAATTTTCAAATTCATGTAACTTCTTAAATAAAATTTTCAGACCATAAGTATACTACGTTAAAATGCTTGTTTTAACCATACTACCTGTGGGAATGTGTGTGAGAGTTTTCAAACAATTTAGTTTTACAATGTCAATCTTTATGCACTCATATCATCCTGGTCTGATTTTAACTTTAAAAATCATTCAGTATTAAGTTTATCCTTGTATAATTTTTTCGAAATTGGCCTTAACGTTGACAAGGCAAAAAATGAACTCAAAAAGCTGGTTTTAATTTTCAATAATCTATGGTACAAGGCAAAAGGATTAAACAGACATGTATTTTTGTGTGTCCTCTTCCATTTTTAAGTTCCAGACATTACAAAGTTCTTCCACATTCTGTCTGCTACAACAGTAAAAATACATTTTAAATATAATTAGATTTTTTAACTAACTACTACTATAATGCATAAATTCATTACTAATCACAAAAACTAATAAAAACAGAACTTCATAGAATTTGGATGGAACTTGCAAATACATCCAGTCTACAAGTAAAGGTCATTTTTGAAGGAAATACGATCTTCCTTTTGATTTATCCAGATAAGGAAGATTTCATCCTTGTTTCTGAAGTACTTTTTCTTTTAGAGAATGTTTATAGGAATGCTGCTTGTAGGAAGGTGAAGAAGAGGTCATCTTATGAGAAAGATTATACAATGGAGATGTTAATTTAACTATAAAGAATAATTTTTGAATAAGTTCATCTGTGTAAAGAATGCCGTGATAAGTGAGTGTATCACATTATGAGTACTGGTCTTGTAAGCATTATTATTACAGAGCTTGTACCTTGGTGGAGATTTTGTTAGATAAATGCTTTTGCTTCATGTGCATTTTTACTTAAAATCCTTTCACTTTTAGAGATAAACTGCTCAGCATCTCTCTCAATAACTAACTGTAGTCCCTGAACCACTGACGCGCAATATTTTCCATTACCTTATTTCTGATACCAAATTCTAAATTATGATCATCTCTCTCTTCCCATCATATGCTATTTCTGTTTCTTCATTCAATAAACATAAATCCCTCATTGCTGGCGTATGTTTTATGGTAAACCCATTCCTCTCTTTATCAGCCCTGTCTTTTAGTGACTTAAAAGCCATCTCCTTTATTGTGCTGATTTAAATACATTAATGTCCAACATATAGTAGCAGTCTGGCAGCTCAGTACTTAAGGATTCTGACTGAAGATCGATCTCGGTTAGGATTTCAAAGTCTCTTGACCTGACCTTTATCCCTGGCACAGCTTGTTGTGTTATGTGAAGTACACCAGAATACTTCTGTGGTTTTTTAAACTTTAGGTCCCTTATACCTGTAAGACTATCAGGGTTGTTTATACAGCTTAGAAACACTGTCATCAGGTCATTATTACCGTAGAAGATTGTTATTACTAAACACATATCTGGTTGCCTTCTTTGATTCCCTCCGAACAGGGGTGTAGCTACCATAGGGCTAGGTGGTGCAGTGCACCGGGGCCCCCACACTCAAGGGGGACCCCAGGACACACCTTTTTAGCTCTACCAAGTCTAGACTTGGTAGAGCTAAAAAAGAATTTTTTGCACCAGGGCCCTTGTTAACCTAGCTATGTTACTGCCTCAGAAATATTTATTTGATCCCCATAGTGTGGGATCAATATCATGCCCTCATACTCAAGTAAGATTTCATAGCCCAGTGCCTTTACTGACATACATTGGCTAATTTGCCACTTAAATAGCAGAAGGACTTGTGCTACCTTTCTTTGCCAGCTTTCCAGTAAGTCCTAACCATCCAAACTTATTATCAAATTATATGCCAGCATACTTGTATTTTCTTCCACCAGCAATTTTGCCTCCACTTTATAATCAAAGCATTTTTTTCCCTATCCATAAATATTATAAGCTGAATATTTGGCATTTATCTTTATTTCACTCATGTCTACTAAACTAAATATACTGTCCAGATCCCTCTGTAGTTATTTACAATACTTTCTCATGTAATCCAATTGTAGCACAGCTACAGAATCATTCACTATAAAAATTATCAGCACTGTTCCATAGCACTGAAACCACGTCAGCTGAATAGAACAAGTAGAAGCTTGTGTTGATCTACTCAGAAGTGAATTCAAAGTTACTAGGTTAAGACATGGTGTGAAGATACCTTAATGCAGGATGAAAGACTGCAAATCATGATAGTTTACAGATTGATACACAGTGGCGGCCTTAGGGGGTGGCGAACAGGGCAATCGCCCGGGGCCTCGCTCTTGGAGGGGCCTCACGCAACAACCCGAATTAAAAAAAGTTTATATTATAAAAATTATCTTTAGCTATTAGTGATAACAGTAAATTAAAGTTGGTTAATTAATACTAAAGTATATATTAAAAGGAGGTACCTAATCAAAATTTCTCATTTAGATTTATTCAGTGTCACATTCATATAGAAAGTAAGATTAACGGTATCAAAATATAATAATTCATCACTGAATAATAATATTTTTGTAATTTAACTGTAAAACATAGTAAAAAAATTCATTACTATTTGAATCTCGCGCCTCGCATATTTGTTACTTTCATAGTGTTTACGATCCAGATTTGGGTTTTCCATGGTTTCCCCAAATCACTCCAGGCAAATGCCGGGATGCTTCCTTCAAAAAGGCCATGGCCGAATTCCTTCCCATTCCTTGCCCCCATCCTTTCCCGTCTCTAGAAGACCTCGATGTTAAAAAGAGACGTAAAGCAGTTATAAAAAAAAAAAAAAAAAAAAAAAAAAAAAAAAAAAAAAAAAAGAATCTCATACTAGGAGATGCAGCTTCACCTTTCTGCCTGATCGAATTATAAGTGTACTATTTTAAAAACACATGTAAAATCCTTTTTCCTAAACTAGATGGGAATGCAGGGTAGAATCGGTGAAGGCCTTTAAATACCAAGAGACTGTAGGCTAACTGTCTCTATGACGGCTAGCTGTTGGATACTGATTTTAAATTATTCAGTCCCTTATAGAACACATACATGCTCATTAATTAAATAAAGGGTTCTTTTGCCGCGGTCGCCAGGTTTTAGGTATTATTCTATCGCTGGGTTAATTAAATGAAAATAGTTCCACAGTTTATGAGCAACTTGTTATGTTACAAGACATATTTGATGCTTTGAGAGATTTAGCAGAAAATACAACAGATTGTCAGTTGGTTAGTGAATGCCACTGTATAGAAAAGGAATTTGTAGTTGCTCTCGTCGTTTGGTATGACATCCTTACAAAGATAAATATTATAAGAAAAATTTTGCAAAACGAAAAAAGCAAATAGATGCGGCAATTCAACATTTAGACGCATTTACACGTTGGCTTGATAATTATTGTCGGGGAAATGGTTTCCAATAATCCTTGGTAACAGCGAGAGAAACAGCTGATGAAAATTATATCGACAAAGTTCATAATCGTGAAAAGAGACGTAGAAAAATGAAATTTGATTATCAAGGGGAAGATGAAGCTATTGAATTGCATGTGGAGGTAATTTTCAAAATAAATGTTAATATTGATTATGTGCGCGCAAGCTACAAACGTAAATTTGGGGCCCTTAAACATGGTGAGAACATATTTGTTTTCATGTATAACATAAAAAGATTAAAGGAAATTAGTGACTTCCAAGTACCTCTAACAGCAGGGAAAACATCTGATATTGATGTACAAGAATTGTTTATCCCTGTATAAGATGAAAACGACGGCTTTATTACATATAGATATATTACATATAGACATATTAGATATGTAACAGAAAAAACATTAACTGAAGTCTACCCCACTATCGAAGTAGTCCTGAGAATTATTGCCACCACAACTAAGACTATCATTTTTAAATCCCTGCGTTTATCTTTCAAGGCATTTACGTACTTCAGTTTATTCGTAATAATTTTACGTCTTTCGTAGTTAGCTTTTAATAACTCTTCTAATATAATATTTTCAAACCCCAAAATTTATTTAAATATGACTTTGCATTTTTCGTCGATCATCAGAAATCATACTTTTGATTCACATACTTTGCACTAAGGACAAGGGCCTCGCAAAGATCTGTCGCCCCGGGCCTCGCAATGGCTAAGGCCGCCGCTGTTGATGCATGTTTGAAGTCTAAGCCAACTGCATTAAGTGTGAATCTTCCAATGTAGTCTTATTGCAGATGAGTGCAAGAAGACTTCTAGTGTCCCCATAAAAGTCAGGCACAACAAACTATTTCTCTTTTGAGAAGTCTCATAGTAGGTAACCTATGACGACCCAGAATTCCTATATTTAAATCTCCTTAAATAATGCATCAGCCTCTGGAAACTAAAACCTAAACCATTGGCGACAGCCTTTTCATTATAAATTAAACACATACTCCACTTCATGGATTTAACCCAGATCCCCAAAACCCTCTTAACCCAGTCTAATTTTAGTAGGTCATAAAAATAGTTTTGGAAGGATTCCACTACTTCTTAATGTGATTAAAATTGCTGACTGCACATTTTTTATTTGACATTTTGGAACAAGAAGTAGTTATTAGGCAATAAAATAAGGTGAATTTGCGCAATGAGACATTGATTTGATGTTTTCTCAATCAAATAATCAATTACGTGACATGTGTGAGGACTGACACTGTTGTGATGAAGAATAACGTGATATTATTTGTTGTTTTTCTTGATTGCTTCAATTACTTCCGACAAACATATTGTTGTATACAATTCAACATTAACTTCTTTTTATGCTAATGGCTTTATGTTTTGCACAGCATTTATGTTTTTTTTGGAACAACCAATTTTGGTCAACCTTCACAAAATTCGTCACCCGTGGAGTGATTTCCGGAAACCAAAATCTGGATGGCCAGATGGAGGTTTGAACCCATATCCTCCCAAATGCGAGGCCAGAGCATTACGGCCCAGTCATTATCTGCTCTTCGATCTTCTAAAGCAATAGTGATGACATGTCTAGTATAATCAAGGATACTGGCAACCATTTTGTTGGAATTAAAAAAAAAAAAAAAAAAAAAACACTTTCATTGGATTTGGTTCATTTTGGAATACCAAATAAAATATTTGATTATTGCTTAATTTCCATCTTGTATGAATTTTTATCCACTGTTACAATGTTGTATATGGATTTTGAATTTCCTTGGTCAAATTTTTCGAGCATTTCTTTACATCAATTGATGTGAGCCTGCTTTTAACTTCAATCAAATTATACAGAATCCATTGGAAACAGATCTTTCTCACAGCTAAACATTCATGCCAAATCAAAATGCCTAAGGGTGCCTCCTTTTTTTGGGAACAACAACTGATTTTGGCTGACCTTCACAAAAGTCATTGCTGGCAGAAGCATGACTGTGACAAATCTCTGCAAACCAATTGTAAACAATCTTTTCTGATGGTGACTAATTACAACGAGCTTAATGAAGCAGTTTGAGGCATTCTTGTTGAGTTAGGCCTTTACTAAAATCATACAACGAACATCTTCAAATGAAATTTCCATTTTTTCACAAGACTGTTTTTCAAACACTTACAGTAAACAAATTACTCAGACAATTTCTGAATTGCCACTGTTTTAACAACACCAAATTTTACAACAATAGAAATGTCACATCTCAATAGTAGTCATTTGTATATGCAAACTAACTCCACTTGCATAGCCTCAGTGCTAGTCCAATAGTAAGGGTGTTAATGGTAAACTGTAGAAGTATAATGAACAAAGTAATCGAATTTGCAAACTTAATAGAGATGCATGAACCACAAATAATAATTGGGGTAGAGAGTTGGTTAAAAGAAGAAGTACTAGACAGTGAGGTTTTTCCTGATGGTTACAGAGTGTACCGCAGAGATCGAGGAGCAATTGGTGGAGGAGTCTTCATACTAGTTAGCAAAAACTACCATAGTTCACTGGCATTCATAGATCAAGACCATGAGTTACTTGGGGTAGATTTCTGGGGTAGTAAAAAAGAAAAAATCAGAGTGTTGGCTGTTTACCGCAGTGGAAGAATGACAGAAGAGGATGAGGCTCTTGGGGAGAAATTAAATTCATACTCAGATTTCAGAGGTGAGAATAGAATGATCATCATCGGCGGAGATTTAAATTTACCAGGTGTAAACTGGGAAGGGAATAAGCTAAATAACACAAGGGAACAAAGATTTGCAAATATCTTAATAAGGGAAGGAGGATTTACACAAGTGGTTGAGCAAAACACTAGGGGACAAAATATTTTGGATATATTTCTAATTAAGCCCGATGAAAACCTTTTGAGGTATCAAGTAACTGAAGGAATAAGTGATCATGAAGCAGTTCTGATGGATATTAGAGGATTCAGTAAACCAGCAGCCAAAATTGAAGGGGGAAATAGGTACAATTATAAAAAGGCACAGGTTTCAAATTTGAGGAGATATTTCAGAGAACAATTCAGCAAATGGAAGGAAGGCTCAGGTACAGTAGAGTCAAGGTGGAAAGAGTTCAAGGAGATAATAAGAAAGGGGGAAGAAAAATTTATTCCAAGGCAAAAAATAAAGAGAAGTAGAGATCCTATGTACTATAATAGGGAAGTGAGGAGGTTAAAGAGGTTGGTAAGAAAAGAACATAACAGAGTTAAGAGACAGCAGGGTAGTAGGGAATATTTAAAACAACTAAACAAGGACTTAATAACAGCAAAGAAAATGGCCAAAGATGGGTTTGTGAAGAGTATTGTCAGTGCAGGGGGACCATTGACTGATGCATCTAGAAATTTCTATGGCTATATCAGGAAACTGAGGGGAAGGGAGGATGTAGAGACACTTATAGATAAGGATGGAGAAGAAGTTACTGACGATTTGAAAAAGGCAGAGATTTTAAGTAACTGGTTCAGAGAAAGCATTAGGGACAATGAATCAGAAACAGGAGGGTCTAATTCGGAGAACGAGCTTAACAACACAATTAGAAATGACGATAGTAAAAAATTTGATATCCATCCTGAGGAAATCATGAAGGAAATAAGAAAGCTGAAAAAACATAAAGGGGCTGGTGAAGATAATATTACTACAGATATCTTAAAGATAGCCGGATGTGACATTGTACCTTATCTTGAAATATTATTTAAATTGAGTCTAGACACTTGCTGCTTACCACAGGACTGGAAAAGTGCAATAGTAGTACCGGTACATAAGGGAGGGGTGAGAAATAGAGTTGAGAATTACAGGCCAATCAGTTTGACATCAGTGGTAGGTAAATTAATGGAAAGATTGATATGCAACCACATCAGAAATATATGTGAGGAACGTAATTGGTTTTCAAGCAGGCAACATGGTTTCAGGCAAGGATATTCATGCGAATCTCAGTTGGTGGGATATATGCAAGATATTTCAGATGAAATGGACAAGGGAGGCCAAATTGATAGTGTAGCACTAGATCTGTCTAAGGCGTTTGACAGAGTAAGCCATAAAATGGTAGTAAATAAGGTAAAAAACCATTGGAGTGGATAAGAAAGTCATTTGCTGGGTAGAAGAATTTTTAAAAGGTAGAAAACAGAAAGTTAGGGTAGGAAATGTAGTATCAAAAGAAGTGGAAGTAAAAATGGGTGTGCCACAGGGTAGCGTATTGGGACCATTGCTATTCATTATTCTAATGAATAATTGTGTTGCCTGTTTACTATCTGAAATTAGATTGTTTGCAGATGACATAATGCTGTATAAAAGAATCAAAACGATAGAGGATTGTAAACAGTTGCAGGGTGATCTGGACAGGATATCTAATTGGGTTAGTAAACATGGAATGAAGATAAATGCAAAGAAGAGTCAGCTTATTAGATACACAAATAAAAAACAAAAGGTTAATTATGAATATAAGGTGGGGAAAGAATTGCTTGCTGAAGACTTGAAATGCAAATATCTTGGAATTACTTTTGATAACAAACTTAACTGGGCAGGACACATAGGACAGGTGGTAGGAAAAGGTTCCAGAGTTCTGCACTTGTTGGAGAGAGTTATGAGGGGATGTACGAGAGAAGTCAAGGAATTGGGTTACAAAACTTTGGTCAGACCATTGCTCGAATATGGTAGTGTAGTATGGGACCCTCATTTTACGTATCAAATACAGGAGTTGGAGAGGGTGCAAAGAAGGGCTGCTAGATTTGTTTCTGGAAATTATCGCAGAATGCAATCAGTGACGGATATGATAAAGGAGCTGGAATGGGATTCATTGCAAGACAGGAGGAGGATGAGGAGGGTCATGGGAGTGTACAGGGCATATACTGGTGATGAGGCATGGAAAGATATTGCAGTAGGTATGAAAAGTAGTGCATGGAAGGGAAAAGATGACCATGACCACAAGCTGGCACTCGATTTCAGGCACAAGGGTGTAGGAAGATTCTCTTTTTTAGGTAAGGGTGTCAGGGATTGGAATCCAATAGTAAGGGTGTTAATGGTAAACTGTAGAAGTATAATGAACAAAGTAATCGAATTTGCAAACTTAATAGAGATGCATGAACCACAAAGTAATAATTGGGGTAGAGAGTTGGTTAAAAGAAGAAGTACTAGACAGTGAGGTTTTTCCTGATGGTTACAGAGTGTACCGCAGAGAATCGAGGAGCAATTGTGGAGGAGTCTTCATACTAGTTAGCAAAAACTACCATAGTTCACTGGCATTCATAGATCAAGACATGAGTTACTTGGGGTAGATTTCTGGGGTAGTAAAAAGAAAAAATCAGAGTGTTGGCTGTTTACCGCAGTGGAAGAATGACAGAAGAGGATGAGGCTCTTGGGGAGAAATTAAATTCATACTCAGATTTCAGAGGTGAGAATAGAATGATCATCATCGGCGGAGATTTAAATTTACCAGGTGTAAACTGGGAAGGGAATAAGCTAAATAACACAAGGGAACAAAGATTTGCAAATATCTTAATAAGGGAAGGAGGATTTACACAAGTGGTTGAGCAAAACACTAGGGGACAAAATATTTTGGATATATTCTAATTAAGCCCGATGAAAACCTTTTGAGGTATCAAGTAACTGAAGGAATAAGTGATCATGAAGCAGTTCTGATGGATATTAGAGGATTCAGTAAACCAGCAGCCAAAATTGAAGGGGGAAATAGGTACAATTATAAAAAGGCACAGGTTTCAAATTTGAGGAGATATTTCAGAGAACAATTCAGCAAATGGAAGGAAGGCTCAGGTACAGTAGAGTCAAGGTGGAAAGAGTTCAAGGAGATAATAAGAAAGGGGGAAGAAAAATTTATTCCAAGGCAAAAAATAAAGAGAAGTAGAGATCCTATGTACTATAATAGGGAAGTGAGGAGGTTAAAGAGGTTGGTAAGAAAAGAACATAACAGAGTTAAGAGACAGCAGGGTAGTAGGGAATATTTAAAACAACTAAACAAGGACTTAATAACAGCAAGAAAATGGCCAAAGATGGGTTTATGAAGAGTATTGTCAGTGCAGGGGGACCATTGACTGATGCATCTAGAAATTTCTATGGCTATATCAGGAAACTGAGGGGAAGGGAGGATGTAGAGACACTTATAGATAAGGATGGAGAAGAAGTTACTGACGATTTGAAAAAGGCAGAGATTTTAAGTAACTGGTTCAGAGAAAGCATTAGGGACAATGAATCAGAAACAGGAGGGTCTAATTCGGAGAACGAGCTTAACAACACAATTAGAAATGACGATAGTAAAAAATTTGATATCCATCCTGAGGAAATCATGAAGGAAATAAGAAAGCTGAAAAAACATAAAGGGGCTGGTGAAGATAATATTACTACAGATATCTTAAAGATAGCCGGATGTGACATTGTACCTTATCTTGAAATATTATTTAAATTGAGTCTAGACACTTGCTGCTTACCACAGGACTGGAAAAGTGCAATAGTAGTACCGGTACATAAGGGAGGGGTGAGAAATAGAGTTGAGAATTACAGGCCAATCAGTTTGACATCAGTGGTAGGTAAATTAATGGAAAGATTGATATGCAACCACATCAGAAATATATGTGAGGAACGTAATTGGTTTTCAAGCAGGCAACATGGTTTCAGGCAAGGATATTCATGCGAATCTCAGTTGGTGGGATATATGCAAGATATTTCAGATGAAATGGACAAGGGAGGCCAAATTGATAGTGTAGCACTAGATCTGTCTAAGGCGTTTGACAGAGTAAGCCATAAAATGGTAGTAAATAAGGTAAAAACCATTGGAGTGGATAAGAAAGTCATTTGCTGGGTAGAAGAATTTTTAAAAGGTAGAAAACAGAAAGTTAGGGTAGGAAATGTAGTATCAAAAGAAGTGGAAGTAAAAATGGGTGTGCCACAGGGTAGCGTATTGGGACCATTGCTATTCATTATTCTAATGAATAATTGTGTTGCCTGTTTACTATCTGAAATTAGATTGTTTGCAGATGACATAATGCTGTATAAAAGAATCAAAACGATAGAGGATTGTAAACAGTTGCAGGGTGATCTGGACAGGATATCTAATTGGGTTAGTAAACATGGAATGAAGATAAATGCAAAGAAGAGTCAGCTTATTAGATACACAAATAAAAAACAAAAGGTTAATTATGAATATAAGGTGGGGAAAGAATTGCTTGCTGAAGACTTGAAATGCAAATATCTTGGAATTACTTTTGATAACAAACTTAACTGGGCAGGACACATAGGACAGGTGGTAGGAAAAGGTTCAGAGTTCTGCACTTGTTGGAGAGAGTTATGAGGGGATGTACGAGAGAAGTCAAGGAATTGGGTTACAAAACTTTGGTCAGACCATTGCTCGAATATGGTAGTGTAGTATGGGACCCTCATTTTACGTATCAAATACAGGAGTTGGAGAGGGTGCAAAGAAGGGCTGCTAGATTTGTTTCTGGAAATTATCGCAGAATGCAATCAGTGACGGATATGATAAAGGAGCTGGAATGGGATTCATTGCAAGACAGGAGGAGGATGAGGAGGGTCATGGGAGTGTACAGGGCATATACTGGTGATGAGGCATGGAAAGATATTGCAGTAGGTATGAAAAGTAGTGCATGGAAGGGAAAAGATGACCATGACCACAAGCTGGCACTCGATTTCAGGCACAAGGGTGTAGGAAGATTCTCTTTTTTAGGTAAGGGTGTCAGGGATTGGAATGAGTTACCAAGAGAAACGATGAATAATTTACCGAAAACTTTGAAGGAATTTAAAGAAAAAATTTGTAGAGGGCAAATGTAGGTGGGTGCAGGATAGGGGGAAGATAGCTGTGTAGGGAAATTGCCACCGGAGCCTGTGCTCCATTGCAATTAAATTAAATTAAATAAATTAAATTAATTTCCCATAATATCCTTTTCCACTGGACAAAATAAACTTTCCATTCAGCTTCTACATCTTGAAAAACCAGCAATAAACTGAATATAATGGACTAAAGCAAAAAACTTTCTCTTAAGCCTGTAATGTGACTGCTGATGGTCCAGGCAACAAATAAATCACATCCAACCAAATATGCTTTATTTGACAGTTCGCAATACAAAGAATTTGATTGTAAACTATCATCAAACTACAAATATTACAAACATTTCGTATTGAAAGAGCTTCTGCATCCATCTTTTTTGTGCTTGTCTACTTCGAGTCTTCCATATTAGAAGCTATGATTGTCATTCAAGTTTCATCTGCCAACTTATCTATATTCAAAGTATTATTTCCCTAACTGATAACTGCCATTATTTATTCATCATCACAGGCACAAATTTGTTTCACAAGATAGTTTCCTGTAAGACTATTTTAGTATTTTTCTTCATGGAACAAAGTGTTACTGTCTTATGTGAAGACATATGGCCTTCAAAATAGAGCTAGTGGGGTTCAACATGTTGTTGTGGCTTTAGGGAGCATCAACTACAAAGTTATTAGGCCTGACTACAGCCTAGACCAACAACGTGGTTTAAAATGAACTATGTATAATATGGTCTGCATGGTCAACTGTTAAGGGATCAGCCATACAGACAGCAAAATAAAATTATGGCTGTAAAGGGGACTCTAGCGTCAATTTTTTTTATAATAATAATAAAAACATTCTGGTTGCCAAGCTGTATAATAGCCATGCAGACAAGAGTTCTAACACCATAATGAATAAATCACTGAATAACAATATACATGGACAGGTGACTGTAAAGGGACCCCAGCCATCTTAAAACTAGGCCAATCTGCCTAAAATTTTTAGAAATCAGAAATTTTCAAATTTTTAAAACTTTGGCCACATTGCAGGTCTCATTATTTTAAATAAAGGACAGATTGCTGGCTAGGTCAATGTCTGTCCTTAAATCGAAAAACAACATACAATCAGTTAAAATATGGTGCACCATCAAATGCACGCCACAAGCATCACATTCTGAAGGGTCCTCCTGGCAGAAAAGGAAATTGTAGGACAGTGTCCTATATGGAGGCGAGTAAGGAGTATCTCATCCCTTCTCGCCTGCTGGTAGGAGCTGCTCCATGACTGAGTGGTGGGTTTGATAAGCCAAAGCTTATTACACTCGACTTCCAGTCTCTGTCTCTGCCATACATCCAACACAATTCTCACTCAGCACCTCTCAGGCTAGATGATGTATAAAAAAAATTAAAAAGTCAACAACATATAAGGAGTATCGGATTGACCTCCTTATTACAGTTGAGATGCTGTTAATACCAACAGCGAAAAGGGTTGCACTTAAAACTGCCCCTTCAGGAACACCATTTTCCTGGGTAAAAAGCTCTGACACTACCGACTTCGTATCGGAAGCAATGTCCAGATAAAAATTACTGTAAAAAATAGGACAGACTTCCCATAAATCACCATTCATGTAATTGTTTTAAAATACCACACCAACAGGTAGTATCGTATGCCTTGTCGATGTCAAAAAATACATCCAAAAGGTTTTGGATGTGGGTAAATACATCCTGTATTGCTGCGTCCAGCAGGATTAGGTTGTCCATGGTAGGACGGAACTTCCTGAATTAACCTGAAAGCAGCTCAGAAGATTTTGGAGCTCAAGACACCAGATGAGGCTGCGATTGATAATCCTCTCAGATGTCTTCCCCACACAGCTTGTCAGGGCAAAGCTACAATAGGTTTTAGAATAGGGATTAATGTTGCTTCTTTTTATGAGTCAGGGAAGTATCCCTCGGTCCATATACAATTAAGAATATCTGGAATGTACTCTTTAGCTTCTTTACTTAGATGCCTCAGCATTTGGTACTGGATCAGGTCAGGCCCTGGCGTGGTATCTTTGGCTATTTAATGCAGACTTCAATTCCTAAAATGTAAATGGGCTGTTATAGGCCTCTGAGTCTGGTGAAGTGAAGCATAGCATGTGCCTTTTGGCAGCAGTTCTTTGTTTCTGGATCCAAATTGGCTGACGAAATGATGGAAGCAAAATACTCTGCTATCAACTGCTCTATGCATTATTTGTCATTAACTACACGTCCTCAATCCTGTAATCCACATACAGGTGGTTCTGCCATGATTTTTTCTTGCTCTCCTTAATTGCGCAATATGGAACACTGCTAGGTTGCCAGATCCAACCTGAAGTGATACACTGCCCTTCTGCAACCCCGAATAGTGAAATGCCATTCCACCCGGAGACAGGCGCTCTTCGCAGTGTTTCTTAACTTTTTGGTATCGAAATGTAAGCCACCTGGTGCATCACCTCTGCGAAATGATTCACCATCTCCTCGATGTATTGACACGGGTGTAGACATAGTGAGCAGCAGAGTGGCCAATCAGCTTTGCTGATGTTCCATTTGTGTTGTTTATTGCCTCCTCCACATTCAAATTCTATGTGCATCCATATAGGGAAGTGATCACTTCCCTAAAGGTCATGAATCACCTCCTGATGCATGGAGTGTGTATTCTCACTGTTACTGCTCATAAAGGAGAGGTGAGAGTAACAGGTTCATAGTGGAAAGTGTTTTGAAGAAACACAGCTACTCCTCCACGTGATCGATCACGCTCGGTATCGTCCTTCCTATATATGTCGTAACCTCATAGCACTGGATGATCTATGTGTCTCCTGTAAACAGAGACGCACTGGTTCAGACGATGCCAAGAGCTGTACTTCCTCTCTGTGAGCCTGAAAGCCATTGATGTTCCACTGAAGTGTGGGAGCCATCTTACATATCTAATTTTACCCACCCCAGTTTGGGTGGGTCCTCGGATGGTGACAATTGAGGGATGGATCCAGGTTCGTCCAACAGCATTTCTTCGTCTTCATGGTCCAAAGACGGATCAGATTGTGAGAAGGCCTCGAAGACTTGAAGATCTTTTTTACATGGCCTTCACTCCTTCCTTTCCCTGCCAGCTGGGAGGAGAAGAGAAAGGGACTTCGCAAACAAAGTTTGGTCCAAATGTTTAAACTTTGGACCCCAAACTTTCTGCACTGTATGTCATCCATTGCGAGCAGATGTTCTTGCTTTTGTTTCCTCTGCAGGCGACTACTGCTGCTGTAGCAGAGGATCCAAGGATCCAATACATGTGGTCATGTCTGCAATGTACATCTGGGTAACAATACTTTCTTTCCTAATGGGAGTTGACAATGTCTTCACAAAGCTGGTGGAACCAGAGCCTAATATCGTTTGTTGGCATCATAATACAGTATTCACTCTATTGTTTTCAACTACTGTGTGTGGTTTTTTTTTTTTTTTTTTTTTTTTTTCCTCCAGATACACTCAGCAATCCCTGCTCAGGGAGGATGTGACCTGGAGCAGTTGACGAACTGTGGGAGGGTGTAACCAGCACCCCTCTCATGTGCCATGTGCCGCCATTCCACATTTCCCACAGGTGGGGTTGCCATTGCAGGTCGCAGTCATATGCCTGAACCGCTGGCACTTAAAAGAGCACATCGGGTCCAGTACATACAAGTGAACGTTCAGATTTAAATATTTTGCTTTTATGGACTTCAGCAACGTCAGAGTTCCGAACTTCAGGATGAAGGTTGCTATTCACCCTGTGTGATCTGAGGAACTTTGACCAAGTGTTCTGATACCCACGCCTTAAGGAATTCCTCACTATCTAAATTGATCAGACCCTAGCAGGTGATGACGCTTTTGCTAAAAGTCAAAGTTCACGTTTTACATCCGAACTCCCCAAGCTTCTCAGACTTAAGAAGTAAGGCAGCCTGCTTGCTGCTAGATGTTTCCAGCACCAATTCCCCATTCCTCATTTTCTTGACTGATTTAAGAGTCGCTGCAGGACCCCCTAATCCTTTCTGTATGTAAAAGTGAGACACCTTCTCGAAGGATCCCTCCTTTCTTGACATTATAATGAAGGCATTTTCAACCCTCGCCCACTTACTAACTCTTTGGGCTTTTAGAATACCCTGAGACCTGCCCAGGCAGAAAGTAAAGGAATTATTGTTTTATTATTATTATTATTATTTGTGTGTGACTTTGTCCCACAAGTCTGGAGGATTTAACCTTCGAGTGGTGTGGAGCCCTGAATCAAGCCACCAAGCCTAATACAACAGGGGTGTAGCAGGTGCCCCTGAGGTTGTACGCTAGCAAGTGGTTTGCCTCACCAACCATTCACCTCCTTGTCACGTTACTCACCTGGAGGGGTTTTCTATAGAGGTTTGTAATGTCCTCGCAATCCAGGCAATTAAGCCAAGCTCCCCATTCTCCTAGACACACAACGTTCCACTGTCATATACTAAGGTAGTCATTGAAGCATGCAAGGAGTTTATGGTGTGGGAAACTTGCAGTACTTACAAGCTTCCAGCTCAGGTACTGCGGGTCACCAAACCCTTACCTGGCACTTGCGTACCAGGCCCCTGTAGGGTTCAACGTATTACCATATTCTCAAGACATCCAACTAATCTCAGCCATATACGAGGGCTGTCCAGACTGTTCATACATTCAGTACGCAACCAGCCGTGGTAGTTTGCACATCGTTCCTATCGTACTTTGAATACAGTAGAGTGTTAAAATGAGCGCTGCAATTAAAAATCCCGCCAGTTGTGAAGTGCGAGCTGTAATATGGTTTTTGTTGGCGAAAAATCACAAACCAATTGAAATTTATCGCCAGATTTGTGATGTGTACAGCCAAGGAATAATCAGTAAAAGCCGAGTGGGGCAATGGTGCATTGATTTTAAAAATGGTCGAACCAATGTTCACGATGAGGACTGCTTGGGTAGGCCTAGTATTGTGAGTGATGAACAGGTGGTGAAAATCAACGAAAAAATCCGTGAAAATCGTCGTTTCACGATTACGGAGCTTTCAGAACATTTCCCCCAAATTTCACGGAGTTTAGTTCATGAGATTGTGGTTGGTAAACTTGGTTACCACAAATTTTGTGCCAGGTGGATTCCGAAAATCTTAACAGAAGACCACAAAAAACAGAGACTTGCTGCAGCACTGACGTTTCTGGAAGACTACGCCAAAACTGGAAACCAAGTTATCGATCGTATCGTAACTGGCGACGAGACTTGGGTAAAGCACGTCACCTGTGAAACAAAACGGCAGTCTACGGAATGGGGACACACGCATTCGCCCAAGAAACCGAGGAAGTGTCTGCAAACGCTGTCAGCAGGAAAAATTATGGCTACTGTGTTTTGGGATGCTAAGGGTGTGATTCTCGTTGAATTTCTTGAACGTGGCCAAACAATCACTTCAGAAAGGTATTGCGAAACACTCAGAACATTAAGACGCGCGATACAAAAAAGCGTCGGGGAAAACTCAGTGAGAAAGTTTTGTTTCTCCACGACAACGCTCATCCACACACGGCCAATCGTACCCAAGAGCTCTTGGATGGGAAGTTTTCAATCACCCGCCGTACAGCCCGGATTTGGCACCGAGCAACTGCCACCTGTTCCTGGCGATGAACACGTGGCTCGCAACACAACGGTTTGAAACTGACGCTCAACTGCATGCCGGTGTAAACCAGTGGTTGAAGTCTCAGGCGGCAAATTTCTACAGAGAGGGTATCGAAAAGCTTGTACCACGTTATGATAAGTGCCTTAATTTAAATGGCGATTATGTTGAAAAATAGCCTAAGAGTTTACCTCTAAAATGTATATAGTAAAAATCGTTTTTTTTCACTTTGTTTATTTTTTATTACAAAACGTCTGTTACTTTCTGGACAGCCCTCGTATAATGCATTTAAAAAAAATTAAATTTATCTCTCATTTTAATTTTGTACTTCATTTTTCCACCCTGACCACTAAACCTTTATCCATCCTCTCCAAACCCTAAAACATCCGCAGCTGGTGACAGGCTTGCAGAACAACAAAGTTTTTCTTTTATTCTATTCATTTGTCAGCACTAATTTTTATCAATAATGACAGAATCACAGATTAATTAATCATTTTGAATGACATATAAGATATGATACAGGTTTTTTGATCAATTAGAATAATTTTCAAAACTATTTATTTTAGAGTAGCGTAGATAAATTTTTATCACTGAAATCACATATTAAAACTTTAAACTTTTGCACGATAATGAAGTTGATTTTCTAACCTACCTACATTGGGCCTCTTTCTCACCTTACGATAGTATATACCCTGAAGATTGTTTGAATTATTCTTGATCTTATTTCTGGCTCTTATGTCAAAAGTTTTACTAACACCTAGTTTATCAACTTGGTCTCACCAGAGGTTGTTGTCTAATATTAATTGAAAATTAACTGGTGTTGTATCTCCACAAGCATTATTCTTATGGCTTTATACCTCGTCAGCATCGGGGTAATAGAGGCAGTAAAGGACTAGGGGCAAGGAATAGGAAGGAATTTGGTCATGGAATTTTGAAGGAACCATCCTGGCATTCACCTAGAATAATTTTGGGATGTGATGGAAAACCCAAATCTGGATGGCTGGATGGAGATTGAAACCTGTGTCCTCCCAAATGTGAAGAATGAGCATTACTGCCCACCCACCACACTCAGCAATAATATCATTCGATGTAGGGTCAAAAAGTTCCCAGAATTGTCGTGTGCAGTCAAGCAGTTGTTTGCCAGAAGTGAAATTTTTGTTTGGGAGGTTGGCAACACTAATGAGTAGAGACCGGATTATATGCAACACATAAAGCTAGAAATATGTATGAAAAATGCTTAAAATATGCATGAAACGTGTCAAAATATGCAACATTATATAATATAAAAACAGTAATTTTTTTAGATTTTATTCCAAAATCAGCATGTAATTAGTAAGCAGTTAAATCACTTTTTTTTATACATTTGGTAGCTAACAATTATTTAACTTTTGTAAATGTATTGTTCCAAATATTTAATAGTAAGATTGTTTCTTCGATCTCTCAAAACATTTTTATAAGTGGATATGGACCGTTCCTCATTCATTGATGTAACTGGGCAATATCTGAAATTGAGAGTTGTGTTAGCAGTCATTGTTTCTGGAAAAAGTTCACCCATCCCATTACTAAAACTATCAATTTGACACAAGAATTTATTGTTCAAAATATTTTCAAACTTTAAGTTTACACAGAAATACCTCTGGCAGTGCAGATTTTATTCAATAACTGAATAGATTTAGTCAAACCCTCAGTTTCAAGCTTTTTAATAGTCACAGATATGTGGGAAAAACGAATGCTAACCGCAGCTATTGTTTTAATACTATAATTGTTAAATGCTGTCTTGTACTGACAAACTGTCATAGCTTCTGCACTATCAAAGTCGTTTACTACATCTTTAATGGTCTCGAAATGTTAACTGTAAAATATTTCAGCTTCAACCCACGTCACCCAACGAGTTACCTGTGGTTCCGGAGGTAAAGGTACATTTACCTTTTTTTATATAGGCATTATTACAAGAATGTGCCTTAAAAAACGCTTTCTTTGTTGATGAAATCAATTTATTTACATTCCCGGACGTGGGTCGTAGTTCTTCAGCGAGTCGTCGTATACAAAGAGCTGTGCTGCTAGTAGGTTTTGCCAGGTACAATGTAAGATTTTATTTATTCACTAGGTACACTACCAAAAAATATTGTAAATATAGCGAAAAAATGCATGATCACTGGGTTTTAGATAAAATATGCAATAACGGGTGAAAATAGGCTTAATATGCAAATGCATATGCAAACATGCAAATGCATATAATCCATTCTCTAGGGATGAGGAAGATGCAGCAGGCAGTTGTAGTTGGTTTTGTGCATGCGGTGCATGATATTTTCTTTCTTTCATCGGATTGTGAAATGTTGTCTTTAGAGCAGCGTGGCAATATCAAATTCTGTGTGTTGCTGGGAGAAATCACTCTTGCAGACACTTGAGATGCTGAAGAAAGCATATGGAAACTATGCGATGAAGAAAATGGCAGTTTACAAGTGGCACAAGTATTTTTGCGATGGTCGCACAACAATTGAAGATGACATTTGGACTGGGCGGCCTTCAACTTCACAACAGATGAGAATGTTGGGTGCGTTTGACAACTTGTGCATGTGGACAGGCAAAAAACCATCAATCTTATTGATTCAGAAGTTGGTATTTCACATGAGAGTGTGTTCACAGCATTCTTCATAATGATTCGAACATGCATTGTGTTTGCTTGCACATGGATCTGAAAATGTTATTACCTGAGGAAAAAAAAAAAAAAAAAAAAGAGTAAGACCATGTGCAGGGACTCGATTGAAACGGCTGATGCAAACAACAGCTTTCTGCACAAAATTGTAACCGGTGATGAGATGTGGTGCTTTCTTTATGACCCTCTGATGAAACAGCAGTCTGATGAATAGAAGTCAAAAACATCACCAAAAAAACAAAAATTTCGTTTGGACAGATGCTGAGGTAAAATAGTGTTAGAGGTGTTTTTCGATTACCGGGGCTTGATTCGTTATGAATTTATTCCTGAAGGGAAAACAGACAACAAAGAATTGTACATAGAGATCTTAAAACGGTTACAAGATGCAATTCAATGAAAATGACCTAAAAATTGGTAGGGAATGATTGGTTTTTGTTGCATGACCATGCCTCCATAATGGTGAAACAATACCTTGCCAAAAACAATGTTACCAGTCTGGAACACCCTCCATATTCTCCCGATCGTGCACCACCAGATTTTTAGCTGTTTCCATGGCTGAAAATGACATTAAAATGATGACATTTTTCTGTTTTGTCAGAAGTGATTGAAAACGCGACAAAGTGCCTGAAAGAACTTTCAAAAAATGGCTTTCAGGAGTGTTTCCAACAATAGTATGAATGGTGGAATAAATGCATAGAAGCAGAAGGAGAGTATTTTGAAGGAAAATAAGGTAAAAATACTATACATACTTTCAGTAAATTTTTATTAACCAATTCCGGGAACTTTTTGACCCTACCTTGTATATTGTAGAAGTTTTCTTCTAAACATAATAAGACCAATCATTTTCCAATTTGAACGAGGAAAAACTAAGTGAGAGGTAACTAAAGCTGAAGGAAAGCAGGCAAAGTATGCAGATAAGATAAATATGAGTTTTTGGACTAATATTTAATATTTTGAGTTTTTGTAACTTGTGCCACAGATCTTGGGCTCAGTCCTAAAATTCATGATTTTGTTTTGCATGTTTAATGTCTATATTCAACAAATAACTTGAATCACTGTAGGTAAGATCTGTCTTGCTTCCTATCTGTCTGAATTTTTATTCTTAACACTACTCAAAACAATTGTCTTTTCTTTCAATCAGATCCCTTTTTTATTTATAAAAAAGTAAAAGTTTTTAAATTCAAATTTTTATTATTTAATGTTACAGAGCTTATGTTCTGTTGAAAAAAAATCATTACACATGAATTTATGTGCTTATTCACTTTTACTTTATATTCGTTCCCTATTTGAGGTACATCATCTCCTTCAATAGCATATCACAGACCCTGCAACTGTAATTTTAACACTCCCTTATGCCTGAAATCAATTTCTAATTTATGATCATGATCCATACGAGTTATCATGAATGAATGCCTGGTACATACCCATCACAAGGTTGTGAATTAAACTTAGAGGACCATTACAAAATAGAATAACTGGGCAACTGCAAGTTGAGTCTAGCACAGTAAGAACTCCAAGCACTAACAACTGTAAGAGATATTTTGTGCATGACAGGTCAGAAGGTAGCAGTGTACAAAAATCAAGGTTTGACATGTTTTTAGATTATGCAGTGTTCAGAAAGTATCAAGTGTTATTTTGGCTGATGTGACTACCATTTGTCATGCGGCAAACATCCCACTGGTAATCAATTTCTTCCCACATTGGTTGCAGCAAATTGGGCCTAACATGTGCAATGGCAGCATAGATTCGAGTTTTCAGGTCAGCCAAATTGTTTGGTAGGGGAGGAACATACACACGATCTTCAAGGAAATCCCAGAGAAAGAACTCCAGTGGTGGCAAGTCTCGAGAAAGAGGTGAAAGTAGGAATTTAACTGTGTAACTTGAGCTTGGTTGCTACAAAATTACACGTCAACCAATTCTGTAAGCTATCTCAACAAATTTCTATATCATACCAAAGTTGTAATATTTTTTCAATCTCCTTTATTTCTAGTAAAACTCCATAGAACACAATTTTAAATATGATATTTATCAGGTTTGGGGCAGTAAAACACATAAAATATGAAAATTTGAATTAATTTTTGCGTATGGCTTTAAGCCTTGTCAAGGTCATTAGAGGCAGGACGGGATTGGGAACAAGAACATCAAGGAATTCGGCCATGGGCTTTTAAAGGAAGCATCCCGGCATGTGTCTGGAGAGATTTGTGAAAACCATAGAAAACCCAAATCTAGATGCCCGGACCGGGTTTCGAACCGGCATTCTCCCGAATGCGAGGCCAGAATGTTAACCATGCTCAGTGAAAATTTGAAGTTCCTAACTTATTCTGTTTAAGTGCTACAGGCCTGTGACAGACTAACAGTTTCAGCAATAGCACTCTATTTCCCATAGAAACACAACTTAGAAATAGATGGCTCCAAACTAAGTAATGTATTTCTTTCAGCATTCCTGTTTAATTGTTCGGTATCATGTTTCTAAGTTGAAATATAATTTTAGGGATTGAAACAAAATGGAATGAACTTTTATGGATGCATCTTATTGTTTACTATTCTCTATTCATGGGAATGGTCTTGTTTGGTCAACCAGAAAATGAAATTTCAATTGGATTTCATGAAAAAACTGGATCATGTAATGAAATGGAATCAATCTACACAGCTTTTGGGACTGTAAGTACAAATTACAAGAATTATTAAAATGTATATGCAGTTTTAACAATAATCACTAAGGTAAAAACCTGTCTTGACAAAAGGGTTAAATATCAGTTTAGTGTATCATTTATGTAAATTAACATGTCATCTGTGTATCCGAAAAGCTTAAATTTGACATTAAACAAAGCTGCTGATTAACTATTTTGAAAGTGACAGAGAAAAGACCCCATAAGTGATGGTACGATGACTCAGACTGCAAAAATTGTGGGCACCACAAGAATTTTGAAAAGTAATCCCTTCACTAATCAATGGAGTTAGGTCAATAAATTTAAGGCATGAAGACACTAAAAAATTTGCAGTGAAGCATTAATTATGATAGCAAAAAAATAATAATAAATATTCTGCCCTAATGAATGTCTTCATATGACACGTCTTCTCTATATCCACCACTCCTCCCAGTTGCTTGCCATTCTCTTCACTCTGAGGCACCTGTTCTTGTTAAAATCGTCCACCATCTGTAATCACTGGATATTTTCTCTTCTTTTTCACTATATAGGGTTCCCTCCAAAAGATCCACAATAATACAACTGCTATCCAGAGAGTAACGTACATTTGTTAATAAATTTATCTCGGGCTTCCATCTTGGCGTCAAAAAGTTTGTACACTAAGTACGCATGTAGCTATTGTAGCACTGTGATTATTTTTACTTTGTTTGTTGTGAATTATTGAAATGTGTGCTTCAACAGAAAATCCTGTGCGTTGTCTGCAGTGATTAGGGTTTTACTGACAAAAAAACTTACACCAATAGAAAGTCATTGGCAACTCTGAGGTGCAGTGAGGCAGTTTAAAAATGGCTTCAAAAATGTTCATGATGAGACTGCAGTGATAGGCCTAACCTTGTGTCTAATGAACCGACGATGAAAATCAATGATAAAATTAATTAAAATCGCCACTTTACGATTATGGAACTCTCGCTCAATTTCCCCCGAATTTCACTGTATCAGTCAGTGGTTTCCAATTAGTTTTTACCAAGTACCACTTCAAAAACGAGTTCAACCTCTCGTATCCCTTATAGTTGAAATGGTAAATAAAAAACGAAACCAATTTTTTGAGACTTATTAAATTTTAATCTAATAACAAACCTCATAAAAAATCAACAAATGTCCAAAAATGTTTTTTTAACAGTTATAATAATAATCACGATTGTCTAAGTTTAAAGGGAGAAATCTGCACGGTTCTCTTTGCACAAATCTGAGAAATTTAGTTTTTGTTTATTGAGCTTCAACCTTAAATAATCTTCAGTTGAAGTTGGTGGTGATGTTTGATCTTCATGTTTGATATGGTTGAAAATCCACTCTGTCTAACGTACTTTTTGAATCGATAATAATGTCTGCGTAAATCTTATTATTGTTATTATTATTCAATTGTCTTAGTTATTACCTTATGCAAGAGATTACCGTGTGTACCCCCTAAAACAATCTCACGTACCACTACTTGGGAACCATTGGTGTAGATGAATTTCCTCAAACCCTATGACAAGGATAATGCTCTTCTGGAACGTGTTGTAACGGGATATGAGAAATTGGTAAAGCATGTCAACTGAGAGACAAAAAGACAGTCCATGCAGTGGGAGCACACAAGTTCTTCCAGAAAACCAATAAAATGTTTGCAAATGTTGTCATCCAGAAAGATTATGGCAACTGTGTTTTGAGATGCTGAGGGAGTGGTTGATTTCTTTGAACTTGGCACAACAATTAACTCAGAAAGATATTGTAAAAACATTGACAAAACTAAGGCAAGTGATACAAAACAAGCATCGGAGAAAGTGTTGTTTTCATGACAATGCACATCCACTGTACAGTCCAGATCTGGCATCGAGTGATTACCATCTCTTTCCAGCGATGAAGCCCTGGTTCGCAACATAGTGCTTTGACAGTGGCACAGAACACCATGTCAGTGTAAACCAGCGGTTGAAATGTGAGGCAGCAGATTTCTAAAGACAGAATTTAAAACTTTGTGTATTGTTGCAACAAGTGCCTCAATTTAAATGGCGAAAATAGTTTAAGATGGTCCCTTTTAAATTTATATAATAAAATTTCTTTTTCTTATTTGGTTATTTATTTCAAAACACAACTTATTTTCTAAACAGACCTCGTATCTTGTTGTATCAAATACCCTATTGATTTTTTCTTAATATTTCTGATAGTCTTCAAAATATTTCTATTCTCATGAGAACCACCTCAGTTGTATGTCTATTCATTCAGCTGATATTTTCCCTCTTCCAATAGCTGCATCTCAAGAGCTTACAGCGACCCTTCTTCCTTACTCTACAAAAAATAATGCCATGCTCCAAATGAAACATTTAATAAGTATTTTTGTTAATCCTTTTTTCAACATAGTAGTCCTTTTGAATACTTTTACAGACAGTGCAATTTCTTATAACTTACCGACAGGTCATCAACTTTATCTAAGCACCCATATAATTGCAGATATTCATATGTACCATTACTTCATTATAGTCATTACTTATGTTACAAAATAAGATAGGATAGAGAAAAATAATCTGTCAATCACCACAAATGAAGGCAGGATGGCGAGGAAAAGATTTAAAAAACAAACACAACAAAAATTACAATATTTCCGTTAATAACTTTAGTCATGTATGAGCAGGGGGATAGGTATCGGAGGGCTAGGCTGTGCTGTGTACTGAGGTCTCCAAGCTCAGGGGGCCCACCTGGCCTGAGGGCCCAAAATATTTTTTTTTGCACCGGGGCCTTTGTTAACCTAGTTACGTCATTGTGTATGAGACTAGACATAGGTCAGGTGCAAAAAGGTAACCACATCCTGAACTGCCAGAATGTGGTATAGGATATTCAGTTTAAATGTTCTGGCAATTATTGTTATTTTCTCTGATCTAATCTTCATTTACAGTATTAAGAGTAATTATACTTATTTCCTGATACGAAATTATGTCTTGGAGGTAATTGGCTGGCGGAACTGCCACCTTAATGAGTCCAAACCTGACTAATGTTTTTGTCTGGGTTTCTTCCCAAGTTGGAATCCTCCAGTTTTAAGGCTCCAGGGACCTACCTTTTACTCACTCCTATTAGCACTTTCCATGGACCATGTGGTTTTGGCATTGTGATGCTGGATAAATGTATGTTCTTTTTTCAATAAAAAAATATCCAGTCAGTGATGAATCATTTGTTGTCATAAGAATACCCAGTGCAAGTGACAGATGGCCCTAATCTGCTTTGAACATATGAGCGTAATGTTACCTTCCTTCTCCTCTACTCCACGAACCAACTTTATAACTTATTATTCTTTTAATATGCTTCAGTTCCAATGAGAGGTGCTATTACTACCTAGTGATAACATGTGGTTCTATAAATTAAATTATATTTCTATAACTCCTTGCAATTAAACAAAAATATTCACAATGTACTTTTTCCAATAAACACATTACTCAAATTAACTGCCAAAACTAATACAGCTCTCATTCCTACCGCACCATACTGTTCGCTCCCTACGTACCAACCTGACTGTTACTATGTGAAATATGATTAATCAGAATTATAGGGAATTTGGGTGGACTGGTCGTATCTGGCAATGTGTCACATTTCGCCCCCCCCCCCCCACTTCAATTCACAAACTTTTTAGACTTAAGAAAAAAATGAGGTAACAGAAAAAAAAATGATACAGGGTTGGCATACAAGATACCACCTCCCTCGTTTAAGCTTCCGTCCACAGCAGATAATCTCACTCCACTCCTTCACACACACATACATAACAAGCAATCATACTCCTACATCAACAACACATCCAAATCAGAATAAATATCATCACAAATTCAAAAGTGAAAAATAAACAAGTAACTAATATCATCCTCAAATCAATATAAAGTACAACAAAAAAATCGTATTCAGATACAAGAAAACTACAAATTTATTTATTTATATGCCAATTGGCTTTGTACATAAAGAAATAATTTTTAACATCAACATATAAGGTATGTATATGGTTATATAATTCATAAAAGTCTTTTAATGTTATACATTAGTCCAGCATGAGATCCTCCAAAAAAGTTGATGTTGGTAGCATGTAAGTTAATCAGACTTACTATTCTATGGTATGGTCCAAAGCAACATAGTTTTTATTGGGTTGTTCAAAGATCTACCCTAGAGCAATTAAATCGGAATTGCTCGAGTATTTCTGATGAATCAATAAGACCGTTGATAACTTTGTAGATGAAGCATAGGTCTGTTAGTTGTCTCCGACTTCATAGGCTGTTAATGTTATAATAGTGATACACATCACACACGTCTGTAAAGTTTTCATCATGAGGATAGTGTAACAGAAACTTACAGAACTTACGCTGAACTTTTTCGACACAGCTAATTTGTTGATCTGTAAATTGTGACCAGACAATACTACCATATTCCAGAAATGGTATGACAAAGGCAGAGAAAAGTCAAAAAGTGTATTAACATTTTTGAATTCCTTCCCAGATCTACATATGAATTCCAGGACACGAAATGCTCACATAGTTATGTAATTAAAAGGATCAGAAAAAGTAAGCCTATCATCAATTATCACTCCCAAGTCTTTTATTGAGTTAACTATTTCCACATTTTGACTACATAATGAGTAGTTAACAGACAGCAGGTTGCGATGTCAGAAAAACACCATGATAGCACATTTTTTATGTTAAGGTGCAATGTATTTACCTGACACCATACTTCTAACTCGGAAACATCTCGTTGTAGAATATCAATGTCATGATCACTGTATATTGCTCTGAAGATCTTCATAGCATTAGCATATACTCAGACTTTAATTTTTCACCAATATCATTTATTAATAAGCTAGATGAGAACCAGAAGTAACAGTGTACTCATTTCACAAATGACTATTCACTCATACATGTAAACACCTGTCAGATAAATACGAGCGAAGCCAGTCCAAGGTTTTGGATTGTATCCCATAACGACTTAATTTACTAACTAGAATTTCATGGTTAACCATGTCAAAGGCCTTGCTGAAATCGGTATATAGGGAGAGCACATCCTGACCTTTATTCAATGTGTTAAGTATGAAGTTAATGAAGAGGTAGAGTTTAGTTGATGTAGATCTTCCGCCAAAAAATCCACGCTGTTTTGATGTTATGATATTTTTGAATGCAAAAGTAAGCTCAAAAAGCTTAGCTAGTGATGATTGAATGCATATTGGCCTATATTTGCTGATGTCAGATTTATCACCTGATTTTTTGTATGGGTCTAATGTCTAATAGTTTCCATGCTGAGGGAAAATGTCCTGTTTCAAGAGACTTTTTGAAGATGTGAGTGATACGCTCACAAAGCACAATTTCTCAGTAAATGTTGGGTATCAGGTCAGGTCCAGCACCTTTATTAATGTTCAGTCGTGCGAGTTCATGATAAACATCATCGAAATTGACTTCAAATTTAAAGGTGTCTGCTTCTGGATATTTAATGCTATTTTAATCAACAGTAGAAGCAGGTGGATGATCTGATGGATCTTTGTATATGCTTTTGAAGTATGATGCGAACAGATTGCTGACAAGTCATGGTTGAAGGAATGTCAACATCACTGTGTCATTTATTTTTAATGAAACTCCAGAATTTGTTAGTGTCAGATTTCAAATCATCTCCAATCTTGTCAAGATAATTATTGTAACAGGATGCACTTAGATTTTTACAATCCGTCCATAATTTACTAATAGCAGTATAATTACTGTTGGTTTTTCTATTCTTGTAATTTCTATGAGCGATTTTCTTCTGTTTGATTTTACATATCAGTTCCTTAGAAAACCAACATGGATAGTTAATATCTTTCTTAAAGTGCAACGGAGCAAACTAATTAATACCCCTGTAAAATATCTTGTTGAAACATTTTACTTTGTCATCAATATTGTCCAGTTTATATAGATCTATCTAATTAATACCAATAAGTATTTATTCAATGCAGCTAAGTCAGTACTTCTGAAGGCATAAGTAGGTGCATCATGCAGTTTCAGATTTACTTGAAATTGGAGTAGCAGGGTGATATCTGTCCTGATCAATAATAGCAGATGTCTTGTTGATCAAGTATCTAACCATGATCATTGCGAATGTTGTTAAGTTGAAGGCATTCTTTCTAGAAGAAACTTCTCGTTCACCAACATTTCACATTCTACTTGTGGTAAGCTACTATGAATATTATAATCACTAAATATCGTGAGCCGGCAATTTGGATACTTATTTCTGATGTAGGACATGGTTTCCAGATGAGTAGATTATATATCAATGTAAGCCTGTGGTGGAATGTATGAGGGGCGTTTTTTGAAGAAAGAAAAAAAAAAAAAAAAAAAACCAGACGAGTGGCAGGTGAGTGATGTGCGCAATAGACGTTTGCACATCTCCCCTCCCCTACCACACACACTGCTGTTGCCACGTTCATGACTTCATTATGTGCCAAGCCGCAGTCACAGAAACATGACCGTGTTGATCAGTTCTCCCACCAAGTGCGAGTTACAAAGCATTATTCATTTTCTGCAAGCAGAAGGAAACAGTGCTGCAGAAATCCATTGATGAATGAGCCAAGTGTATGGAAAGAGCTTTATGAGTGAAGGAGTAATGGTGCAGAAAATTTAAAGAAGGCCAAACTGATGTGCATGATGAAGGAGGTCAAGGTTGCAAATCTGTCGCTACAGATGACCTTGTTCAACGAGTTGACAATGTGGTAGAGAAAACCACTTGTTCACGATAAGTGATTTATCAATGAAATTTCTAGAGGTGTAAAAATCTTCTCTGTACTCTATCGTAACAGACAATTTATGCTACAAAAAAATCTGTGCTCGCTGGGTCCCTAAAATGTTAACCGACAACCACAAAACTCACTGAATGGCGTCAGCTTTGAAGTTCCTTGACCGTTATCATGCAGATGGAGAAGATTTTTTTGAAACTGTGACTGGAGATGAGACGTGGATTCGGTATGACACACCCGAAATGAAACAACAATCCCAACAATGGATGCACACAAATTCAGCAAACAAACCAAAAAAAATCACTGAGACCTTCAACAACCGAAAGATTATGGCTACTGTGTTTTGGGACCAAAAAGGTGTATTGCTTGTGGAGTTCATGCTGCGGGGGACCATCATTAAAGCAGCTGTTTACTGTGAAACTTTAAAACGTTTACGGAGGTCCATTCAGAAAAAGAGGAGGCATGCTGACTTCTGGCATTGTTCTGCTCCACGCAAACGCTTGCCCTCACAGTGCTGGTGTCACCCAGCGACTTCTTGAACAATTTCAATGGAAGATTTTTGATCACCCGCCATACAGTCCCAACCTAGCACCAAGTGACTCATCTTTTTGCGGAAGTGAAGAAGTTGCTAGGAGGGCAGCAGTTCCGAACCAACAAAGAGCTTCTAGACAGTGTGATGACTCATTTAAAGTCATTGGCGGCAACATTTTACGAAGAGGGTATTGGACAACTTGTCCATAGGTATGAGAAATGCCTTAATCTTCCAGGTGATTATGTTGAAAAGTAACCATAAGTGTACATTGGTAATAAAATATTTTTTCCATCTCCATTACCACCATGACCTTTGATTCTGACAAAAATTTGCTCTAAATCATCATAATTTATTGCAACTGGTTCAACAATAATACAACACTTTACAGCAATAAAAACTCCACCACCACGCTGATGAGTGCTAGTAGTTGAGTCTCTGTCTTTCCAGTAAATAGAATAACTATTACCAACTACTTCAAGATCCATAATCGATGAATGAAGCCACAACTCTGTGATACATAATATATCATACTGACAACTGGCTGATATAGTTAGAAAATTAGTTTAGTTCTTTGTCCTCTGGTGTTCTGGTAGTACACTAGGAGATCATGATTCAAATTTTTAATTCTTCTTGTGGGCACGAAAAGTAGTCATGTTCACAATCCTAGGAATGCCATTGATGTACGTCTTGGTTTCACCGTTAGCATAAAGTCTTTCCAACTCGGTGCATAAATTCTTCAGATGGACTTGTGCACGAGTCAGGTCTGGTTTTGTTTGATATGTATTTTATCTTTGTTGCTGACAAGTTTTGTTTTAAGTATTTCTCTTGAATCTGTGACCGACTGAGCATCCATTAGCAATGGGTGAGTTTTACAATCTGCTGGGCAACTAATCCTGCCCAATTTCACATTAGATACATCAACAGCGAGCTTAGTCGCAACAAATTAGCAACAGTTGCATGATCATCTTCCAGTCGCTCTTTACCAACCTGCTTCTTCAACTCAGGAACATTGAAAGCAATAACATTTTCTCACGACTTTTTCATTCAAATGTTTCCGAAATAATATAATCAACGTCGGAAGTACCACAATCAAATGTCTTTAACTCGTTTTCCACAGCACTGATTCTTTTTTCAAGCAAAGTGCAATGTTTAGATGTACTCAAATTCTGTTTAGACATATTCTCCAGTTCACTTTTAATATTCTTCAATGTATTTTCAATACTGTTTTTAGAAGGAGTAAAATATTTATTAAAAATACACACCAATTTATATGCAACAGAATCATCGTTATCGTTGTCGTCTAGAATATCACCGGAGACTACAATATTAACTTCTCGCAGATGCATTTGAAGCTGTTCTTTTTTATTTCAACCGCTATATTAGTACACAGTCAAAAATTGTACACAAAATCGATACAACCTGGAATACACAGTTGTAGACCATCCACAATCATAAACAAAAAATTAAGGATATGCAATAATACAAAGAAAATCTTTATCTTTTATTTTTTCTTTCCTTACGGCTTTACCCCCTCACTGACGTAGGGCACATTAGAGGTGGGATGGGACTGGGACAAGGAATGGGAAGGTATTCAGCCATGGCCTTTGAAGGAAGCATCCTGGCATTCGCCTGGAGTGATTTGGGGAAATTGTGGGAAACCCAAATCTGGATGCCCAGACGGAGATTCAAACCAGCGACCTTCCAAATGTGAGGCAAGAGTGCTAACCGCTCACCCACCATGTTAGGTGTGAAAAAAAATTTTTAATCCAACTACAAAATCACATATTTTAAATTTGAGTCAATTTGGGCATTCATATCTTGAAAGTACTAGGGTATGGTAACATTTAAAATTACCCTAAAAACTACTTATTTAATTTTTCTTATACTGCAAATTTTTCTTTAATTTAGTACAAATAGTGGCTGTCACATTTTTCATTTCAAATAGTTCTTTGACATACAACACAAGGTTTCCATGTCTATACATATGGAATAGCGGTATGTGAGCCAGTGACGCAATTTTGGCCAGACCAAAATTTTTTTTTTTTTTGGTCCGTCTTGTGCTGATTAACCTATCCAGCAGACAGTTAAAAGTAACTAAATACAGCTGATCTTCAACTTCGATAGCCACACAATTCACACTAACAACCATTGCATCACAAATGTACTTAAGACTACACGCACACACACACACATATATATACTTTAATACATCAATTTAGTTTGACAAGGTCATATTTTGAGAATTTCTTCACAACTGTTTGGTTAGATATCACTTTGTAGCATTTCTTAAATGATCACTGTTTATCATTAAGAAAAGGTACCGTGGTGCATTTACGATGTGATTATATTTTATGTTTTATCTTTATATTGATTTATCGTAATATGCCTATGTGCGACTATAGTAAATAATTAATCTGTTAGCCGTTATTCTGCACAATTTAAATCACTCTTTTATTATTTAAATACATCGTTCTTAAATACATTATCGGACTTCTTCCTGCAAGTTCTCCTTAGCGCTGCTCTAAGCAATCTCTTAGTTAATCTCTTTATTCCTGTTGCTATAGAAACCCTTTTAAAAAGAGTATTGATAGGCCCGTGCCATGGAACTTATACTTCAAAGATGTCATTATAATATCTGTTATGCTACAACTTCAATTGAAACATCGCCTTCTACGACAGACTTGCCATTGGAAGATAAAGCAGTATTACCAACATCTAAGTGCAAAAAGTCATTAATAGGTTTAGTTACAACATTGGGGCTTAAGTCGCTACTGAATTTGATACTATCAGTTTCATCATCGGTTAATTTAGTTACATCCATCAAATTATTTTTACTGTCAAATCCAGTCTTCACCTCATCATCAACTTCATTACACAAATTACTACGGTTTTCATTGACTTCTGATTTCTACATCCACTTCTTCAATAACATTATTACCCATATTAAAACCGCAAGTTTTACAGTTTATACCTTCATTACATAAATTATCGTCTACAAGCCCTCAGTTGTAAAATTCACTAACTCCTACTGAAACTATTAATTTTTTGCTCTTAGCACTACCTTCATTATTCATTACAGTATCAATTACAAAAATGCTTTTTTTCAGCACTCATTGTCTTTTCATTTACCACAATCAGTACGATCTTCCATTACATCATTACACATTAGAGAAATAATTTCATCACATTCAGTCTCAACTAATATGTTATTAACAAATTTATCACTTTCAGTTTGACTACCTTTGTCTGTAAGTTTGTCAACATCATTGTGTCATTACCAGATATTTCCACATTATCATTATTGCACTGAACTAAAAGCACAACTTCCTAATTATTACATTATTAGTTACAGTAACCTCATCAGTTTGAATATTGTCACTATCAGTTACCATATTTTTCACATTAGATTTGTTCATATTCTTATCATAATCATTTTTGTTTATATCAGTATTATCTGTAATTACTTTTACGTTTGGACGGTCATCATTTTCAATAACATCATTCACACACTGTTCGTTACAATCAACAATCACACATGGCTCTATACTACCTTCAGAATTTATCTCAGATTCATTACTACCAAAAACTTATTCCCTCGGGTTTATTTACTTTTAAACTAATAATAATTTTTTTTTTTTTTTTTTTTTTTTTTTTTTTTTTTTTTTTTTTTTTTTAGCAGCTCCCTACCAGTTACACGGTAGGTAGATATTTTTTAAAAAAATTACTTCTTCACAAAACTTACTGAAATCAGTTTTAACTAGTTCTAGAACAGGCATTCCATACTCGTCAAGTTCCTCAATATAATCAAGTGCTCTTATAGTCAATTTACCCATTTCCTGTATAAATTCACATACTCCTGAATCAACTGCCTTTTTATCAACTGCCCCAGCTAATTCTTTCATCTTTTCTTTACTTATATAACTGGTAACAATTCTTTGCAATTTACCTAAACATTCCATGGTCATGTAGGAGGTGAGATACATGGCAGGTGGAAAGATGTGACCACATTCTGACTCGTTATTAACTGAAATATTGTGCATTTTGACAGTGTTTGTTTTTTACGTACTCGTATTGCCCTCTTGCCTTTATGTGTGGTAAGTAACAGGTTATTTTTACATTTCCTATCTTATTTTCAAAGTCTAGTGACAGTTTTTTGGTCTCCATTATCCACTAACATTACCAAAAAAAAGAGGATGATGTCTGTATGATGAAATTGGTTACTTTGAAATGTACCTTTAAATATTATTTTTAAATACCATATTCCTGCCAAAAAGAATGCTGTACAACAAATCATTCATCACTGAATGTGAATTTTTTAAAAAAAACATACATTTCTCCAGCATCACAACACCAAAGCCAAATGGTCTACAGGCAGAGCACTCTGTTAGAAGTGTAGCTAATGAGAGTGGTTGAAAGGCAGGTTCTGGAAACTTAAAACTAGAGGATTCTAGAAAACCCAGACAGAAAATTAGTCATTTTGGGACTCACTGAGGTAGTAGTTCCACCAGCCAACTAACTACCTCAATGAGTGGTAACTTCTTATCAGGAAATAAGTATAACAACACTTAACACTGTAACTGGATATTACATCACAGAAATTAACAATAATCTGTAGAACTTTTAGATGGAAACTCTAAACCAGCTTCTTCAACAAATCCAATCAATGATTCAGCATGAAAAATGCCCGAGAGCCTTTACCTTCAGGAATCCTGATGAAACCACTTCATTCTGTCAGATAAAGCTCCTTGCATGATTTAGATTTACCCCACCACATCAAGGTACATGAGAGGCCAAAAATTTTGTTCTTTCCTTAAATTGTACATTTTCCTTAAAAGGCCCCTGCTGCATCAACGTCTGACCTTTCATCAAAAAATGTATCGAAAATCCAATTTTTTAATAGTACTCCATAAAGAAGTAACACCTCCAGTTTAGTTACCTTTCTCCTCCAATACCTCTGGGTTTTTTTTTTTTTTTTTTTTTTTTTTATGAAGGATATGCGGTTCAATCATGAAATTAATATCAAACAACATCTTCTGGAAGTCATTCATCCTGCTGGCCAGTTTTTCTTAGTAATGTTTTTCTGTGGAGAAGAAATGATGTCTCTGATATGTCTCATTGAATCGACAACATATATACCGCCCTGTTTATAATTGTATGACACGTGCACTGCTGTCATTTCTGTGGTTCCGTAATAAGTACATACTTTTTCTTCAGTTTTCTAAAGTCTTAAAGAAACAAGACACACAAAATAATTTTTTGTCACACTTATCTGATGCCATTTCTCTGGCTGTGTTTTATTACCACGTATTCATAGCCACTGATGTGACAATACTGCAGCGTAAATTTTCCACTTGGCTATACAGACACAGCGGTCTACTTGGACAGGTAAGATAAATGACCAAGACCTTGAACTTCCAGTTTGGAGTGAACATAGTATAGTTTTTTTTTACTCCACTATTAAGCTCTGTATTTTTAATCATATTTTCAGAAACGCAATCAAGCAAAATTTGTCATAAAATCAAGAATTTCAAAAAATTAAATATTTCTTTTATATCTTAAGCCAAAATATTGCTTATTTTAAGACAAGTGGTTGAAATAATTTTGTTCTTCTGTTCCTCATAAAAGTGTCAAATGTTCCATATGGAATTTACTGTGCAGGTCCTAGAGAAGCGGCGTTATCTTTGTGTGACTGACTATGATGAGGATTACTTTGACTTTCATTGCTTGCCTGAAGCTAAGCTACCAGCCAAAAATGTATCATGGTATACAATTTGTGGGACACCATTCCGCAACAGAGTTGAATATATTGCAGTAATAGGTACCATCTGTTTGTTGGCTGCTACTGTATTCTGGAATATCTACAGCAGGGCTAGTAAAGCTACCAATAGAACAAAAATGGCGAAACACAAGATGCACTGAGAAGAAAGAATTGTTATAGTTGCCATATGATTTCTTTTTTACTAAGAGAAATATTTTATGTACATGATTATTGACTATTTCTAAAATAAAATATTTATTTACAAGATAAACATTAACTTTGTGTATAGCAGCATATAAGTCTGAAATGCTGATTAGTAAAAATCTTGTACAGTTACAAGTTTTGTTTGATTCTTAGTTGATACACTGCATATGTATAAAACCCCTGATATCAGTTCCCATCCCCCTTCCCCCCAGCTCTTTTGACAATTATATGAGTATAGACATAAATGAAAAAAAGATTTTCAGAGTCATCAAATGATTTCTAATTCCTGTTAAAAAAAAAAACACTGAAAGAATAAAATTGGTTATCTTTAAACAGCCTTGAGAACATATACAATGCCAGTTTTCAAATACTTGAGATAATTGTTAAACTGGACACTGATGAGCTTACATCTGCCACTTTAGAGCAAGTGAATGGTATGATTCTATTGTCTACACAATTGGAGGGAGGAGGATTAGCCCACAGACTACTGGAAATTTCTCTGCACTACCTTTATGGGAATTCTTCTTTTTTATTATTATTATTACAAAATATAGTTACTGAACTCATGTGCCATCAAAAAGATTTAATTTGAGATCCCAGTCTCGTACGAACTCGTCTGGGAGACAACTACTTGGAGGACTGTCTGTAAGCAAAGGATTTGTTAGATCTTCCTCCTTGTAGGTTTTCACAAATTCTTCAAATCTCAATGTTGTTGCATCCAGTGAGCTGTCAATTACAGAACATAGATATGCCATTCTTGCATTAGCAGAGCAAGAATACAGATCAACAGCTTCACAGTTATGGCTACCATCCCACATTATAATATCCTTGCGTGAAGGATCAATCCATATTAAGTCTTCCTGTTCCTCACTCTCTTCTAATTTCAATTCATGTTGGGAGAACTCTCTTAGTAAGCTGTCTACTCTATCATCCTCTGAACATTTTTCTTTTTGCACCTTTTCAAGTTCCTCAAATAATGCAAGCATGTCACAGGATTCAACTATTGACTTCTCATGTATTTCTTCCTGAATTTCACCAGAAATCTCTTGTGAAACATATTTTTTCAAGTTTGTTTCTTCCCTATTTGTGAATAAGTCCTTTTGAAGTTCAGTCTTATAATCAACAGAACATTTTGAAGTTTGTTTACTCAAATGAGCTTCAATTAAATTACAAATTTTAAGCTGAGATTCTTCAATTAACTTCTTCACAAGCTTTACTGCAGTTTGTTTGCTGATACTTTTTAGGGTCAAGTCTTTGTTAAATTCACATTTCAGAGTTTGTATAACAGCTTCTTTTTTAACAGTATTTTGTTTCCAAGACTTAAAGGAACTATTTTCCCTCACCCTGTGCAAATATGATGGACTATCCACAAGACTAGCAGACAAATGTTGAAAAGAACAGAAAATAGTATTAGAGGAATTTTTATTCCTTGCAGTCTTGTTTACTGGCATCTTTCTCTTCCCACAGTACATTCTGAATTTAGGATTACGAGTTTCATCACCACTGTTCATATCTACCGTTTTATTTTTCCAGAAATCTGGATTCATCACTGGATTCATTTTTCTATAAATAGAAAAAGTGGATGTTTTATTTCCATTAGAAAGAACACTGAATGGATGTTTTACCTTTAGATTTAATTTTGAAGTGACACAAATTTGTAGAGTTTTTTCATAAAATTCGTGGATTTCTATTAAAAATAATGTGGTAAATTCTGCGGTACTTTTCATTGCATTTAAAAAGTTAAAATCAAACAGTGATAACCTTAGGTCTGAAGTGATATTATACTTCACAGGCATCTTCTTAACTAAAGTATAACCCTTATTTCTACATATTTCATTCATTATCTTCATAGCTTGGAACTGTCCTGTACAGGAGTTAACAGGTACAAAGCCAACTGTATTAAAAACTAAGTTTTTTAGGAAATGAAGACATGATAGCAACACCATGAAATGTGCTTTCTTCTTATCCTGGAAAACAGGTTTCACTGATTTAAGATTAAATGCTTCATTCCTAATTCCGTCATTTGCTTCTTGAGTAACTGATGGCTTATAATATTTTCCTGAGAATATATCTGAAATGTAAAATATAAAAAAAATCACATAAAATATTCATAAAACACTTAATAAATCAGCATAAACTTACAATTAAAAGCATTAATTAACAGTGAAAGGAAACTTGTATCATTCCATACAAGTTTAAAATAATTTTTATAATTTCACTACCAGCAGCTCTGCAGACAAATCACAAATGGTGTTTTGTAACAAACACCATTATTTCTGAAGCTTTAAAAAAATCACATAATGACAGTTCCTACCTATACCTCTATATACGAAACCTGTAAGTTCATTGCAACACTACTGCATATTTATATAACCTCTCTTGTATTGCTTTTTTATTTTTTTAAAAAAAAGGAAGAAAATAATATGAGTCTGTATGAATTAGAAATTACAATACTGTTTTACTTGCTTCTCTTTCATATTTTTTAATCTCTTGAATAGGTCAGTTCTGAACAAAAATTTATAGAAAATTATGTGAGAATGGGAGAGTTAAAATAAATTACAGGATATACATCATCAGCTTCACAATTAATTCTGAACAATACAGATGAAGATAAATGCATCTGGTCATTGGTGCCAGTACAATTGGCTTTACAGTGCAACTTATAACTGAAATGCATGCTCATTTATACTTTTTTTTTTTTTATAGAAAATCACGGAAAAAAGGGGGAGCAGAGTATCACCTAAATTTTAAACTAAATATTCAATTTACACACAATGAATTAGTAGTGTTTGTTCTTAAAATAGGGTAAATACTGATAATTCATTTTACTAATTTAGATAGAAAGCAATCATAGCTGAATTCAGAGATAGAAGAACTGGCTTTCTTTACCAGTAACCACATACTGAGTGACTGAATTCCATATTTGCCAGTTATTAAAAATGTTAAAACTGTTCATTTCATAAACATTCTTTTTTTTTTCACACGTACTGATAGCACACATGTGTCATAGGTAAATTGTTTAAAAACTGTCGCATGATGCTCTTTAAACCTAAATACATTTCTCTTCACATTCTGCAAGGAAAACAAACTATTTCTGATGAAACTGTGAACATCAAGACGTAATAAACCAGATCTGGTAAGTGAGAGATAACGTTTTGGCCTTATAATGACAAGAACATAAGATTCAATTTCAGGTCTGGCCATAGAGATTTCCATTACCACTCCAGGCAAATAGCAGCATGATTCCTTCATATATATCATAGCCAAATCCCTACCATTATTTGCCCATACTCTTTTCCTGTTCTAACGATCTCACCATCGATGAGTTGTTAAAGCACCAATGAACATTTGGAGATTTCAGTAGATGGTGTGTGTATGCAGGGAAAGGGGGGTTGTGGATATTATGTGATTTTTTTTACGTACATGATAACTAAGTATTTATTGATGTCTTCCAGTTAACCAATTATACACTCTGTAGTTGATAAACAGGAAAATATTTTATTAAATAATTCAAGTTTTGAACTTAAATGAAACACAATGCCTGCCTTCCAGAAATAAATTACAGGAACAAATCTTTCACAGTAAAAAAATTTGCTGCTGCTATGCTATGCAGCTAACACCAAGTTTACTTTGTAAAGTTGTCAGATTAAAAGATTGATAGCTTCATTGGAAGTACTTGATGGAATTAGATTTAACATCAAAAATATATTTACAGGAATGGTAAACAGCAATAGTTTTTACTGGTTTTGCATAAAAAGTGTACTCATAATTTAAAATATAAATCAAGAACTGTTGACCATACCGACACGCACAACCCAAAACCAACCAGAACCCTGTTTTTCTCACCCGGTTTTTCCCTGGTTTGGAATCCCTAAACCCAATTATTCGTTTTTGATACAACTTCCTAAATTCCTTTCCTGAAATGTGTTGATTTCTTCCCACTGCCCTTTCCTCCACACCACATGTCACCTTCAGCAGACCACCTAACCTATAGTATATGCTTGTCCACAAATATCAACCCTCTGATGCTCCTAAACCACCATTCAGAGTCTTCCCACATAAAAGGCCCAGCTACAAAATGTGCAGTATCCATACACCTACTACAACAAATTTCAATCCTACTACTGGTGAAACCTACCCCCATCATAGGCAATGCCACTTGTACCACAACCCATCTCATATACCAACTTGCCTACTACCATTGTCAAAGTTCCTACATCAGCCTTACCTCGAACTCATTATCCATCAGATTGAATGGTCACAGGCAAACAGTTTACTCCCAAAACCTAGACCTTCCTGTTGCTCGTCATGTCAGCAATCACAGCCACAGCCATTAGAGTTCTTACAGACACTACCTCCCAATCCGAACTCCTCAGGTGACAACTGGCCTGCACACTAGACACCCCCAGGCCTCAATTTCAGGTAATTCCTTCTATCCTCACCCTGTTATACTCATCACTGGCCAGTACAATAGATTCTTTATATATAAACCATATTCCAAATTTATTTTTGTTATATCATCATTTCTCCTTTGAAATGTTCCATTTGTCTTTATTGCGATTAATACTTGTAAGTATATTACAGTTGCTTCCCCCACCAACTCTGATGGCCAATTTATTGTTTGGCTGTGTTGACAATGAAACTTGCGTGAGTTCAGCCACATGTTTCTTTCTTCTTGACAATGGGTTAACTCCAAAATATTGTGGTATTTTTTTGTTCTTTTTTTTTCATTTGTATATTACTTTGTGTTGCTGATGCCCTCCCCCTTCAGCTTTGGCGAGTGTTGGTTATAATTTCTCTTTTCTTTCCACATAAATGTCAACTCACGGCAGTTCTTTCACTCCATTGTTAAAAATATAAATATAATTATTCATATACATTTAATTATTGCTCCAATGGTACCCTTAAAAAAATAAAAAAACATGTAATTTATTTAATGATGTAAGAGAAAGTGAATGTGTTGACGCTGATCTTCGCCAGTCATGTAAGGTAATCTTATCAGGCTCCATTTTTACAGCTGGTAAAGAGTAAAGTATAAATTCATGTGCTTTTACAACTTGGTGACAGAGTTTCTATTTGCCAGCATTCCATCTGTCTGCCACGAACTCCAACTCTTTCATGACTGGCAGTTTAATGTGTACTCTGGACTGTGCAACAACCTGGCATACCACATATCATCAACCAAAAATCTTTGAAAAATTCTAGATGCACTAGCATTGACTCCAGGACCATGAATTTTGCAAGCAAACACCATAATTAGAGAAATATTGGCTACTTTAAGTAAAGTCACAAGATCTTATGACACAAATTCCTCCCCTGTTGTGGCTAGGCCTACAGTTTTATGTGGAATCCATAATACAAAACATTTTGGTGTATCTAACATGGTCAAACACATCTACTGAAAATTCCTGGTTGTACCTGGGTTTGAAAGCAACCCTGAATGTTGAAAGTAAGTGTATTAACCTCTGACCCACCAGACCCATTGAACAAGGGTGAAAAATTAGTTACTTAGCTTATAAGTCACAACCACATGATAACGAATTTTGAGAACACAAACACTAAAGGTTCCTAATTGTTAATAATACTTCTAATAAGCAACAGCTTCACAAGAATAGTAACAACTTCCTTAAACTGAACAGGAGCAGACATGTCAGAAACACACTTCATTGTAGTACAGTCAGTTAAATAGTGACTGATAATATGATAGTGATTCCAAATTTGGAATGTTGTTAACAAATGTGTAAAAATGTGTTAATGTTTCACTTGTACGTACATACTTGCAGAACACCTATACCTACATTCACTTAACTAGCCAACTTGATTATGATGTATGTCTCAGAGAGTCTGATTTCACAAAAAAAATTATGGAAGTAGGCGCTTTGAAATTATCCTATTAATGAAACAATTCAATGTAAAAACTTTCACAAGGCAAATGCTAATAGTGACAGTGACACCAAGGTGTAATGAGTTACATCAAAATTGAAAATAATAACAGTAGAGTATTTAAGCATATATACTGTCCTAGTTACTGCTGTAACAACACACAAACTTTTTTAAAGACAAGCAATTTCCAGCTCAAACACACCCGTTTCCTCAATTATCTTATACATTAGAACAAAAATTTGAACTCATTCAGAACCAACAAACTTTCTTTTGCATCCTTCTCAACTTATTAAATTACGTTGGTGTAACCAAGGGCCTAGGAAACAGACAGTAAGATTGATGTTGTGAGCTGATTAGTGTTTCATGAACCTAGTCAAACTAAAAACAAACAAAAAATTAAAACTCCAGGCTACTTAAAAAAAAGGAGCCAAGATCAGCCCATTGGAGATTTTTTTTTTTTGTGGCAAGAGAATTGTAAGTACTATACAAATTATTGAATTTGGAAACTGCTAACAAACAATATAACTTGCAATAATACTATTTTACAACACTGTAGACGAAACTAAATTTAAAAAAAATGCATATAGCAACTAGTAATCCATGGAAAGGGTATGTTTGAAACCTAATATTCTTGCACAAGAAAGTTATCCCCAAAAACAAATGTAATGTAAAAATGCAGTTATAATGGTATCAGGTATAAATGAGAAAATAAATGACATAATACTAGGGAATATTTATTTACAGTCATGTTTTAGCAAAACTACATTACTGTATTCAAACATAGTAGAAAATAAAAAATATTACTGGAATGCTAATTTGTAAGTAAGTAAGTAGTAATTATCATCTTCAATAGACTATCAGAATGGGGAAACTAATTTGTTTTTATTTTCTACTAATAATTTTTTTTTTTTATAATACAAAATCCAAGTAAAAAAGTAAATCATAACAGCTCCATGATCTCTTAAAAAATTAAATGTATGTAACAGCTTATGAGGCTTATTAAACGTTCCAAACTTATCTTGCTATGAAAATGGGGGTATATCTGATAAAACAATTTTAAAAAAACATGTAAATCAGGCCAAGGACAGTAGAAATTATATATCTTTTTTTCTCATGTCCTATACATCTATGACTCTTCTCAGGCAAACACAAAGAAAAAATCCTAAAACTATAAACTTCTGCCAGGCCATACCCATCATGGCCTGTCTAAGGAAGGGTCCCCTCTTGTTGTAGGGAGCTGTTCTCATAAGTGCCCAAACTGAGCCTTGCAGTGTACTGAAACATAATACAATGGCATTCACAGAGCAGTGCACACAACCATATAATTAAATTAAAGTATACATAAACCAAGCCTTCCCATTCTATTTTTTATCAGAAAATAAGAAATTTTCATGTCATCTTGAAGTTTGACATAAATGTAATGAAGGAGAAGTTATATCCAACAGTGTTACACTAAGGAAGGTGCATTTATATTTAATTCTGTTGTTAAGAATAACGAGAAATGCAGTTGCTCACTGTAATAGAAGTTGTGGTGTCATCAAAACAGACACTGTACCATATATCACACCTCAAATTATAAAATTTTCAGACAAGGCACAGTAAGAAAAGCATTTCCCCAAATTTTTTTTTTTTTTTTGATCTGCTAAATGTCATGCATGCCTGTTTCAATTCTGCTGGGTCTCTGCTAAAGTAAGTGTTGGCTACTTTCTATGCTTTTTAAATGACTACACTAGAAAGTATTTTTCCGTTCCTATGTAACCAATTTTTGTTTTTAATTTGTCTGAAGAATATTAATATCAGTTCTTTTAAGGTGATTGACTGTTAATGACTATCTCAATAATAATGATAGTGAAACTGCTGCTAAGAAATGTAAATAAAAAAGAATAGAGAAAATAACCTGTTATCACTGATGAAGGCAGGAGGTACAGGACAAACACCAAAACATGAACACACTTTACAATTGTAAAGTGTGTTTGGTGTTTCCACTGGATGTCATTGTATCTTATTCATGAACTGGTAAGATAGAACTTTTATTAACGGCATCTTCAGGTGATGTGAAGAATACAGCTTTTGTGGCTTACTTCATATGACTAAACTGTTTCCTTTGGTTTTGTCATTTGCTTATAAAATAATTTGATATCTTTTTTAACTGCTTAACGTCTCCTATAACAACTAGGTCTTTAGAGACGGGAAAGGATGGGGGCAAGGAATGGGAAGGAATTCGGCCATGGCCTTTTTGAAGGAAGCATCCCGGCATTCACCTGGAGTGATTTTGGGGAAACCATGGAAAACCCAAATCTGGATTCCTGGACGGGGATTCGAACCGCCGTCCTCCCGAATGCGAGGCCAGAACGCAATTTGATATCACCCTTCACTTAAATTACTGAGAAGAAGAAATTTTTGAACTTCATGGTCATAGGGATGAAGGTATTTATTTTTTGATGATACCATTATTAAAGAATATTTGATGAATTTAGTAAAACTAAGAAGCTCAATTTAATTATTCAGATAGTCCAATTACAATGTAATATTTCCAGGAATTCGGCATTTGCAAATTAGTTAACAATGCTTGGTACCAGTAGCAAGTGCAAACCTATTAAAAATATTGTTTTTAGAAAAGATTAAAACAAAGATGGAGAGAAAATAAAATTGGCATTATAGACAATATCATTATGGTTGGAACAAAATAGCCGACAAAGAATGGAATGAAAATTTACTGAAGTCTCTATGAAGGAAAAATCCCACCAGTCCGTTGGAGCGATTTAAGGAAAACTGAAATCTGGATGGCCGGAAAAGAAATCAAACCCAGGCCCGTATGAATGATGCCACTCATCCAGCAGGCTTAAGTTTAAAAGCAAAGCTTATTTGCATTTAAAGACTAAATGGAAAAACAAGTTCTGTGAAATCAATGTTGTTTCAGTAACAGATATGGTTCGCATGTCTAGCAAATATTTCTCAACCAGATTAAAAATTACAAATTCTGGCCAAAAATGGTTATCAATTTTTCAGTTTAAGTTCTTGATACACTGGGGCCATTACTGTTCATTATTCCAATTAACGAAAATATTGTTGACCTATAGTTCAATGTTAGGCTGTTTGAAAATGACAATGTTATATAACAGGATATGTTTGTGAGAAAAATGAATCTACAAAGTAAATTTAGCTGGGTGAATAAGCATGGCATGAAGATTACAACAAGAAGAGTCAACTTGTACAGAGAACAGTTAGGAAAATGAAAAGGCGCACTGTGAGGACTGCACTGAAGGTGTTCAGAGAATTGGACCTTTGGAGAGGATAATAAAAGGATGTAACAGGAAATTAAGAGACATGGGTTACAAAATTTTGGTCAGAACCTTGGTAGAATACTATGGGACGATTTGATACTCACATTAAGGCTGTCAAATACTAGAGTTGGAGTAGCTGCTAAGGAGAGCAGATAGATTTGTCTGTGGAAATTACCAAACGATCCACTGAAATGATAAAAGATTTGGGTCAAAGTTATTGCGGGTGAAGAAAAACTGTGGGAATGTAGATGGCATACTGGAGATGAGGCCTGGACGAATATTGGTGGAAGGTTTAGAAACTGTGTCCCAATGGGATGAGAGGACAATGATAGTAAATTAGCAATTAATTTCATGCGTAAGGAAATAGGAAAGCTTTCATTTGTAGGGAGGGAAGTGAGGAAATGGAAAAAGTTACTTATAGAGGTAATGAACAATTTGCCTCAGACAGTGAAGATTTTAAATTAGAAATATCTATGAATCTTAATTAGTTGTGTAAGTAAATTCCCTCTGGGCCATGAAATCCATCACAATTAATAATAATAATATTGAGGTTGAGTATTCATTGTGATGGTTGTTCATACTCTTTGCACCTACTGGCATATTGGAGCTAATTTGCCTGATTTTTACTACACACAAGCATAGCTGGGGACAGTTAATCAAAAAGTTAACTTCGTTAATCAGTTACTTAAAAATTTAACTTTGATAATCGTTAAAATGCTACATTTTTACAAACTTAATGCAAGTTACAGTTATCAGTTAACCATCAATACTACATCTCCCCAATGTCCCTCTGGAAACTGTTTTCTTACTGGGATTTAACATTTTAATCAGCTTCTCAAAAATATCGGATGCTACAACATGTAGTGAAATCATTTTGGCAACGAAAAAGTTCACATTGATCCACACCAGCTTGAGATAAACCGCTGTCAGTGACTACAATGCCAAAAGATTCACCAATGTTTTGTTGACGTAATCTTATATTAGTAGATGGAGATTTAAAAAAAAACTCTGCTCCTATCTACACTAGAATATACAGCACTTGAAGAAAGCTTTGGATTATTTTTTCCTTATCCCAACCTGGCTTCTACCTTTTCTTAAAACTGTAAAAATTTGGATCTGTGCATACTTTTCACATGTTGTTCAAGGTTATTAAGGCTAGAAACGTTAGTCTCGATTGCAGAAAGATAAGTCAAACACAGTTTGAATTCGTAAATCAACTGTTCTCCCAATCTTGATTTAAATGCAATATAATCGCATAAATGATTTTTAACTTTCTCGTTGCTATTGCTGATTTCTGATTTTAATAACAATTTCTAGATCCTCAGTTTCCATGATTTAATCTTGTATCAAACATCAATTTAATATATTCCACTAACCAACTGAAAATCAACAGAAACTAAAAAGTGTGATTATATTCATGATAGTAAAAAAAAAAAAAAAAAAAAAATTATAAAAATATCAAAATCAATCACTGATCAAATTTGAAACGTGTAGTGTGTGCCAGTTTGCAGGCGTAAAATACAAACCCTCCACAACTCTAGCGTTCCTGCTCACACCCCAGCATAACAGGTATGTATGCATCACACTCGCACTTCGCATTACCTATCAGCTTGTCAAACGTACAAGCGTGCCGTGGTGTGCAATTCTAACAAACAGGTTTTTTTTTCTTTTTTAACTGCTCTACGTCTCTCAACAGGGAGGTCTTTAGAGACGGGAAAGGATGGGGGGAAGGAATTCAGCCATGGCCTTTTAAAGGAAGCATCCCGGCATTTGTCTGGAGTGATTTGGGAAACCATGGAAAACCCAAATCTGTATGCCCGGACGGGGATTCAAACCACCGTACTCCCGAATGCGAGGCCAGAACGCTAGCCATTACACCACCACGCTCAGTCCACTAACAAACAAAATGACATCAACAACCAATGTAACAGACTAAAGTTAACAGAAGTTCAATTTAACGGAAGTTAAGAAGAACGTTAATGATTTTTAGGTTAGCTTAAAAGTTATATTTCTGCAATTTTGTTAACTTTTTTAATTAACAATTAATGGTTTTCTGCCCACCTGTGCACACAAGTTGTGAAAACACAAAGCCTGAAACATATGCTATACATTCACTGTAATTTGTTGATGATGTCTACACAGGTAACACAAAAAAAGGAGAACCAACAATAATGTGGAATTACATGTGCACTGCTCTATACTTGCAAAACCACTTGCCATATTGTCAGAAACAACAATAAGTTGGAAAATAGCAAACATTTTAAATTTCATATCACCAAATGCACCTAAGCTGTTATTTATTTAGTTGTAAATGTTTGAAAATATTTGTTTTGTGTCACTGAAGGATTATTTTTGAAGGACATATTGTTATCAACATGTTCTCAGTACAAGACACTTTTGTTCAGGAAGGTAATGTATAATCACTTTCAGTAACTAATTAGTTTTAAAGGAATAGACAAATTCTGTGAATAAAAACCTGTGTTTCTGGATATTCAGTCAACCTGATGAACATAACCTGTGACTGCCAGTCAGTACCTTCAAGCTATACAAAAAGTAGAAAATGACAAAAAGATCTACAAACATACAGCAGCCCTATTTAGATAAAATCGCATTAATGAATGATGGACAAGAATTACTGAAAAAACTACACAAATAGAACAATGTAATTTTCACAGATATTAGGTTGTTATTCAACTTAATATAGCATAATAAAAACAGAACTGGAAAATGGCACAGAAAGTAAATCCATCACTAAATATAGTTGAAGGCAGAAAAGGTGACAGTATAGAAAGGTAAAAAGAAAAATATGACAAACTATATTTTAGGATGACCCTTGACCAAATCTAAGAGTATCTAGAATATGCAGAAATATAATGCAGAGACCTGCAGTATTTTATGAATCTTAAATGCTATGAAATTTCAGAGCATGTTTTCCTCAGATATTTCTCCAAAATTCACAAGACTTCAGGACTCAAGGAATATAATTTTCAATATATTCCTCATCAAGGCCACTGGATCTTTACTTACAAATAAACAGAAGGTGCTACTTGAACTGGAATAAGTTGATTCAACGTCTTATAGTGTACATCCAGTCTAAATACATCAATCTTATCAGTAGTTAAAGCTTGTAACAAATATCTGTATCAAGAGCAATCAATCAAAAATATTCTGCAACATGGATGGGAGTATATAATCCATAAATCAAATAATCTGACATTCACTTTAACACGTTGTGCATCTTTTTACGCTGAAAATTTTGACATATAAATCATTACTGTAGCTCGAAAATTAAATCTGATATTCTAAAAAGAAGAAGAAAAAGAAAATTCTGACGCAATTCCTTCCACGTGTAAAACTTAGGTTTAAACTTATCGTAAATTTTTAACTACATTTTTCAGACCATAAGTCTCCGACCTCATTTTGATTGCAATTTTCTTTCACACCTCTGAGAATGAATGCAACAAAATCACTTGCGAAAAAGGAGAAACCCCTTTAAATCAGTTTGTTTACTTTCAGGTTTTATAAAAACTTTGCCTAGTAACATGCTTTTTGACTCTTAAAATACTAGAAAATGCTTCTAAAAGTATTTTGCTATTATTTTTAAGTGTGCTAAGTATCCTTTAAACTATTTTTGAAGATATATCTGAAAAAATTATAAGGTTATATGACAAATGTAATTTCTAGTTTCTTTTTCTTCTTTTCATTATTATTATTTTTTGTACGGAACTTTAATAGTTCATTAAGTATCTTCCAATACCCTGAAAGTAGGCAAATAATTATTCTAAAATAAGTTAGCCATGTGTATTTTTCAAATTTTAAAATCAACTGTTCATGAAGAGTTAAATTAATAAAACTTACCCACAAATTCAGACACAGGATCATTGTCACCTTCTCCTCTCATTGATCCAGTAATTTCTTCATTCTCTACCATCGGCAAAAACAACTGGACAAACTCAGGTGTATAAGGTGGTGCTATAGCCTCAAGTACCTGCAAATTTTAATTTATTTTGTAAATAAAAAACCAGATTCATCAAAATAAAACAGTATTTTAATCGATCACTGATATAAAGAAGTCATAGGTTGCTGGTTACTTCTCTTGAGAAAATTTAGATAGTTAATTTAGAAGTTTTGTGGGTAATTTCAAATCTCTGGAATCCATAATTCAAACTTTATACTTCACAAAACTTGAAGGCCACAAAATGACCATAATTCACAGTAACAAACACTTATTTGGGCATAATATTATTAACTAGTCATTCAAAAATACTTGCTCAAAACATATTGTCTATTAATGGATCAATATGGGAAATATAAAATACACCTATCACTCACCAAAATTGAAGCAAAAAAATCTAAATTATAGGACAGGGATAGGAACCCCATCATTCTACATAACTGAAGGAAGGAGGGCCCTGATGAATACATAAATACAAAAACACGTTACTATATTTCAGTATACACCTTAATCATCTGTAGAGGTGAGACATACAGCAAAAGGACAAGATGTGTACACACTAACATTCACCACAAGTCTGAAGCCAGAGTTGTTGAGAAGATTTTTTTTACTTTTTATTTTGCTTATGGCTATACACCTCATTGACGTAGACGTCATTAGAGATGGGAAAGGATTGGGGGCAAGGAACTGGATGGAATTTGGCCATGGCCTTTTGAATGAAGCATCCTGGCATTCGCCTGGAGTACTTTGGGTAAACCATGGAAAACCCAAATCTGGATGCCCGGACAGGGATTTGAACCCTCATCTTCCCAAATACGAGATCAGAGTGTTACCGCTCACCCACCATGCTCAGTTTGTTGAGAAGAGTGTGGGTGCAACTGGTGGGGGAGAAACAACTATTGGAAATTACAGGAAAGTACAGTTTTTGAAAAAGTCAGAAGTAAATATAAAATAATAATTTGGCTCAGAAAATAAAACAAATTCAAAAATTAAAATTGTACATGACTAGCATTTGCCAGCAGCTTTGCCTGTGTGAAGAATAGGTATTTGGACGAATGCACATATGGGAGATCTTTGCAATTTTGAGCAGCAATATAAACGGAGGCTGTGGTTATGTTGAAATGCAGACTGGACTAGAATTGTTGTAACACCCCCACTAATTTTTCCTTACATGTCACCTAATGATAAATACCTGTCCACATGAAGACACCACAACTTTCAACTCACCAAACATCAATCTCAAATCCTTCTCTCAAAAGTATACCGCCAAATCGTCTCACTATCAAACTGCCGATATTTGGTTGTACACCACCATTTCACCCTGCCCTTCTTGCCTTTCACTACAAACAGTCTTTCGCACTTACCCACCTTCTCCTACAACAGTATACTAATCTGGCATACCAACATTCCAGATACCTCATATCCCTCTACAAAATACTTATGCTCTCATCCCGGCAGTTATTCCATTTATATAACAGATTTTACAGCAGTTGGTGAATTTCAGCAGTAAGCAGGGTCAGAACCATTGGCATAAGTTGTCCACATTGTTGAAGTCCCATCTTGCAGTGGGGCAGTTTCTTTCCTGACAACCAGTTGTCCACCAATTGAAACTGCAGCCACCCGATTTCCTCAAAACCGTCCTCTCTACACTGAAACCCTAATTCCAAGTAGTCAGCTGTGAATCTGTCCTCTTCACCACTATTTGAATCGCCACTCTCTGTACTATATAAAGGCCTTACCTTTTTACCTATCCTTACATTTGATAATGCCAACCTAGTCCGTGACTCTCATTCTGCTGAACACTCTGCTGCTGGTATCACTTTGCCACTCACGTCTGAGAATGTGGGCCTCTAGACCACCTGGAACACAGTCTCCAGACATTAAAATCATTATCCACACTTGGCCCACCGCATCTTCCCCATCAGCTACAATTTTTCAAGGACTTCTTATTCACTCGTTTGGCTTCACCTAGTTTTCTGAAGTACTTGAAGAACATCAACAATCTTAGCCCAGCTGAAACTCTTGCCAGGAAACAACGTTCTACCAATCCAGACATCTTCATCCTTCCCACGGATAAGGGCTCAACCATAGTAGTTATGAATTGGAGCTGAAGCCTTTTGTCAGTTACGAAAACACCTGTAACTATTGCAACTTCACTGAAGATCCCACATCTGTTGTCAATGAGACAATACAGAATATGTACAGTTCAATGGGCCCATTCAATGTCTTACCCCACAGTCCATTTCACTTCTCACTCTGCAAAATCCATGAATGCCTACACTTTACCTCCTCCTCGAAGCCTTTAAAACCACGAATTTCACATCAACACACACCAAGGCCACCTTCTTAGAAGTGGATTTGTGTCTCTCCAATGGCTACCTCAACTCCTCAGTCCACACCAAACTTACCAACCTTCAACATCATCTCAATTTTAATATCTGTACCTTACCTCCCTTACAGTCTTAGCATTCAGGGTAGTCATATATGCTCCAACCAACAGTTTCTCATGCAGTACTGAAACAACATCTCACAGACATTAATATCCCACAACTACCTTCCCTCTTTGATTCAAAAACAGATTTCCTGGGCCACATTACAATATGCTCAGCCCATCAGCCATCCTAAACCCCAAAAACCAACCACAGTCGTGTCCTGGTGAAACAATACTACCCAGGCTTCAAATCCATCAACAGAATCCTATGACAAGTTTATGATTTCCAGCAAATCAGCCCAGAAATGAGATCCATTCTTCCCTAAATCCTCTATGCCTCTCTCAGAACATTTTGCAGCAGGCTGCCTAACCTCAGCAACTCTTATTCCGCAAACATACCCTTCCTCATCCCACCAGATAGCCCTAAGGTCCTTTCCCAGGCAATAGACCCCAATGGATGATGTGCAACATACACTATGCCTCTATTACTTTCACCAACCCTGTACTGGGGAAATCTTTCCCATTATAAGACATCCATCTGCAAAATCTATCATGTAATATACCCGTTAACGTGCAATAACTGCATGGCTTCACATATAGGTTCGACCACCAATCCACAATCCATAAGAATGAATGGCCACAGACAAATGGTATCCACGTGGAACCCAAAGCACACAGTAGCTGTCCACACCATCTCCCATGACACCAATAATTTTAACTCTTGTTTCACAATCACTATTATCAGAATACTCTCAAAGAGCAGTAGCTCCTCGGAATTCAGAAGGTGGGAAATTGCCTACCAGTACAAAGTGGGCACATGCCAACTACCTGGTCTCAATTTAAGACAAAACCCAGTCATTAATATTACTATCCTCACCCCCCCCCCCCTTGCCTCCACCACTTAACCAGATGTAATGTTTAACTTCATAGATTCTTAATCTATTCCTCAGTCGTCAGCAGTAATGTTTCCTGAACCACACACCCTCTAAAACAACACCATCTAGAAGAGGAAGGCCTGGCTTCTCAGTTTGTGAAGTCACGTATGTTAGGCATAAGCTATCGTCAGACATGTCAGAACAGTACAAGCAAAATATTACAGTAATTGTTTTACTGTTGTGCTACAAAGACTTCTTTTGGTAGGCAAAATTTCACATTTTTTCTAAACAGAAGCAAAAGTGTTTGAAAAATATCATTATAACCTCTGATAAACTGTTCTTATTCGTCTGAAAATAAATGAACAATTAATAGCCATTTTAATCTAATGAACGAATCTTTTACTATTTCTGATAAAGACAATGTCAGTGATATTTTTTCAGTTTAAAAAAATGATTGATTTTTATTGATCAAGACAATTTCAGTGATATTTCTTTTCCATTAGAAAAATTGATTATGAGTTTCATTTCCCCTTCCACATGCTGTCAAAAAATCAGTATCTTGCTTTTTCATCTTCCTGCACTTCAACAGGCATATATACGAGGGTGATCCCAAAAGTTTCCTACCTAACAAAGATACAAGACATTTTTTCTGAATTTTTATTTTTTTTATTTTTCAACATAGTCTCCTTTTAACTCTACACACTTCTCCCAGCGATGCTCCTATCTCTGTAACCCATCCAAATAGTACTCGGTGTTTTTCTCTGCAAAATAATTGTTCACGAAGGTGATTGCCTCTTCATTAGACGAAAATCTCTGCCCTCCGAGAGCAATTTTTAGATGAGGGAACAAAAAGAAGTCGCTTGGGGCTAGGTCTGGTGAGTAAGGCGGATGGTCAAGCAGTTCAAACCGTAATTTGTGAATTTTCGCCATGGCAAACCGCTGAGGTGTGAGACGGTGCATTGTCTTGTTGAAACAGGATTTTCTTTTTCTGCGAATGTGGCTGTTTTTCCGCAAGTTCTGACTTCAGCTTGTCAAGTAATGATGCGAAGTATGCTCCTGTAATGGTTTTTCCTTTTTGAAGGTAATCGATTAAAATAACTCCATGACTATCCCAAAAACAGTCGCCAGCACTTTCCCAGCCAAAACATCAGTTTTCGCTTTTTTTGGAACCGGTTTCCCCTTTGTTTGGACTGTATTTTTGTTTCGGCATATAATGGTGTATCCAAGTTTCAACTACAGTAATTAATCGGAGCCAAAACTTAGATTTATTGTGCCTAAACTGCACCAACAGAGCGTTGGAAATGTTCATTCGAACATGTTTTTGGTCTAATGTGAGCAAACGTGGTACCCAACGCGCGGACAGCTGTCTCATACCTAAATGTTGATTTAATATGTAACAAACACGTTCTTTTGAAATGTTCATAACCTCTGCTATCTCTCTCACTTTAATTCGGCGGTCGTCTAGCACCAATTGGTGAACTTTGGCAATGTTTTCTTTGGTAGTTGCAGTTTTTTGACGTCCCGAACGTTCATTGTCTTCCAAGCTCTTACGGCCACGTTTAAATTCAGCTGCCCAAAATTTCACTGTGGTAAGTGATGGTGCAGAGTCCCCATACACAGAATACAACTCATCTTTGATTTGCATAGGCGTATTGCCTTTCAAAAACAAATGCTTAATGACAGCACGATACTCAATTTTGTAAATTTTCACAAAAACACTCACATCAACTCACTCAAACAACTGTTACATAACAACTAAGTGTCCAAAATGGCTGAAACTTTGGTGAGTAACTGTCAACAGATAAACAACAAAGTTCACTAGCTTTTATTTACGATTGCTGCCATCTTCACATTGAGGTCGGAAACTTTTCAGACCACCCTCCTACATCAGTTTTTAAGATGATAATAATATTTAACAAGTGGATTTTTTTTCTTCAAATTTTACACATGCTCACACACAGTAAGAGTAAACAAATGAGTTTGGCTTAGTCTTTATTGTAAGTGCAGCATTAATTAACATGAATTTCACAGTTAGTCACAAATGCATTATATCACATAAGCACAATGCAGAGTAAAAATAACTGATAAACAGCAAATCCATTTTAGTTATTGAAGTAAAATAAATTAAAATGGATGGTATAAATCATTTAGAAGATTGATTTACTGAATTTTTTACAGTCTGATTTTTCTTATGTTACTGAAGAATAACTATAATTCTTTATTTCAATCATTGAACAGAGTACTGACACTACAAAAAAGAACCACAGAACACTGTCCTTTGAATAGCCTCTTTCAGATCCAGAATCATTGAGGATAAAACCAGCTCTCTTAAAACTTATGAGTTTCCCACGCTGTTTGCCACCTCTCTCAAATGAAAACTTTTAAAACACTTATTTTTATCACAATAAATTAATTTATAAACTTTAATGTAATTAAAATTTCTCATGTTTATTGAATCTATGAGGAAATACTAGTGCCTATTAGTGTTTTGTCACTCTAAACAGGCATAGCTTCTCATCACTAATACACATTTGATCAGAGGTAGCTCGTGGTTTTTATACTGGGGAAGGTTGCAAATCTTTTACCCCTGGGGTCAAAGTCCCGGTGGCGAGAGTCATACAGATTTTTTTGCCTCCTACAATTCTATATTAAAATAAGTATTTTTGGTAGTTCAATCTAATGGACATATGATTGTATCAAATATTTTTACTGGAATTATGTTTTTAACCTTTGCATGAAAATTCTTAAAGTCTGTAATACCATTGTCATTACAATTCGTAACAAGACATGAGAAACATAAAAATTCATTTTTGACTTCACAACCACACAACCACTCACCTGCATCATACATTGCTCTGCTGAAATTGCGAACATACCCTTGCCTGGATATGCAACATTTTTGTTCTTATATAAGCGTGCTGCAGCAAATATTGGGATCAAGTTTACATCGCGATACAGTGAATGTGTTATTGCGCTTGCTTCAGTCCTATTACATTTCACACTGAAGGTGTATAATGAAATTGTAATAATTTATGCTATGCAAACGAGAAATCCTGCTTTAGAAAATGTTGCTACTATTTGAAATGTAGTTCTGATGCACTTAGTGAATGTGAGTACTGTTTGATTTTGTAGTGGCAATAAATAACAGCAGAGACCGAGGGTAAGTTGAAATGCAGCCTGGACCAGAATGACCTCCTTACAGCATAAGATACAAGGAATTTGGTTAATATTAGTAAATAAGCTACTAGTGATGACGTGAATCGTGATGTTAACTACTTTCGAATATTGTATATATAAACTAGCAGTTACCCGCAACTTCATCCGCGTGGAAGAGTGTTGTAATATAAGATTTTCTTGAGAGGTCTGGATGCCCAGAGGTTAGGGCGTCCAACTGGAGATGGAAAAGTCCCCAGCTTGAATCCCAGTCTCAGCGAGGATTTTCATAGGTTCTTAGCTTGACCCTCACCTCTGGCACAGGTTGTTGTGTGATGTGAAAAACGTCAGAATGCTCACATGGTTCTAATTTGATGTTGAACTTTAGGTCCCCTATGCCTGGTAGGAGTACTGCGATCTTGTAACTCGTTGATGCGTTGTAACATCTCTCGTGTTGTCCTCGTGGCACACGGTTGAGATGGATCACTACCTTGCAGGTTACTTCCGGCAGGGCCGGCTCCAAGAATTTATGGCCCGGGGTAAGCAGGTGGTGGCCCTTGGCGAATTCATCAGTTAGGGTTCTCCCTCAGACCAAATGGAACTTTTTTTTAAGCTCTACAACTTGTCGAGCGGGGGGCCCCTACAGCCGGTGATCGCCCCCCCCCCCACTATCAGCCTGGCGGGTCCAGGTACATTTGACCCGCTTATCCCCCCTCCCAACACCAGCCCTAACCTTGGGGATGTTCTCCATAGCCGTTTCGAATTCCCTAACCAAGGCATTGTTGTCGTGTAATACCCATTGTATTTTTTGTATGGTCTCAGTCCCTTCAATAATTCTATAACGTCTTTCAGTTTCTGCTTTCAGCGTGGTCTTTAGAGACGGGAAAGGATGGGGGCAAGGAATGGGAAGGAATTCGGCCATGGCCTTTTTTAGGAAGCATCCCGGCATTTGCCTGGAGTGATTTGGGAAACCATGGAAAACCCAAATCTGGATGCCCGGACGGGGATTCGAACCGCTATCCTCCCGAATCCGTTACACCACCACGCTCGGTCTGCTTCTTCATCACCCATGAATTTTTTTATTTGCACTGAGTATCTGACAATTACTGATTTTTTAAATATATTTTTTAGAAAAGAGAATTTATTTTGATCATTGAATATTGTTTTTGTTTTGGGGATATATTGATTCATCAATTAATTCTGCTTTAAAATAGAAATGTTCGTATTATAGTAGTAATTGATTCTTTTATTCATAATAATCTGTTAATGTTCGTTTTTCTATCTGTGGAAACAGTTGAATACCTTTAGACCAATTAACTATAGTGCGTTCGTTTCAAACCATTAATTCTGCGCTAAAATATGTTTCAATGTTAAAGTAGTAATTGATTGTTTCTTCAGAATTGGTTTCTCAGTCTGCAAACACAATTGAATGACTAATGGCAAATTACCACTCTGCTTGTCTGCCACTCCACTATCCGAATAAAACATTGATAAATTTCAAAAATTTACTTCGGGCAATGCCACGTGGTTCTGCTAAATCGTCCAAGCTTACTATAGATCTTTTGATAAAATATCGGTACAAAGCGATACATGATGTCACTAAAATGGCGCTCATGAAAGAAGCTTAAATAAATAATAATGTTTCATTTCTCATTCTGGCCCATGCTGCATTTTAAAATTGCCACTAGAAAATCAAAGCTTCTATCACTCGCACATTAATACATTCACTATATTGTATGTTGGTGACGTCATGAATAGCGAAATAAACTTGACTTATTATTTCAGATCACGATACTAAATGAACCCGAATAATGACGCTGGCAATGTGGCTCTCGTAAAAACGCTGTAAATTAAATACTGAATACATCTGAAACGAAATTCAGCCGCATTAACTATGTCATCAGCTTCATGACAATTATTGAAGTAACTTAATTAAAAATTTATACTAAAATGCTTGTAACTTACAGTGTACAACGGAAAGCCCATAATTCTCTACAGTCATTAATATTGCTAGTCAAGTTTACATCGTGATAAAGTGACTTTTATTGCTCGTGATTTAGTAAGGTGTATAATGAAATTAATTGTGATGGTAATTTATGCTATACTAATTGAGAATCTTGATATAGAAAATTTTCTTACTACTCGAAATGTAGTTCCGGTGCATTTAATGTGTTGAGATGTGTTCGTATCATTTGATTTTGTAGTGGCAATATTAGCAGAAATAGTGGTTTGGTTGAAATGATACCTGGACCAGAATGGCAGCTTTCATAAGCTCCGTGTAAATGAGGTGTATTCTGTTGTAAATGACTACCAGTGTTGCTTCATGATAAAAAGGGTTAGTTAAGTTTTAAATTTTGGCAAAAATAATTTGTAATACAGAGACTGTATAGTAACAAAAAAGAAACAGGAAATAAATTAAACCGAGATAGAATGGAATCCTTTACATTTTTATAAATATGACGGGCACAACCATTTTGCACTTTTAGTAACAGACTTCGTGCCGGTATACTCATAGCATTTTACATTGTTTTTTCCAAGCTTTGAATTTTCACATTGATTATGACGCATATATTACGAATGAAATTATGGTGTAATATTTGATATGTCGTACTATTTTATGTACGCAAATGAAAACATCTCTTTGCGAACTTAACAACAGTACTTACCTTTTTTTAAAAAAATTAAGTTTAAGTACAGATTTATATTTCCTGCTTCCAAACTATTATTTGTCAAGTGCATCGGTTTTATGGCTTTTAAACTAAACACAAACTTATGTATATATAAGAAGGTTTTTGCTTTTATTTCTGAAAAGTAGTGTTTGCAATTTACGTAAAAAGCAAAGAATAAACATGGCATGGCTGTCTACGAAGTAGGAAACTCTTTGTTGTTTGCGAATTGATATTAATGGCAATTAATAAAAGATCTATGCGTTTTTGCGGGATAAAATCTATCCTATGTCACTTCGCACACAATTAACTGACTTCTTGCCAAATTTCATTTAAATATATTGAGTTATTAAGGCATGATTGATTACAGAAGTACATCCAAACATACATCCAAACTTTCTCATCTATAGATATAGATGAACTAGTCCAAGAACTTCTAAAATTCAATACAAATAAACAGAGTTATAGAAGTGTATTCAAGTTTATAGAACTGACGGACCACTAATGTTATAGTTAATTAACAATAAAATAGAAGACGAAAGAAACGTACTATTTTAAAGCAGAAAGATACTTACTTTGGAATAAACTGTGGTGTCTATACATTGGAGATATACATCACCGACGTAATCCACGCTCTTTAGGAGACGGAAATAACCCAATTTTCGGTCCCTTTGTATAATTTCAATTGTATTTAAGAATGCAACAGGTGTATACCACAATTCACTAATAACTATCATAGAACGTAGTAAACTTCAACAACAACAAAAACTCTCACTTCGGATGCACAACTGCTTACAAATGGTGACTCTCTCAACTGCCATGCCTAACTAATGTGACGTCAGAATGGTTTTGTGACGTAGACACCAGGCCTTCTATGTAGATGGTAATGTTTAAACCCACTGTGTGGTTCAGTTACACAGATGATACATTTATGATATGGACCCACAGTGAAAACCAACACCTAGAATTTATCCACTCCCTTCACAATGCCATTCCATTAATTTCACCTGGACCTACTCCCAAACACACATCATGTTTCTTGATGTGGACATCATGCCCAAGAAGGGTGCCCTTCACACCTCTGACCATATCAAACTCACTAATCTGCAGCAATATCTACATTTTGACAGTTGCCACCCATTCCATACCAAATGTTCCCTCCCTTACAGCCATGCTACCCCTGGCAGACGTATCTGTTCCGATGCTGAATCCCTCTCCCAGTACTCTCAGAAGCTATCCCAAGCCCTCATTTCCCACTGTTATGCAGCAGATCTTGTACATAAACAAGTCTCCCTTGCAATCACTCACCATCCATGTAACCAGTCCCACCCAGCACCTCTAAAATCTTTGTCACACAGTTCTCTGTTGGTCTTGAATCCATCAACTGAATCTTAGAACAGGGGCATGACTTCCTTCGTTCCTTTACAGAAATGCACACTCTTCTACCAAAAATTCTACATGCGCTCTGTCAGACTCTCCAAAAACACCATATGGATCTTTTCCTTGCAATAAACCTCGCTGCAAATCCTGCAGCATACATCCATCCACTAAAACATATTCCAACCCTAGTACCGGCTAATCCGATCTTGATGAAAATTGACAAGGAGATACTATTTGACATTAGGAAACCCATATTTTTTCCTGTATAAATAATACATACTGTCATGGAATTTTGAAAATCTAACTGAACGGTGATAGACAGACACAGCATGTGTAAGTCACTTTAATAGTTCTTTGGAGTCTGAGCTGGTAACTCAGTAGCTAGGGCACTTGCTTTCTAATGTTCTGAGTGCATTGTGTGGTTCGGAGGAAGCAAATTTTTTTGAGAATTGTTTTTGATCACATGAGTCTCACCTGGACATTCTGTTGTTCTGGTTTCATGTTAAACTGTAGGTCCCACAAATCCAGGGGTGGAATGCGTGACATATGGTAAGCGGCTGAACATTGCCGTACACATTTATTTTTTACACTACACTAGTCCCTCGGGCTTTGTTTCTCTAGAAGTCAGTTTGTATGTGACCTATACTAATAATATTATAAATACAAAAGTAAGTCTCTGTCTCTCTGTTACATTTTGACGACTAAATTGGCTATTCCGATATTGATTGGAATTTGACAAGGAAATATTTTGTACCTTAGGGAAGGACACAGGATACTTTTTTCAGTATGAATAACAGTATTAGTCATACAATTTTGATAACTTATCATAGTGTGATAGACAGACATTGCGTGTGTAAGCCTGTAATGTTAAATCTGTTGCTCAAGCTGGGCTTCTCTCGCAGTCGGGTAGTTTATGATCTGTTAATAAATCCATTTACAGACAAAATTAGCTATTTAGTACAGATGTAATTTTGCGCTGCGCTGTACTATTAATCTGTAGCTACCTAAAAGTTCATAGCATCATTTTATTTAGTCTTGTTATGACATGTTTCGCATGTGTAAACCAGACTAGAGGCGGGCAAAGTGACTCACTAAAAAGAGCGGTGTTCATTTGATCACTTTACGAAAAGAACTAGTTCTTTTCAACAGTTCACTAGTTCACTGGCTCAGTTTAAAGAAAATGAGCAATTATATCCATTTTGAGTGTAGTATCTGTTCGTTTTATTTACATTTACACTGATTACTTAGGTTAATCTCATACTGGTTATTTTCATTTATTTTTTTATTTATTCTGAAACATTTTTGTTTCTTAATACTACTGGATTACTTTCACGCATAAAAGGCCATATCAAAGAGTCAATAAAATATTGTTCGGCTTACTGGGAATATTTGATATTTGAGAGTAGATAATTTTACATTAATTTATTTACAAACACAAAGTACAATCAATTTTAAAGAACTTTTTGCTTTAAATGAAATTAAGGTTACTGTTCACAAGTAAAATTTTACTTATTTTGCCATTCAGCAACCTACTTCTTTTTTCATTGCATATTTATCCAGCTTTTGAAAATATTCTTTCACAAGGCACGCTTGTAGCCGGAATACACAAAGAGAAGCGTAGCGGGACGTCAGATTCGAAAGAACTAGCTCCCCATTGGCACTGCTCCGCGCTGTGCTGAGCGATGGAATCGGAGAATATCGCGAACGAACTAGCTCTTTACGGTGCTGAGCGATGGAATCAGAGAACGTCGCGAACGACCTAGCTCTTTCCATGCTGAGCCATGGGATAAAAGAACGTTGTGAATGAACTAGCTCTTCTCAATCTTCCGGATTTCTCATTCTTCCAGAGCGGAGTGGATAAACAATGAACGGCGAGGAACAGAGAACAAACATGAGTTGGGCCGCGGGCGACAGTGGCAAAGCTGAAACCGACTTATTGTTGGCACACACTCGATTGAAGTTCAATCGAGACCAACACACCACCCTCATTACGGCTTCCAGGAAGAGCTACAGCTCACTTTTAGTGAGCGACTGCTCACTTGCTCTTTCAAAGGAACTGTTCTAAAGAACTGGTTCACTCGCGAAAGACCCATCTCTAAACCAGACCTAAGGTGTAGCTAGCACTAACAACTAAAAGTATTAGAACGTTACTCATGCTGAAGAAAGAAGAGAAGACCACGCTTAAATTAAAGCTGCCCTCAGTTAAACCCCACACCTCCCTACACTTTCAATTTTCTTTCTTTCTATTTTTAAACATGTTGGAAACTGATTCTATTCACGACACAGATTTGATGGTTTAGTGGTATAGTGATAGCTTATTATGCCAATTTGGTGTTGTTTGGGACAAATCTTACATAACTTACAGCTTTCTATATCTAACTCTAGCAATGAAATTCTAAGTCTACACGTATGAAGTAGTGGGTAACACTAGAGCGTAGATATATATATACTAGCTCACTCACTAATTTTAATTTGGCTGTACACCAGATTGGGAAGGTATAATGGGACCAGGTTCAAGTCCTGGACCCCACAAAGAGGCCATCTTGATTATGGTTTTTACGCAGTTTTCCACAGTCATCCAGATAAATGGTCCCCAATTTCTGCCTCATCAACTACACATTTCTCATACTCCCATCACAGACAACATGTTACACAAATCATAGACAAGTAAAACAGTTAAGAACCTTCCATTAGAATAGGTTCCATATGGAAAGTGGGAGCCTTGCCAACCCATTACTTAAGTAGGGATGGAGCTTAAGCCTCACATTCTTAAAAATTCATGATAATCACTACTTATGTTTTTAAGAAGTCTCATCAGTTAATGATTAACTGATAAATAATAATGTACAAAGGTAGCCTGAAAAGAAGTGCACACATGCTTGCAGAAAATGAACAAAAACAAATAGCAAGATTGGGCAACAAGTACATGAGAGTACAATTCTTAAGCTTCAAAATCATATATTTATTTTCCAACATAGTCATCGTTAAGGCTAATACATTTCTCCTAATGTGTAACAAGTGTTTTTATTCCATCACTGAAAAATTCTTCTGACTTTTCTCAAATCCAGAATTTGAGAGCTGCCTTCGCTTCATCATCTAAGGTATAATGATTACCCTCGAGGTCCTTCTTGAGTATAAAAAAAAAAAAGTCGGAAGGCGCAAAGTCGGGGAAGTAAGGAATGTGGAATTGGTTCAAACTTCAGGTTTCACAAAGCCTCTACAGTTGTGTGCGAGGTGTGTGGATGAGCATTGTCATGTTGCAAGACTATTGGTGCCAGGCCTCCTCTAACATGATAAACTACATCAGAGGAGTTTTACAGTCAGTATATATAGTGAAAAGAATTTACAGTTGCCCCTCTTTCCAGAAAATCAGTCACATAAACTCGGTGAGTATCCCAAAACACAGTCAAACTGCATTTTTCATCAATAATTATGGCTTTTCCAGGCTTGCAGATATGAAATTTTAGTGCATATCAATTTACAGTAGACGTATCAACAACACTGTCACCATCAACAGCATTTAAATGATGATGAATCTCAGTAGGAATCACTTTTTCGGCAGTTAAAAATTCAATAACAGCATGCTGTTTAACTTGCGTTGACATAGCACAAGAACACATCTCCATACTTCTGCTTCTCAAAATACACTGATGAATTCAATAACTTCAAACCTGTGCATTCGTATGGGGGAGAGGGGGGAATGTTAGTTCCACATGTCACCAATAATGCTTCTGAAGGTCATTTTGTTCCCGCTCTACAAGCTTGCATGCATTTCTTCTCAGCCTGCCCTCGCACAAGTTTAAATAAAATAATTTCTCTACCACTTTCCTGAAGAGTCCCAAGAGTGAGATATTTGGTATTGTCCAGACAGGGCTTATTGGGAACACATAAGAGGTTGTTAACATGTGATAAGCAGTTTCTACGAACTGTATTTAGACAGCATAGATCAACCAATAAAATGTGGTCTGATTACCCCATTGTGTTGAAACCAAACACTGCTCAGTTCTCCTTCTTATTGCTGTTCCATTCATTTGGAGATAATTAATTAAGACCCAGTAAAAACATATGGACCAAATAGATAAACTGTTGCCATTCCACACCAGACTTCCATCATGTCTGTGCTGTTCTGAAACCTTTTTGAATGTGTTCCCATTTCTTTGTGCAATGCAAACACTTCTAACTACAAATACTTTCATCTATAATTGAAGCAACTTCTTTGTCTGCACTGACTTTTGAAGCCATGCTATAAGACTAGTGTTGTAAAAAAAAGTTTTTTTTTCTGACTTGAAAATAAACATGAAAAAAACTATGAAAAAAACAAGTTTTTTTTTCCTGAGACGTTTTTTTTCATAACCACTAAATTTCAAATTTTTATGGCATTTATAATTTAATATGACTGTTTTAGAGTTTATACTAAGTACTTATCTTAATTTTTAAATCTACTACATTTTTCTGGTTCAGTAGAAAAAAAAAATTATAAAAATATTGGCAACATTACTGAAGTTTTTTTTTTTTTGAACGGGGACTTCCCGAAAAGGCTAGGTTGCGCGAGAAGGAAACCGCGTTCCCCGTTGTTTGGATTGATACTCGCTATTTGCACTAGTGCTGCCAGCGCTGCGAATTTATCTGTAGACCTACGGATCTTTTCAAAAAATTAGGAATTTTATATTTATCTACGGTTTTTTGCCTCTTTTTATTACTTATTGTTCACCCTTATATTCGTATACTTGTTAAACTCGCAGCGTATAGTGATACTGAGTCATTAAATTGTCAGTAATTATGAATCACTTCCATGCAAGCAACGACTGAAAAGAAATAAAGCTCCTATTTTATATGAAAATAGATTTAAATTCAAACTTAAGAGACCTTAATACAGAGCTATCGGCGCAGTCTTTATGCAGTGTGTGCTTTGCTCACAATTTAAAATTGCAATCTCAAAAGCTTTTGTGTACAATACATCCAGTAAAATAAAATGTAATTATTTCTCAAGTTATGGATCTAGAGCAGACAGAATAAGAAACAGAAATTGCTGACTCCGGACGAACTAGTGTTGGTAGTACTGATACTAGTGAATGAGGTACTGACATAGAGGATGAATAAAAAATTGTTACTTATAGAGATACATTTATGAATCATTTGTAAGACATTATATGATTTAGTAAGATTTAAAACACACATGTAAAATGGAAGTTCCGTAAATAAAACTATAATTTATCAAATATATTGTTCTCTGAAAAAAAAAAAAAACAAGGGTGCTAAGTTTTTTTTCATGTATTTTTTTCACAACTCGGAATTTTTTTTTTTTTTTTCAATTTGCAACACTATACAAGACACTTCATCTATTGTTGACAAGTCACAACCCATCGACTCAAACAACAATCAGCAAACAATATCAATTCGTCCAATTCTGGCAGGGAATTGCAATGTTTGATGGAACCTAAGGTCACAGTAAGATTCAACAAGAAATTACTGCTGTTTAAAGAAATAATAAAAACATACAAAATTGTTACACAATATGGTTAAAGAAGAGGGCAACAATGACCACATAAAAAAATTGTAGAAAATATAGGGGACATTCATCTTCTCTTCAGTTGCTGTCATAAGAAGTATCAACCATTTGATCAAAACATATTTATGTAATTGTATTGTTCATACATACCTCAGTAACAAAATAACGAATAAGTGAGATATCTGTGTCTCCCTTTTGCCAACATTGTTTAATGTATTTAACAACTGGAACAACACAGCCTTTACACAGGAGGTTTACCATTCGATCTAACAACATTTTGCGCATTTCTAGCTGCATAAAAAGTAAAAAAAAAAAAAAATCAATAAGTGAAGGAATTAAACTGAATGCACATCTAAGCTAATGAAATAATTACTCACTGACCTGCACTAGAATTTCCAATTCATCCTGCTTTGACTCGAAGAGCTGAACAAGAAGTGAAAGAACCATTGGATGGAGTAGCATATGGCAGGAAACAACTTCATCAAGAAGTGCCAAGTGGATTGGTGTATGTTCAACACAAAGTTTAAAATATGATGGTTCCGTGACAGTGCTCTCAACCCAACGAACAACTCCAACTGATACTACAGGAAATCTAAGACAGAAGGAACTGTGGTAATATATAACAAAGCTACAAAGACCAAATCCAACTTATAACTTTAAATAAGCAATTCTTGTGTGTGTGTGTGTGTGTGATATATCAACAATGAGCAGCAAAATGCTGTAAGGCAATAAAATTAAGGAAGGATAGGGAAATATGACCCAACACTTACCACAGATGAAGGTGGTTGGGAACGATTAACACAAAAAAGAACAAACACAAGAAACACATAATATTTTGGCGTATAGCCTTATTCTTGCATAAGTTAGACACCAGGCAGAGCTAGACGTGTACATGATGATGGCCGTCTGGTAAATGGCATGGCCGGCACAGATGGTAGTAATAAATCCCTTCCACCAGACCCAGCACTTATTAGCACTACTATTTATATTGCTTATATTTTATTTTTGTACTTCAAAATATGATTTATATGTATTTTGTCACTTGGTTATTATGTTGCTCTACTGCTTTCAATGATAACATACCTTCAACATCATCAATTATCGATCTAGTATTTGTGCTAACCTCTCCCCTCTCCTACACTACCATCTGTGCTGGCCATGCCATTCATCAGACGGCCATCGCTGTGTATACGTCTAGCTCCACCTGGTGTCTCACTTATGCAAGAATAAGATTATACACCAAAATATTGTGCATTTCTTGTGTTTGTTCTTTTTTGTGTTTGTCTTTCCCAGCCGCCTTGATCTATGGTAAGTGTTGGGTCATATTTCCCTATCCTTCCTTTATATATATAAATAACTGGTATCTCAAAAAAGGCTCTAATGAGTTGGATGAAATTTCATATTTAGATAACATTTTGTTTTTCAAGTTAATCTAAACTTCCTAAGAAAAAAAAAAAAAACATGCTTTTACACAAGAAGTTTGAGGTACCAATAATCCTGAAGCGGCTTTATAAATTAGCACAAAATTTGATATTCAGATAATTTTTTACTTTCCAAATTTAATAAGATAGGTATGATATTTGAAAAAAATGCAATTTTATACAAAAATAAATCCCTGAAAAATGTGATTTTACACACACAAAAAAATATACATAAATTTTCTCTTAAGTTTTTTTATAACTCCATCTTGTAGAAGTTTGAGGTACCAGTACGTATGAAGCAACTTTATATATTTACATGAAATTTTATATTTGGATAATTTTTTACTTCCCAAAATTAATTAGAAAGGAATCATCCTTGGAAAAAAAAAATGCAATGTTTGAGTGGAGACTTTCCCGGCGTAGTGATGAAATATAATCTTCACGGGTGTTCAGCCGGATGGTGTCAAAGTAACACGACATTTCGAAAGCAAGCTTGGCTGTCTTCATCAGGTATCAGTGCCTGCTGGCTGTCGTAAGCTGGCTGTCACCGCGTTGACCGACTTAGCTCCTCGACGCACCTCCTTATCTACCTGCCCACGTGGGGCGTCCGACCAATCAGAGCGCACCCACCCCACCAGGGAGTGCCAGAGGTCCCGGCCGGTGGGAGACCCCCCCCCTGATTGGTCGATGGCTAGTCCGCAGGTGCGTCGAGGAGCTAAGTCGGTCAACGCGGTGACAGCCAGCTTACGACAGCCAGCAGGCACCGATACCTGATGAAGACAGCCGAGCTTGCTGTCGAAACGTCGTGTTACTTTGACACCATCCGGCTGAACACCCGTGAAGATTATATTTCAAAAAACATAATGTTATGCAAAGAAATTTCCTAACGTTACACCATCTCATACAGTTTTGGGGTACCAGTAAGCCAACTGGTTCCTTGGCACTACACCCAATAGCAACAATACAATTATTGTGTTAAACAAAGAACATGTTGTAAAATTACTTTTAGGCATCAAACAAATCAATGTTATCATTTTTCCTTTGGTTAATGTAAGGAACAGAGTCCTTCAAAATGGCTAGGGAACCTTCAAGGAAAAAAAATTAATTTTAACAGAAATTGAAAGACATAGAGCAATGATTGGTTGTGCAGGTCCTTCCTGTGTTATAAATTAACGTAATTATAATCTAGTAGGACGAATTTTATAATTTAACTTTTCTGTAAACGGCATAAATGATGGTTTATCTCTGGTTGTAAGAAGTAAAAAACTGAGCAGTCTGGTGGTAAGGAGACTAACTGGAGATTGAAAGGTCCTTGGTTTGAACCATGGTCTCGGCTGTGATTTTCAAAGATCATTAACCGGGCCTTCACTTCTAGTGCAGCTTGCTGTGTAATGTGAGGTATGCCAGAACACTTATGTGGTTTAGATTCCATATTCAGCTGTAGGTATCCTATACCTGGAAGCATTAATGAGTTAGGCTAGTGCAGCTGTGACATGAGTGCACCTGTGTGGCAAAATGGAAAACTTTTGTACATTGACGGCCAGAACCTTTTGAGATATCTAAGCCAATAATGTCATTTGCATTTGCATTTATAAATCAGTAAAAATAATAATAATATTAAAACAGCATTATCCTGGAACCACAATAAAAATACTGAAATCTTCTGCACTATACTGTAACCAATCCACAAACCAAGGCACCAATAATTCCAACCTGACATCTGTAACAGCATTTGTTCAGCTGAGACTAATAAAAATTTAAGCTTTGTAAATCTGAAGCTGTTTCAGAGTTTTTAAGTAAAGATTTATTGTTTAATTGTTTTTATTGAATCTCTTATTTTGTTAGGGTAACTATTGCCAACAGAAATGATGAACAATTTATCTGCAACACTGAAAGAATTTATAGTTAAAATTCGTGAAGGGCAAAAGTAAGTAGATAAAGAAATTATCCTCAAAGAATTTAAAAAAAAAAAAAAAAATCATGAAATGTGAAGACAGGTTTGTAGGGAAACTGCCACTGTGGCGTATGTTCCATCTCAATTAAATAAACTTATAAAATAGTTTTGCATGTCAGTTTTTCAGTGTCAATATGTGCAGGCTATTTTCCCATACTCTTGAAGTTCAATCAATTAGTAATAGTTTGTTGATTCAATAAGAAATTAAATATGTGATTTTAATTTCAAATTCAATAACCAAATCTTGTCAAATCAACTCTTACCAGATCCTTGTTTTGTACAGAAAAATTTAATCAGCATTTTAAGAGAGCATTCATAAACCACGTAGCTTCATTTCGGCCTCCTGTGAACTCCCCCAACCCTCCCCCCACGTAGCACGTAAACATTTTGTACTGTTTTCTCTTGTCACACTATTGTAAATTTCATACGGAGACAATTAAATGAATGAAATAAATATTCACATGCTGTTGTGTGTTCCGTACCTAATTTTAACTGTGAAAAATAATATAAATGGATAGCTATGTGGTCTGGCTTGGAACCCTCCTCCCCCCACGTAGTGCAGCGTTACCTTCTGGCAACTCATCCCCCCCTCCCCCAGATGAAGCCACATAGTTTATGGACACTCCTAACAGAACTGAAATTTAAAAAGTCCATGCGTTGCTTTGTGTGTCTTCACAAAAACTTTTAACATGGACTAGAAAGTATAAAATAATTTGCAACAGATAATTGATGAATTTATAGCTCTACTAACAATTTTATTGCACCATAAATAATGTGAACTGATGAGTAAATACTTCCATTGATAGCTACTCTTTACACTTCTTATGCACCCAATGTTTTTTGTACCAATCTTACAAGTATTTTAATAGCTATCAAATATTTCCAAGTATAAATTTTCAGGACAATTGTGAAGAAGATAGAAATCTGTATGTGGTTTAATCCTTCCTAAGGATTAGAGAAATTATTTTATACTTTTTAATCCATTATAAAAACATGGAACATTAAAAAGTTTTTTATTTTATTATTATTTTCTGCTGTTTAGGGTTATATGAGTGAAAATTTATAATTGATTTTAAATATTTTGATGACATAATCACAGAGACATGCTACAAATTCCAGTTTTTTTCAATACAAAACATTTAATTGAGTTATTTCCATCCCGGAGAAATAAGGAACAAAACAAAAAAATAATTATGCATAGCCATTGTTTGAATCATAAGTTATGTTCTTGAATTAGAACAAAAATCCAATAGAAAAAAAGCACTTTTAGTTCTACCAGATTTCTTCAAGCAGCATTTTCAATTATTCTTTTCCTAAAAACATTATTTAGACTACTGCAAACATTAAAAAAAAAAATAGCCTAATCAGTACCTAGAAAATGTCTTTTCAGCTGTTACTGAATTTTCATATTTTCGAGGAAACTTTTCCATTTTTCTTTCTCTGAAAACCTTATTCAGAATATTAAAGACACCTAAAAATAGCTAAATTGGTGCATAGAAAAAAGTACTTTCAGTTTTTCCCGAAATTTCCAGGCAACTTTTCCAATTTTTCTTTCTTTAAAAATCTTATTCGGACTATCATGAACATTTAAAAAAAATAGCTGAATTGGTACACAGAAAAAAAGACTTTCAGTTTCCTCCAAATTTTCCAGTTTTTCATTAACTAAAAACCTTATTCTGACTATTACAAACATTATTTAAAAAAAATTTCAGTCCATAGAAAAGAGGTACTTTCAGTTTTTCCTGAATTTTCAAATTTTCTGGACAGCTTTCCCCATTTATTTCCCATTTTTATGCATTGTCATCCAGTTCTGAGTTATGGTCAAAATTTCAAGTCTCTAGCTCATCGAGAAGTTACTTTAAAATCAATTACAAAATTCCACTGGACAAAGCCCAAAACATTTTAATTTTAAAATATAACCATTTATTATTATTAAAAAATATATTATTGCACCTACAAGAAGAAGAAAATACAACTTCTAGTTTTTATCCCTCAAATTCAACTTATTATTCAGTGATATCTTGATTGATCTTTAAAAAAATGAAATCAACCATACAGAACTACTAAGAGCACACGAAAAGGGGAGGGGTAAATAAAAGAATGCAACTAAATTAAATTAGTAAAAATAAAACAAATATTTTAAAGTATAGAATCAAGTACCTGTTCCTGTAAAGGAAGAGAAAGATTATTGCATAAATACTTCGTTATCTGGGATGGTCGAAGGCTGTAAAGAAAAGGTGATATGGACTACTTCAGATTGAGACCAGTGAATGCCTGGTTATATGCATTGGGAAGCCAGCTTACTGGGAGCAAGGAATGGGGAGGAACTCAACTATCATCTTTTGCAGGAACTAATGTTATGCAAATTGCCGTCTACTTATTCCCGAAATCGCTAGGTTATTTCTATGACCGGTCCTCTCTACTCAGGCGAGCTCTGACCAGTAGAGTTTCCTCAGGCTCGGTGGACAACAAAGGATCAGCTATGCAGAACTGGCACACTGTCCTCTCGCACGTGATGCACCACAAGGGTGATAAAAGAAGACAGAACAAGATTTACTCTTAAATTATTCTTGCATGTACGGAGCGACTACCAGCATCACCACATAATAACAGACATGAATAACAGACTAACCTAATGTCAGGCTCAATCTTCAGCACTGTATTTCCGGCATTTGGCTGGCAGAGGTTGTGCTGGCCGCAATGAACCGAGTGAGTCCAGACAGACTCTAGTAGGAACCATTCTCGCCTGCAGTAATTTGGAGAAACCATGGAAAACCTAAATCTGGATGGCAAGATGAGGATTTGAACCCACATCCTCCTGAATAAGAGGCTAGAATGTTACCACTTGCCCATCAAGCTCTGTGTGAACAATAGGAATGATATTTGTATATTGGAGTTGACTGTGGTCATGAGGCTTCTGAAGACTATTCTAAGAATGGTAAAATGATTTTAGGTATAGGAAATATTACTTCCGAGTAAAATTGTAGGATATCATAGACCCATCATAAGATATTTGAGGATAGTAGTTTCTCTTGGGAGTAACTGTGTCATAGTGACGGGAATGTGAATTAATTATCTAATAATTCAGGTAAGAAACTGGAATTGAAGGCTAATGGATGATGATCACAACATACATGTGCACCACAGATGCTTCGGTTACACAGAAGTAATTTTTTTAAATAAGTAAGGATAGGGAAAATAAACCATCACTTACCACAGATGAAGACAGGATGGCCAGGACGAACACTAACACACTGTACAATAGTTTGGTAAAAATCCTTTGTCATGCTAGAGGAGACATATGATGGGATCAGATGTTTACACATCGAAACCTATCCCATGACAGCGAAAGATGAACCAGGCGGGCAGGGATTATAATGGTGGGGAGGGAGAGGGAAGTTGAACAACTATAATTGCGGGAAAGTGTAACCTCCATAACTATGATTGGAAGTAAAATAATATGAGCAAATTTTCTTTAAAAAAAATACATTTTAGATCTTAGGAAAACAGGTTTTGAATTGTTAGAGTTGTGTGAGCTAGCATGGGTTGCCACTGGATGATATACTACAGATTGGCAGTTTAAACCATTTGCCTATAACCATTCATCGTGGTGAACAGTTGTTAGAGGTGAGGCCAATGTCAATGTAAGAATCTGTACAGTGAAGACAGGTAAGTCAGTATTTGAAGTAAGTCGTAGTGCTAGTGGCATCTTCAATAATATAAAAATATTCCCCTGTGATAAGACTGGAATAGGAAATGGTGGTTGGATCAAAGCTACAAGTTTTGCAGTTGGTCAGGATTTTGTGGAGGACTGTGTGCATGCTTCAGCAGACCTCCCAACCCTAGAATATCTTGGTTCACAAATACTCACCTTGTAATTCTCTAAAACCACGACAGGAAACATTCCTGTGCAACAGTCCCACTAAAAACATGCAGCAAGTACCCCGCTACCATTACCTACTCTAAGCCAACAACCGGAGAAACTTTTCTCATCACTGTGCATGTCACATGCACCACGACACATCTCATAGATCAATTCACCTACCTCCACTGAACCAGTTCATATATTTGTCTCATCACTAACCCCCTCTCAATATGAATGAAGGGCTACAGGCAAACCATTTATGCCGGCAGCTTATTCCATCCAGTGGCAGACCACTCTAATATCCAAAATTTCTGCAATTTAAATACTGTTTTACAATGAGGGCTGTCAAAGCCCTCCCTGAAATTACAACCTCCTCTGAACTCCACAGATAGGAACTAGCTTTCATCATTTCCTTGAAACCAGACATCCTCCTGGCCTTAATCTATAATTCACCCAGCACTTATTACTATTATTTATTCACATAATTTGTAAATATTAAATTTTATATTTTCTACTTAAAGTGTTCTTTTAAAATGTAAAGTGACAGAACTACACTATGGAAGTGTGAGCTACGTGAAAATAGGGGGAGAAAGAACAGATTGGCTGAAACAAAGAAATGGGCTAAAACAAGAAAGTGCCCTTTCACCACTGCTTTTCATTGCAATCACAGATGAAATAATAAGAGAAGGTGGCAATGGGGATGATGACATGAAGGTGATGGCTTTTGTGGATGACCTGATGGTCTGGGGAGTGGTGGAGAGAAAGTTCAGTGTCAGACGGATGAATGGGCACAGTGTGGGCAATTAAGGTATAAAATTTAAGTAAATGTGAGTACATGGTAACAACCAGAAAGAACTTGATAACCAGGGGAATAGCTGAAAAATTTAAACAGTTTCAAGTTCTTGGGAAGCTTTTTTAGGAAATCGGAAAGAATGATGGTGACAAAAGCGAAAGAGTGAGGCAGGCAGAGGCATTTTTAAGAAACATCAGAAACCTGATATGGAACAGAGAAGCAAGGGAATAATTTATTGCAAACACTGTGTGCCTTTCCTGACATACAGTGCTGAAAACTGAACAGTGAAGAGGTGGGACATCAGCAGGATACAAGCAAGTAAGATTCCATTTTTAAGAGGTAGAATGGATGTTGCTAGAAAGGACAGGATGAGGCACAAAATTATTATACGCATCATAAAAATGGGACCCCTACAGGAAATAATAGAGAAATCCACACTAAGATGGTATGGGCACAGTGCTCGAAATTGACCGGGCGTTAGGCGTAATTACGCCTGAATATTTTCGTTTTACACCTGCAATCTCCGTCAAAGGCGTAGAAAATACACCTAAGCATCAAAACTTAAAAAATTACATTTCGGAACTTGTTTTCAGTTAGTTTTGCGTGTTCAAGGTTAAATTCTAATAATTAATTTCAATTCTTGTCATTTTGATCTATTTCAATGTTTCCAATAATACGTTTCTGAAGTTCAGAAGTGGCAACATTGTAGAGGGAAGTACCCCGAAGGGAGGGGAAAAAAAAAAATTCTAGCGCGTGCGTTATTCTTCTGTTATTCGCTTAACAAAGGATCTAAAGATGTCTCGTAAAATTACTGACTTTATACCATTTGTAAAGACAAGTATTGGTGATAGAAGTGTTACAAGTACCGATAAACGAGGACTGCCAGAAAATGAAGAAACATCACCTGCTGACAAATCATCAGGCCCTTCAGCTACGACCAGTAGGCCTGCTCCAGGAGGTCAACAAGCAAATAAACGATCAAAAACAGTTCAAGATTTATCAGCTACTATGCCTGCTATTACCACCAGTACATCGACAACTAATGCCATGGGTAAATACACATTAAGTAAGTGGCAAAAAAGTTTTCCTTGGTTATCAGTAGAACAAGGCAGCGAAAATAGTATGTTTTGCGTCGTTTGTAGACAGTTTGCGAATTCATCTTTAACGAGTTTCGTAAATGCAAAGATTAGAAACAGTTAAAAAACATGACAAAAGTGAAGTTCATCAGACAGATGTGGCGAAAAAAAATTCATTGCAGACACCATTAGCTATTACGTTGAGTGCCATGAGTGACAAGTACACCAAAAAATGTGTGTTTTATTTAATACTGCTTACTCCGTTGCAAAAGGCAACTTTGCGTTCACAGATTACCCATGTTTGTTAGAGTTACAAGAAAATCGCGAAGATATAATCAGAAATTTCTTAACAGGATTAACAAAACGTTTCGAAGATCTTCGAACTAATTGCATGTTTAAAAATATAAACATTTTTGATGCAATTAACATTTCAAATGAGGATATATTAAATTATGGAGTAAAGGAGTTTGAAGAGGTCCTCAAGGATTTACCTGCAGCAGTGACCATAAGCAAAGAACAAGCTCCTGATGAATTTCTGCGCTGGAAAATATGGGCTAAGGACAAGAAATCTCTATGAAGTCGTCAGCTTTGGAACAGAGTATATAGCGAAAATAGTGAAGACAACCAATATCCAAATTTATTAAAAATCATTTCATGTTACCATGTGCTTCCATTCACCACTGCAATATGTGAGCGAGGTTTAAGTGAGCTTAACAACATGAAAACAATGAAATCAATAATCATGTTAAATTAGTTCACAATTTTGGTATATGATGTATTGGCACATGCAAATCATATTAATCTGTTTCTGGGTCTATTTATAGTTTTAAACTGTGCTGGAGTATGTTATAAGCTATAATATCTGTATTTTCGTATTACGCCTAACATTTTCATTTTACGCCTGAGTCTGAAAGTTAGGCGTAACAAATACGCCTGGATTTAAAAACGAATTTCTAGCACTGTATGGGCATATACAGAGAAGGCAGGAGCAGAGAATCCCAAGAAAAATCCATGAAATTAAGATGCATGGTAATCAATCCAGAGGAAGATCAAGGGATGGATGGCCGAGAGGAATGGAGGAGTGTGTACAGAAGAGAGGAGAGGGCTGGACCAAGGTGGTGACAGAGAGGTGGTGGGAAGAAAGAAGAAAATCTCCATTTTCTTCTTTCTTTCCACACTTAGCCAGTAGCTGGAATCTGTTGATGACAATGATGATTTATATCTCCTCACGTTCATTACTTTGGCAATGTAAACCCTCTTCCAATAACTATATTTTTCAAACCCCCCCTAAACCACTATCCAAGTGTTGATAATTGGGTTCTTCGTGTCAGTGAGCATACGTGTGATCACATCATTAAATGACTCTTCAACATGCAAAAAAAGGTTCAACAGTCAAATATTGCATTACAGGTGGTGTTCTTTTTTGTTTGTTGATCCAGCTGCCATCATCTATAGTAAGAGTTAAGTTGAAATTTCCTATCCTATTAAATAATAGTAGCTAAGTAATGAAAATAAGCTACAAATAAGGATAAGGAAATAAACCACCACTTACCTTAGATGATATCATGAACAAATAAAACATATACAAACACAAATGATGAAGAATGAGGTAGCTGCCTGATTAAGGCTGGCAGCTCATGTATACGGGAATGACGAATACAAAAGAAATGAATACATATAATATTCTTGCAAGTAGATAAGACTCTTGGAAGGGTCAGATGTGATCATATCATCATCCAATTGGTGGATAGAGAACATGGTAACATGGCCTGGGTGTCTGGGGTGGTGGTGGAGGGAGTGAGACAGTACTGAATCGATAATTGAGGAGAAATACTATGCTTGGAAGTAGTAATAGGACATTCAGCAAAACTCGCTAACAATCTCCTCAACCAATGCAAGCGAGAAGCACGCTAACATTTCCCTACAACTCTGATCTATCTCTGTACGATTTCTGTGTGCTCGGGTCCATTAAAAAGAAACTGGTAAAACAGTGTTAATGTTACTGCTAAAGTGCATAAATCAGCTATTCTGCAGATTATCTAGGTAATGGACAGATCAACTAGGGTGATTCATTAAAGTGCCGAAAATTGTTTTATTTCTCAAATTATCTAGGTAATCTGCAAATTATATGGCTTCTTTTAATTGCAGAATGACAGGCATGATTCTTCATGAATTGTACAAAAATTGCACGACCTCACTCCACTAGTTAGTTTGATCATTAGCAATTCAAGTAGGGGCATGTTTACAATATCTTGATTCTTTCATTCTACACTTCCTTGTTTAGGTTTGCCATTAACCATTTTCATTTCTGGCAACAACTGTGTTACAAATTCTAAGATTTTATTACAAAATTTGCGTCCGTTATCAGAATGCAAAATACTTGGAGTGCCAAACAGGAGAAAACTATCAAGCAAGTTATATATGCTTCTTCACCTGCCCGTTTTGATGTGAGCAGCTTCAATACAACAAATTTTCTCAAGTGGTTTTGTAATGTGAGAAGAAACTCTAACTTTCCACCTGGTTGAAATGGTAACACTGTTGTATGAAGAAAAATTTGTGATATGGAAATATGTGTTTCTATAGCTTTTCTGCAGAGGAAATTCAAACCTGGAATTAGAAATTACCCATATTTTAACTTTCATATAATTTTTTTTTCGTGCAAAGGGAAATGTACAAAAAACTCTTGGCAACATCAACTTCTGCATTTCACTTGTTTGAATATGCAAATGTTAATATCTTTTTATGTATTTCTGCTACATTTTGTAATATATAACTCATTGATAGAGATTAATAACGGAGTTTGAGTTACGATTGATTACATAGAACTGGAGACTTTTTATAGATGCATCCAAAATTAATTTAGAGGCAGTTCAACTCCACAATGGGAACATAATTTCTTTAATCGCAGTTGGCTATGCTAGTATGAGTAAAAAGACATATGACATTTTGGAATGTATGCTCACATGTATTAAATATAATGAACATATATGGAAAATATGTGGAGACATCAAAATTATAGGCATAGTACTGGATATGCAACAAGGCTACACCAAACATGGGTGTTTCGTAATTTAGTGGGATAATAATGACAAAAATTCCCTTTACAAGAAAAAGGAAAGGCCTAATCAAAAATGGAAACTGAGGGGAAAAAAGTAAGTGTAAGAAAGTGGTAGATAGTGAAGATGTGCTTCTTCCTCCACTTCACATCAAATTAGGCATAATGAAACAATTTGTTAAGGCCATGGATAAAACTGGTAGAGGATGTATGTACCTATTAAACAAATTTCCTCTTCCTACACCAGGTGTGCTTTTTGCCCCCAGATTAGTCAAATTCAGGAAGACCCAGATTTTGAAGACGCCCTGATGGCAGAAGAAAAACGAACATGGATGTGTTTCAAGAATGTTAACAATAATTGACTGGGAAAACAAAGAGCTAATAACTATAAATATTTGGTAAATGAGATGATTGCTGTATATTAAAAATTGGGATGCAATATATTGCTGAAGGTAAATTTTCTGCACTTTCATACTGATTATTTTCCAGAAAGATACAGTGACCTGTCTGATGAACAAGGTGAATGGTTCCATAAGGACACCATGACCTTAGTACAGTGTTACAGGGAAGTGGAAGCCTGCCATGCTGGATGATTATTGCTCGAATATTATTCGGGACTGCAAAGATATTCACTAAGCAAGGAATAAAACTAGCAACAGTAAGATAATACACATTTCTGGCTGATGTTTTTCATTTTTTCTAACTATGTACAAAGGTCAATGTTTTTAGTAGCTCATCTATTGATTCAAATATGTTTTCAATAACTTTCAAAATGATTACAGTTTAACCTGTTTCAGCAAATAGGAAAAAAAAAAAAAAAAAAAAAAAATCCTTGTTAGTGTAAAACTGTGCCCGATAGAAAAACTAGGAAAGTAGATTTGAGGTCAGCAGATAGATTTTTTTGGGTAGAAAAGTGTAATTGATGAGATCCACCTGGCCTCTGTTATTGAAATATGATGACATAATCCCTATTTCTAAACTTTTTTGTTTTTGTTGACAAGGTTCGCATAGATTTAAAAACATTTTTATTTGTGCTTCGGTTTGGTTTCTATAAAATGTATTTAATTGCTTGATCATTCCGTCTCTTCCACTGTGGCCAATTGACAAATGAGTAGAATACAATACCTATATGTAACAATTCTTCGGCATGAACAAACATTTCCACACTTTCTCGCATAATCGAAAACAACTCAATGAGTCTTTCACAGTACAGTCAACATATCACATCTTTGAATTATTCGATGACTCTTCCTTCTTGGAAACTTTTATTCACATTACCTCTTCAATTATGGAATCATACTTTCATTTTGTCATTAAAATACTATTAAATTTTGAATCTTCACTAAACAGATTTGCAAAGATTCTTTTCTTTACTTTATTCACCAATTTGGTGGTTGCTTGTATTGTAGGAGTTAAATTTATCTGCTTTAAAACAAAAAATTATGACACGAATTCACTAGCTAAAAGGCAGAAATGTATTTGAAAACAGAATTAGCTATGCTCCTCACTGGCAACTGATGCAAACTAAAAGAGGAGGCAAAGGGGGAAGGGGAAGGAGTAGGGAAAAGAAACAAGAGAAACAAACTTTTGGACTTTAACCATATGAAAGCTGCTAATCTGCACATTACCTAAAATGTGGAAAACTCTTATTATGCACATTAACGGAGCAAATCAGTTAATCTTCAGATTTGCTTGTAATGTACACATTAATGAAAGTAAAGCTTTAGTGGTAACATTAACACTAGGTTAATGAAGTTAAATTCGGAAAAGTGAAAAACGTTTTGGAGAAATTCGCAGAAAAATATATTTTTTATGTAGTTTCTTTTGCAAATTAAACAAACTTTTTAATTAATGATGAGGTGCACCTTACTGTTTGAGTGTCCCATCTACCTTAAAACAGTCAAAGCCTTATGACACATTGAATAAACATGTTAAATTTGGACTCAAACACAATCAGTAACAATCACAAGATAGCAATAGAGTCAAAGAGATGGCAAAAGAATTTTGGTTCAAATTATGTCAATAGATGATATTTGCGAGTAGTATGTGTTGAAATAAAGGTTTCACAACAGATATTTTTTTTTTTGATTGGCTAAAACTTTCCTTGATATTTAGTTTAATAAATGCATTAAATGTTCACTGACATCATAATTTTGTAAACATACAGATTAAGGAGAGAAAAATAATCTAAAATCTTTCAAAGTACAGCTGAATTCTAAAATTTTTCAAGCCCTGTACATAAACCATAAGTAAACATACCTAATACAATGATAAAATGTTGAGAGTTCAGCAATTAGCTCAGTAGAACCTTTGTTTATATTGCAAATTCCATGGACTTTTTCAATTGCCTGGATTGTTGGTTTCAGTTCATCTTTACTGATATTCTTACGGACTTGTCCTTTACGTGTGGATGTTTCACATACACTTGCTGCATATGCAAGCAAGTATATATACTTTGGTTTATGTTCTGGATTTAATTTGACTCCTGGTTTAAATAATGAATCAACTAACAGGTCTGTAATAATAAGATCACACATTATAATTGAAAAAGTTCTGATAATTAATGTACAAATTTATAATACTACACAATCTTTCACATTTGTTATTTTCCTTTTTTATTTCCACCCTCATGACAGTAAACATTGAATTACTGAGAGATTTTGTTTCACAAAATATCTTCTCTGTAGAGAGATGCCTATATCTAAAATTGATAACAAGTTTTACAAAAATAATCATTTCAGCCTTATTCTGTTCCCAAATTTTTCAGAAGACTCATATGTTTATAAAGATTTTGAACTGGTAACACCTACAATTTTACTATTTTTTTTAATTGCAAGTTTATTATTTAAAAGTGAAAAAATAAGAGAAAAAACAGATGTGAGTGTGCATCTTCAAGGTATTTCACTGATTATACTACTCTCCTAATTTAGCCATAAAACTTTTTAGACTGATAGCTACTGAATCTGAGTTAATAATTCTTTTAACTTAATGACAGATCTATAATGTAATATTATTATTAAGAGATTTTCCTCACTACAGAGGTTTTACTCCAACATAAGAATAAAAACTCGGAACACATAACTTGACTTCATCTTCTCAAAATATTTCTCCAGATATTTCGATCTTTTATATCTTCCTCTTCTACACCAAAACTTCTCAATGCTATTTGAACACTTTGGAGACAGGTAAACATGGAGCGTCCTCTTTCCTCGTTCCATTAACTTCCAATTCCCGTACAAGTTTTGGTATCCTAGTGTCTTCCATCCTTCTTACATGACCATACCATTCCAAAATTTTTCGTTCTATAACACATTTCTTCTTTCACTTCTATTAGCCTAATTATTTCAGTATTTCTTACTTTTTATTTTTTGATAATACTTTCTGATCTTCCCCAGAAATCAAACTCTAATGCTTGTAACTTCTTAGTATGTTTTTGGTTGATTGTCCAGGTTTCTAATTCATATAATTCTATACTTTCCAATAATTACTAAAATTTAATTCTTTTTGTTCTATTCATGACATTCTTGCTCCATAAAAGTGAATTCAGCATCCTGACTACTTTCTGGCCATTAGTAATTCTTTTATTAATTTCCATATTCGATTTTCCTTCTCTTTCTACAATTGAATCCAAACAGCAAAAATTATTTACCTTATTAAATTTTATTCCAACAATGTACAATTCACCAAGATCATTTGTAAGATATTCTGTTTTTTGATAGTTAATCTTCAAGCCCCATACTTTATATTCTATTGACAGTTGATTATATATGTAATCTGCAACCTCACCATCTTGTGCAATGACCACTTGATCATCAGCAAATAGTAAATGATGTAGATACTTTCCAACTATTATTTCTAAACCCTTTCCATTACACTTTTGAGACCATGTTCTCGAACTAACATCTATCATAAAAACTCATTATAAGATTTTATAATGCTATTTTCATTATAAAAGACTACCACTGTATTATAAGATTTTCACTTACCAAGAAATTGAGGTGTCCTGATGAGATCAATGGGAGGAGGATCAACAGCAGAATAGTTACGATAAAGGACTGTAATATCAGCTGGGTTGAGACTGTTACGTGATAACATGGATGTTAGAGCCTGGCATGCCTGCGGATATGCTGATGCTCCATTCAGTGCCATAGTAATAGGGGTGACATCATGGTGACTACATATAAGAAACAGAATATCTTGGTTCATAGCAAACAATATGTATATATATATATAATTTATACAATCCAGGATATTTTAATGCATTCAGAAAAGGGTTAAAACAAATCAACTCATACAATATTAAAGAATTTTTTATTAAAAACAACTGCTAGCAAGGAATTCTATGAATCTTTCACTTACTTTTGCTGGGCACATCGAATTATTTCCTGTGACAAGCGCTTCATGTTTGATCCACCTTTTGGTTCCTGTGACAAAACTTGTAAGAGCACCTGACTATATACATATGTGTGTTGACCATGACATACCATTTTCTGAAATGAAGTTTATTCTTGTAATAACATACAACTTTAAAGGAAATTAACAGGCAATAAATATGAATATCCTTATCACATCTGCAAAAGTCTTATGCATTAATAAATAATACATTGTCACGAAATGTATGAAATTTCACAACTTTATTAATTTTGATATTTTATTGACTCTATAGAAAGAATTTCAAACACAGAGTTTACAAATTAATATATCTTTTCTTTCACTAGATAAACTAAGTCAAAAAATATCCATACAAATGTACTCCACTGTTTTTGGCAACTATTTTTTTTTAAATATCTATTTACATAATACACTGGCACATTTCTATGCATCATTCCACAGTAAAAAAGTAATTCAACTATAATGTAATTTCATTGCTGAAATAAAATAATTAACTATTTATGACTTACTTCTTCCATTCAGGTCTTCTAGTGTAAACTTCCCCAGAAATTAGGAAACCAGGCGATAAATTCACACATTCTGTAGCACTACTAACAACGACTAAGATTCTGAATCAACTGGTAATATTCTCACTTATTCTTATCATGAGAGAAAGAATTTTAGGTCAGCTAGTTTTTTGATGTTTCTTTTCTTATTTAAATTGGGTCGTAATGCGGTACATCTGGTACCTGGGAACAGTTGTGTTTACCTGAGTGCATCTCTTCCATACAGGTAAAAATTGTGAATTTTAAAATACTTTAAGACAAATTTGATTTTTCATAATTTTCTATGTCTTTTTAGCAATATAAATTTATAATTGGCAGACAGTTTGATCATAGCTAAAATCACACCAGATACAATTAAACTAATTCAAACCATTTTGGTATGATATAGTGCTATAATCAGAGAATACACTATCCATTTGCAAGACAGAAATTCAGTTGCTAAATTAGGAGCCAGAACAATTTAAGTCTTGGCCATAGTTGGCGAGTTAGAAAAGCGCAGCTTCTAATTTGTCGATTGTGTGAGAGAGATTGCTGCAACAAAGAGCATGATGAGAGATAAGCCGTCACAGATGCTATTTTTCAGGATGGCGTGGAGTGTTTATGCTCATTGTATATTTTTTTTTTTTTTTTTTTGTAAAATGAAAACTCAGTTTCATCATAAAGGGTGATGAAAAAAAAATGTATAAAAATACCAGGATATCTTTTATATATGACTTTAAACATATTTACAATATAATTTTTTATATTTGATAGTTTTTCTCATTTCAGTTTAATTATTATTCTGTTCTAGTATTTTTAAGAAATTAATTAATTAATATCATTCTCTATCTCTCTTATGATGCTCTATGTCACAGCTATTTCTATTACACAACCAACGAATTAGATGCCGCCCTGTTCTAACTCACCTACCTTCCCTGAGACTTAAATTGGTCTTGCTCCTAATTTAGCAACCAAACTGTCTGGCAAATGGATATTGTATTCTTTGATTATAAAACTATCTCATATTAAAATTTATAAAAATGATCTGAAAATTATTTTATTTTTTAATTGTATCTGGTACGATATTAGCAATGATGAAACTGTCTAGCAATTATAAATTTATATTGCTAAAAAGACATAGAAAATTATGGAAAAAGCAAATTTGTCTTAAAATTATTTTAAAATTCACAATTTTTACCTGTATGGAAGAGACGTGCACAGGCAAACGCAACCGCTCTCAGGTGCCAGATGCACCGCATCACTACCACACTTCAATAAAAAGGAAATATTTAAAAAAAGCTGATTTAAAATTAACTTTTATACTATAATTGGATAAAGGAAACAAAGAAACTGCCGCGAGGCACTGAAAATAAGATAGGATAGGGAAAATAAACAGTTACCCGTCACTTACCACAGATGAAGGCAGGAGGGCGAAACACGTAAAAACACAAAAACAAAAGAATTACACAATATTTCGACTTTTCAGTCTTACTCGTGTAGGAGGCGAGACATATGGCAGGGGGAAAGATGTGGTCACATCCGAGCCCGCCACATGAATGAAGCACAGGCGGAAAAAACGCGTGGTAGTGGAAGAATTGCCGGGAGGGGGGGGGGGGGGGGGAAAGGCCTGACCAGCGATAAAAGTGAAACAAATAAATATAATGTCTGTGTAGCTTAGTTAAAAAAGTTATAATTGAAAATATATACAAAAAAATTTAAAAAAAAAAATAAATAAAGAAGGAAAAAAAAAATTATATAGAATATAAAAAAAAAAAAAAATAAAAAAAATAAAAATAACCGACTGTAAAATGAAATGAGAGATGGCAAGTGACAGGTTTAACGTAGGTTTAGGCCAGGGGTGTGTCTGGTACCAGACACACCCCTGGCCTAAACCTACGTTAAACCTGTCACTTGCCATCTCTCATTTCATTTTACAGTCGGTTATTTTTATATTTTTTTTTTTTTTTTTTTTTTTTATATTCTATATAATTTTTTTTTCCTTCTTTATTTATTTTTTTTTTCAATTTTTTGTATATATTTTCAATTATAACTTTTTTAACTAAGCTACACAGACATTATATTTATTTGTTTCACTTTTATCGCTGGTCAGGCCTTTCCCCCCCCCCCCCCCCTCCCGGCAATTCTTCCACTACCACGCGTTTTTTCCGCCTGTGCTTCATTCATGTGGCGGGCTCGGATGTGACCACATCTTTCCCCCTGCCATATGTCTCGCCTCCTACACGAGTAAGACTGAAAAGTCGAAATATTGTGTAATTCTTTTGTTTTTGTGTTTACGTGTTTCGCCCTCCTGCCTTCATCTGTGGTAAGTGACGGGTAACTGTTTATTTTCCCTATCCTATCTTACTTTTATACTATAATTAATGCAGTGAAATGTGTCTGTGTGAAATGCAAGGTAAACTAAGAATTTTTTTTATATTAAATAAAACATTTAATATCAAATACACTGGTATATGTATAAAGTTATAAATAATAATCATTACTGAAGAACAATATAATGATTAATATTAATGATGTTGTTGGCAAATGTTAATAACACTAATTTGCATTGGATTAAAATTGATTTGGTTACAATTATACCATATTAAGGAACGTTGTGAATGAGGGAGATATGTGAGAACGTCGTTCAGAGCAGCTATCATTCCTTCACACAATGGGACTTAGAAGAGAGAATTATGAATAGATATAGAGATAATCAAGGTGGATAATTATGATTGGCAGACCACTGCTGTTGTGTAGTGAGGCAACAGATGGCAGTAAAGTCAAAGCCCATTATTCGCGGTTTTGTTATTCGTGGTTTCATATTCGCGGATAAAATAATTGTGACAACTTCCTGTATTCGTGGTTTCAATATTCGTGGATAAAATAATTGTGATAACTTTCCGTATTCACCACTTGAAATATTTATTATTCGCGGATCCATTCGGTACATTCAGCCAATTCGGTATCCTTTACTAACGTGTCGGTATCGTTTTGAGTATTGCTGGCATCTATTATTACTTCAACTAGTCAGTCATTGCAATAATTCTGAGTGAAAAACACATGTCTCCTCTGATTTGTTCGCAGTTTATAATGTCTAGCAAAAGCAAAGACAAATTAGTTCCTACGTGGAAAAAAGTTGTGTTGCTGCTTAGAGTAAAAATAGACATGCTTGACCGTTTACGCCTTAGCGAGTCGCTTGCATCCATATAACGTTATTTCAGTGTTAACGAGTCAACTGTATGATTCATCATGAAATCCAAAGCCAAAATATGGAATTCTTTAGCTTTAACCTTGGTAAAAATTGTTTGTGGTCCAGCAATTGAAAAAGGGGAAGCTGCTTTATCATTATGGACTGAAAAGAGTGCCCTCAAATGGTCATATGATCCATGAGAAGGCATAGCATCTCTACGAAAATTTTAAAGAACCTGGTGGTGAACGTAAAAGTGGAGGATTTCAAGTATAGGAAGGTTGGTTCAATAAATTCAAGGTGTGCAAACACTGCATAGTATGAAAATGGTTGGAGGTGCTGCATCTGCAGACACCACCATATCGGAAAGATATTGAGAAGAATTTTTAAAATAAAATTGCTCATGGTGGATACAAACCTGAATAAGTGTTTAATGCAGATGAAACTGCCCTTTTTGTAAAAGAATGCCAAACTTTCATATCCGAAAGTGAAAAGTGCTCCTCTGATTTCAAGGCAGCAAAAATAGTGTTACACATCTGCTGTGTTCTAACACATCAGCAACTAATCTGGTTTGAAAAATCAAAACAAGGACAACCTGCCGGTGTTTTGGTGTGCAAATAAGAAAGCGTGGGTTACAAGTGTTATTTTCTGTGACTGGTTCCGGAATTGTTTTGTTTGTGAAGTTGAAACTTATTTACACAAAAATAATTTAGACTTTAAGGCCATTTTAGTTTTGGACAATGCACCAGGTCACCCTCGTGAGCTTGAAACTATGCAGCCAATTATAAAGTTGATATTCTTGCCTCCTAATGTGACATCTTTACTTAAATTCATTGAACTAAGGAATAATCCAAGCCTTTAAGCTCTATTACATAAGACAAACATTCAAAATCATACTGTACACCATGGAATGCAATCTTGATATGAATGTTATGCAACGCTGGAAAAATTTTGACATAGCAAAATGCATTGTTATAATAAAAGAATTGTTGCAAGAACTGAAATCATGATTGGAAAAACTGGGGCCTGATTTCAATGTCGGAAAAGATGGAGAATCCATGCAAGTTCTAACTGCAAACGCTGCTCATGTTGCGAAAGGAATAGGACGAGATGGTTTTTAACAGATAGAATCAAGTGAAATTCAAGAGTTTCTAGAACCACAATACGAAGAATTGACTGAAATCGACTTTGAGGAAATGTTAAATCCCCAATCTATTGAAGAAGAGGCTTCAACGAGCATTGAAATGGTGACATTTCATTTAAGAAACCTGAGTGAAGGTCTATGGATGGCAAATGAACTTTGTGATTTCTTCATGAAAATTGATCCGTCTATGGAAAGAAATATTGTTTTAAACAGACATATTGTTGTTTATGCCACAGCTGAATATCAATCCAAATTGAAAAACCTTTTAAAAGTGGAAAAAAAAGAAAAATTAGTAAATTCTTTAAAACAGTGCCCACGCCTGACAATAATAATTAAAACATGTTGCTTAAAATCTCTTATAAACTGATTTTAATTGACTTTTTTTAACCTTGGAACATATCCCGTACAATTCCATACAATTCACCATTCCATATTCTCGGCATATTTGCAAAACGTATCCCCCGCGAATAAGGAGCTTTTACTGAACATACATGTGTCGAACAACTGTGTAGCTCTTCGTGTGGTATGTTTGTAGCCAAGTGAATAAAACTGTGTTAGAGAACAAACTTGAAATATCAAGGAGTCAGAACAATTCTTCATGCTACAGGGGTAAACATCTTTGAAATAATTTGATGAGTGATCTAAATGTTGCATAGCACTAGAATTTTCTAAAATAATCCTGTAATCTAAGGAAACACTAGCACAGTTGAACTTTTGACAGATAAAATTGTGAAAACTTTAGCTAGTCTGTTTCAAAAAAATACAGCTGTAAATGCACACGAATCACAGAACAGAAAATTTTGCCATTTTTTTCGATCACGAAAGAGACAAAGTATTTTGAAAGTTCCAAGCACGATTGCCACAGTTTCAATTGCATTGGAGTAAACAAAATCACTGTAACTGCATTTAAACAGCCCGTGTCTCTTAAAAGTGAGTGAAGTGAGTAGTATTAAATTATCTCTTGTAAACTAGACATTTTAGTATCTAATAAATTCTTCAAACTTTTTGCTTCTATCCAAGTTAGCAATGTATTTCATGAAACTACTGGATACACTATTTGTTTAATGAACATCTGAATAAGGAACTCAAATGATTTCAATTTATGGAGTTCTTGAAGGGCAATGCTATTACCCTATTTCCAATATTAACTCATTACAATTTAAAATATATTGTATAAGATAGGATAGGGAAAATAAACAGTTACCCGTCACTTACCACAGATGAAGGCAGGAGGGCGAAACACGTAAAAACACAAAAACAAAAGAATTACACAATATTTCGACTTTTCAGTCTTACTCGTGTAGGAGGCGAGACATATGGCAGGGGGAAAGATGTGGTCACATCCGAGCCCGCCACATGAATGAAGCACAGGTGGAAAAAACGCGTGGTAGTGGAAGAATTGCCGGGAGGGGGGGGGGGGGAATAGGCCTGACCAGCGATAAAAGTGAAACAAATAAATATAATGTCTGTGTAGCTTAGTTAAAAAAGTTATAATTGAAAATATATACAAAAAATTAAAAAAAATAAATAAATAAAGAAGGAAAAAAAAATTATATAGAATATAAAAAAAAAAATAATATAAAAATAACCGACTGTAAAATGAAATGAGAGATGGCAAGTGACAGGTTTAACGTAGGTTTAGGCCAGGGGTGTGTCTGGTGTCAAGGATATGTTGATAGGCTAGTTCCCATCTGCGGAGTTCTGAAGGGGTGGTGTCAGAGCTATTAGAGTTTTTCCAAATACCACCACCCCTTCAGAACTCCGCAGATGGGAACTAGCCTATCAACATATCCTTGACACCAGACACACCCCTGGCCTAAACCTACGTTAAACCTGTCACTTGCCATCTCTCATTTCATTTTACAGTCGGTTATTTTTATATTATTTTTTTTTATATTCTATATAATTTTTTTTTCCTTCTTTATTTATTTATTTTTTTAATTTTTTGTATATATTTTCAATTATAACTTTTTTAACTAAGCTACACAGACATTATATTTATTTGTTTCACTTTTATCGCTGGTCAGGCCTATTCCCGCCACCCCCCCCCCCCCCCCCCTCCCGGCAATTCTTCCACTACCACGCGTTTTTTCCACCTGTGCTTCATTCATGTGGCGGGCTCGGATGTGACCACATCTTTCCCCCTGCCATATGTCTCGCCTCCTACACGAGTAAGACTGAAAAGTCGAAATATTGTGTAATTCTTTTGTTTTTGTGTTTTTACGTGTTTCGCCCTCCTGCCTTCATCTGTGGTAAGTGACGGGTAACTGTTTATTTTCCCTATCCTATCTTATTTTCAGTGCCTCGCGGCAGTTTCTTTGTTTCCTTTATCCAAAAATATATTGTATGCAAGTTAAACCACATACTGCAGAGAAGTACTGAGATTACAACTAAACCATTATTGCTACAAACAATGAAGTTGCTAAAAATTAAGATTAGAAAAATGCTTACCGCACATTCCTCAACACTACTGTACCAGTCTTCTGTATTTTGTAAAAATCCTGTTATGGCAGTCTTCAGCACCCTTGAAAATACTTCTATCTGTTGTGCAGCAGTTGATATACTGGTGATTTCTCCTTGGAAACCTGCATCTGAGATCAACTGAAACACATTTGTGTTTATATATTTTAAAATGCAGAAATTGTCTTTCATAATATATAAACTCATTTTCACTGAGAAAACACACTATGAATTTTGAGAAAATAAAAAAGTAAACACAAGCCAGGAGATTTGACACTACAAATAAAAAAAACCAATACTTTGGGTGACCACTTTGAAAAAGCAATTAACAATACATCCAAGATGCCTGCCAGCTTCTTCACTTACACAATGTTGTCCCCATCATCTTCCACCTTGTTCAGTACTTAAACCTAATTATAGCCAAGTTAATCTTCAAATTAGAAGCACCTGCGAAAACTTTCCACTTTGTAAAAAATTATTTAGCTGCTTGTAATGCATCTTTCTCATTTTTCTATGTAATTTTGGGATTTCCACAGCACAATGTCTTCCCACACACCATCAAATTAACACCTAACTTAAGAATCGCAAACACTTCCCCATTCATGAAGAAATCAAATTACCAGTGACAAATTTTTCCTCCAACCCCGTTTCTTAACACCAACCTGCCAGTTCTTTACAAAGTTTTAAAATTATTCACTAGCATTAAGTTTTATCATTCTGCTTTTGTACAAGGGTCTCTAGTATTCTGTCACCCTCTTCACTGACAGTATTACTTATCTATAATGGGAGGCAGTAATAACAAGGTTGATGGCATTTAGTCCACCGTTTACCTTCTTTTTTCGAAGAATCACATTACTGCACTGAACCTAATCTCCAAGATCAACGACAAATGAAATCTGGAGCAGGTCATACGGTGGCCTTTTGGTTCTCCGAAAAGTATATTTCTGCCTTGTGCAGAAATATCTACAACCCCATACCCAGAATCTTCCATCTTCAACACACACCACTTCCCGCAATGCCTTTCCTTAATACGAACTGGGTGATCTGGAATGCTTCCTGAATTTGTGCCTCCAATACAGTCTACTACTCGACATTCTCATAACCTTGGCCCACAGCATACAAACCAAAAATTTATTTTTCTTCATTCCATTTTTAGCAGACAGTGCATTTTTAAGTACACATTAGTCCAAAAATACAAACCCCTTACCCTGCAAAACAATCCCAAGATTCCTTCCAATTTGATAGACCCCATTGCTCAAGTTGTGACATGATTATGGACATTATTGAACGCTTCATACATATAAGTAGACATGGCACCAACACTATTATCACTCTTAAACACCAATTCGTATGCCTCCATTGCTACAGATTATATACTGCTCTTTGTACTATAACGTATAGGTTGTTAGTTCTTCTTCTGCTTCTTTTGTTTATGAGAGCACTGGTAACAACAAATTTGGAGGAAGTTTGACATGGTCTATTTAAAGGAACAATCGCAACTTTTTCCCTGGAATTATTTCAGAAAACTGAGAAAAATAGTAATTTCTACAGCTGAAATCTATGTCCTCCAAATGGCAGGCTGAAATGTTATTGTGCACAAAATATGTCCAATAGCTCCCGGCGCTACTAAAATACTATTCAGTCTATGCACCCTTTTGCCCTTGGGATTGGAAACAGCCCTTAAGATGGAAAAATCAGAAATAGTCAATGGCATGGGGAAGCAGAAGGCAACAGGAAGCCACTGAATTAAAAACCCAAAGGGTATCCCAATCCTCTCAAATTACATGTAGAATGATGGCTTCTTCCTAGGTAAAATATTTCAGAGGTAAAATAGTCCCCATCCCCAAATTGGATCTCTGGGTGGAGACTGCTCAGAGAGGAGTCACCAGAATTGAAAGAATCATTCTACAGGTCGGAGCGTGGAATGTTAGAAGTCTGAATAGTGTAGGTAGATTAGAGGGAGACGGAATGACTTAAGCTTGATGTCATTGGGATTAGGGAGATGTAAGTGGAAGGATGCACAAGATTTCTGGTCCGGGGAACACAGGATAATTAGCACACAAGCTGTTAGGATTTGCCATGAACAAGAGAACAGGGGAATGGATGAGTTATTATGAATAGTTTAGTAACATGGTTATTTTGACGAGCGTAGAAACTGAGTCTGCTCCTAACACATTAATACAAGTGTATATACCAACATCACAGGAGGATGACGAGGCAATATAGAAAATATATGATGAAATTGAAAAATGAAACCAATATGTGAAGGGGGATGAAAATCTAATAATCATGGGTGATTGGAATGCAATAATTGGGGAAGGTAAAGAGGGGAATACTGTAGGAAGTTTTGGTCTAGAAGAAAGAAATAAGCAGATTGTTAGAATTTTGTGAAAAATATAAGCTAATAATGGAAAAAAAATACTAGATAAGAATATACACCTGGAAATGTCCATGAGTAGATATCAGCTAAATTATATCATGGTCAAACAAAGATTCAGGAATCAAGTTATGGTCTCTAAAGCATACACAGGAGCTGACAGATTGATAATTGTGAAGTGCAGGCTGAAATTCAAGAAAATAAAGAAGGAATACAGGCAGAAAAACTGAAAGTGAAGAAAGAAAAACAATCCATCATGGGAGAAAATTTTTCAGAGATGATAAATGTGGATCTAAGAAATAACTCTGAAAGGAATTCAACTGAGGATGAATGGAATGTATCGAAGAGATAAATAATCAAAGCTGGTAAAGAAATGTTAGGCATTAGGAAACAAGCTGTCTGTAAAGCTTGGATCACAGAAGAAATTTTGGAGTTGATGGATGAAAGGAGAAGGTACAAAAATGCTCAGGATGAAGCAGGAAGAGAGCAGTACAGACATTTTAGAAATCAAATAAATGGAAAATGCAGAAGAAAATTGGTTATAGGAAAAGTGCAAAGAAGTAGGAAAGGAAATAGTTGTAGGAGTGGTATATAGGAAGATCAAACAAGATTTTGGAGAAACGAAGAAAAGATGTATAAACATAAAGCTGCCGTTGGGAAACCTTTTTCAAACTCAGAAGACAGACCAAAGGAATACAAAAAGAAATTGTATGATGGCGATGATTTAAACAACAGTGTATTGGAAAAAGAGGGAGATGTCGATATTGATAGCTTAGGAGATCCTATTTTAACAACAGAATTTGACAGAGCATTGAAATATCTGAAATCAAATAAGGCAGTTGGAATTGATGAGATTCCTGCAGAAATTTCCTTGGGGAAAGAAGGAATCCAAAAATTATTCAAACTCATATAAAAAAAAAATATGAAACAGGAGAGATTCAAACTGATTTTAATAAAAAAAATATCATCTTCACATTTCTGCAGAAAGCACAAGCTGACAAATGCAAGAATTATCACACCCTAAGTCTAACAACAAATGCTTCAAAATTACTGACAAGGATAACATATAGAAGAATAGATAGGATAGTAGAAGAGATAGCAGGCGAAGATCAATTTAGGTTTAAGAAAAACTGTGGTACAACATAAGCAATTCTGGCTTTAAGATTAATACTTGAAGGGTGGATCAAGTAAAGCAAAGATACTTGTAAGGCATTTGCTGACTTAGAAAAACCTTTCAATAATGTTAGGTGAGACAAGAGGTACAAAATTTTAAAGAAGTGAGGTGTAAAATATCAAGATAGAAGAATACTTTATAAACTATATAAGAATCAAGTGGCTATAATAAAAGTAGAGAATCATGAGATAAATGCATCAGTTAAATGATGTGAGACAAGGTTGTAGTCTTGTCTCCATTAATCTTCAATTTTTACATAGAGGTAGCAATAAAGGAAGTAAAAGAAAAATTTAAATGTGACACAAGTGTTCTCGGAGGAAAAAAAAACAACAGTATGCTATGATTTGCTGATGACATTGTCCTGTTAGCAGAAGAGAGATTGAGAAGCTACTGAATGACATGAATAAAATACAGAAGGAAGATATTGACCAAATATAAACCAAAGAATGACAAAAGTGATGAAATGTAGTAGAAGTGATAGCAGTAATAGTGAACTAAATGTAAAAATAGGATTGGATGATGTAGAAGTAAATGAATTCTGTTGCTTAGGAAGTAAAATTATAACTGATGGCTGAAGCAGGAATGATGTTAAAAGCAAAATAACACAAGCAAAATGAGCTTCCGTGAAACAGAGAAATCTTTCAGTTTCAAATACTGATCTGAGACTTTGAAAGAAATTTTTAAAACTCTATATGTGGAGCACTTCATGGTAGTAACGTAGCAAAACCATAAAGAAAGATAATTGAAGCATTTGAAATGTGGTGCTATAGAATGAAGCTTAAAATTAAGTGGACAGACAAAGTACGAAATGAACATGTTTTGGAAATGATAGATGAGAAAAGAAGCTTGTGAAAGAGTCTTACAGAAAGAAGAGACAGGATGGTGGGTCCCATTCTACACATGCTGTTACTGGAGGGAACAGTCGAAGGAAACAACTGAAGAGGTAGACACAGATAAGAATACATGAAGCAGATAATTGAAGATGTAAGTAGTAAGGGGTATGATGAAATGAAGAGGTTAGCGCAAGATAGGAAGGGATGGAGTATTGCATCAAGCCAGTTGAGAGATTGATGACAGTTAAAAAAAAAAAATAAGGCAAAGTCACTGGAATGTAAAATATGAATAATCCTGAGCCAGAAACTATTTACCATGCCATAACACACAACTCAAAACCACCTGTAATCCTGTCTTTCTTGCCCAGGTCTTGTTTCCTGGTCTGGAATTCCATACACTGAATTCACAATTAACAAATCCTCTTCTTTTTTTTATGTTTCCCCACAACCTCCATTCCAATTGCAATGGTCAAAACTACCAATCATGTGGCTGTCTTGACCACAGGTTAGCTGCGCAAGCTCAGTCACATGTTTTTATTTTCTTTAAGAACAGCCTAGCCCAAAATATTAGGATAACAGTTAAAAGTTGAGTGAAGAGATGTATAATCAGTAGCAACTTCTTGACAGATACATAAGCATGACTTCATAAGTCATGATAACAAACTGTTTTTAATAACAAATAAGAAAATAATGCTAATTAGGGCACGGATGATTTAACAAATGTGACAGCAGTAAAACTGCACATAAACCTGGTGGGAGAGCTATAACATTTGGTTCCAAATTTCTGGAGGACATAGGTTCGATTCCTGATCCAGCCAGCCAGAAATCATTTCTCTTGCAGTTCCTCAAAATCACTCCAACTAAATGCCAGAGGAATCCTTCACTATGGCCAACTTCCTTCACCTTCCTTGTCCATAATCCCCTCATGGCATACTTTCAGTGAAGCATAACAGGAATATTGCAACAATTAAAAACACAAAACAAGTCTAACACAAATACACAATACTTTATACAATGATCAAATCAGGTGAGAGAGTGGACACAAACAGCAAACCTGGGATGAGAATCTGAAATTGGGATTTTCATACACAATACTGCCACAGCCCTTTGTCTTAAGCTTTGTGTTTACCTTCGCTACAAATGTGCCAATTAGTATAATTGTATCAATATGGTAAGATTGTGAAAAAAGGGTGCCCAATCAAAATTTCTGACATTATGACCTCATAACATGTTATTCAGCTAGGGAAGGATCTATACTTAAAAATTACAGGTACTTGTATTCATTTATGCCTACATGTTCCCACATTACCGTAACATCAATTGAAATCAATGGTTCCTTTCTCTATCCACATTTTTTAAATTATTTTTACTAACACAAAATGCATATATTTATGGTCTGTAACTATAAAAGATTATAGACAGTCCAGTCACATTAATGTGACCACCTCTCAAAAACCAGAATAACCACCTTTGGCAGAGCGGACCTCTGTGAGGCGTGCAGGAAGAGAGTCAATTAGGTTTCTGAAGGTGTTCACTGGGATGTTGAGCCATGCCAACTCCAGTGCCGTGGCCAGCTGCGCTAGATTACGCGGTTGAGGAACCATGGCGCGAACAACCCGATCGAGGTGGTCCCACAGATTCTTAAATCTGGTGAGTTTCCTGGCTAAGGGAGTAAGGTAAACTCATCCTGGTGCTCTTCGAACCACGCACATACACTGCGAGCTGTACGACACCTCGCATTGCCCTGCTGGTAGATGCCATCATTCTGAGGACAAATTATTCGCATGTAGGGGTGGACATGGTCCGCAAGGACAGATACGTACTTGTGCTGATCCATCGTGCCTTCCACAATGATGAGTTCACCCAGTGAATGCCAGGAAAACATTCCCCAAACCATAATGCTTCCTCCTCCACCCTGGATCCTTCCGGCAATTATTGCAGGGTGTTTGCTTTCAGACGTTTCACGCCGTATGCGCCAACGTCCATCTGCCGCCACTCTGTGGACATCCGGTTGAGGTACTGGTGTGCAAATTCCAGCCTTCGTCGTCGATGAACAGCAGTCAGCATAGGTGCATTAACCAGGCGTCTGCTGCTGAGGCCCATGCACCTGTTCGCTGAACCGTTGTTGAGGATACATACACTCTTGGTAGCCCCTTGGTTCATTTGGGCGGTCAGTTACTCAACAGTTGCATGTCTATTTGCCCGAACGCATCTCCGTAGCCTTCGTTCGCCTCTGTCATCTATAGCCCGTGGTGCACCACATGTTCCACGCCGCTGATTTTGAATAGTGCCATTTTGCCATGCACGGTATACTTTCACCACGGCGGCAAGTGAACAGTTCACAAAATTAACTGTTTCCGAAATGCTTCCACCCTTGGCCCGAAAGCCAATAATCATGCCCTTTTGGAAGTCGGGTAAATCACTACATTTCTGCATTACGCCAACAATTGAAATGCTTTCTGATGTCTTAGGACATCCTTTATATACATTCCACTGTAATGTGCTGCCACCTGCCTTCTGTGATTGGTTATTTCACGTTGACGTCGAAAGTAGGTGGTGGTCACATTAATGGGACTGGACTGTGTATAGACTGGACTGTGTATATTTAATGGAAGAACATTAAATGGCAAGGAAAGTGGTAAGCCAATTATTTTTACATATGGTTAATTTGAAGGTATTTAGGATCTTTTATAATCTACAGTATGAAGTGGACATATAATTAATAATTACTACAAAGACTCTCAGGCACATTTTGTTTGTTTATTTGATTTATATCTCACAGAAGAATAATTATTGAGGTGTCATTTACATAGGCTCAATATTTCAGTCCCCTATACTTTTTAAAAAAAAAAAAAAAAAAAAAAAAAAATAAACTATTTTAACTCATACCTTCCAATTTTTAAAAATTTGAAACTGATTAAATGAAATATACAACTGCAAGGAAAAACTGATCCCATGTAATATTAATATTATCCATTGGGAAAAACTTACCTTTATTGTGAAATTCAGCATAAGACAGTCAGGATACTCTTCAGCCAACCTGTAGATTAATGAACGCCAGGTAGGATGCTCTATCATCTCTGTCAACCAAGCTGGTGTCTGTAAATACAAAATTAGGCTCTCCTTACACAACATAATAAAAGTGTTATGGGTTTGATGGGAGGCAACCAGTGCTGATCATAAGGTCTGAATAGAATACAGGCAGAAACAATCACTTGACACAAACAATGGTAAGATGATGCCAATTAATAAAAACACCCGAGTCTGGAGTATTTATGTGATTCTGTAAATCTCTGCTATCCTGCTGTTATTTGTGATATACTACAAATAATTAACTATTTCAAGGGGACAGAGTATCAAAGGGCAAAGTGTAGTGAGAAAAAGCTGTAGAAATAATAGTGTTAATTAAATATACCCACTTCTCCTTCTTCATTAAATATGGTGTCTGCTTTCTTTGGATCAAAAGTTTTCAGTATCATATCTTTTAAGTGGTTTTCCACCATTGCTTGAACATCTGGCACCTGCACGCCTATAACAAAATTACAAAAAAGGTTTACCATCTGTTATGTGTAAACTTATAGTTAAAAACAAGTTATAATTAATGAAATAAATATGCAGTTTCAAAATTCATATTGTCAGATCATTTTTCATTATTTTTTTCTGTGCCTGATTTAATTTATAAAAACTAATTTTGAGTGAACACAACTATATTTTATTAACATATAACTTCAATTATTCCATTTGTCATCTTCATATTAGCATTTCTATAAGCTCACATATTTACTAATGCAGAAATTATCCCAAACATCTGGGAAATTGACAAGTATTGGAATGTTTGAATAGACTGCAATCATAGAAAACAATTATTCAGCCTGCATCTAAGAATTTATTTTTATGATACCCCACAGTTAGGACAGCATTCTGGAGCTGGATTAAAACAGAAAATAAAACATGGGAAATTTTATATATTTTTTAATAAACATTTTCAACCATGTTAACAGGAAGTGATGGATTTAAAAGTTTCTTTTAAGAGTAATAACATTACATACATAGAATGTTAAAGGCAATATGTTCAATGCCAGTACCATAAATTCTCATTGCACTAATTCGTAAATTTTAAGAAGATATTTAAAAATTATACTGTATGTGTCAACATCATCATCATTGGGGGCCATCACTCAAAAACAATCATCGTTATCCATGCAGTACTATAACAAATAACGAAGGGCACCAATGCAACAGAGTCTGTTGCAAAAATATTTTGACTAGCTAAGGAATTATGGATCACTCGAGTTAATTTTTAAGGATAGTTAATAGATAAAAAAATGTATGTTTAACAATAAACAAATGCATGATGTATAAGAAGTTCTGTGCCATTGAAAAAATATGTATAGCCATCCTCCAGCCCTCAAATCTGAGACAGACCTTTACTAATCTTCCCTTATGCCACCACTCCCTTATATTACATTCTCACTTTTCCTTTCCTCACCTGTAGGAGCCACTTACTAGTGTTTAGGTTTCTATTGTTGTTTTTATATACGCTATGTGATCGTAAATATCTGGTCACCTGTCTGAAACTGCACTTAGACTTTACCCTTGTGACTTTCCTTATTATTGGCTATTAATATGGGACTGGTACATCCTTTGTCTTTATGACAGCTTTAATTCTCCTTGGGAGACTTTCAATGAGGTGTCTGAATGTTTTTGGATGAATGGCAACACATGCTTCCTCAAGAGCCGAAGACAGAGAAGCTAGTGTTCTTGGATGTTGGGTTCTTGAGTGAAGTCAGCATTCTAACTCATCCCAAAGGTGTTCCCACTGGTTAAGACTTTGGGCAGACCAGTTCATATCAGAAATGTCATTTCCCACAAACCATTGTCTCACAGCTGCAGATTTATAACAGGGTGCACTGTCATGCTGATACAATCAATTATCTTCTCTGGACTGGTCCTCTACCATACACAGTACACAGTGATTTAAAATGTGTTCATAACCTTCTGCATTTAAGGTTTTCTTAAGAGCAATAAGGGGCATGTTACAAACATGAAAAATATCCCATACCATATCAGCACCTCATCAGTACTTCACTGTTGACACTACACATAATGGCAGGTAACATTCTCCACACATTAGCCAAACCCAAACCCTTCCACTGGATAGCCACAAGGTATATTGTGATTCAACATGACAAATCACTCATTTACAGCGATCCACTGTCCATTGGTGTAGTTCTTCATACCACCTTGAGTGTCGCTTACAACAGAAATGTATGGATTATGAGCAACAGCTCAACTTTGTATCTCAATCTTTTTAACTCTGTGTAATGCAACAGGGTTATGAAGGAGGAAGTGATGCATGGTTTGGCATAGATTAATATTAAGTATGGTAATAACTTTAAAGGACGAAAACAATTAAACAATTAGAGAACTGTAAATATAGCAGTAGGGATAAATTAAGAACAGTACCTTAGAATATAGGGAGTTAACACAGTAGGATAATAAAAAGCCATGGATAAAGATATTTTAAAAAGAAAGCACAAGCAGTGGCCATTGATGGATTTGGTGAGGTGAAGCTGTGACGTCACCCACGAGACTGTCTGGCACCTAGACCCAACTGTAATCGCCAAACTTAAGAAAATGAAATATTACCTGTTGAACGGGAGCAAGAGACTTAACTCTCTGCTGTTTGTATATCAGCACCCAAAAGCCAAAGCTGCTATGTCAAGCTCCCTCAGAATTGTTTGTCGAGGCTGGTATCTCTGACTACAGTTGGCCGGTATTGAAACACGACCATTGCTGCCCGCTCTTGGAGTCCTTTTAGACGAGAATGTTTAAAAAGGCTTCCCAAAACAAGCACTGTCTCAGTGTGGACCAGTCAATTTGTTCAGTTTTCATCTTCGCAGGACGTACGGTTCTGCCTGCAATGTGCTCCAATGTGCCAAGATCACAACCAAGCCATGCAAAAAGTAAGATAATTTGTTCTGTCTTTCTTTTCTTTCTCTCTCTCTCTCTCTCACGCGCGCGCGCGCACACACACACGCACACACACACACACACACACACACACACACACACATCCTGTGTATTAATATTCTCTCATATGCTGTATGTATTGTGCAGAAGATGAGGTATGTCTCTGTGAAGACAATTAATGAAATCCATCAATGGCAGAATAAAATTTAAGCCACTTTAAAGTAATGAATAATAAATCTGTGAAGATTATATTGGTTCATTGATATTTCCATGCTAGTTGTGATAATAAATGAGAAACATGCTTTAATACTAGATTTTAATGTAATTCTTTCCCGGTCTTAACAGTGTGCTAAGATTTCTTAAGTGTGTAATGGTTCTAAGAAGCAACCTTTGGTGAATGAAGTCTGTTAAATAGTAATGACACACAAAACAGAATAAAGAGAATAAATGGGGAGGAAAGGAAAAGATAGACACAATAAGGGTGAGGTTACATCCAAATGCACAATCATTGCATTGGCTGGACAGCTGATAGCACTTTGGTATTCATGAGTGATTCCTTCCATTGATTTCTCGTAATTGTTTTAAAGCCACCTTCCACTATGCTTGACAGTCCCTCATCTGGTCTCTCTCATCTTGGTTTAGTTGGGGTAATTTCTTTGTGTTTCACTTCACAATCATGTCGCTAACAGTTGGCGTGGGAAGCTTTAGAGGGTTCAAATGTACTTGATAGATTTGTTACCCAGGTGACATCAGATAACTACTCCGTGTTTAAGTCACAGAGCACTCACCCACTCAATTTGCTGCTACTGTTTCTCTACTGTCAACATAATACTCTCCAATTCCTTTTATACTGCCAGATCCATCTATCAAGATATCTAGAATTCAAAGCTACATTACATAGGAAACTTGGATACTTTTGATTAGATAGTGTATACAGGGTTATTACATACTACTGCCAGGTTTTCAAAACAAAACAAAATCAGTGTCTGTAGTACAGTTGAGATTGAATTTAGAACCTTGATTTTTTATGTAGCAAAACTTACAAACCAATTGCCCCCATGTATTACAACTACTTTGTGTGTGTGCCTTTGTCACTCTGGCATAGATCTAGAACAGGGGTGGCCAACCCAAATGATCTTGCGGGCCACTTTAGAAGTGCATCATAACTCCGCGGGCCGCATATAAAATTATATGTCAAAATTAGATACTTTTTTTTGGAGTGAAACATTAAAACATGAGTTATTATTGAGTTTACTATTATTTTTACATGTTAACATAGATAATACAGGAATAATGATACTTAACGCACATTGTAAAGAAATAAATAACACTAAAAATGAAATATAAAAATTATTTTGTAAAAGTGTGATGAATCTCGCGGGCCAGAAAAATATTCACTGGTTGGCCACCCCTGATCTAGAAGGTAGTCATTTTTCCCCATACACAATGCAGCATGTCATCAGTGTAGTTTCAAAATGCTGCTCTGACACATGCTTTCAGGTCAATTCAGCATCTAATCAACCCCCCTCTCAGGAACACAAACTAGTAGTTCTACCCTATGTAAGTGGCGTTACTGACAGAATTGAAAAGCTATTGAAAAAAGTTGATGCAACCGGTCTACAAAGTGCACAGCAAGGTCAGTAACCAGCTTGTCAAGGTGAAGGACAAGCTGCCCCATTACAAGTTGCCAGCATCTATGAGATTCTGTGGTCCTGTGGCCGGGTGTACATAGGAGAGACAGGGCACACTATAGGGGACAGGCTGCATGAGCACATCTGCAATTATAAATCCAATTACATCGAGAAATCTTCCATTGGATGGCATGCAGACGAAACTAATCTGCCATAAATTTCGAAAAATCACCGACAGTGCGTGAAGAAAAATGGTGGCCAGGAGGGTGAAGGAGGCGTTGGAAATTGCCAAACAGCCAAACAACATAAATGAAGACAAGCTTAAACTACATGACACCTGGTTCTCACTATTGCGGACAGAGCAGGTCATGTGTCACCTCCAACCAAACTGTGCCACGCCACACCAGGGCAACAAAATACATAACGGTTCAGACATTCTGACTGGCCGGGTAAACCAAACTCTCTTGACAGGTTACAGGCCTCGACTATATAACAGCACTACACACTGATTGAAGACGTAGTTCTGCCCTGGAAGAGCACACACGGATGGTCGAAACGTCAGCTACATGAGTCATGACACGGTGTCACCCGAACAGCCAAGAATCAACTGACTCTGGCAGCGGAAGCCTACGACTACTTCCCATTATTATATTGTTACCTATAGATACATTATACATCTGGGTAGGAGAATAACCATCACTCGCCAAAAGCAGAAGATTGCTGCAGCGCTGAAACACGGAAAAACACGTACATACACAGAGCATTGAAATTTTCGGGCTCATATCCCTACTTCAACAACAGAGTGAGCTCACTGCCTGATGGAGGCTGGCAAGTAACTGGGGATTCAGGTCATTGGCCGGCAACTCATGGTAGAGGAAAATCAACATGACTGGAAGTATGGGTGGTATTTGAAATGCGTAAACCCAAAAATTATGAAACTTACCAAGTAACAGACAAACAGAAAAAGTTTGCAGAAAATGTCAACCAGTAAAATTTTCTTTTATATTAATATAAAACATATACATACAAAAATATTTAAAAAAAATTTAAAAATTGTATTAACACACTAATCAAAGATCAGCTCTGATGAGCAGTGTTTCTATGTGAAGAGATAGAGGATGTGGTGAATAGGTAATACAGAAAGAAGATTGATGGGTATTATCTTAAATTAAGACCTGGCAGCTTAGGGTGCCCAATTTATACTGGCAAGCCAGTTTCTGAGTTCAGAAAATCTACTTTTGTCTGAGAGGACTCTGAGGGTATGGATGGTGAACCAAGATGTTGTTGTTGTTGTTCGGGATTTAGAGCGTGTCAACATCGAGGTTATTAGCGCCCTAACTAATACCTGGCGTGACAACGTGGCGAAATTGCCGTCTCCGTAGCCGACTGTAGAGAGGTCGGCGACGGAGACAGCACAATAAAAATACTAAAATTCTGACACACGTACCGTCTGCATGGCCGGCTGTAAGGAGATCGGCCACACAGACGGCAAAATAAAACTTGAAACTAAAACTATGGCTGTAGAAAGGCCACAAATTTTTTTTAAAAAAACAACACATATATTGACTGGTTGGTTGTAAAAGGGCCAACCAGTTTAAAACAACCCACTAACCGGCTGGCTGTAAAAGGGCCAGCCAAATTAACAGGGATACAAGTAAAAAAAGTACACGGATTGGTGGTTGTAAAAGGCCACCAATCCGTGAACCAAGAATTGAAACTGTTGGTATCATGCATGATGACAGTATAAGATAACGGGGTGATCAGGGTTCAGAGTAAATATTAAATATCATTTGTTTATTTCCGTTCATTCTGATGGGCTATGGTCACAGGTCATTTGGTATATTAGGTGTGAGGATACCCATGTGACAAGTCCTATTATCAGGAAGCTTTCTCCAGATTCTGGGTTGGTGAAAGTGGTAGAAGCTGGTAGTGGGATCTGTTACAAGGAAATGGGCCTAGGGGAGGTCGTGTAAGACAGAGAGGCCCATGTTTTTCGTGGGTAATTGCAAGATAACAGAGCTTGGGAAATGTTATTGGAATACAGTGTGAGGGCCTGTTAAACACCAAGTACCTCCCATGAATGCCAATTCAGTGAGGTAGGGAACATTTGATTTGATAAGGATGGCAGTTGTCATAATGAGGGTGCTGTCATAGAATGGTCAGTTTGGTATGGACAGTTGAGCTGAGGTGGTCATTCAAGAGGGATAAATTCACATCTAGGAAGGTGGTAGTGTGTGGGAATAGATCCATATGAATTTCAGGATGTTGAAGTTATTGAGACTATTAAGGAAACTGAGATGGTTGTTTTCCCCATGGTTCATATTATATGTCAACGTCAAAATGTCGTCTATGAATCTGAGACACAAGAGAGGTTTCTGGTGGACCTTATCCAGGAGTGACTGTATAAGGAACTTAACTGCTCACGGGGTTATGATAAACAGTTAATCACCTAAACTCCAACCGTGTTACTCATGTGCCTTTGTATGTTAGCTTGTTCTAAAGTTCTTTCAGCTGCCACCCAATTTGATTAAACCCCAAATTACAAAAGGTAAGGTTCACATATTAATAAAAGTCACTGCAGCTAAGTTAAAGTTCAAAGTGTCACTATATTCTCAATAAAAATTGTACAAGTCCGAACAATCGATAGACTATTGGAAAATCTTCACCAAGTTCGTTGACTGCAAGTTATGAAAAGTAATCAAACCAGACCAAACCCTGTTATAAAAATTTAAAAGTCACATGGAAATTATCTTAAACTGTTCTACTATCCTACAAAAATTTTAAGTTGGCTGCCTCCGCACATGCATCACCACTCCGCAGTTCCTGCTTTAAAGTGCTACACAAACGGACAACCTCTCCGCTCCAGTGATCACCAGCAAAAGGCATCATGTAGTTCTCAGCGGTTGTATAAATAGCCTGGCGCAAACTCTTGCTGGTCCAAAGGTCAACTGGTTTAAAACTATGTATTCATGTGCCAATCTTACACAATCATTTTTCATTTTTGCCTCCCAATAAACTCCTATCGTTCTGAAATTTTGCCAGTAGCTAGGATTTTAAGTAAATGTAAATTTTGATCCTTAGTTGTAAAAAATCATTTTCTGTCTGACTCAAAACTGCCTCTAATTTCTACAATTTTATAGCTATGAGGCTCAGACACCTTTTAATTTACTTCTAATTAAATTTTCTTTCATTTGATACTAAGCAAGCCATATTTATTCTTCTAACAGAAAAATATGAATTATGACACAATTGACAATTTTCAACCCGGCTAATAACTTTCTGATTACTTTGAAACCTACTTTAAATGATTCTACACGTTCTCAAATGCTTGTAGAACTATTTTTAAAGTCGTTACCTGTTTTCCCCGATTTACTATTAATTTCCAAAGTGAACGCTATTTTGACTGATGCAACATGGAAAATTAGTTCGTTCAGACATGTTTAAAAAATCTCTACTTTGTTTCATACCGATCAAAATATTGCATATCTCTCAATTAGACTTACTGGAAACTGATTGTAATAAATTATAGTGTATTCTAAATATGTTCCCCCCTCCCCCTCCTTGAATTTACATGTATTATCAAATTGATTAATTTTTCTTTGTGCCATGTGTCTGAGGTTACTATACAACGCTTGAAAAACAACCTTTACTCTGTACTGAGCTTTCCCAAACTTGTTTATATTATGATAGCAAAAATTATTTTTCTTTCTTGCTATAAGTTGACTTTCTATATCTTTCCAAAATACGACTCCTCGATTTTACAATATTTAATTAGCAAAAGAAAAATGGCTACAAGAAAAGTGTGAAGAAGTAGAAAAGGAAATGGTCATAGGAAAAGTAGATGTTGCATATAGAAAGATCAAAACAGAATTTTAGAGAAATGAAGAAAAGAGGTATGAACATTAAAAATGCCGATGGGAAACCTCTTTTAAGCTCAGAAGATAGAGCTAATCGATGGAAGGAATACACTGAGAAACTGTATGTTGGGGATGACTTGAACAATAGTGTATTGGAAAAGGAAGGTGATGTCGACATTGATGACTTAGGATATCCTGTTTTGAGGACCGAATTTAATAAAGCTCTGAATGACTTGAAAGCAAATAATGCAGTTGGAACTGATGAGATCCTTGTAGAACTTCTTAAATCTCTAGGAGAGGGAGGAATCAAAAGATTATTCAAGCTGATATCAAAAAGTTATGAAACAGGAGAAATTCCAACTGATTTTAATTAAAATATAATCTTCGCACTTCCAAAGAAAGCACAAGCCCACAAATGTGAGAATTATCACACCATTAGTCTAACATCACATGCTTCAAAATTACTGACCAGAATAATATACAGCAGTATGGAAAGGGTAGTAGAAGAGATAGTAGGTGAAGATCAGTTTGGGTTTAAGAAAAATCGCGGTATAAGGGAAGCAATTCTGTCTCTAAGATTAATACTTGAAGGGCGGATCAAGAAAAACAAAGATACTTTTATGGCATTTGTTGATTTAGAAAAAGCTATGATGGGACAAGATGTTCAAAATGTTAAAGAAGTCAGGTCTAAAGTATTGAGATAGAAGAATACTCTATAAACTATATAAGAATCAAATGGCTGTAATAAAAGTAGAGAATCAAGAGAGACATGCATCAGTTAAAAAGGGTGTGAAACAAGGTTGTAGTCTATCCCTGTTAATATTCAACTTGTATGTAGAAGAAGCAATGAAGAAAGTCAAAGAAAAATTTCCATTTGGCATAAGTTTTCAGAGAGGTAAAATCAGTATGCTATGATTTGCTGATGACATTGTCTAGTTAGCAGAGAGGGCTGAGGATATTGAGAAGTTATTGAATGGCATGAACAAAATACTCAAGGAAGATTTTGGACTGAATATAGATCAAAGTAAGACAAAAGTGATTAAATGATACCAATACTAGCAGATTAAATATAAAAATAGGATCGGATGCAATAGGAGAAGTGAGTGAGTTCTGTTACTTGGGAAGCAAAATTACAACCGATGGCCGAAGCAGGAACGATGTGAAAAGCAGAATAGCACTAGCAAAAAGAGCTTTCATGAAAAAGAGAAACCATTTAGTTTCAAATATTGATCTAGGAATTAGAAAGAACTTTTTAAAACTCTATGTATGGAGCACAGCACTTTACGGTAGCGAAACATGGGCTTTAGGAATACCAGAAAGAAAGAAACTTGAAGCATTTGAAATGTGGTGCTACAGAAGAATGCTGAAAATTAGATGGACAGACAAAGTAAGAAATGAAAGAGTTTTGGAAATGATGGGTGAGAAAAGAAGTTTATGGAAGAAGCTTACAGGAAGAAGAGACAGGCTGGTAGGTCATATTTTGAGACATGCTGGATTGGTTAATTTGTTAGTGGAGGGAACAGTCGAAGGTAAGAACTGTAGAGGAAGACAAAGATTAGAATATATGAAGCAGATAATTGAGGACGTGGGTTGTAAGGGGTATGTAGAAATGAAGAGGTTAGCACAGGATAGGAAGGGATAGAGGATTGCATCAAACCAGTCGAAAGACTGATGACAGCAAAAAAAAAAATTACATGTTAAATTACCCTTCCAGCTTTAAGTTTTTAAAGTATGCTTTCCTCGCTACAAGGTTTATCATCTTTTGACTGTTTATTATCCTGAATATCTCTCAAAGTGAAGCAAATATTAACTTTAGCGAAATTATACCGAAACCAAATATTACATATGCAGATCTTATGTTCAGTCCTTCTACAGCTGTTTAGATAGATTTGTTTAAACTTGATTTATTGCCTGAATTAACTGTTTAATTTAATTTATTTCCCAAATCAACTGCTTAAATGATTCTAAAGCTGGGGTGTCATGTTGTTCAACTTAGCACGCTATTCTGAAATAAATTAAGTCACGCAATTTACAAAATTCTAGGTTAGCTTACAACTGTTCTCATGGCAGTGCCACAAATCTGATGGTAAATGTATATAAACAACATTTCTACAATTTTATTATACAATATAGATAAATGAAATATGAAGTAACATTTTTTTAACTTTATTTTTCTCATTATGGCCAGCTATGAAACAGGTTATTTATTAACTATTAATTTCTGTTTAATAATTTGGTCCTCAAACTGATTGAGAGACAAAATGATAATTTGGTCCTCAAACTAGGAAATGTTTAGATCATTAGGTTGTTTGTGAAAGCCAAAAACTTCATACTTTCTACTGCAATTCTACTTTCCACCTTCTCCATTATCTCTTTCATAATAACGATGGAAAGTAAAGGTGAGAAGGCACTTACTTGCTTTATCCAATTTCTTTTCTCTCCTACTAATTTAATATAGCTCACACTTTCCTGATACAATTCCTTCAATTTATATGCAACATTTAATATCTTAAATATTAATTAGAAAATTAAGAACATTAAAAGTTTTACTATGCAGTCTGTTGGAATGTACAAAATTCTTTTCAAAATATCAGCCATTTCTATAAAATATACCACCCAATTTAATACTGTGACCAATTATTTAAATTATCTGAATTCAGCTGAATTTATAGTACAACCTAATGAAGGAAATAAGAAATAATTAAATTAAATTGCAAATGGAGAAATAATTCCATTCGTGCAAACATATTAGCTGGATTCAAAACATTATGTTAAAAAATAACAAATACAATATGAAATGTAAAACTACACTATTAATCACCAGCAAGCTCTACAAGTAGTTCCTGATTTTTTTCCTTACCTGCAAGAATCAGCCACTCAGCAAGCAAATTTGCCATCTGAGCCACAGCATTATAGTTATGTGAAAGCAATTCGATCACTTGCTCTGGATTTCCACCAGCTTGAAAGTACCTGATAAGAAAACAATAAACCCATAACTCTTTTTGTTGAAACAAATTACAAATGTCCAAAATGAAAGTTCACAAGAAAAAGAATAACTGAATCACTTCTAAAAGAAATCTCTCTCACGATAGAGAATAAAATTCCAAATAATTCTGATGACAAACTAAATTTCAAACCAATCACAACTGCATTGAATTTATGAAAATGTAATGAGGAATATTTAAATCATAATGGCAAAAATTTTATGCTTATAGTAATTAATGAGGATAGGAAGACAGCAGAGGTTCAGTAATAAATGTGTATTTTGCGCCAATGCCATCCACTCCAACTCCTCCACAGAAGATGTGGAAACCTCACATACTTATTAGCCAATTCCCTTGAGACTATTGCTTACATGCATCCACACTTTAATCTAGGCGCAAATGAGATCACAATAATAAATACCAGGAAGGTATTTCTTACCAAAAACCATAATTACTAATTGGATACAAGAGCCACTTCACCTAGCAGATCAAACTAAAAACAGCAGATGGGATTTAGCAAGTAGATATGGTCAATATAAAGACAATCCTCTCATCGTATTCTCAGAAAATCCTTTAATCCCCTTGCATGTAAGCTAAGCGAAATCTTATTAATATTCCACACATACAGATTCATTTCCTTCGCCTATACATTTCACGTAAATGTCTTAGTTGATTACTCCTGATCCTCATATTTTCACTTCCCCAACCAGCATGGAGACAATTTAATCCCTTCAGCCAATCTGTTGGATTCATACTTCCTCCAGACCTCACAGCTACTACAGCCCAGTCAGACCTCAACCTGTAGCATGTCACAGAAGATTTCTTGTACTTTCTATAAGAGATCTGACAAAAGTTTAACAACCAATGATCTTAGAGCTCACTACTGACCCTTCATTAAATTTTTTATGTTATTATTCATTCCCCATCCAAAATTGTAATGTATTTTATCATCTTTGAAGAAACGAGATTGGAATATTACTTTTATTCTGCACAAAAGCAAGAAATTTGTAGGTTTTTTTTTTAACTAGTATTAAATATACCTCTTCAGCTGAGTAAAAATTCCTGGTTCCATTATGTAGTCCCGAGTTCTGAATTTTTCCAAACATTCTTTAAGTACTTCTTGCGGATTTTCAACAACTTCTTCCCCATTGTCCGACTGAAAAAAAAAAGAAGAAGAATCAAGTGACATAACAGATAATTTTCATTATAACATTTCAAGTTTTCACAAAATCAAATTTAGTGATAATTTACCTCTGCATCACCTCCGTCAGCTTCCCACTCCTTGTTTTCCTCAAATCTTTGCTCCATGGTGTAATTATGCACAGCAGTCACCTGTTAAATTGTCAAATTTGCTTAAATAACTAAAGATGCCTACTTGTGTAAAAATTTTAAAAGAGCATGGACTTTCAGAAAAAGTTCATGCATATTTTTATTTGTATGATCATACAATCCAATTCAAATACACTCTTTTTTTCTAAATCAAGCAGAGAGATGTATTTATTTAAATTCTCTACCTTAGAGTATGTCTTTTCATTATAACCTGTGTTCATTAAAGAAGTATTCAAAATTTTATGATAAAATCACTCATACTGTTGAACGTTTTTTAACAACTTTAACATCGCTTGAGTTTGTAAAAGATTGTGCTGTTTATACTAATTTTGTAGTCATATGTAGGGTTAATTTTTTACTGGTTTAGAGAGACATGCAGGATTTGTATACAAATAGCATGTAATCACTCATTGGAGTCTAGGTATTAGTGGGTAGTGTAACAAAATTGCTTTGGGACATTATACATTTTGTGCATGATTCTCAAGACTGAATGGGTGCAAAATTCATGAGAGGCTAGTAGGCAAGTGAGGGCACGAGTTTTTTGCAATCAATGTTAGAGCTTCTTTCATAGAAGAAACCAAAGTGGCAATGATATATGTGAGGATCGTATGTAGTTTTCAAGTTGGCAATATTGCTTTAGACAAAGATATTCGTGTGAATCTCAGTTGGTGGGATATATGCAAGATATTTCAGATGAAATGGACAAGGAAGGCCAAATTGATAGTGTAGCACTAGATCTTTCAAAAGGCTTTTGGCAGAGTGAGCCGTAAAATGGTAGTAAATAAGATAAAAACTATTGGAATGGATGAGAAAGTGATTTGCTGCTTAGAAGAATTTTTAAAAGGTAGAAAACAAAAATTTAGGGGAGGAAATGCAGTACCAAAAGAAGTGGAAGTAAAAATAGGAGTGCCACAGGGTAGCAAATTGGGACCATTGCTAAATGAATGATTATGTTAATGGTTTATCATCAGAAATTATACGGTTTGCAGATGACATAATAGAAGGATAAAAATGCTAGTGGACTGTAAATGGGACAGGATATCTAGTTGAGTTGTTAAACATGGGATGAAAATAAATGCAAAGAAGAGTCAGCTTACTAGATACACAGATAAAAACTAAAGGTTGATTATGATTATAAGGTGGGGAAAGAATTGTTTGTCGAAGACTTGAAATGTATCTTGGCATTATGTTTGATAACAAGCTTAAATGGGCAGGACACATTGGACAAGTAGTAGGAAAAGATTTCAAAATTCTGCATTTGTTGGAGAGAGTTATGAGGCGATGTACGAGAGAAGTTGGGTTACAAAACTTTGGTCAGACCATTGCTTAAATATGGTGGTGTAGTTTGGGACCCACACTTTGGTTATCAAATACAGGAGTTGGAGGGTGTGCAAAGAAGAGCAGCTAGATTTGTTTGTGCAAATTATCGCAAGACCCAGTCAGTAATTGATATGATAAAGGAGCTGGATTGGGAGTCATTGGAGAAAAGGAGGAGGGTGAGGAGAGTGTTGGGAATATACTGTAGGGCATATGTTGGTGATGAGAGCTTGGAGTGATATTGGTCAAAGAATTAGGAATAGTGCCTGGAAGCGGAAAGACGACCATGACCACAAGCTGGCACTCGATTTCAGGCATAAGGGAGTGGGAAAATTTTCTTTTGTTGGTAAGGTTGTCAGGGATTGGAATAAGAAATGATGAATAATTTATTAAAATGTTAAAAGAATAGAAAAAGATGAGACCAATCATAGTATCCCTGATAATATAGGATTTGCTTTAGAAAAAAAAAAGAATTAGTTCTTGTAGCAGGAGAAAAAGCTAAAAGTCATTCCAGCCCAGATGTTACATGAAATAAGTTAATTGAATAGGTTAATAGTGGTGGACAGGGGGTGGGATGTCAAGTGTGAGATGGCAATATTAAATAGGGAAAATGGGAAATAGGTCTGACATTAGTATAACAATGGGGGGGGGGGGGAACAAGCATGCACATGAAATAGGTGAGGTACAGCTAATCATTACAAGCGCATCTAAGGTAGCAATAGTTACAAAGAATACAAAAAGATAGGGCTTACTGACAGATAGTAACCTAAAAACAGTATGGTACAGAAATAGTATAATAATCATGTAACAGTGAGGGTATCACAAAGCAAAATAATGTATTTCTACCAGTGCATTTGCGAGTTAACAACCAGAAAGCTAATATATATGATGTAGTATGTGGCATGTTTGTATGGCTGATCATAAGAGTATTAACATATTTAATAATGAGTAAGTTGGCTAACCTGTAAGATTAATCTGAATGTAATCATTATCACTGGTTTAACAAGGATAAAATAGTAAAAATGGTACAGCTGTAAGCAACAACAAAAAGGACCAAAGTCTTTCTCGACGTTGAAAATGGATGTAGTCTTCTCGGGAGACTAGCCGAGTAATTAAGGTGTTTCCACACAATATTTCGGTGATCTTAGTCTATGTCACCATCTTCTTTTAATTACTAGGCTAGTTTCCTGAGAAGACTACATCCAACAAAAAAGGACATTTGAGTTTTTAAAAAGATTTAAAATATTTTATGTAGCCATAAGTACTGAAATAAATGTTAAATAGTAAAAACATTAAATGAATTATTAATGAGAAGTGTTCAAGAAAAGTGCCAAAAAGTATTTTAAACAGTGAAGTAAACTCTATTCAAGACAATGATGATTTATTATAAGAAGCAGAGAGGGAGAGCTAAATCAAAATGGACTTATATAAGAGGGGGTACCAAAAAAATTAATTATTTTTTAAAAGCTACATACTTCCAATTAAAAAAAAAAAAAAAAACAAATTTACCCCCTTCAAAATACTCTCCATTACAACTAATACATTTGTCCCACCAATGCTTTCATTGTTCGAAACAGTTTCTGTAGTCCTCTTTAGAAATGGCCGACTGCTCCTCCGTCGTTTTTTTCTTGACCTCTTCAATGTTGTCAAATTGGTGTTCTTTCATATCCCCCTTTTCATGTGTGGAAATAAGAAAAATTCACACGGTGCCAGGTCAGGTGAGTAAGGTGAGTGGGGCAGCAGAAACATGCCATTTTTAGCCAAAAACTGCCTCACAGAGACAGCTGTGTGTGCAGGTGCATTGTCGTGATGGAAGAACCAGTCTCCTGTATGCTACAGATCGGATCTTTTTTGACGAACACTATTCCATAATCTTCTTAAAATTTCCAAATAAAAGGTCTGATGTGGGGGAACAAACTCTGAATGAACTATGCCCTTGGCATCAGAAAAGAATTGTTTTGATGTTTGATTTGACTTGATGACTTTTTCGGTCAGGGTGACAATTATATCTTCCATTGGCTTGACTGTTGCTTTGTTTCTGGGTCGAAGCCATAGCACCATGACTCACCAACAGTAATAACCTTTGGCAGAAAATCTGGATCAGTTTCAAGCTGTTGTTTCAAAGCATGACATGTTTCAACTAGGTGTTCTTTTTGATTACCAGCCACAGCCCGAGGAACAAACTTGGCAGCAACCATTTTCATTCCCAAATCTTCAGTTAAAATTCACTGAACCAAGCTCCAAGATAACCCACTAATCTCTGACAGTTGTTCAATTGTCTGCTGATGGACTGAGAACACTAGCTCTTAAATTTTTTTCAACATTTTCATCGATTCAGGCAGTTGACGGACATCCAGAACGAGGTTTGTCATCAATCAACATGTTGCCATTTTTGAACTGAGCAAACCACTCGTACAATTGAGTTTTTCCCGTAGCGTCATCTTTGTAAGCTGTTTTCAACATCAAAACAGATTCAGCAGCATTCTTACATAGTAGAAAACAAAATTTCACAGCTGAATGTTGTTCACTTAAACTTGCCATCATCAAAAATGAAACAATAACAAAAAAGTGCTAGCAAAAACAATCACTGCATATTAACAGAACAAACCAGGTTGACAACACATGTGGCACTGAACTCACAATGAGTTGTGCTATAAGCAGCTAGCGGCAGAAATATGTACTACACAAGCTCCGCCCATGAATGCTATTCCGGTTATTTTTGGGTACCCCTTCGTTCATCAATAACACAGACCTGTGTGCATTATGGACATGGCATCAAGGACCCTCTCACAAATGGTGGGAGTGTTATGAACAATTTTTCAGCATTTGGGATCTAATGGAGATGCAGAAGCCACAAGTAGTTACAATGACTGAGAATCAGCTAAAGGAAGCATTGTAAAATAACAAGGTTTCCCCATGGGTCAAAGAGTTTACAGCAAAACAGCGACTAGGAGTCTATAAAGTTTTTATACAGGTTGGTAATTTGGTGGTCTTTAGCTCTGGAATTGTCGAGAAATTTTACAGAACACTTCAGTATTCGAGAGGTAAGAAATGGTACAGTAAGAAGGAAATAAAGATTGGGGGACAAAACTTATGTTCCAAGATTATCAGAACTGACATACAGTAATAGGGAGGTGAAGAGATTATTGAGGAAGTAACAAATATAAGAATATACATGAATCAATTAAACATGGAGTTTATAGTAGCAAACAGTGGAGCACTGTGGGCTATGAGTATTGAGCAACAAAAGGAGCTTTTAAGTCAAACATATATAAATAGCAATTTCTGCAGCTATATTATTTAAATGGTGTGAAGAGACAACATTCAAATATGGCTGAGGAAAAACGATTAAGATTATGTGGAAAAGACAAAAACATTATGCAACTGGTTTAGTAAGGCCAGTAAAATTGCACAGTGCCGCAACGGAAAATACTATAGCAGGAGCTTATGAATGAAATGGGTATTAAATAATGATGAGAAAGCTGGATAGGTTAAAATGGTTAATGGTATAGATTTATTACTAAACATGTTTAAGGTATGTGGAAGATACATTGTGGTATACATGAAAATAATATTCAGATTGAATTTGGAAATACGTCACACAACAGTAAATTTTAATCATGCCATGATTTTACCAGTTTATCGAGGGGGAGAAACAAATAAAACCGACAACTACGGATCAATTATTTTGATACCGATGGTGTTGGAAAGCTTATTACCTGGTTACACCATTTGTGAGTGGAAAAAATAGTTCACAAAATAGCAACCAGTATATAAGAAGGGTTGCAGAATCTCAGTGGAATATGTGGACAATACTGTAGCTGAAATGGACAAGGATGTACAAATTGATAATGCCCACCCCACCAAAATTGCTTTTGGTATTAAAATAATGGTGAATGTGAAAAGAAAAATTTGAATGATGCATAAGATGTTGAGTAGAAAAACAGGTAGTAAGCAAAGGGTCATGGCCATTAGAATGAATGACCACCAGTAAACAGCTTGTACGAGCAGCTTTTCCCATCCAGTGGCAAAACATGCCAGTAATCACAAGCTGAACAATTTCTAAAACTCTTTTACAAAAAGGATTATCAGAATTTTTCCTAATACCACCACCTCTACAGACTGGAACTAGCTTACCAACATATCGTTAACATCAGACATCCTCCTGGCCTCAATATCCAATAAGAATTTTCCAGCAAACCCAGCACTTATTATTATTTGTTCAAATTTTATAGATTTTGTATTTACTATTCCTACTTAAAGATTTTTTTAGTATTATATTTATATACTTCCACATAAATTAGTTTGGTTCCCCCACTTCCAATGATAGCATATCTCCAGTATTATTGATTCAGTACAGGCTTGCCCTCCTCCTCCACCACCCGATGCCCAAGCCAAACACGTAATGATGTGATCACATCTGGCCCTACCAAGTGTCTCATCTTCTTGTAAGAATAAGGGCTAACACTAAAATATTGTGTTACACGTGTTTGTCCTTTTTTGTGTTCATTGTTTCCAGCTTCTGTCATCTGAGGTAAATATTGGGTTTCATTTACCTATCCTTATTTATATTTATTTATTGTTAGAATGCAATAAGCATTAAACAGTGGGACAAATCAAAGATTTGAATAGGAGAATAACCATTGCTAACTACAGTTGAAGACAAGACACAGTTGAAACATGAACAGACAAATACAGACATTGAGCATTGAATTGAACGGTTTTATGTCTCTATCAAAACAAAGCATAACTGGCAGCCACCATCATGAAGCTGCATTTGGTGTTGAATGGACGATGAAGTGTAGAGATACTGTTCCAATTTAATGGGCTTGATGTGGACAGAGGAGTAAAGGGCACCCTGTCATAGAGCAACATCCACATTGAGGAACATGATGTGAATGTGGGAGTAACTCGAGGTTAAGTTGATGAAATGGCTGTTGTTAAAGGAATTGCGGAAGTCTGGGAATTGGTTTTTACTGTATGTCCAGACCATAATGATATCATCTATGTATCTGAACCACACACTGGGTTTAAAAAGGCTGTGATTCAGGAAATGTTCCTCCGGACAACTTAGGAAAAGGTTGCCATAAAATGGGCTATGTTGGTACCCATGACAGTGCTGCAAATCTGTTGATTTCACTTACCACCCCTACCCTGTTGTGGTGAGACAATATTAGGTTAGCAATATGCAGAAAGAGTGGATAGGTAGTAAATTTAATGTATTTTGATGACACTGAGGATAAAAAATAAAGTGGAAGTATAAGAAAATCAGATAAATAAATAGGTTTAATTCTTTGTAAAGGCTGAGTTGTTACATGAAGCATTGTTGAGAGTGGAGGCGTACAGTGGAATAAAGTGATTGTTGTAAGCGGGCGTGCAAGGCGTGCACTGCACGCGGGCGGCACTTCGAGGGGGCGGCAAAACGAGTGATCGTCCCGTGATAGTTGCCACTCCAATGCCGGGCGACAGCTATTTCGGGGCGGCCGGCGACACTCAAGATGGCAACGGCGGAAAATAATGTTCGAAGGGGCGGCAATCTCTCAGGTTTTTGATCCGGTTCGGAAATTTCCTACACCCACCACTGGCTGTAGTTAGACAGGGGGCGGCATAATCGGTATTGCACGCGGGCGCTCAAATAGCTAGCGGCCTGCACGCGGGCGGCACTTCGAGGGGGCGGCAAAACGAGTGATCGTCCCGTGATAGTTGCCACTCCAATGCCGGGCGACAGCTATTTCGGGGCGGCCGGCGACACTCAAGATGGCAACGGCGGAAAATAATGTTCGAAGGGGCGGCAATCTCTCAGGTTTTTGATCCGGTTCGGAAATTTCCTACACCCACCACTGGCTGTAGTTAGACAGGGGGCGGCATAATCGGTATTGCACGCGGGCGCTCAAATAGCTAGCGGCGGGCCTGGTCTCAAGCTGGCGGTCACGAGAGGAGGAGGCAAAGGTATGGCACAGCGTATTTAATAGTAATGCAAGCCATGCTTCCATTTTATTAAGTATAAAGTGGACTAAAAGCAATTTGGTATTGTCCTTTTAGTATTACAGATAAGTGTTTCATGGAGAACTGAGAGCCAGTAGGAATTAGTGGTCCGAACAGAGTGTGTAATGTTGTCGGACCGAAGCGTGGTCAGAATCAGCATTGTAAGAGAAGACGTATGATATGCCCTATCCACTGTCAAAGTAAATAATCTAACTAATGGTAGTGATGGGAAATTTATATGCATTGTGTGAATAAAACTAGAGTGAACTATAAACCGAAGTGTGTTATAATTACTGGACATATTAGAACCTGCAAGACTAACAATCAGTAGCACATAACTGCATACCAGTATCGCAAGCAGATTCCAACACATATTTTATCACCACATGGTGACCGTAACAGGACATTGAACTTTTGGTGATTTTGAACATTTATTGATTTTGGACATTATTTTGGGATGTCATTTTGTGTGAAGTAAGTCTCCTTTTCTGTCAGTACACCATACTTGTGACATGGTAATTTTAGTATTATTTTTGTAATTAATGACAATTTATTGTTATTTCTGATTATTTGATGATATGGAAACTGTAATCATTAGTCCATCACTACCAAGCTTTACAGTTTAAAGAGAAAGTAATGATTTTGTGTGAGTATGTAAGTTTTCTTTGTACATTATAAGGATTCTGTTATTTGTATTACAAACTGTCTCTTTAATTTGGTGGATTTATCTTTGCTATTGTGCACTGTAGTTTTCTAGTATCAAATATAAACTGAGGGGGTAGGGGGGTGTTTGTGGTGAGACCAGGCCCGCCGCTAGCTGTTTCAGCGCCCGTGTGCAATACCGATTATGCCGCCCCCTGTCTAACTACAGCCAGTGGTGGATTTGGGAAATTTCCGAACCGGGTCAAATAACTGAGGATTGCCGCCCCCATTGTTGCCATCCCGAGTGTCGCCGGCCGCCCGAAGCAGCTGTTGAGCTTAAAAAAAAAAAAAAAAGGTCGCCTGTTACATAATATGCCGCAAATAGTGGCAACTATCGCGGGGCGGCGACTGTCGATCCCTCGTTTTGCCGCCCCCCTCGATGTGCCGCCTGCGTGCGGTGCACGCCTGCTTACGGCGGCCCTGGGTGAGACCAGGCCCGCCGCTAGCTGTTTGAGTGCCCACGTGCAATACCGATTATGCCGCCCCCGGTCTAACTACAGCCAGTATACGTCTGCAAAAGTTTCATCGAAATTGGATCGAGAAGTGAGTTTGTATAAAAATTAAGGAGTGTAAAGGGGGAGAGGGTATGGCTTTTGGATTTTTTATGTTATGAGAAACCTCCCTGAAAAAATACATAGGGCCTATATGTGAAACATTTCAAAGTGATTGGTCAAACAATATAGACTGTAGCTTTATTTAAAAACATTGACAAATATTAAGGGGGTGGAAAGGTGTGTAGCAGGGTTGGTTATTGTTAACCAAATGTTGACAGTATTTTTCTTCTTGTTTTAAAGTATACATATGGAAAGTTCCATCGAATTAGGATAAAAACTGTGGGTTATTATAAAGATCATTGGAAATTAAGAGGGGAGGGCATCAAAGGTACGCCACAAGCATCACATTTTCGTGGGTCCTCTCAGCAGAGAAGAAAGCTATGCGTCAGAGGACAGTGCCCTATACGGAGGCGAGTAAGGAGAACCTCATCCCTCCTCGCCCTCTGGAAGGAATTGCTGAATAATCGGATTCATCGGCCGGAGCTTATTATGCTGGGCTTCCAGCCACTGCCTATGCACATTATTTTTCACCACCAAGGCAAGGTATGACTGGGATTGGATCAAAATCGATTCTGACCTTGGTGCAGGCTAGAGCTTGGCAGCTTCATCAGGAGCCACCTGATTCCTACATGGTTGAGTACCCAGCAGAATAATACCTCCTTTCCATAAGACTGAAGGGAAAGGAGGGCACTCTGGATGTCCTGGACCAAACGGTCTAATAGGTACATGTTTGCTAATGCCTGGATATAGCTGAGGGAATCACAGCATATGATGTACTTCATATCATGACATACCTTCATATGCTGGAGCGGCTTTAGCAGGGCATAGCACTTGCCAGTGTAAACGCTGCACCTGCTGTCCAGCTTGTATGTGTAAGTCACTCAAGGGAACACTACGGGGCAACTGACTCTGTTAGTCTGCTTAGACAATCCATATACACTGGGTTGAAATCGCGATGCTGGTTTAAAACATTGTTCAAAACACTCATAAATACCCTGTCAGCGGTAAACAGCTTACTGTACCGCGACAGGTCTCAAATCGTTCTGGGCCTCTTTAAAAGCCAGGGAGGAGATTTACTCCAACCCTGGTGACAAAAATCGAGCAACTCACAACCATATCCTCCTAAAATAACCTTTGTACGGTGGCTGAATGGTTTGGTCACTCTGCAGCGATTAGCATACAAGTTCAAAGTTCAGTTTCATTACTACGTCATGCACGGGACAACCAGGAGTTGCGACAATACGTACATAGTGTCGCACCTGTGTACAGGTATACTATATTTCAAAACTACCATCCAAAATCACAAAAGACTTGAACAGTGATTATTATTAAGATCCATACCACATCTCGGCAGTTCTATCATTACCTTGGTGCCACAATCTGATGATGAATTCTTGTAGAACTCAACGAAACAAATTGAAAATAAAGATATATATATATATATATATTTTTGCTATCTCGCTTGGTTTCCAAGATATAGTATGTTAAAAATCAGCTATAGATATAGTTCCTTGTGCCTTTTTTTGTGTCTAGGCCGGGTATCACACTAACCTCCTCACTTTTAAGATACAATATCTTAAGAACTAAGCAAGATATCAAAAAAATCTTTATTTTCGATCTGTCTCGTCGATTTACATAAGAATTCATCATCAAATTTGGCTTCGGTGAAATTTTACTTCTGGTCCAGGCCGCATTTTAACCTAACCAGTTCAATTTTGAGATACAATATCTCGAGAACTAAGCGAGGTATCAAAAATTTTTATTCTTTACTTTCAATTTGTCTCATTGAGTTACATAAGAAACCATCATAGAATCCCCCAGTGGGTAATATCAAGATGGTGATACCGCTGAGGCCTTGTATAGTAAACACACAGATCACGTGGTATATATGACATTGTGAAGTATGGTCCAGGCTGCATTACAACATAAACTCAAATGATGATTGACAAAATCATATTTTGTAAATATGCGTTTCGGTCGTAATGCAACCTGGACCAAAGTGAAACGTAACCATAACGCACGATATTGCAGATTTCCAATTTTCAGATCATATCTATAGCTGTTACTGTGTTGGTAAGTGCAGAGTGTATACGTCACAATGATGTCATATATACCACGTTATCTGTGTGTTTACTACGCGAGGCCGCAGCGGTATTCCCATCTTGATATTACCCCCCCCCCCCCCAGTCTCATCTATTGCAAACCTTATCTGTGGTATAACAATTAGAAAAAGAACAATGGATACACGGATATAATTGACTGATTCAACCCGAGCCGATCTAATAAATCAGCAAAACCTTCAACTATGCATTATGTCCTACCATCAGTCACTAAAAAGAGGTGAATATGCAATGTAAATAAACATCTGCTTCAGTTTCGGGCTTAGGATAAATCACAGCGCTGTTACGAGTACCGTCACAAACATTGCGCGAGTGGCGATGACGACACAGCATCTATGCAGTGTTCATAAGCGTGAAATTCTAAGCGCTTGAAAAATCTTGACTCCTCTTGTGATTGTTTTAAGTTGTATGGATGAATGTATGTCCTACCCCATTAGTTCGATTAAATCAAATTTTACTAGGTAACACATCGAGAGCAGAACTCGTCAATCTTGATACATTTATTACAAATAAACCAAACACGAAGAAAAAAAAAAAGAGCTACAACAACTTTGTTGTCGATACAAGAATTATGTGAACCTAAACTGCTTTGTCTGCTACCCAGCAGATATGGCTAGTTTGATATGCGGTCTGGACCAGAAAAATTGCGTAAGACCCATACCGATATTTCTTTGAAAACTGCGTTATTTACTGTGTAAGCAAAATTGTTGTACCGGTATAGCCATCTAGAAACAAACGGAAATAAAATTACAGCTTCATTTTAATTACTCACAACAATCAAATTACACTTACGTTAAATTAAACCCTGCATTGACATGGGCACACAGAAAGCTTGATCGATATTTTAGACTAATAATGCAACACTTTTAATACTCCTCACATCGTCTTTATTTCACAATTCAAACACGCGTCACACACAACAAACATAATCAAAACATACTCTTTATAGTCTTTACGATCTTTGCGTTTGTACCAGAGACCACGGTCTGTAACAGTGCTTGTCAGTAGTGTTGCCAACCGTTAAACTAGCTGCCCACCAGATTCGACTGCTAAAACCACCAGAAAACTACTAACAAAAAGCGGCGCTACTATCATAACCACTAAATTTTCACCAAACAAATTTTTCGTTATTACGAAAGAAAATAATGGGTATATTGTTAAAACAGTTACCTTTATTATTACGTAATACACATTAAATTTCTGTATAATTGATCAGAACAAGTGCGAAAATTAGATTTGGTATATATGGCTTTTTAAATTTACTGAAATACATTGTATATACTTAAGGTACACTTGTGACACGAATAAAACATGGTTCCACTTGGCAATTACAACGTCGTTGTTTTACTGACCATGTATAAGTAGCGTCTGGACGGCGCTAATGCAGAACAAGTGTGAAAATTAGATTGGGTATATATGGCTTTTTAAATTTACTGAAATACTTCGTATATACTTAAGGTACACTTGTGACACGAATAAAACATGGTTCCACATGGGAATTACAGCGTCGTGATTTTACTGACCATGTATAAGTTGCGTCTGGACGGCGCTAATGCAGAACAAGTGCGAAAATTAGATTGGGTATATATGGCATTTTAAATTTACTGAAATACATCGTACATCATTAAAATACACTTATGATACGAATAAAACATGGTTTCACTTGGAAATTTAAAATGTGGTGATTTTATTGACCATGTATGATATTCGTCTTGAAACTGTATTTCAAATGCGTGGGCTCCTATTTCAAATGCGCGCGCTCCTACAACTTTTTTCCTTGTGTGCGCTGGTGGCGCCGTCTTAAGGCAGGTAGGAACCATGGAGGAAGGAATATATGGAGACGACGCAAGGGACCTTCGCCACATACTGGAGTGAAACCGGGTGGAGACAAGTGGGGAGGGGAGGCCGCCATATTGCTTGACCAAAGAAACACGGAAATATGCACAAAAACCTCAAGGGAGTCATAAGACAACCGTGGCACCGCAATTTGATGATGGATTATTATGTAACTCGACGAGACACATCAAAAATGACGAAATTTTTTTTTTTTTGATATCGTGCTTTGTTCTCGAGATATACTGTCTCAAAAGAGTGGAGTTTCTGGTTGAAATTCAGAAGAAACGTGTCCCCAAAGTCAAATTTGGTGATAGATTCTTATGTAACACGACGATACAAATCGAAAATAAAGAATAAAATTTTTCGATATCTCGCTTAGTTCGCGAGATATACTGTCTCAAAAGTGAGGTTGTTAGGTTATGAGGGGATTCAACGATAACCGTGGCGCCGCAATTTGATGACGAATTCTTAAGTAGCTCGATGAGGTAAACTGAAAGTAAAGAATAAAATTTTTTGATATCTCGCTTAGTTCTCGAGAAATTGTACCTTAAAATTGACGTGGTTAGGTTGAAATGCGGCCTGGACCAGAAAAAAACTATCGCCATATCCATATTTGATGATGAATTCGGACGTAACTTAATGAGCAAGTAATTCTTTTTAACTTGAATAACAAACTGTTTATTTCTACAGTCCTTAAATTTTAGTTGATGTTCAAATAGGTTATATTTTCACATTCTATTTCAGTAATTGACAAGAAAGATTTCAAAATCTAGAAATATACTTGTAGACATATTTACAAACAGAAACAAGTCATATCTGAAATTTAAAAAAAGCATAAGTCAATGTTTAGAGCTTTAAAAAAATTAATACTTCATAAATCCATAGTTTCTGAGCTTACTTAGAAGATATTGTACTGGTAGTGGCCTATATAATTTTGCTAGAAAAATCAGTACATTCAAAAATCAGAAGCTAACAGCTAATAATAAATAAATTGTTTGTTCTCTTCAGGTATACACCACATTTAAACCTGCCAATATTTCCATTAATATTGCCGCTACAAAATCAAACTATGTAGACACATCTAAACACAAGAAATGCATCGCGAACTACATTTCCGTCAACAAAGTTTATTTCATCACGTTTAGTAGTTCGCACAGCACAAATTATCACGATTAATTTCATCGTGCAATTTCAGTGTAAACTTAAAAACGTGAGTAATGCATGCAGAATACCATATCGCGATGGAAACATGACCCGTTTAAATTAAATATCCAACATTTGTCTACAATAAGGCTAGCTTTTCAGGTGCAAAATAGTAACATATGCTAATTGTCTACACTACACCAACAAAAATTTGAGAATAATATGATCCTATTGAGAGTAATGAATAAATTTATAGTGAATGGCACTAATGTTGCGGTTGCCTGTCAGGTACTTCAAGAACGATAATTACAATGTGACTTACTTATGAAACGCAATTCCAGGTTTTTTCCTATCTCGTCTGTTTGTGCAACCATATGCATCGCAACTTGGCATTATAGAAAACTTTAGAATATTAGAAAATGAAATATTCTCAGCAGCTGACACAGTTCAAACAGCCCAATGTTTTGGTACTCCTACTATATCCGCGCGCAGGCACAGTTATTTCACGAGGTTTCACGGATTTCGCGTTATCTCGTCTCCATATATTCCTTCCTCCTCCATGGTAGGAACTATACCCTGAGAAATCACAACCTTCTAATCACACCTTTTCTGCATGTATACCAAAAGGGGGGTCGAAACCAACAGTTTTAGAGGAAAATCCACTAAGTTGGCAACACTACTTGTCAGTTAACTGCGGAATAATCGAACATTCAAACTATCGATAGTGCTATATGATCGATTACCTCCCCCCCCCCCCACACACACACACACTGAAAAGTGAAAAGTCTTCAATCATATTTACATTTTACACGACATAGTTCATGGTTTAAGAGTGTCATCCCGATTGAGACTGGGGATTGTAATTCCCGAAGGGAGAGTTGATTATCATCTTTATTGTTATCCTTGCTACATTCGATTTGTTTTTATCCTTCTTATCTCTCCCTTGGAAATTTATGCGTTTCGTATGTTGTCTTTTTTTTTATTCCTTCTCAAGGACTCTGATAACATTATACCATGTTACATAAAATAGTACAGAAGGAAGGATGTTAAGACGAGCATCTAAATCTTTTCACGAAAGTTGGTGGCATAAACAAAGGCTTATTGCAGTAAGTGAAAGTTTTCCCAGATGTCTTTATTTAATTTGCGACGGACCGCAACCCCCACTCCCCCCCCCCCCTCTTTGCCAAATTCCCTCCACAATAATTTTTCCTCTTTCTTGTGCCTGACTACTTAAGTTCTCTACGAACGTTAATTTATATAGTCGATTGTCATGTTTCTTCAGTTGGAAGCATAATGTTTGTGTTCTGGAATACAATACAATGCATATTCGTGTTATCTACAAACAATACCCAACTAACATTCAACTCTAAGCCTGAACTCTTAATTCTTAAGGAACAGTGATGGTCCCAATGATCTTCCCTGTAGCATTTCAGTTTTCACTCCCACCACTTTTGATACTACATTTCCTACCCTATCTGCTTTTTCCTTCATCTTAAGAATTCCTACACCTAGCATGCCATTTTTTCCTCCTCCCCAGTAGTTTTTGCCTTATTTCCTATGATTTTATGGATCACTCTCACAAATTATTTGCAGAGATTCATAGCTGCAGGAGCAACTTCGACTCCCTGGTCAATTACATCTGAAATGCTTTGCAGTTAGCACACTGATATTCATATAAATATCTTTTAATAATGTTACTGATTTAAAAACTGCTGTTTTTACTTGAAGACGTTTTTGATGTGGTCGCATATATAACTCCTCACCAACTTACATATCAGTGAGGTCTAAACTCAGTCTGTTATTTCCCGTTTGTCTTCCTCTTACTACTTCAGTACTTTTGTAGTTATTATTATTATTAGGGTTCGGATCTATAGGACAAGTCATATATGTTTCCTGTCATCTTTTTGAGCTGAAATGCTGAATTAAACACTGATTGAACGTTTCTGATTGTATTTAAATGTATTTTATATAGCATATAAATGCATATTCAGACCATTTTTCTATATTTGGTCGTATTTTGATAATATTTATGGTCATATTTTGAGGAAAAATCCAGTAGTTTTTTTAATAGTACCGGTAATACACTAGATATAGATGAGAAGAAATTAAGATAAGTATTCACAGAACTGTACTTCTGCTATACACGTGGGGGGAAAAAACTAATTTTCACTGTGGCCAGAATTCATCAGTTATACATTATTGTCACTCTCTAAACGTAATGTTGGTGTCAGCCCTCCTTTTAATTTCGGCAATGCAGCAGAAGCATGCACGTCAATCAATATCTCAATGAAATATTCTCATTCACTGTTAAATCTTCAGTGGATCAGTGAGTAGACCTACAGCCATGTCGAAAATAAAATTTTCTGAAAGTGCGAAGTTACTAATTAGAAGGGAATTTAGAGTGGTATTTTAGTACAGATGAAATAGTTCTTATTCTGTAAATTATCTGAAATTAAACTCACTTCAACAAAAGGATTTAAAATTTAATTTCCCAATGGTACAGCCAGTGCACCAAAGCAAATTATGCTGTAGATGAAAGCGACACTACTATATAAAATAAATGGTGTGTAATTGAGCATGTTCTGATGTATAGTAAATTTAAATGTTTGGTCATATTTTGTCATTTTTAACTGTTTTTAAGGTCACATTTGCCTCCAAATTTCTCTATTTTTTTGGTCATAAAGATCCTAACCCTAATTATTATTATCATCATCATTACTCTGCGATTCACTAAAAGTGTGTGGCGGAGTGTGCAGAAATTCTCCATATTCTGTCTAAAAATGTTTATAGGTATGGTGCCGAGGTGTATCCCACCATCTTTAATACATATGTAGTAATATTATCCATACCAGCACTGATATGCTTTTTTTTATCTACCTAATTACTTCATACTTATGTGGCAATGGCTCCATTTTTATTTCTCCCCTCCCATCCATGCAAGATAGTTCCTAACAGTCTCATTAAACCAGTTGCTTAATCTTCTTCTGTTTCTTATCGACACTTTGTGTCCGAGAATAGGCGGTTGTCATGAGGTATGTTTTTTTCCTCCATGGCAACGTTTGGGAATATGAACTCAAGTGGTTTCTTGTTGCCTTCCCCAGAGTGACAGTATTCCTAAGCGTTATTGTAAGTGTGGATGGCTGTGATAGTGTGTTTGTACAGTGTTGTGTTGTGGATGACAGGTGAAAGAAGGGAGAGGGTGAAACTCAGTGCTGATCCATTCAGGCTTAATCTTCAAAAAGATACCATGGAGTCTGTCAAGCTATCCCCATCCAAGGGATGAACCATCAACAACAGTCTCATATGCTCTCTAAATGTACTGTATTGGGGTTTAGAATTTAATCCAAGACTTTGGTGTACAATCTGGTGACTTGAGAGTGTGCAGCAGCACCTCTCCTATCTTGCTTCTACCGCCAGAACTCAAACCAGATAAATCCACGTAAGTGCCACACACCATCATGGTGCTACAACTGCCAGATAGGCTCGGTTGTTTAAGATCTCTGCGTTGTATATGGCCATGGTAATTTCTTCCCCATCCTTATCCATCATTGTCTAAATGTCTTCTCTTAATCTGTTTTCTAACATAGCCATAAAAATTTATAGTTCCCTTCAGTCTTCTTCTCATCACTTTTGTAACATATCTGTTTGGTGCTATTAATTCCATGTTTAGTTGTTTGAAGTGATCCGAACTAATCTGCTGTTTCTAACTCTACTGTGTTCTCTTCTTAATAACAGTTTTAGTTTGTTCACCTTGGTGCAGTATATAGGTTCCATGTTGATATTTATTTCTCCCATTTTTTTATGATCTCTTTGAACTGCCTCCTCTTCCTCTCTGCCGTACTGGTGCTCTCCTTCCACATGCAGCCAACAAAAATAACTGCTGACTTTAAATCGTCTACATAATGATTCATCAGAAAAATGAACAGTAATGGTACCAGTACACTATCCTCCAACACTCCTGTTTTGATTTCTATCTCTTTTAATACTGCATTTCTAAAACTAACTCGTTTCCTAACACTCAAGAATCCTTCCACCTAGAAAATCACTTTTTCATCCACCCCAATGTTTGTTTGTTGCTTTTTTTACTTAATTTATCACTATTTTATGGCTCACCCTGTTAATAGTTGTGGAGAGATTGTGACACAATGAACTGGGCCTCCCTTGTCCATTTCATCTGAATTGTCCTGCACATGCCTCAGTAACTGAGATTCACAGAACATGCTCTCCTAAACCTGTATTGATCATTTATTAACCACTTTATTCCCTCACAGACATTTCTGATGTCATGTATCAAGCTCTACTACTAAGTTCAAACTGATTGGCCTATAATTTTCATCCCAACTCAAATGATCTGTTTTTAGTTCTCAATCCTGTTTGTCTTTTTTCATTAATGAACCAGTATTACTGTAACACATTTGCAGTCTTCTGGTGTATAGAATATATTCAGACAGAGTGTACACATCTATGGTAACATTATCATTGTTATAAAAATATTGTCAAATGCTAGAAGTTTGGAAAAAATTGGAAACTATTACACAACAGTCTGACACCACATGCTTCAGAATTACTCATTGGGATAGTAAGAAAAAGAAATAAAAGTAGATAGTTTGGTTGGGTAATATCAAGATGGGGATACCACTGCGGCCTCATCTAGTAAACACACAGATCACATGGTAGATATGACATCATTGTGACGTATGGTCCAAACTTCATTACAACATAAACTCAAATGATGATTGATGAAATCATATTTTATAATTATGCGTTTCTGTTGTAATGCAGCCTGGACCAAAGTGAAACGTAACCATAACGCACGATATTGCAGATCTCCAATTTTCAGATCATATCTATAGCTGTTACTGTGTTGGTTGGTGCAGACTGAATACGTCACAATGATGTAATATATACCACGTGATCTGTGTATTTACTACGCGAGGCTGCAGCGGTATCCCCATCTTGATATTACCTGGTTTGGTTTAGGATAAATTGGAGTTCATGGGAAGCAGTTCTATGTTTGAATAGAAATATTGGGGAACCAACCCCCCCCCCCAAAAAAAAACATCAATTAGGGTGCTGTGGTTTGCTAGTGGTCTTGGCCTCTTAGTGTGTTAGAGTGAGGATGCTGAAAAATTGCTTGATGACATGAACAGAATATTAGAAGAAAAATTATGAACTAACAAGTGTAGGTTGTCAATTGAAAAACTCAGATTCAATTCATACTGTGTGTTATAAAATCTCATGGCCAGAGGTGTAAAGCTGTAACGTGATTTTTTGCCATTATCGAGAAAATCGACATTGAAATATTCCGCTGCATTCAAATACTTTCTACATTACGGAGATTATAGAAGGGGCACATGGCACAGCAAGCAAACTCTCTGCATCATAAAAGCCTGTTGTTACTGGATTGAATCTTGCTGCTGGCAAAAATTTTATTTATTCAACTGTGTATACATATAATTCCTGACAATCAGTTTCAACAATTATGCATACAATAAGTTTTTTTAAATGTTGATTGTAAAAAAAAAAAAATGCTTTGAACTTTATTATGATGTTTGCAAACAAAGTTATATTTAAAAAATAGAAATATTTGCTGTGCTAGGTATCAAATAAAAATATTGTTACTTGACCTTTACAGTTGAAGGACAGATTTTTATTTCCACATGTCATGAATCTTATATATTTTGTAACTGTGTGACAAAATTTTATTCTCAGAACCATGGGATAGATTTAATAATATTGCTTTTTTTTTCTATAGTTAGTTGCTATGTTAATTCAAGATAGAAATCAGGTTTTTGCAGTTTTCAAGATAGTATTTTCTGTTGCATCAGTTTTCAGCTTCGCCTTTAGTAATATTTCGAAAAGTTCATATCTAAATTATTTATTTTTGGCTAAACTATTAAAGTTACAAAATTTATCATAATAACCAAAGTTGACGTTTGCTGCAAGATCTAGTGATTTGTAAAATTTCGGAGATATAGGATTATTTTTATTGTCAAGGTCAAAATTTGATGATGAAACCTTTCTGACATGTGATTTGATATATGATTAGCCTTCCAGAAGCTACTCATGTGAAACGGAAGTTTGGGAATTTCCCATGGTCCGTGAGTACCAGAACTTTCCTTGTTCGCATTAGCATCTAACTCAGTCAGTCATCCAGGGAACGTGCATGTGACAAGATGTAGTCTCACGCAGCAGCAGTCAGTTAGTCTTTGAGAGACCTTAGACTCGTCACGATGTAACTTCGCTCATTTAATCTTACCATAATGGTGTATTAAGACAGTATTACGCCATGTGGGACCTCAGGATTACTTAAGTATCGGTAAATTTCTAACCTAGCGTAACAGTAGAAGCACGTGATGAACTTTTACATACTTTCAAGTAATAATCATTTATATTTTGAAGTTTGGAGTGTGGTCTGGCATGAACAGTTAATCGAACTTGCAAACTTTACTTCTGTGATGTTTCCTGATGCCTATTCAGTTATTGACTTTGTAAGATTTCAAGAATATAGTGATTTCAACAACAACGGACTTTTAAACATTATTTACTTATTACCTTTTCTTAGCTTTTGGTTAAAATAAAGTTAAGTGGCGACCTGGTATTATAAAGTCATTAATGGACATATCCAAGGCTTGCATGTGGTTAAAGTTAAGACAAAGCCTTTTTGCCTCCACCCCGAGGCAAGGCAAGTTGTCTTACACACACCAGGGGATGGGAGGGTCAAAACGAGACACCATCAATTTTTCCCACAGCAAAAGGCATTTAAAAAAATTTATTATATGCATTATTGTTGAAACTAATTGCCGGGAATTATCTGCATACAAATTTGAATAAATAACAAAATTTGCTAGCAGCAAGACTCGATCTGGTGACAATGGGTTTACAAGGCAGAGACCTTGCTCACTGTGCCGCTCGCCCCCTTCAAGTCTCCATAACATAGAAAGTATTTGCATGTAACTGAATACTCCAGTGCCAATTTTTCTCGACAACAGTGAAGAAGCATGTTACTACTTTGCTACATTACACCTCTGGCCGTGAGCTTTTATTACACACAGTATGAATTGAATCTCAATTGGCAGCCTCCCCTTGCAATTGGACACACAAACAAGAAATGATAAGAAATTATTGAAAAAGAGTTTTACCCGAAATATTGTGTTTGTGTTGCATATTATTTTTTGTTGCTGCTGTTCTCTTTCCTTCAGCTTTCATGAGTGTTGGTTATAATGTATCTTTTTCTTTCATATAAATGATGAAAATAATTAAATATAAAAATAGATTCTGATGTAATTGAACAAATGAGAGATTTCTTTTATCATTAAGTAAGGTTACAATTGAAGGCTGAAGCAAAAAACTATATCAAAAGTGGGGAGGCATTAGTACAAAGAGCCTTGTTTAAAAAGAGAGATTTTTTGCCAGCAATTAGTGACCTGGAACTCGGATACTACTGTATATACATAAATTCTGGAACATAACACTTTCTGAATTAAAAACTGAAAAATTGAAATTTAGAAAATGTGTTATCATAGGGTGGCAGAATTAAGATGAAAAACTTTACGAACATGTTCAGTAAATGATGGTTGAGGGATTTAATTTGTTAAAGAATCACAAATAAAGAATGGATGATTGTTCACATTTTAATTCATGCAGATTCATACAATTAGTGTAATGACCAGTCAAGGAAAATTGGAAAGGGAGTTAAAAATTAGAGTGTGAATCAAACAGTTAAGATTTATTAATTGGAATGTGGAAATAATTTGAATAATCAGGATAAGAAGAGATGGAGGTTTGCAACAAACCAACCAAAAGATTGATGTGAAGGTTGTATTTAGTAGACTGCATTTTTGTTATTACTAACCTACCTAATGGAACTTCTCTTTCTCCATTCATTTAATTTACAAACACAGATGATGTCATTGCATTAGTTTTTTTTAAATTTAATTTAATTTAACTGCAATGGAGCACAGGCTCCGGTGGCAATTTCCCCACACCACCATCTTCCCCCTATCCTGCATCCACCTACATTTGCCCTCCACAAATTTTATCTTTAAATTCTTTCAACATTTTTGGTAAATTATTCATCATTTCTCTTGGTAACTCATCTGGTAATGATGTTATTTAGGTATGATTGAAATAATATGTATTCTAATATTCACCCATATGTAGCTCTTTCTAATGTAATTATTTGCTAGTGAACAGTATAGGGAATTAATTGTTTACATTATATTGTTTTTTTTTTTATTTATTACCACACTGATAGGTAAAATAGTGGTAGTATGTAACAGGAAAGGGTTGAATATGATGATAAACCAGGGGTGGCCAACCCAAATGATCTTGCGGGCCACTTTGGAAATGCATCATAACTCCACAAGCCGATTAGATTTAGAGTCACTATAGACATTTTTTTGGAATGAATACAATTTAATTATTCTGTGAACCCTTGACTGTAAACTAATAAATAAAACAAGCAATAAATGTCATATATTCGCAAGATAATTTTTTGAAAGTCAAAGTTAATTTTTTTTATATAACTTCAGTAGTTAATTTTTTAATATATGGATCCACAAATAATATATTTTCCCCATACAATAGTTTTCCCTATTTAGGCCATTATAAAATAAATATATTTTGTAAAAGTGAGATGAATCTTGCGGACCGCAAAAGTGTTCAAGGTTGGCCACCCCTGCAATAAACTAACACTTGATTTCAAGCACAATAGTGTGGGAAAGTTTTCATTTGTATGCAAAGGAGACATGCGCTAAAGCAAATTACTGAAGGATGTGGTGAACAATGGTGTTAAGTTTAAATGGAATTGGGGCAAATGCTCCTTAACATTTAGTAAACAATAACAGTAATATTGTATGAATAAGAACAATTTTTTTAAGGTGTTTAGTATGATATTTGCCTAACATTTGGCCTACTTTTTCAGCTAATCAAAATTTGGATTATAGTTAAATATTTGTATTTGTGTTTTTGTTGTTGTAACAAGAATTTGATTCTAACTTCATTAAGTGAATAATTACTTAGCTCTACTCAATATTGATATTCAAAATTATTTTATGTTGCAGGTAAGATATTTTCATCAGCCACAAGAACTATTTGCAAAAAGCTCAAAAAATGATTTGATTGGACCACCCAATCATATATCCAATCTTCGACCTATTATATTCCATATATCTGACAACGAATCACCTATTGAAAAGAAATATCGTTTGCAAAGAGAAGATACTCAAAAGTGGAATGAAGCATTTTGGACAAAACATAACCAGCGTTTTTTTAAGGTAAATGGCATATTGACACCAAATTATTCAAAATAATGTTTAAATGTGATAATTGTTGATGGAAATAATTATTACTACTTTAGCAGGGAAAAAAATTACTAAGGCCTATATCCAACTTCAGGTATACTGCAAGAAAGCATAATGGGGCACTACTATTCTTAAATTTTATAAATGATCCTAGGGACAATATTAGTAGCAGTTTTGAGATTGCTAATGATGCAGTTTTTAAACTGTTAATTGATTACACTTTGTGGTGTATTTAAGGAGTTATAATCATGATCCAAATGACAGCTACACTTAATAGAGACTTCAAGTGGTTTAAGATTCCTGAAACCGAAAAAACAATGGGAACAGAAAGGATTTTCAAACTACTTAAATATGCCAAGTACATTTTTGTAATTGTCTGAACTCTTATATTTAACACTGTCCTTTGTTTTCTCACAGGCTGACCAACCAATATTTGCAAAATCTAATCAGAAGATCCACTGTTTACAATGATCATTACACTACTTGCAATTTTTCTATCATCTGTTCATTCAACTGTGTAGTTCAAAACATTATATGCCAGTTATATAAACTCTGTGCAGAAAGTTCCCTACAAATGTTAGCAATAACTATGTCCTAATCATGTCTCCTTTAATAGTTGCATGTATGTTATGGAATGCTCTCACTTGTCTTAAAAAATTAATCTCTCTTCCTGTGGTGATACTTCACACCAATTTACACATCTGACTGTTTTCACTCTTCCAAATAAACTAACAATGATTTCTTGACTAATAGTGAACAGTTTAAATCTTCAACGTAAATGTTATGCAATTTTACGATATTCACTTTTCTTCACAATGCAAATCTATCTTTCTGTAGGGATAAAGAATAATTTAAATCTGTATTAAAGCTCTGCTGAATCACATCTAAACACTGATAAAGTTAATTGGTTCTCAACACCACACTACAACTCATCAATCATTTCAGACACAGAAATTAACACTGGATTTGGGATAATATTCTGAGCCTTCAAGAATTTTGAAAGATTTGCTGATTAAACAATTATTACATCACCTATTTCCACCAATACTAACTTTCCAAAATGACACACATATTCAGCTGTCATGCAAGTCAATATTCACTTGACTGTGGTCCGCTCCTTCACAGTACTTCTGGAGCAACTACATAAGCTCTCTGACTGCTATGTGATGAAAGGCCACCATTCTACCTGCTGACCCATATGTATACATTTGTAAGGTATCCCTCATTCTATTGTCAATATTTAGTAGGATTTCGACCGAATTTAGGGTTTGTTTTAGTACCCGGTACCACACTTAAAAGCGAGTTGACAACACTTTTGCATACACCGAAGTTAATAAATCACACATAACTAACATAAATAAACTATAAACTGCATTAAAGCCACGATATTTCAGTAGCAAATAGGTTATTTCACATAAGAATAAACTTTCGATAACAGATACTAACATTAGTTGGCGAGATATTGGGAACCGATTTAAACAAAGTAAATGTTAAATAATTGAAAATAATATGCATAAATAAACCTTTTATCATGTTTAATACGAATCATTCCAGAGATAAATAAGTAACATCCATACATGAAAAATCTAACCATAAAAATCTTGACAGATATCAGTTTTGGTATTTTTGAAGTGAATTTCACACAGTAAAGGCAATAAAGAACCTATAATACACAGGCCTAGACGCACCATAACCATAACTTCACATTTAAAGATAGTTTAGTAGAATTTTCAAAGAAATAAACTGGATGATAAAATAACAGTCTGAAGCAGAAATGAAAATAATTCATTGTAATAAAACTTGAACATGTTGAGGCCCCAAAAGCAGCAACAATAATCCCTGAGACAGCCTAGTAGATAAATTAACAGGTTTCTGATAGTTTTAAAGCATCTAACAACCACAAGAAGTAATTATATGGGATTTTTAATACTCATGTTGCTTAAACAGTTCACATACATAATTTTGGTCTTTTAAGTAGGTTCAGGACTTTAAAAGTAGAAAAACAAGCAGTAAATAAAATAATCTTTCAGTTTTTATAGGGTTTAAATAGTTTCAATCCATAAAATATGAAATATCAGTGAGTAAATAGACGCCGGTAAATCGATCAATTTGCCCAACTTTTAGGAATAAATTCCAGCACTTTAAAGCCATTTCAAGAGCACTAATGACATTTAAATACTAGCTAACACACATAATTAATTTTCTAGACACATTTTAAGACATTTCACTAACCTGTTTTATGTTAATCCAATCGTAAAGTAACTGGCTATAATCACTGCACATAGAAAATGCTACTACACCAATTGTAAACACTGCCACACAATATAAAGTTGAGAATAAATTAAAACAGACAGGAAGCGAAGTAAATTCACATAAATCTGATAGTTTCCAACACTTTAAGTAATTTTAAACTTGAAAAGAACACGTAAAAGTGATCACCTAGCTTAGACATTTTATTATTCAAAAGCCTACTTTGATTCCGGGATAAAAATTAGTTTATCATAAAAATCCATTCTTTTAGCTTCCTACATAATTATTTCAAGTTATAAAAAGGCCATAGCACCGACGTTATAGGTTTCGTAAGTTCACGCTGCAGAAAACACACGTGTAAATCACTAAATAATTTATTGTGTCTCAGATATGGCACTTACAAAGATAAAATAAACTCCAGAATAAGCAGTTGAATGCAGGCTTTACGGTGATAATTTTTCCGGCTCGCTAATCCATAAACTTTCGGAGTTATAAATAAAAACATGAATAACAGCCACATTTGACTGTTAGATTTTTTCGGTTTCCCTTAACTCAATAAATTTAAACAAAGTTCACATGGAGAGACAGTCTAAAATCAGGAATAATATTTTAAACATAATTTCGAGAGAATTACTAAAGCCGATTTTAAATAAGAATATAATTGAACACTGACTTAAGTGGTAGGCAAACTAACACATCCATATTTGGTAATTTGTTGAAGACCAACGTACCACGTGATCTCAAGTTAATATAAGGCAACTAAGAGGCGGGAATTTGGTCGGCCGTCTCCAGTGTCATTTGTAACGCGGTGGTGAAAACACGCGTCGGGTGAGCTCCGCTCAGTCTGGCGGAACGGGCTGGTCCATGAACCAACCGGTGACGAAGGAACGCGAGAAACAGCAGCCATGTTGTAGTTTTGTGGTGAACATTTACTAACCAAGCAACTAGTCAGTTACATTCAGTTTTGGGGGTTTTTCAAGGTCGCGTTTGCCAGGAATCTGCAACTTGCAATTCTTAGGAATTGTTTCCAATCCGGATTGCTTTGTTCCAAATATGATGTTGATTCCGACATTGGAACTCTTTATTTCATGACACATAATACCTTTCTCACAAACCGTGAGAAAGCCTGTAAGCGGCGACTATCGCCAATTTTCTCAGTCAGCATGTTTTCGCCGATGGACTTCGAATATTTTTTTTCTTCCCACCAACATGACTGAACTTTAGTAGTATGCATACGGCGAATGTACGCCCTGACATGGGATCGTAGTGACGCGTGTTCGAATAGAACAGTGATTCCAGAGTAAACCGAACAGTGCAATTTTTCACCCAGTGCCATTTGGATTATTTTCGTCGACGTTCCTGACCGCCCACGACACCGACACCAGCGAGACGACACAACAGCAACGAGTGGGGGACTGCTTTTGCCCGAGGAGTTCGCCACACCACTACAGCTGTTGCAGAGCAGAAACGCCACCCTCCCTTTCGCTATCGCAGCGCTGACGTTCGTCCAGGGAGCCGCTCGCAGTGCCCACTACACTGGCAGAGCCTCATCAGACACTCCGGGTCTGCACTTCGCCACGGCGACGTAATTAAGATAAGTTACAGTGAACTTTTTACAAACTTCATCTAAGGGCCCCTTCAACCAGAGCGTTGTGGACTCTGTGCTTGCCGAAGGATTCTTTTCTATTAGTACAGTGGTTTCTTCCGGGCGCTTCCGCCGCTGTGCATCAACAATTTTTCTTCTAGCCATAGTTGATCTAAACATCCGCGGATGTCTACCACGTTACAATCACAGTAACGGACATTTTTCTACTTTTTTAGCTGTTACGACAGCAAACTAGTGATTTTATATCACAAACCCAATTTTACCGGGTTCATTTTTGGATTTTATACCTCCATTCGACGATATATTGGTGCATTTTTCACATTTGGGTATTGGGGAAAACATTCTTTTTCAATCCATGTTGTTATTGCCGATCAGTTGTAAACAGGTCAACGAGGTTCATGTAACAGATATACCACTTGGCCTAGTCAAAGATACTCTACCGGATGCCAGCTGACTTCTACCCGGTGTGTTAGCATCGCTGTTTGTTTACATTCGGACTTGGAAATTTTTTTTTTCACTTTGTAATTTCTTTTTCAGGTTTGCGTGTGCTTATTTCTACATTATTTTATTTCATTTTGTGTGTGCATTTTGGGGGAATTTGTGGTTTTTGTGTATTGTTTACCAACATTTTCGAAATATTTTGTGAACAGCTGTTCTGGCTGTGAGATTTCTGTCTATGCATTTTTGTTTTGGGGTTTGTGTTTTTTGTGTTTTCCTGGGTATATCTCCATATATTTTTGCTGGTTGTGAAAGATAGTAGGGTGATAATAACATTAAGCTTCAGTATTGGATTTTTATACCTCCTATTTAGGAAAGTTTTTTGCTGTTTTTCTTTCATTAAGTTTATGATGGCTTCCAATCAGGTTTCTGCTGAAGCCATTGCTAGTTCTGAGAGTAGCCTGCTAGTAGGATGGGACAGACATGGGGACCCCATTACTATACCTAATCCTAAGGCATACCCAGTTGCAATAACTACTCCAGCTCAGGTGGAACAACCCCCTCCCACAATACCTCCTACTGACATGCAGTCATTTTTTAACCTATTAATAACAATGCTAGATCAACATTTTTTCCAGACAAAATGATATGCTAGATCGTTGGAACCAGGAAATCAAGCAGTCTTTCGATACGAATGATCCTACAGTAGATTCACCACCCCTAGTAGATCTAAGAGTAGACACAGAGGCATCGGCAATTGCTAATATACCCCAGCCATCTGAGGAACAACCGGTGATACCCCCACTTATTGATTTTGAAACACAGGCTTCACCTGAAGTGGACGTTTGTTTGGATTTGGGAAACACCCCAGCACAACAGCTAATCTCGGATTTTCTTGGGGATACCATTCCTTTATGTGAAACCCTAGGGAATAGTGGGGACTTGATTGATTTCACAGCTGATACACTGCCTCAACTATCAGTTCAAGAACCTGCACATGTTTTGCCACCAGTACAACATATTGTCACTGACCTTATTGATATCGATACAGATGTTCCGCCAGCAGCTGCTGTTACTGATTTGTCAGGAACCCACCCTGCGCAGTTAATTAATGATATTTTTGGGGAAAATACAGAGTTAATAGTAACAGCCTCCCAAAGTGAAGATTTGATTGATCTCACTGCTATACAAATTGAAAATCAGAGTGATAACATATATTCACCTGACCCCATTCCACAGGCTCTTTGCTCAAATAATTTTTCTAAATCTATACAACTTGTAAGGCGACACAGGCCTACATTTGTGGATAAACTAAAACTAGAAATCCACAACAAGATGTTCCCCAACTCTTTTACCAGTATTTGGCCATTGTTTTCCCCACAAATTTTCCACATTCCCAAACATATAATGGCCACTATGCTTTTTCAAAACTATTCCAGTCAGCAAGAGACTGACAATTTGGTGTTTTCGCATATGATGCAAAGTATACACTGCGGGGATGCCAGATTTTCCAGGGGCAGGCCACCCAGTAAACACAATTTTGATCATTTCATACATTGTTCTGAAACTATAGCTGTTTTTGAAATGTTTTCATATTTCATTTATTCCTTTGGCTCTCAACACAGGAAGGTTGGGAGAAAAAGATTTATTCTGAAAGCAGTTTGTTTTGGGAGGGGAGCTAAGATGAAAAGCTACCTCAACCCTTTCCCACCAGATGAGAATGCATTGTTTGATGACAGGAGGAATGTCCTTAAACTAAAAATATTTGCCATTGATATACAGGGACCCACACAACTATTCCAACATGCTATGGTGTATATGTCAGGTGACATTTTTTCAGATTTTGCACTAATAGGCAACCACATTCATGGTAATAAGACAGTTAGTATTGCAAGAGATTTTGTTTACTTCTCCCCTTTTCCCATTTTTAATATATGTTTTGTTGACTTCTTCATGAGTCTGATAGTAATTTTTAAGGTTATATGGGAGCTTGAACTTTTGCCCACCTTTGTTTTTTCTGGTGTTTACATCCATATGTTATTTTGTGACCAGCTACCTAGGGAAGTTATTTGCCAGGCTGGGTTTGATGTGAGATTTGATACAGTAGAGATGAAGCTGAGAGATGCTGAGAATGACTGTCAAGGAGGGGAAGTTGTTTGTGATGATGAAGGAGTAGATGTGCTTGTTGAATAAGGGATGGAGATTATACTTGTGTTTCTATGTTTACAAAAAGAGGGGGGAGGCTGGAAGAGAAGAAGTACCGTAAGGGGGGAATGCTACACTATTATTACCCCAGGACCAGGACATGAAGCTAGGACTTGCCTGTGATCCATCCCCATTATTATTATTATTGGCATTCCTACCCATCATTATTACTATTATTACCCTTGGGCCAGGAAGCGACGACTTGCCTGCGAATCCCTTAATATTATCCCACAATATTATTATATGCTATGGCATTTTAGGCATCGACCCACAGAGGAGATGACCTCACTTATATATTACATTGCTTTTGGAACACACAGGGTGACCTCATTTTTGTGTACATGAACATAGAGGGGGTGCAGTAGGATAGTCAGGACTCTGTTCTTGTGTTGATTAAGTTCCGCAGGCTTAACAGAGATCTAGGATTTTCCTGTTACATGACATACCTGGTACATCCCAGAGATGGGCGTGACACAATTCCCCATTCCCCACACTTTGAGAGTGACTGTACAGGAACAGCACGAGCCCTCCACATTTTCCCTATAGGCGCCACTGTCGTTGTTCACACATACATTTAGGAGTAAGAGAAACATAGAACACAGTACATCAACATACTCTAACGAGATTTGCGCTGACACAACTGAGTTGTTTACAAGTAATGTACTTTCTAAGATGAGATTTTCAGGTGGATTTTAGTTTTGTTTGTCATTGTAGAAGATGGATCGGAGAATCTGTTTGCGTAGATATATTTACCCTTGTATTTTATAAGATGTAACATGGAGAGACTTGGAGAAGGCGAGATGATTTTTCCTTGCACCGAGAGAATTATTTGCAGGTTATTATGATAGGAGGCATACATACACTCCACACTATTTGTTACAAGGCTACAAATCATTTTTTATATATATACCCCTCACACCTTTATATGGTTTTGATTCTTGTGACCCCTTCCCTGAAGTTTGTAGGAAGTAACAATATTTACTCCACATACTACATTACACTACATGACATCCCTTCATATACACATACATGGGTTTACAGTGGTACCCAGTCATATCGCACAGTGCGATTCAATATTTACCTATGTATAGCACATATGTCCCTAGACAATTGTCACTACGAACCAGTGTACTGGTTCCTCGCAACTTTGTTGCCACCATTACCCTGATTTGGTCACAGCAGTATACTGCTGCAAGGAAACTGCGTTTCCATTAGCTTATAAAGGTTTCTTTTATTTTAGGTTGTAAGGGTCAATTTCGATATTGCTTCTTGGAATCTTCTTAGTTTTAAGGTTGAACTTTTGTAATACTAAATTTTTCCTAGTAACAGTAGTCCTATTTTTGTAAAACTAGTCCAGGGACTGATAGTTTCTTTTCAACATTGTATTTTGTTTCTGTACTTCCTATTATGTATAATCTTTGTAGTTTTCTTATAATCTGCCCAGCTTCGGATGTGGGAATTAAGTAGAATTTTTCTAGATCTATATATTCATTTCTCACAATTTCTTCTTTAGTTAGTAAGTTTTCTTTTGTATGTTTAGGTTAAGTTGATACAGATAGCTTGGCTCACACAGATCGCTTTGTTTTGTTTTGGATTGTTCGCAGATTGACTGTCCGAGGTCCCAGGGGCTACTGCTGTGCCAGGAACCCGGGACATGAACATTCTCGGCAGTGTTAGGGACCATTTGGTTTATATAAATTTTTTCACTACGATCTGCGACCGTGAAAGGACTTGGGCATTCACCCATTTTAGAGAATAGTGTGTGAGTGAAAAAAGTAATAAGAGAGACGTTCTTGGAACGGAGGACAGAAACAGGCAAAGCCTGACAAGTTTCTGTGAAAACACGAATATAATTTTGTAAAATACACGGTTTTTGTAAAACACATGTTTTTAGAAAAACATATCTTTCTTTCTTTAGGTAAATTTTTTTATGTTTAGATGTAAGGTTTATTGATGTTCTTGTATATTTTGTCATTTAAATGATAGTTTGATATTGGTTAATTTGATTTCATATTTTGAATTTAATTTCTGTTCCATTTGTGGAATCTTGATACATTGTGAAATTCTTTAGCACTTTTATATGAAGGATTTTTTTTTCTCATGTTGAATATTTTGATTTTGACAATAAGTTCAAGTATGAATGAGTGAACTCTTCAGTATTTTGTAATAACTTTGGAATGAATGGAGACCAGAGCAACCGCACAGGTTTAGGATAGGTTTAGTTTTGGGAATTTTTTCCAAATTTTTGGGAGTTTCTTAGTAATTTTTGGGATTTTTAAATTTCTTTTTGGGTTTTCTTTCTTTTAAGATGTTCAGCCAGTTTTTGTTCCAAAAATGACTTCAATCTTCAGGGGGCATGTAAGGTATCCCTCATTCTATTGTCAATATTTAGTAGGATTTCGACCGAATTTAGGGTTTGTTTTAGTACCCGGTACCACACTTAAAAGCGAGTTGACAACACTTTTGCATACACCGAAGTTAATAAATCACACATAACTAACATAAATAAACTATAAACTGCATTAAAGCCACGATATTTCAGTAGCAAATAGGTTATTTCACATAAGAATAAACTTTCGATAACAGATACTAACATTAGTTGGCGAGATATTGGGAACCGATTTAAACAAAGTAAATGTTAAATAATTGAAAATAATATGCATAAATAAACCTTTTATCATGTTTAATACGAATCATTCCAGAGATAAATAAGTAACATCCATACATGAAAAATCTAACCATAAAAATCTTGACAGATATCAGTTTTGGTATTTTTGAAGTGAATTTCACACAGTAAAGGCAATAAAGAACCTATAATACACAGGCCTAGACGCACCATAACCATAACTTCACATTTAAAGATAGTTTAGTAGAATTTTCAAAGAAATAAACTGGATGATAAAATAACAGTCTGAAGCAGAAATGAAAATAATTCATTGTAATAAAACTTGAACATGTTGAGGCCCCAAAAGCAGCAACAATAATCCCTGAGACAGCCTAGTAGATAAATTAACAGGTTTCTGATAGTTTTAAAGCATCTAACAACCACAAGAAGTAATTATATGGGATTTTTAATACTCATGTTGCTTAAACAGTTCACATACATAATTTTGGTCTTTTAAGTAGGTTCAGGACTTTAAAAGTAGAAAAACAAGCAGTAAATAAAATAATCTTTCAGTTTTTATAGGGTTTAAATAGTTTCAATCCATAAAATATGAAATATCAGTGAGTAAATAGACGCCGGTAAATCGATCAATTTGCCCAACTTTTAGGAATAAATTCCAGCACTTTAAAGCCATTTCAAGAGCACTAATGACATTTAAATACTAGCTAACACACATAATTAATTTTCTAGACACATTTTAAGACATTTCACTAACCTGTTTTATGTTAATCCAATCGTAAAGTAACTGGCTATAATCACTGCACATAGAAAATGCTACTACACCAATTGTAAACACTGCCACACAATATAAAGTTGAGAATAAATTAAAACAGACAGGAAGCGAAGTAAATTCACATAAATCTGATAGTTTCCAACACTTTAAGTAATTTTAAACTTGAAAAGAACACGTAAAAGTGATCACCTAGCTTAGACATTTTATTATTCAAAAGCCTACTTTGATTCCGGGATAAAAATTAGTTTATCATAAAAATCCATTCTTTTAGCTTCCTACATAATTATTTCAAGTTATAAAAAGGCCATAGCACCGACGTTATAGGTTTCGTAAGTTCACGCTGCAGAAAACACACGTGTAAATCACTAAATAATTTATTGTGTCTCAGATATGGCACTTACAAAGATAAAATAAACTCCAGAATAAGCAGTTGAATGCAGGCTTTACGGTGATAATTTTTCCGGCTCGCTAATCCATAAACTTTCGGAGTTATAAATAAAAACATGAATAACAGCCACATTTGACTGTTAGATTTTTTCGGTTTCCCTTAACTCAATAAATTTAAACAAAGTTCACATGGAGAGACAGTCTAAAATCAGGAATAATATTTTAAACATAATTTCGAGAGAATTACTAAAGCCGATTTTAAATAAGAATATAATTGAACACTGACTTAAGTGGTAGGCAAACTAACACATCCATATTTGGTAATTTGTTGAAGACCAACGTACCACGTGATCTCAAGTTAATATAAGGCAACTAAGAGGCGGGAATTTGGTCGGCCGTCTCCAGTGTCATTTGTAACGCGGTGGTGAAAACACGCGTCGGGTGAGCTCCGCTCAGTCTGGCGGAACGGGCTGGTCCATGAACCAACCGGTGACGAAGGAACGCGAGAAACAGCAGCCATGTTGTAGTTTTGTGGTGAACATTTACTAACCAAGCAACTAGTCAGTTACATTCAGTTTTGGGGGTTTTTCAAGGTCGCGTTGCTCTGGAATTTCAACTTGTAATTTTTGGAGACGATTTCAATCCGATTGCCTGTGCTAACAGTGTTTTATAACATTCATGTGAAAATTTTGAAGAATATATGACTTTTGATTTCGACTTGAGACTTTCATTTATTAGCATACTACCTTTCTTCCAGAAGGTTAGACCTGCAAGTGGCGACTGTGGTCATTTGAACTGTTAGCAATATTCATTCTACACGGTTTCATAACTTTAGAATTTCCTTGGAAGACATCTGGTTCAGGTGATATGAGCTGTTACCAACCCCCGGAGCAGCTTTGTCCCTGACACATTTTCTTAAATTTCTCGATGTAGTACAACTTTGGTGATTTTCTATTAGATGCAGTTCTTGCACTGAAGTCTTCTGGTGCAAATTTCTTTCCCAGTACTTCTAAAATGAGTCAAAACTCTTCAAAAAAGGCGCTAAAATCATCTGGAGTAACCTCAAAAATTGTAATGCATATACAAAGGAGATACTGTAACTCCTCTTGTGCATCCTCATGTCTTGTGCTGTATGAAATCTTGTACTCATAGGATTGATTGGTAACAAGAGCGCATTTAGGCTTTGCGAGCCCCTAGGCTATATATGTGTTGCGGGCCCCCCATCAGAGAATGCCTCTGGCTGTGAGTGCTTAAATTCGCCCTAACAATTTATGGGTGACTTTTTTTTTTTTTTTTTGGCTCTACTACTGGCCTAGGTGGGGGCTGTGGTGCAGGCTCCATCTTTGTGGTGTGGGTCCCTAGGCTACAGCCTAGGTAGCCTATGCTTAAACATGGCCCTGATTGGTAATATTGAGAAAGTACAGAAAAGAGCCATTCAGTTTGTGAGTACATGCTATAGTCCTTATGAAAGTGTCACTTTGTTGATGCAGGGGTTGGTCTTGGATTGTCAGGCAGACAGAAAACATAGTTTCTGATTGCATTTTTGACAAATGTTCAAAAACTTCCGCCTTCAGTTATGACTCTTGAAAAGTATTTCACCCACTGGCATATTCAGGTGTTGTAAGCTACCTTAGAATTTTACAAATTCTAATAATGAAGTTTGTTTACAGTATAACAGTCCTAGGCAAACCACCCGATACCGCAGACTTAGAGCCACTTATGTAGCTAACGAAAGCAATAAACTGGATAATGGAAACAAAGAAACTGCCGTGAGGCACTGAAAATAAGATAGGATAGGGAAAATAAACAGATACCCGTCACTTACCACAGATGGAGGCAGGAGGGCGAGACGAACACGTAAAAACACAAAAACAAACAAATAATATTTCGACTTAAGTCTTAGTCATGTGGGAGACGAGACATATGGCAGGGGGAAAGATTTGGCCACATCCCAACCCGCCACATGATTCATCTGAAACAATATCTAGTTAATACTTTTGAGAAATATGCAGTATTATGATTAGGATAAGTCAAAGTAAGATTTTTTAAATCATGGCTGCGACGTTATTGTAGAACAAGGAAGTACGTGTATTTCAAAAATTAATAATAAATCAGAGAAAGCGGGTAGAGACTAGGAAAACACGTATTATGTCACATTTTATAACTTTTTGGCTACAAATGATTAATCCAGTCATGTTTGGTGTCAAATGAAAGAGAATTGAATTAGAAGCTGTAAAAACTTTGTTTGAACCTCGTAGCGTTAAAACTGTAAAAGTTACTAACAGATTTTGTAAAACACACAAAATGACTTTTTATGGCAAATCCGTTATAGAGACAGAAAAACTTATAAGGATTAAAATTGTTAATTACCCTAAAATCTGGCTGCTGTTAAAGTTTTAGAACTGTAGACGCAGTATGAGCCAAAAAAGAACTTACCACAGATGGAGGCAGGAGGGCGAGACGAACACGTAAAAACACAAAAACAAACAAATAATATTTCGACTTAAGTCTTAGTCAAGTCGGAAGAAGACGCCGCAGTATTTGCCCAAGTTGAACTTCGTCCCTGCATGGAGTACATGAAACTATATATATGGCTAGCTTCGTTTCTGCATTGTCTTGGCTGGGTGAACTTCAGAGCAGTAAAAGAAAATGTCAGGTGGTGTAGGGCTTGACGAGAAATGGTGGTGTGCGAGGCCAGGGGCAGCAATTTGCATAATGTGGTAGCGCAGGAGAACTTTTTGCAACTTCAATGTGACTTTTAAATCTCATAATGGGGTTTGGTCTGGTCTGATCATTTTTCACTACTTGTAATCTAAGAACTAGGTGAAGAATTTCTGATAGCCATCGATTGTTTTGGACTTTCAAGAATTCAGTGAACATTGAATTTGAAACAATAGCAGTGACTTTCACTATGATGTTATCCTAACCTTTCCTTGCTTGGGGCTTAAGTCACGCCAGGTGGTGGCCGATATAAATTCAAACAATCGATAATCCAGTGGCTTGCATATTACACAGTTGGAGCTAAGGTGATAAGCTGTCTATATTAACCCCAATGATCAGTTTTATCCCTTACATGAGATTGAAGTTGACGACAAGTGTTTATCCCAACCCCAGTAAGCATTTGGTTGTTACAGTGCAATACCAGGAGAAATTAGGTGAAAGAAAATTAGATGTTGCACTGATGCTTTTGAGCACTGTTTCTTTTGTGTCAATAGGGATTGGAATGTTTACAGGAGAACTTAATATTGGAACAAAGCAATCAACAATTTCTGGGTGTTGAATATGAATAAAATCTTCTCAAGCTCATCTATCAATGTATAATTATGTTTCAGCAGTCATAAAGTCAAGTCACCTGAAATAACCTGTTTTATCGATGGACTAATTCGCCTAGTTACCCAAGAAGATTTTATTCAATCAACAATTTCGTTAATTGGAGAGTACAGATGCAGTACAGATCTTAACCTCTGAGATTGTGTTTGTCAGTGTTTGTTCCTCATGCTAGTTAAAAATTAGGTAAAATATGGAGTAGTACAACTGACTGATTAAAGTTGATAAAAACTCATAAGGAGTAGGATGTGACGTAGATAGAGAAAAATCACATTTCAGGACAGTGGAAACAAGCAGACATGTGATGAACTTGAGAAATGACGAATCTCAAGATAAGTAATAAGGTGACACATACATATAGCAAAAACCTCTTATAACAGACAATTTTGCGCAACGGTAGTTCTCTTAATGTATATTGCACCAATGAGAATTTGATGTAAACTAAATTTGTAGCAAAAAATTATAGTTTAATTTGTAAGCAGTAATGTTCTATTATCTTTTTTTAACTGGATCCTAGTTTGTGAAGAAGATCACTATTTTTTGTTATTATGGAAGGAAAGCAATGTTATCTGCAAGCTTATCTTTTGTATTAATGATTACTGTGTTTTTGAAACATCTTTTTGGAGATGAAAATGGTAAGATCTCAACATTTGACTGCTGAAATTAAAAAAAGTTCTGCAACATTACGTTGAAAGTAATCAGAATGGTGATAATGTTTTTGAATCCTTAAGTTCATAACTGTATGCCTTAACGGATGCAGCCAAACAGATTTATTGCCAATAAAAGCCTTTTTATATACATTAAAGAGAGAAAAATATTGATAAATAAATAACGCCAAAGAAATTGAATGCTTGTGTATTTATTGAACTCCCGAACGTGTTTCACTTCTTTTGCAGAAGCATCTTCAGCGGGTTCTCCTGGTAATTATGTACAAATGTTACAGATTGATTATGCTATTGTGTTTTTTACAGTGGAATTATTATCTAAACTATAATCTACTTACATTTTTTGATCTATTGCATTTACTTATGCTCCACTCTCAGCAGCAGTGATTTTTGATTTAGATAATAATTCCACTATACAAAACACAACAACATAATCAATCTGTAACATTTGTACATAATTACCAGGAGAACTTGCTGAAGATGCTTCTGCAAAAGAAGTGAAATGTGTTCGGAAGTTCAATAAATGCACAAATATCCAATTGCTTTGGTGTTAATTATTTATCAACTAGCATTTACCTGCTGCTCCGCAAACGCGGGTCTTGGCGTGTATAGAAATAATCTACCCTTTTTTATTTCAGTACCAAATATTAACTTGGAGCAGCAACAAACATAAACTTCATTTAAATATTTTCCTCTCCTTTAGTTATTATCTTAGATTCAATTTTCATACTAAAGTTGAAAAGATTTTTTTTGTTACTTATACCTTAACACAATATAATATATGAAATATGAGACATTAAAGCTATGTCATACATTATCGCTGTCCAGTAAGGACAAATCAAGAATCAGTCGACCTTTTAGACAAAAATTTGGAACACTTTCCTGGAGATAAAAAGTGCATCATATTAAGACAAGAAGAAATTTACTTTAGGCAACACGAAAGTTACCATCGGTGGTAGTGTTGGCAGTACAGTCAATGGACATTTCTAAAAATATCTTTGCCGCCAATGATAGCATTTACAACAATTAATCTGAAATCGCTGGCAAATTTCCATTATATGATATGTGTATATTCTTATGCTGTGGGTGGTAACATGTATTTCTTGCTTAATATCTTTGATGCATCTCCTCAAATTTCAAGCCATCTTTCTTCATCATATCTGAAAATAGTGGTTAGATTAAAATGCGGCCTGTAGCAAAAAAAAAAAAAAAAAAAAAAAAACGCCACACAGAAATATAGCCAGAACATGCACAACATTTGTTTTATTTCCAGGAATAAACAGCATCACTGACATGGCACTCATTAAATCAGCTTATTAATCACTAACAATTATTGAATTCTTAATGCCTTATGTTGTTGCAAGAACATTCTGGCCCAGGCCACATTTCAACCTAACCACAATCTCTACTGATAGTGCCACTTCAAAATCAAACTATGCAGATACCCCTAAACACATGAAATTCATCGCTTAATACATTTTTGGTAATGACAACATTGTCTATTTCAGGATTCAAAATAGATGCAACATAAATTATAACAATTTCATAATGCAACATCTGTTTTAACTGCAAGAGGGCTAAAACACGCGCAATAACACATTGACTGTATCATAATGTAAAGTTTATTCATTTTTTCTTCCTAGCGATTGTGTTTAGGTTGAAATGTGATCTGGAGCAGATTAAAAATGTCGCCAAAGGCACAAGGAGCTACACGTATAACTGATTTTTTAATTCTGATATCTCAAGAACTACCGGTAAAAGATATATCACAAAATTTTATTCTTTACTTTCAAATTGTCTATCGTTACTCACTATTAAAATTTCAGTGACCCGGTGAAGTGAACTACACTTAATGGTTCCTTGAGGTTTATTACTATGTACACAAAACACTGGTAAACAATAACAAATGTGGTACAGTTAGCGGATGACCGTCGAGAAATTTAGCCTGGTCCTGATCCGGGGTAGAGAGACGGCTTCTACTTCTCGCGAACTTCCGGTGGTCTTCTGTAGTTGAAGCTGGTTCCGCGGTCAGGCCGGAACTGGCGGTGGAGCGGCCGGCTACGCTTATATAGGCGGCCTGGCGCAGGAATTCCGTTGTGTGGTAGTACGGCGACCTCTGTAAGAAATAGTCCCACTTAGCTTCTAGATGATTCTATTTGTTTTCCTGGTTTGTTTTGATGTCTCTGCGCCTGTTTGGAGTCGTATATGTATCCCGGCGTGCAGGCGCGTTGTGTGTGAGGTCTGCCTGGCAGGGGCCTTTACTGGCAGACTGAACATACCTCCCTCCCGGGGGGGGAGGGGGGGAAGCGATGTCTGCGACGTCTGCGAGGTCGTCTGCCGCGGCGCCCTGGAGCAGACTATGAAGGCTACCTCCAGGGGAGTACGGAGCTGTTCCCCTGGCGATGCGTGCCGACCTGCGTCGTGGTGCAGGTTGTGGTGGAGGTACTTGTGGAGCTAACGGCATCGGTTCGTCGGCGTCGATGGCCGGGGGCTGTACAGGGGGCGCTGAAGATGGTCCCCGCAGGTGGTCGAGAGGCTGCGGCTGAAGGGTGTCGGAGCGACCGACAGGTTGTGGCGTCGTTGGTGGCGCTGTAACTGTCCCTGAGCAACGGTTAGACGGCAGGAGTGGTGGAGGTGGCAGGGAAGGAGAGGAAGAAGTGGATGGCCGTGCCGTGGTGGAAGAGGACGGTGCCGTGGGGTAGCGGGGACGTAGTTGGTTTCGATGGCGTCGCACTATCCGGCCATCCAGGCTGACGTCGAACAGTTGGCGGCCCCGGGGCCGCTGGATGACCCCCGGAAGCCAACCGGCCCGGGAGCCAAACCCGCGGGCCCAGACTAGGGAGCCCGGGGTGAAACGGAATGGGCCCGAAGGTACCTGTACTTTGGGCGGGGGTAAGAGGAGATGGAGGAGAGTGCGAGGTTGGCGGCCATGCAGCAATTCCGCCGGGCTTTTGGCCCCCACTGGAGTGGTTCGATAGGAACTGAGGAAGAGTGTCAATGCCTCTTCGAGTTTGTGACTTGTGGTGTCGGGGTCTTGTGGCTGAAGTTTGGTGAGCAAGACATACATCTTTGATTGGTTCCAGGAAAGGAAATATGCACGCTGGTCTTCTTCTTTGGATATGTGATGAATTGCGAAGTGTTGTTTTATGCGCTTCTCGTAGGTCTCCCATTCTTCGACGTCGTCGTTGAATGCTGGGAACGGAGGCGGGGCCGTGGGTTGGCGGAGATTCCTGACTTCCGCAATCAGTTGTCTCTGAGATTCGAAGAACTGATGTAGAAGTCCTTGGAGGAACTGTTGCCATTCCGTAGGTGCTGCTGGCGTAGCCATGATGGTCGAGAGTTCTTATCCCAACCTTGTCGCCACTGAAGTGAACTACACTTAATGGTTCCTTGAGGTTTATTACTATGTACACAAAACACTGGTAAACAATAACAAATGTGGTACAGTTAGCGGATGACCGTCGAGAAATTTAGCCTGGTCCTGATCCGGGGTAGAGAGACGGCTTCTACTTCTCGCGAACTTCCGGTGGTCTTCTGTAGTTGAAGCTGGTTCCGCGGTCAGGCCGGAACTGGCGGTGGAGCGGCCGGCTACGCTTATATAGGCGGCCTGGCGCAGGAATTCCGTTGTGTGGTAGTACGGCGACCTCTGTAAGAAATAGTCCCACTTAGCTTCTAGATGATTCTATTTGTTTTCCTGGTTTGTTTTGATGTCTCTGCGCCTGTTTGGAGTCGTATATGTATCCCGGCGTGCAGGCGCGTTGTGTGTGAGGTCTGCCTGGCAGGGGCCTTTACTGGCAGACTGAACACCCGGTATCTTACTATCGATATTAAGCACAAAATTACTTACCATAAATATTACACCTCTGTTACTCTTATTGAAGAGTTAAAATATTATGTTACGAATTCTGTATAATTATGTTTATCATAATTGATAAAACTGGGAAATTATAACCAAGTACATGTTTAAAATCCAGAGATATTCATGTTTGGTCGAATGCATCATTTTTACAGTCAATTTAACACCAATATTTGTAATGTTTAATACATCTGATTCAGTTATTCCGTTTATTTACTGCACTAAAGAAAACTGAAAAACCAAATATTCGAAGTCAAAATATTAAACAGAATTCTGAGTTGTGTGATATTTTTTTCAGTTTTTTTGTGCAAGGAGTGAACATCTCAAATACAGTGTGATCCTTATCTCATAATTTCATGTCTAGAAATGTATTTAATTATTCCCTCCATACCTCGGTACATGTAAGTCATTGGCTATTTATGCAGATTTTAATTGTGACCATTTGCTCTAAAAATTTGAAAACACCACCCAAATTGTGGCTGTAGTTTTTGTGCAGTTGCTGTTCAAATAATGAGACATATGCAGCTTGCTTACAGATTTATAATAGTGTAGATATTATCAACAATTGAGGAAAATGTCCAGAGAAAAAATAGTTAAATTTTGACTCAACATAATTGGACATATATGTTGCATGATGTAGTTTAAATCCAAAACATTATTTTGATTAAGAGAAAACTATATTTAGATGTGAGAGCTAGATGGAAGATGAGAAAGGCGATCATAAAAGCACTGTGTGATCCAACTGGGTCCATACATGCTTAATAATAATATGTAAATGTAATCATGAAAGAACTTGTTTTCCAAGTTTAAACTGTACTATACCGTAGTGTTTATCTGATAACTTATCGATGGAAACTTATTTTCTGTTTTACATTTTGATTTTTTAGTGTCTTGACATAATTTCTTTCTTTTATTTTTCTTAATTTAAATCTTTTTTTAGCATTTGCATATTATGCCATTCAGTAAACTGCTGCTTAACAAAGAAGGAAGTCATTTAATTTGGGTTTCTATTTTTTTTTTTTTTTTTTTTTCAGGAAAGAGATGCTTACATAGCTGCTCATAGTGTTGATAGCTCTGCCGCTAATGAGAAGTTGCCTCTAACAGCTGATGAAATGTCTGTATTTTACAAATCATTTCTTGATGAACATTGGAAGATTCATTTACAGTACAATGTTGAATGGTATAAAAGGAATATACATCTGTTATACCTAGCTATTGGGGTTAAAGTACATAAAGCAACACAAATTTTAAAACTGGTTAGTGTCTAAGGAACAGTGTAATAAATTAGATTCAAAGCCTAAAATTCTTTTTTTTCTCTCTCTTTTATTTCTGACACTATAAATTCACATATGACTGTAGCAGCCACAGCTCTCTCAGTAATTCCACGGATCTGGACGTCACCAAAATGCTGTGCAATTTTTCACCAGAAGCCTGATGATGTTCCTCTGAGTATGAAATTTGTTGGTTTCCTCTAATATGTCAGTTCATAATACGGGGGTAAGCTGAAAAGAAACGCACACAGGTTTGTAGAACATGCATAAAAACAAATAGCAAAATCAGGCAAAAAATACATTAAAGAACAATTCTTAAGCTTCAAAATCATAAATTTATTTTTCAACAATTTTTCTCCCAATATGTGGTAAGGTTTTTTATTTTGTCAGTGAAAAATGCTCCTGACTTTTCTCGAATCCAGGATTTGACAGCTGCCTTCACCTCATCGTCTGAGATGTAATGATTACCCTTGAAGACTCTCTGAAAGTGAAGGTGCTTAATAAACTATTAATTCTGTGCCTTTGCTGTATTAAGGAAGGAAGTAAAACTGTGGTCAGTTAAGTTTACTTGCATGGGCTTAGGAAACTGCATTTAATTTCTAAAGATTTTCTGTTGGTATTTCTACACATCCAGTCCAAAAACTATAATGCCACCTTATTGGCAGCACAGAAGGTAGAATTTGTCAAGATAAGTATGTGAATATAGATTTTGGTTTTTCATGGATTCCCAATCAGTTCAGGCAAATGTCAGGTAGGTTCCCTCCAAAAGGTTATAGCGAAATCCTTCCTGTTCCTTCCAATGCTTCCTCTCCAATCCTTTTATGGTTGTAATGATGTTAGTAAGAACAAAACATCCCCCCCCCCTAAAAAAAAAAATAAAGAAAAGTTATGTGAGAAACAATAACACTAAAGTTTTATGTGAAATCTATGCAGTGTGCTGTTACAAGCCAATATGAAATCAAAGAAGGATGAAAAAAATCAGTGAATCATTTACCACTGTTGAAGGGAGGATGACTGGGAAAACACAAGAGAAACATAGACATTTTTAGGTGACTTCTCAATCTTGGTGAGGCAAATGAGTATGAAGTGAGCCACACCTTGATCACTTAATGACGGAGAAGGACTTGTAGTGAGACGGTCTATGAGATGTGGAATAATGACTGGAAGAAATAAATATTTAGAAGGAGGGCTAAAAAGAAACAAACATAATAAAGCCACAGTTAACAGACTAAATAATAAATACAAAAATAAATAAGGGGAAGAAATAATAATGAGTTTACTTGAGACAGGGTTGGTAAGAGTATTACAGGATATTGAGTCCAGTGAGATGACTGCTATGAATGGTATATTGCTGTGGAGTTCAAATGTTGTAATAGTCCTAAAAATATTTTAAAAACTCCATTTGTAGAGCTGTAATTGAGGTTATTGGGCATGTAGGAAGTAGTTTGGTGACCCACTGGATGGTCTTTCTTTTTGGTATATGCCGTTTACTTGTGAATATTCTTCCTGATGGATAGTTGAGATAAGCACTTGTAAAGTAGAGGCAGCTAAGTTGATATAATAAGGTGAGCCACAATACAGGTGGCAATTTTGAGCACAAGGAAGATTTCTCCAACAGATGGGACTGTCAGATCAGGGAATTTGTATTTATGCAATAGGCTAATAGTCTCTAAATACAACTACAAACATACTGAGTATGTGAAAATTGCAAATTCATAATTTATCAGCATATATATACTTTCGTGAATCATGATTGACTCATTGACCATATGATTCCTTCTGATACTGTCAAATACTCTTTAAACATACATCCAGTTTTAAAAATCTCTGAAACTGGTTCAAGTGTGTATTTTAATACATATAAAAAAAAATAAGCCTGAATCACCATTTATTACAGAAGTAGACATAATAGCACACACACACACCCACATTTGTGTGACACAGCATTTATCTTACAGAGAAAATATTAAGCAGTATCCCATCCAAATAAGGTATAGGAGACAATATGAGAGAGAATAAGTAAAAGGGTATAAAGTGTAAGGACATGAGAAAATTAGGCAAAGATTTTAAGCAACTTGTTTAGTGAGGCACTTAGGGACAATGAATCGGAAATGGGTGGGTATAAATCGAAGAACGAGCTTAACCCCACCATTAGAAATGAGTGAACTAAAAAATTTGAAATTCATCCTGAGGATATCATGAAGAAGGCTAAAAAAACAAAGTGGCTGGTGTAGATAATATTACAATGGATGTCCAAATATAGTAGGATTTCACATTGTACCTTATCTTGAAAAATTACTTAAACTGAGTCTGAAAACTTGCTGTTTATCAGAGGACTTGAGATGCAATAGTAGTATCGGTACATAAAGTAGGGGGAACAAATAGAGTAAAAAATTATAGGCCAATCAGTTTGACATGAGTGGTAGGTAAATTAGTGGAGAGATTGATATACAACCACATTAGAAATATATGTGAGGAGTATAAGTGGTTTTAGACAAGGATATTCACGCGAATCTCAGTTAATAGGATACATGCAAGATATTTCGAATGAAATGGACAAAAAAGATGAAATTGATAGTTTAGCACTAGATCTTACAAAGGCTTTTGACTGAATGCGCCATAAAATTGTGATAAATAAGGTAAAAACTATTGGAGAAGATGAAAGAAATGATTCACTTGGCAGAAGAATTCTTAAATGGTAGAAAGCAAAAAGTTAGGATAGGAAATGCAGTATCAAGAGAAGAGGAAGTAAAAATGGGAGTGCCACAGGGTAGCGTATTGTGGACATTGCTATTTATTATTGTAATGAATGATTGTGATGATAGTTTACTGTCAGAAATTAGGTCATTTTCAGATGACTAGGCTCAAAACAGTAGAGGACTGTGAACAGCTATAGGGTTATATGGACAGGATATCTAGCTGGGTTGGTAAACAGAGGATGAAGATATATGCAAAAAAGATTCAGCATATTAGGTAAATAACTAAAGGTTGATTATGACTGCAAGGTGGGAAAAGAATTGCTTATTGGACTTGAAATGTAAATATCTTGGCATAACATTTGATAAAAAGTTCAACTGGGCAGGACACATTGAACAGGTAGTAGAAAAAGGTTTCAAAATCCTGCACTTGTTGGAGAGTTATGAGGGGATGTACCAGAGAAGTAAATGAATTGGGTTACAAAACTTTGGTCATACCATTGTTTGAATATGGTGGTGTAGTAGAGACCCACATTTTGGGTATCAAATATAGGAGTTGGAGGGGGTGCTAGATTTGTCTCTGAAAATTATCGCAGAATACAATCAGTAACTTATATGATAAAAGAGCTGAAATGGGATTAATTGTAAGAGAGGAGGAAGAGAGTAATGGGAGTGTACAAGGCATATATTGGTGATGAGGCATGGAAAGATACTGGTATAAGAATTAGGAATAATGCATGGAAGGGAAAAGATGACCACAATCTGGCACTTTATTTCAGGCACAAGGGAGTGGGAAGGTTTTTTTTTCTGTAGGTAAGGGGGTCACATATTGGAATAAGTTACCAAGAGAAATGATGAATAATTTACCAAAAACACCAAAAGAATTTACCACTGCAATCAAATTAAATAAACTTTTAAATAGATAGTTCTGTATCATTGAAAGTAAGACAAGCAACTTAATCTAGACGTCCTTGCCACTGATGAATGAAGTGTGACACACATAAACAAAAATACAGATATATATAATGATAAAAATGATCTTCCAGAGTGGCTGCTAAGTTGTCATCACAATGGATTGAGAAGGCACAATGGGATCAGGTTCGAGTCCTGGTCCTCTTGTACAGACCATGCTGACTGGTTTTAGGCGATTCCCTGCAATAATCAAGGCAAATGCTGGAATGGCCCGATTTCTGCCTCATAAACTACACACGTCATAATCAAAAATGCACATATTGTGCAGAATCTGTTATATATTTCACAGACAGATGGCCAACACAAATGTTACTCCAGTAGTGTTAAATGCTTCATGCATAACAAGTCTGGTGCTCATTATTCACACCCAGCTGATGGAGTATTGGTGTTCACATTGGTACACTAGCAACCTATTTTGTCTGACTGGACAAATCAGTGTTACACTATGCTCAGTAGGTGGAGCAGTCAAATGAAGAGGGTAAATACAAGAAAGTGCCAGTATTCCTCACCAATCTCAAGGTTACAATATCAACATGTGCGAGTTCGAATATGGCAGAATGATCGGTCTCCGGGAAACAAGTTTTTTGAACCATGACATTGCAGCTCGTACAGGGCACACTGCGAAGACAGTGATGCTTGTGTAGAGCCAATGGATAGAAGAGGGTCAAACACTGCACTGCATCTCACACGGTGACCACAGAGCAGGATGACTGCCATCTTGTCCCTCTAGCCATAACAGCTTCGTCCACAGTGTTGGCTTGATCGAGCATTCATCTTTGGATTGTGATTGCGCGCGCTTTTGTTCTTGTCGTGCGATAATAATTTTTGTTTTTGCAGTTAAATTTTATCTCATAAGTTAGGTAAAATGTTGAAGAATATCATATTCTAGTAGTGTGAGTGTTAGTGATCCGTTTTATTTATTATAAATCCATAAATTGTAGATTCAGTGGCTTTGTATACATCTGGGAGTAACATCTAGTAACAATATTCTTGTTATAACATAACAGAATTTCATTGTACGTTTGTTTTGGCAGCATTAGTTTTGTTTTGGAGTAAATTTGTGAAGTTCTTAAGCGATAGTGAACTATTTTTATTTAATAGAAAATCAGTGCAGTGTAAACCTAGTTTTTATTTGTTTACATTTGAGGTTAGGTCTGAAACAGAGTTATAGGGTTTTAAATTTCATTGTAATTGTTTAAAAAGTTCTATTGAAATCATTTATGTTGTTTTGTTGTAAGTCTTGTAGTTGATAAGTGTTGTAATTCATATTTCGGAAAAGTTTGAAGTGATTTACATAATATTTTTTAACATTTTTCTTAGAATCCTTCTCTTATTTTTCTTCGGCAACTGATACACAAGTAGTTGATTAAAAAGTAAACATTTTAAAGATTTTTTCCTCTCCGAAGTTCTTAAGTTTTTCTGAAACTATTGTAATGGATACTAAGTGTGGATATTGCCGATGATTGGTAAGAGAAGGAGTGACATGCCGGGACTGCAGGCGCTGGTTTCACTGGGGATGCAGCAATGTTGCTAACAGTGACTCTTGTGCCAGTATTGCCTGCAACTGTCACTCCTGCGGAATTAATGATCAGGAGCAATGGATTCTGAAGCTCCAGTCAGATCTGGCATCTGCAGAGAGGGATTTAAAGGCCCTGAAGGCAGAAAACTCTGTTGTTAGGCTTAGGCAGAACAGTGAATGGAAAGAAGTCAACTCTGGCAGGAGAGGTAGGAGACACTGTCTGTCTGATGGTTTCCAGCTGCAGACATCCAATGTGTTTCGGCCATTGGAGGATCTAGATGGTGACTTTGAGGACCGTCAGGTTGGACTGAACGATCTGGGATCTTGTAAAGTAAAATGGAAAACTTTTCAGGGGGTATCCAAACGCAGGAAGGTACTATTACTTGGAAGCAGTCTTGATAGGGGAATCAGTGAAATGGTTCATTCTGACTTGAGGCCGGATAATGAAGTCTGCAGTATTTCCAAACCAAATGCAGATCTTGAAAGTGTTGTAGCTAATGTCGAAGACCTATGGAAAGATTTTTCAGAGGGAGATTGTATTGTAATTGTGGGAACACTCGTCAGACAAATGTGGGATTTGTGGGATCGCTTGAGCGTTATGATAAACCTAGGATGTGGCATAACATTAGGCATACAAATGCATCGTTGGAAAGTGTTCTCTGGCAGCCAGCAGATTCACACATTGGTTTGATAGATGTGGCCTGCATTGGTAGAGACAGTTATTTTCACCATGTACTCCATCTGAACTTCAGAGGTAAAAGGAAGCTTTCACTTCTTATTGCTGATGAGATCCGGGGATGCCAGGTGAGTGAGACGTATTCCTGTTATAAGTGGTGTTAAGTTGTGGCCTTTTTTAGGGTAAATAAAATAGATGAATTAAGATGTCTAAATGAAATTAACATCTCTGCTGATCAAAACTTATTGAAATTAGAAATTCCAACTGATATACCAGTATGTACTAATAAAGTAACAATTCAAAGTCATTGAATCAAGTTCAGACCATTATTCTCCATCAGAATATAAGAGGAATATTTAGTAAAATTGATGACATTATCTTATACCTAGAGGATATTCAAAATTCCAGAAATTTTAATGTAGATATTTTGTGCATTTCTGAACATCATTTGTCTTACACAGGAATATCTCAGCTGTCCATCCCAAATTATAAACTAAGCTCTCATTTCTGTAGATGTAAAATGGAGAAAGGGAGAGTTGCCATTTTTGTTAAAAAAATAATTTTCAATGCAACAGTGTAGGTGTAAGTAAGTATTGTATAGAACAACACTTTGAATGCTGCATTACAAAACTGGAATATGGTAAGGAAGAGCTTATGGGGATACGTTACCCATATAAACAATATCGTAATCTACGATTTGTAAGACGAAACTCTTGTCATGTCTTTAATGCAACCAATAAACAACACATACACATATGCACGTTACATTAAAATAACAAATCAATGCGAATGTTAATAATAATACTTCCAGCTTGGCGGCAATGTAGACTCCGTGTTAGCACGCCTCGCCAACGGTGTACTCTCTCTGTCTCTCTCTGGTTGTTTTCATCGTTGCCCTGGTTATGGTCAGCGAGTATCGTTGATATTGCGTTAGCAGCCGCCGCGACAACGACGGAACTGCGCTGACAACTGTTAATGTAACGATGTGTTCCCGCCACACCAGCCTCCCACGGAGTTGATGAGGCTACGGCTGAAGATGTTTCGGGAACTTTACCCGGTGACCGGATCTTGTGGTTCTCGGGTTGTCCGTTGTATCGTGATCTGTAGTTTTCTTTGATTTGCTGATTGACATACTAGGTGGTTCTGTCACAGCACTACCTTCGGTATTAGGACAATCGTCATTGAGCAGAAAGGCAGGTTTCACTCTTTCTATGCTGACACGTACTGGTTTATCCTTGTTTAAAACAGTTAAAGTCCTATCCTGGCGATCTAACACGCGGTGTGGGCCAGTGTATGGTGGCTGCAGGGCACCACGTACCGAATCATCCGAAGATACACGTGAGTGCACGTTTCGAGGTCTTTGAAAACAAAGGTCGAACTGTGACCATGTCTGGTGGCTGGTGTTGGACGTAGTCTGCGCATTTGTTGACGTAGTTTGTTCACGAAGTCGGATGTATCTTCCAGATGTTCTTCCGTCGCGGTGCACAGTAATTCACCTGGGAGGCGTAGTGGTTCACCGTACACAAGTTCGGCAGAAGAGGTGCCAAGGTCTTCTTTGTAGGCACTACGAATACCGAGAAGAACGATGGGAAGGGCTTGCAGCCAGGACATACCGGGATGGCACATAATAGCTGCTTTGAGTTGACGATGGAATCTCTCCACCATGCCATTTGAACAAGGGTGCCAGGCAGTGGTGCGGGTTCTTAGCGTTCCAGTCAAGAGACCCAGGTTCCGTAGCAGTACAGATTCAAACTTCCTGCCTTGGTCGGTGGTAATACGTAGAGGTGATCCAAATTGTGAAATCCAGCATGCTACGAATGCGTTGGCAACGTCCTCTGCAGTGATGCGTTCTAAAGGCCAGACCTCTGGCCAGCGAGTAAATCTATCGATGGCTGTTAAGCAATAACGATAGTTTCCTGACGCTGGAAGTGGTCCGATTATGTCCAAATGAACATGTTGAAACCGGGCAGATGGCATTGTAAAGTTTCCGACTGGTGCGTTTGTGTGTCACGTAACTTTGGCGCGCTGACAATCTTGACAGGCTCGGACCCATGCGCGGCAATCTTTCGCCATGTTAGGCCAGACGAAACGTTCTGATACCAAACGAGCGGTAGCTCTGGCGCCGGGATGACTCAGGCCGTGAACAGATGAAAAAGCTGCTTTTCGGAATGATGTGGTGATAAAGGGCCTGTGTTTTCCGGTTGAGGTGTCACAGAAGAGGAGAATGGTACTGCCAGGTACTGGGACTTGCTCCAAGCGAAGTGATGTTTCACCATTGATGAAAGTACGGATTTCCGTATCATCCTTCTGTGAGTCTGCCAGAGCGGAAAAGTTCAAGTTTCTGTCTGCGATTCCGTCGACCCGGGACAGTGCGTCTGCGACTACATTGGAAGAACCTTCAATGTGTTCAATATTGGTGGTGAACTGCGCAATAAACGATAATTGATTCAGTTGCACAGGTGGGAGCTTGTCACGGCGTTGCTGAAACGCGTACGTAAGTGGCTTGTGATCGGTGTAAATTGTAAACTGGTGGGCTTCCAAGAAGTGCCGAAAGTGTTGGACGCCTTCGTAGATAGCGAGTAACTCGCGATAGTACGCTGGCCATTCTGATTGCTTTGGTGAAAGCTTCTTAGAAAAGAAGGCTAAAGGCTGCCACGTAGCGTTTACGTGCTGTTGTAGACAAGCCCCTACAGCTGTGTTGGAAGCATCAGTAAACAATCCTAGAGGTTGCGTTGAGATCGGGATGAACTAGTAGCGTCGATTTGGCAAGGCTGGCTTTGCAGGCATTAAATGTGCTTTCCAGGTTCTGATTCCAAGGTACAGGTTGATAACCTCATAGCTTGGATACTGCCGAGTGGAGAGAAGCCTGGTATTCTGCTGCTGAAGGTAGGAAACGGCGGTAAAAGTTCACCATTCCCAAAAAGCGTCTAAGTTCACGGACTGTCTGTGGAAGGGGGAAGTTTTGCAGAGCGCTGATCCGATCTGGTAGTGGTCGAGTGCCAGCGGCAGAGACTTCGTATCCCAAGAAGGTAACACTTGGAGAGGCTAAAACACTCTTACAAGCGTTAACGAGAATCCCATAAGATGACAGCCTTTGGAAAAGTAATCGCAGATGGCGCTCGTGCTCTTCAGGGCCCTTAGAAAATACCAATATGTCGTCTACATAGGCGAAGGTGAAGTCTAAGCCAGATAGGACTTCATCAATGAAAACGCTGAAAGGTTTGTCCGGCATTCCGCAACCCGAAAGACATAAACGGAAACTCAAAAAGTCCAAACGGTGTAATAATTGCTGTCTTTGGAATGTCGTCCGGGTTCACTGGAACCTGAGTGTAGGCTTTGACTAGGTCGACGACAGAGAAGATAGTGCATCCATGCAACTGGTGGCTGAAATCATGGAGATGGTGAGGTGGATACCCTATCTGGAATTGTCCGTGCATTGAGAGCTCGATAGTCTCCACAGGGACGCCAACCCTTGTCTTTCTTTGGACCAGGTGAAGAGGCGAGGACCATGGTCCCTCTGAGCGGCGCGCAGTGCCCTCCATTAACATTGCTTCAAATTCTTTCTTAGCAATCTGAAGACGGTCTGGAGCGAGGCGACGAGCACGACAAGAGACAGGTGGTCCAGGTGTTGTGCGAATGAAATGAACGGTAGAGTGCTTTATTTCTCTCGGCATTCCAGGTGGGCGCGTGAGATCTAGGAAATCTCGCAATATTTCATGAAAAATGTAGTGGCCTTTTGTGATTTCACACTAGGTTGCTTCCAGTTAGCCGGCTGTACAGGCACTGACAATCCTGTCAAGCTGTCAATGATACGCTTGTTGTGACAATCCGGGAGCAAGTGATAATGTGCAAGGAAATCGGAGCCTATGATAGGAACAGCTACATCAGCTATTATAAATCTCCAAGATAAATTGCGCCGCAATCCGAGGTTCAGCTTTAAAAACAACGTGCCATAGGTATGAACAGTAGAGTCATTTGCCGCTACAAGTTCATATTTGTTGCATTGATGACGCCCTTTCAGAAAATCTTTCGGGAAACAGCATAAATCAGAACAGTATCGATTAAAAATTTATGTCTGCTATTTCTGTCAAAGACAAAAAGGCGGTTACCTCCTGTTGGGCAGCCGTCTCTACCGCCATCACTTTCCGGTTTAACTGAAAGTTACATGGTTGTTGGCATTTGCGAGCTTGGCCGTGAAAAACGGCCGGTGGTACCAGCAAACCTGAGAGGTGTCAGTACGCGGCGAAGAATCACGGCTGTTGTGAGCGTGCTGCGCGCTTCGGAGGCTGGCTTCGAGAACGAGAACGTGTGCGAAATGAGGCTTGCAATGTAGCCAACTGCTGCGAAAGTTCTTCTATGCGCTTTGCAAGCTGACTTACCTCGGTATTAGCAGGTAACATGCCGATAGCATTAACATCGGCGTGCAGAGCAGGTGTAGAAACTTCCATAATTTTGTCGGCTAGTATTGCAACTTTGTCTAGTGGTGTGTCAGCTTGAGTTTGCAAGATAGCTTGTACCTGTGACGGTAGGCGCTGGATCCATAATTGCCGGAGGAGATTGTCTTGCACTTGAGTGGCACCAGCTAGTGATCTTAAGTGTCTTAAAAACTGGGATGGTTTTCGGTCACCAAGCTCTTCCTCCATTAACAGCTGGCGAACTCGCTGCTCTTCTGATGCAGAGAGGCGACGAATTAACTCGTTACGCAAGTGTTCATATGCATTTTCAGGAGGTACTTGCGGCCTGTCCAGCTGTGAAATTATATAGGCGTACTTCGTCAAATCTTGCGTAATGCCCGCGATGCCAAATTGTGCTTCTGCCTGTGCAAACCACAATGCCGGTTTGTCCGGCCAGAAAACTGGTAATTTCACGGCAAGACGGTTAACAGATGTGCCAACCTGCGAGACTGTAGATTGCGAGGGTTGCTGTTGAAGCATTTGCTGTCGCAGAATGTGATTTGCTCCTGTAGCTGGCGTAGTTGTTCTTGAAGTTGGTCCATTATTCAAAAGATGTTCGGGTTTTTTTCGTCGTCGGGGTCACCAATTATGGGGATACGGTACCCATATAAACAATATCGTAATCTACGATTTGTAAGACGAAACTCTTGTCATGTCTTTAATGCAACCAATAAACAACACATACACATATGCACGTTACATTAAAATAACAAATCAATGCGAATGTTAATAATAATACTTCCAGCTTGGCGGCAATGTAGACTCAGTGTTAGCACGCCTCGCCAACGGTGTACTCTCTCTGTCTCTCTCTCTGGTTGTTTTCATTGTTGCCCCGGTTATGGTCAGCGAGTATCGTTGATATTGCATTAGCAGCCGCCGCGACAACGACGGAAATGCGCTGACAACTGTTAATGTAACGATGTGTTTCCGCCACAAGCTCATAGTAATAGTAATTTACAGTGCCTCCTCAGGAAATTTTAGACTGTTTTTATCTCAGTTAGAGTCTTTGCTACTATGTTTCATAAATAACAAACATATAGTTATATGTGGAGATTTTAATGTTGACTTTCTTAATCACGGCAATGAGAGGCTAGATAAGGAAGCCTTGATGTTGTATTTTATCTTAACGGCACTTTTAAATTTCCCTACAAGAATACAAGATAATAGTAGGACTGTAGTTGATATTTTTTTATGGATATTTCTCAGTACTGTAATTACAACATACTCCAAGTAATAAATGGTATCTCAGATCATGATGCCCAGGTGTTATGTATCAAGTCCAGAAACACTGTTAAACAGATCAAGAAAAGCTGGGTACATAGAAGAAATATTAATGAAAACAATATAAAACATTTCATAGATTCCTTAAATAATGAACACTGGTCAGAAGTGTACACTGCAAAAGGTGTTAATGCAAAATTTAATTCCTTTCTTAATATATTTCTAACACATTTCGAAGGAAGTTTAAAAAAAAAGGAAAGTTGTCAACACTCCAAACAGTGAATTAGGTAAGGGATGGATAACAAAAGGTATTAGAGTATCTAGTAAAACAAAATGGGACCTTTACTTAAAAGTAAGAGAATCAGATAATTATACACTGAAAGCTCATTATAAACTTAATTCTATATATATCAGAGAAAATAGAGAATTCAGGCAATAGGATGAAAACTATATGGAATATAATAAAAACTGAAACAAGAAAATCTGCAAATCACTCTAAAGACATAAAAATAAAACAAAATGGATCTGGGGAAGTAGGTGAAATATTTAACAAACATTTTACTTCAGCTTAGAGAAATTAGACATGGAAAAGCAATCCCCACATAGTGCCCTAAGGTTTCTTCACAGTGCTTTCCCAAATAGATTTGTGGAGATGTAATTGCCACCAGTAACAGTCTCGGAAATAAATAAAATGGTATAATTAAAACCTAAAAATTCTTCCAGTTATGCCAATATTTCAAGTAAATTACTGAAAAGAAGTTCAGAATCTATCAATCATGTACTTGCCTAGATTTGTAATGAATCCAAAAATAAGATAGGATAGGGAAAAATAAAGAGATACCCGTCACTTACCACAGATGAAGGCAGGAGGGCGAGACGAACACATAAAAACACAAAAACATGTGGCGGGTTGGGATGTGACCACATCTTTCCTCCCTGCCATATGTCTCTCCTCCTACATGATTAAGACTCATGTCGAAATATTGTGCAACTTCTGTATGTTTTTATGTGTTCGTCTCGCCCTCCTGCCTTCATCTGTGGTAAGTGACGGGTATCTGTTTATTTTTCCCTATCCTATCTTATTTTCAGTGCCTCGCAGCAGTTTCTTTGTCTCCATTATCCAATTTGTAATGAATCCTTAATGCAAGGTGTGTTTCCAAACAGACTAAAATATGCTGTTGCACCACCATTATTTAAGGAAGGGGAAGCAACATGTGTAGATAACTATCATCTTATTTCATTACTTTCAGGATTCTCATAGATTTTTGAAAAAGTCATGTATTGTGGAGTAATAAAACATGTGAGTCAAACATAATAGCCTCACTAATTCACAATTTGGGTTCCAAAAGGATCATCCATAGAAATGGCCATACATTTCTAAATAACACATTTGAGAAACTGAATAATAAAATGAGCCCTGTAGGAATATTTTGTGATGTTGCAAAAGCATTTGACTGTGTAAATCATGAATTACTTTTGAAAAAAGTAGAATACTATGGTATTTATGGAATCGTGCATGAAAAGTTGAATGCAGAAAGTTTTCCATTTTTGATTCTAAAATAAGTAAAGATGCTTCATCAGACTGAGAGACATTAAAACATGGAAATCCACAAGGCTCTGTCCTAGGACCGTTCCTCTTATTATTATACATCAATGACCATCCTGGAAACTTATCTGACAAAGTTAAGAGTTTTATTTGCAGATGACACTAACCTTACTGCGAGAAAAACACCAAACAGTAATCTAGAATTTAATTTAAATGAAGTACTTAGTGAAGTAGCAAATTGATTTAAGGCAAATTCATTAAAATTAAATTTTGAAAAAAACACATTATATTAGGTTTAAACAAAAAATTATGCACAGTCGGATTTACAAGTAAGCTATAAAAATAATAATAAAATAAAAAATACTTTTTTAATGTACCATGTTTTTAAAACGGACTAAAAAGTATAAAATAATTTCCTTAATCCTTATGAAGAAAATACAGATTTTTAACTTCTTCTAAATTGTCCTGAAACTTTATACTTGGAAGTTTTTGATAGCTTTCAAAATACTTGTAAGATTGGTGACAAAAAACATTGGCCACATGCAACAGATAATTGATAACCTTAATAGCTCTACTAACAATTTTATTGCATCACAAATAATGTAATTGATAGGTCAGTTCTTTGATTGATAACAACTCTCTGCGCTTTGTATAGTTATATATTCCATGGACTCTATGTTTTTCATCACCAATCTTACAAGTATTTTGAAAGCTATCAAAACTTTCCAAGTATAAATTTTCAGGACAATTTAGAAGAAGTTAGAAATCTGTATGTGGTTTTATCCTTCATAAGGATTATGGAAATTATTTTATCCTTTTTAGTCGGTTATAAAAACATGGTACATTAAAAAGTATTTTTTATTTTATTATTATTTTCCTGTTTTTTAGGGTTATGTGAGTGAAAATTTGTAAGGTATAGGTAAAGGTCATGGGTTTCCGAAGGCTCCTGCCGCATCCCGTAGGATTCGTACAACCTTTGGCACTAGAATGGATGTGACGTGGTCAGTGCCACTAATTGGTTTTAAACAATGATGACATAATCAAAGACAAGAGCTACAAATTCCAGTTTTTTTAAATATATATATATATATATATAAAACATTTAATTGAGTTATTTCCATCCCGGGCAAATAAGGAGCAAACTAAAACATAACAAAAAATTATGCACATCCATTGCTTCAATCATAAGTTATGGTCTGGAATTTGAACAAAAATCCAATAGAAAAAAAGCACTTTTAGTTCTGCCACATATCTTCAGGTAGCATTTTCAATTTTCTCTTCCCTAAAACTTTATTCAGACTACTAAAAACATTAAAAAAAAAAAATTAGCCTCAGCGGTCCCTAGAAAATGTTACTTTCAGTTGTTCCAAATTTTCCAGGCAACTTTTCCATTTTTCTTTCTCTGAAAATCTTATTTAGACTATTAAAGACATTTAAAAAATAACTAAATTGATCGGTGGAAAAAAGTACTATCATCTTTTCCCGAATTTTCCAGGCAACTTTCCCAATTTTTCTTTCTTTAAAAACCTTAGTTGGACTATTATGAACATTAAAAAAAATTATCCCAATCGGTACACAGAAAAAAGACTTTCAGTTTCCTCCAAATTTTCCAGTTTTCTGGGCAACTTTTCCAATTTTTCACTAACTAAAAACCTTATCCAGACTATTACAACATTTTTTAAAAAATTAGCCAAATCGGAACACAGAAAAAAGAATTTCAGTTTTCACAGAATTTTCCAATTTTCCGGGCAACTTTTCCAATTTTTCATTAATTTAAACCTTAGTCAGACTGTTACGAACATTTTTTTTTTAAAGAAGTAGCCAAATCGGTATACAGAAAAAAGCCTTTCAGTTTGTTCCCAATTTTCTGGGCAATGTTCCCAATTTTTCATTAACTAAAAACCTTATTCAGACTATTACAAATATTTTTTAAAAAAATTAGCCAAATTGGTTCATAGAAAAGAGTACTTTCAGTTTTTCTCGAATTTTCAAATTTTCCAGACAACTTTTCCCATTTTTCATATTTTCATGCATTGTCATTCAGTTCGGAGCTATGGTCAAAATTTCAAGTCTCTAGCTCATCAAGAAGTTAGTTTTAAAATCATTTACTAAATTCTACCCGTACAGACAAAGCCCAAAGTGAGTTAAAAAAAAAAAAATAATTTAATAACACAATCTTAGAAACAAAGAGTATACAATTCCTTGGTATTAAAATAGATGGGAAACTCTGTTGGCATGAACATTTCTGGTTGTGCGTTCGATTGGCTGTGTCTGTCGAGAGCTGCTCATCAAACTGCGATTTTACATTCATGAGCTAAGTTTTTGTAGATTAAATTATTTTAAAATCTTTAATTATCATCAAAACTCTTAGAATTATTGCTAGCAAGAAGAATTATTTAAGATTACACCATAAATAACAGTTTTTTTAAATTTCGCATCATTGTTGTTAACGTTATTGCTAGTTATTGCACGTTTTATTGAATTAAACTTAGCATAAGCTTGATAGTTAGATTACTATAATACTATAGCATAGGTAAAAATAGTAGTTTAAGTTATTTTGTAGTGTTAAATTTCTTATATACCGTAAAAATAGTTCAAATCACTAGTTTGAATTTCGATTGTTAAAGATTTCTGTATTGTCCTATATTAAGGCTTTATTAGATTTAAAATAACACAGTTTCTTAATTAATTAGATCCGGAATAGTAATAAAATCAACTGGAAATAATAAATAATGAACATAAGTATTAATATACAGCATTTAGTTACTCACATTAGGTTAACACATTATCGTTATTTTAAGTTCGACTACCGATATCGAAATCAAGTTTACAATAACAAAAACGTACGTTCTAATAATTAACCAGTTCTAATAATTAAGCTGTTCTGTCTGAAATTTAATAGTGTTTAATTGCTATCTAATATATATATATATATATATATTTATAAAAAAAACTTCCTACCTTTCTTTTTTTTTTTTTTTTTTTTTTTTAAACTTTCATAAGCAACTAAATAGTTGTTATCCACATTAGCACTAAGTAGTATCGACCTACCATCGAAAGTTTGTTTTGAAATCCATTAGCTTAAGTTTTATTCATTGGTTCTTAAGTAGTTTAGTTACCTAGTCATTTTTCATAAAACTTCAATCAAATTAAATATATATAACAATTCAACAGTTAGTCGAATATAGCGCCTATCATATTTAGTAAAAAACATTTAAAAATATAGTATAAACTTCATAAGACTACTTTATCAAATAAATTTAAGGTTTGTTTAGAAGAGGCTTGAAGTATTTGGGAAAATCATGACTGGAAACTGTGGCGCCTGTTGTAGGTACATTGCGAACGGGATGGGTTGTAGTTGGTGTAAGAAGTTGTTTCACTGGGCATGTGGGGAAGAGGAAACGGGGGAAATAAATGAGGCTCTCCCCATGGTTTTGTTCACTGTGTCTTAGGGATGATAGGATGTAGGAGATGGGCAAAACGATTAGGGAGTTGCGTGAAAGGATCAGGGTTCTTGAGGCTCGTCCTGTGGAGGCTCAGACTCTGCAGGCGTGGTCTGTGGTGATCTCGCCTGTGGAGGTTCAGCCTGTGGGGGCTCAGCCTGTGGAGGCTCAGACTGAACAGGCACAGCCTGTGGGGGCTGAGCTTGTCGAGCTCGAGCTGTAGAGGCAGAAAGTAGAGATAGTGGGTTGGAGGAAGTTGATAAGGATGGGTGGGAGCTGGTAACAGGTTCATAGGAGAAACATGGTTAACAGGATGAACAAGCCAGACACTTCAGTAATTGTGAGAAAAAATAGGTTTGACCTGTTGCCAGAGTCAGTAGGGAGAAGAGCCTCATGTAGATGTAGGAGTAGGTAAGATGCAGCAGACCTTTAGGAATAAGGGCATGAAGGGCAAGAATAGGAAAAAAAGGGTTCTGCTGCTAGGTAGTAGCCATGGGAGAGGTGTAGGCCCTCTTCTGCAGGATCAGTTAGGTACAGGATACCAGGTCACAAGCTTTTTTCAAACCTAGATGCAACATTAGGCCAGGTAATAGAGGATATAGGTTCCTTTGTAGGAGTTTTCACTAAGGATGATAGAGTAGTGATAGTGGGAGGTGCGGGAAATAGTATTGATAGAAACGCGAGTTATAGTATAGAGAGTGACCTGAGGAAGGTGGTGAAGGAGGCACAGCATACCAGGGTAGGAGCTTCATGCAGGTCCTAAGTCGCCATGACCGGCCACAATTGAACTATGCTGTGAGGCGGGTTAATGTGGAACGGAAGTGCTACTTGGAAAGGCATTAGTTCTGTGTTGGGGGTTTGTGCCTGTGAACACCATTGGTAGGTGGGGTTTCACTAGGCATGGCCTACACCTAAATAGAAGGGGGAAGGGAGTACTTTCTGAGTTGTTAGCTAAAGCAGTGAGGGAGCCCAGTTTCCAGTGATGATGGGGTCAGGACTGTGCCTTTTTAGGTTAGGGGCTGCTGGTAGAAGGGACAGAAATAGATTATCAAAGTGATACTGATTGCATAATTCGCGATGGGGAAAGTCACAGATATTAAAGAAATAGATGAAGTGGCTGAAACAATAACTGACTGCGGTAAAACGTGGGAAAGAGGAGATAAATTCTGAAAATGTAAAAGCCAGTAGTAAGGGTGTTAATGGTAAACTGTAGAAGTATAATGAACAAAGTAATCGAATTTGCAACTTAATAGAGATGCACGAACCACAAGTAAATAATTGGGGTAGAGAGTTGGTTAAAAGAAGAAGTACTAGACAGTGAGGTTTTTCCTGATGGTTACAGAGTGTACCGCAGAGATAGAGGAGCAATTGTGGAGGAGTCTTCATACTAGTTAGCAAAAAACTACACAGTTCACTGGCGTTCATAGATCAAGACCATGAGTTACTTGGGGTAGATTTCTGGGGTAATAAAAAAGAAAAAATCAGAGTGTTTGGCTGTTTACCGCAGTGGAAGAATGACAGAAGAGGATGAGGCTCTTGGGGAGAAATTAAATTCATACTCAGATTCAGAGGTGAGATAGAATGATTCATCATTCGTCGGGGATTTAAATTTACCAGGTGTAAACTGGGAAGGGAATAGATTAAATAACACAAGGGAACAAAGATTTGCAAATATCTTAATAAGGGAAGGGAGGATTTACACAAGTGTTGAGCAAAACACTAGGGGACAAAATATTTTGGATATATTTCTAATTAAGCCCGATGAAAAACCTTGTGAGGTAGTCAAGTAACTGAAGGAATAAGTGATCATGAAGCAGTTCTGATGGATATTAGAGGATTTCAGTAAACCAGCAGCCAAAATTGAAGGGGGGAAATAGTACAATTATAAAAAGGCACCAGGTTTCAAATTTGAGGAGATATTTCAGAGAACAATTCAGCAAATGGAAGGAAGGCTCAGGTACAGTAGAGTCAAGGTGGGAAGAGTTCAAGGAGATAATAAGAAAGGGGGAAGAAAAATTTATTCCAAAAGCAGAAAATAAGAGAAGTAGAGAACCTATGTACTATAATAGGGAAGTGAGGAGGTTAAAGAGGTTGGTAAGAAAAGAACATAACAGAGTTAAGAGACAGCAGGGTAGTAGGGAATATTTAAAACACACTAACAAGGACTTAATAACAGCAAAGAAAATGGCTAAAGATGGGTTTATGAAGAGTATTGTCAGTGCAGGGGGACCATTGACTGATGCATCTAGAAATTTCTATGGCTATATCAGGAAACTGAGGGGAAGGGAGGATGTAGAGACACTTATAGATAAGGGATGGAGAAGAAGTTACTGATGATTTGAAAAAGGCAGAGATTTTAAGTAACTGGTTCAGTGAAAGCATTAGGGACAAATGAATCAGAAACAGGAGGGTCTAATTCGGAGAACGAGCTTAACAACACAATTAGAAATGACGATAGTAAAAAATTTGATATCCATCCTGAGGAAATCATGAAGGAAATAAGAAAGCTTGAAAAAACATAAAGGGGCTTGGTGAAGATAATATTACTACAGATATCTTAAGATAGCCGGATGTGACATTGTACCTTATCTTGAAATATTATTTAAATTGAGTCTAGACTACTTGCTGCTTACCACAGGACTGGAAAAGTGCAATAGTAGTACCGGTACATAAGGGAGGGGTGAGAAATAGAGTTGAGAATTACAGGCCATCAGTTTGACAATCAGTGGTAGGTAAATTATGGAAGATTGATATGCAACCACATCAGAAATATATGTGAGGAACGTAAGTGGTTTTCAAGCAGGCAACATGGTTTCAGGCAAGGATATTCATGCGAATCTCAGTTGGTGGGATATATGCAAGATATTTCAGATGAAATGGACAAGGGAGGCCAAATTGATAGTGTAGCACTAGATCTGTCTAAGGCGTTTGACAGAGTAAGCCATAAAATGGTAGTAAATAAGGTAAAAACCATTGGAGGTGGATAAGAAAGTGATTGCTGGGTAGAAGAATTTTTAAAGGTAGAAAACAGAAAGTTAGGGTAGGAAATGTAGTATCAAAAGAAGTGGAAGTAAAAATGGGTGTGCCACAGGGTAGCGTATTGGACCATTGCTATTCATTATTCTAATGAATAATTGTGTTGACTTGTTTACTATCTGAAATTAGATTGTTTGCAGATGACATAATGCTGTATAAAAGAATCAAAACGATAGAGGATTGTAAACAGTTGCAGGGTGATCTGGACAGGATATCTAATTGGGTTAGTAAACATGGAATGAAGATAAATGCAAAGAAGAGTCAGCTTATTAGATTACACAAATAAAAACAAAAGGTTATTATGAATATAAGGTGGGGAAAGAATTGCTTGCTGAAGACTTGAAATGCAAATATCTTGGAATTACTTTTGATAACAACTTAACTGGGCAGGACACATAGGACAGGTGGTAGGAAAAGGTTTCAGAGTTCTGCACTTGTTGGAGAGAGTTATGAGGGGATGTACGAGAGAAGTCAAGGAATTGGGTTACAAAACTTTGGTCAGACCATTGCTCGAATATGGTAGTGTAGTATGGGACCCTCATTTTACGTATCAAATACAGGAGTTGGAGAGGGTGCAAAGAAGGGCTGCTAGATTTGTTTCTGGAAATATCGCAGAATGCAATCAGTGACGGATATAGATAAGGAGCTGGAATGGGATTCATTGCAAGACAGGAGGAGGATGAGAGGGTCATGGGAGTGTACAGGGCAGTATACTGGTGATGAGGCATGGAAAGATATTGCAGTAGTATGAAAAGTAGTGCATGGAAGGGAAAAGATGACCATGACCACAGCTGGCACTCGATTTCAGGCACAAGGGTGTAGGGAAGATTCTCTTTTTTAGGTAAAGGGTGTCCAGGGATTGGAATGAGTTACCAGAGAAAATGATGAATAATTTACCGAAAACTTTTGAAGGAATTTAAAGATAAAATTTGTAGTAGGGCAAATGTAGGTGGGTGCAGGATAGGGGGAAGATGGGTCGTGTAGGGAAATTGCCACCGGAGCCTGTGCTCCATTGCAATTAAATTAAATTAAAATAAATATCACTTCACTACTGAAGAAGTTGAGTAGTGCCACTTTTGCAATACGAACACTTTCTCAAGCAGCAGATCTAGAATTAATGAAACAGGTGTACTCCTCATAGTTCCATTCAGTGATGTCATGTGGCATAATTTTTGGGGAAACTCTTCACAAAGTAAAAAAAGTTTTCATAGCACAGTTAAGAGCTAGCTACAAGGATGCTGAGTAGTGTAAACCAGGAACTACAAATTATAAAAATTTTGAGCCAGTAGGGAGAAAAATCATTTCGGTAAAGTTTTGGATAATTCGGATGTTCCGATATTGCCACACAATCATAGACCACAGTTATAAGAGACACCTGGGGAGGGGGAAGTTGCCGGTTGATTGTCATAGCTTGGGCCATCACCACATCGGTTTGACCAGTGATTGGGCGCGAGATGTAGTGGTAGGCGAGTAGGCGATTCATGGAAGTGCTTGCTTTTGGCAGCCATCTTAGAAATTTTCAGGCATGAGTGACTTAGTTGCAAGATCCTCAAGTAGCTGTAATCAGTTAGGGGTTCATGAGGGTTGACCTGGCTTGATTGATTTATCAGTACCTGCAACATTTAGTATGGAAAAGATTTCTGATGCCTGCAGATTGTTTAATGAACATAATACAGTGATGATAAAATTTATTTGAGGCAACAGTGACTTTCATTTGAACATATCTTTCCTGATTGAGGTTATCCAATTAGGTGGCATCTGAGGTTAATAACAATCTGTACTCCTTAGGCAGCATTATAATCACAGTTCAGACTAAACGTTTATGCATAACCCCACCCCGTGCTGGTTCCTGACAAGGTGTTGAGGGAGGACTGGTGGCTCACATGGCATTTGCTGTAAGCATCTTAGAATTTTAGTAAATTCTAGCCTCTCACCTCTAGGCATCAGGGGTAAAGCTTATTCTGTAGTAAAAGATAGTTTTCAGTTCATGTACAGGTTATGGGAGTAAAGCTTTGTATAGCATAGAGATACTGTAACCAAACACACTAAATAAAACCCTTAGGGATAATAAAAGTATTCAAAATTAAATAAATGCTCTAAATAAACCTTTGATAATAAAAAGAAAACATCAGTTTGGGAGGAAATAGATTAAATCCCACAAGTTCAATTTCGAATAATAGATTTCGATATAGGTTAACTTTACAGTTTCTAAACCAATTTGAATGCAGTAAAGACTTTCAGTAGTGACTAAACGCCGAATATAAACTTTGAATGATAATAAATAAACTTTAAATCAACTGAAAATTAAATAATCATCAGTAATCCAACTTTGTAATTATGAACTTCTAACGGGGGAGCATTTTTGTCAGTTTTAAACCAATTTACGAGCAGGAAAGTAACTCAATACTAATAATCCAACTATACTAATTTTTCTGTAATAATATTAAACACCTTTTTACTAACCTTAAATATGATAATCCAAAATAATCCAGTTTAGTACCTACACAAGCAATCTCTAATATTGGCATTTCACTGTTTTCACACACTTTAGAACAAAATAAAGTAATTGTAGGGAAGTAATCATGCAATTAAAATATAAATTCACTAAAATTTCGTAGTTTCTGACGTTTAAATAACTTAAATCAATTTTTATACTTCGTCAGATACTCTGCACTTTTAATAATTTTTTATCTCATAATCCTAGAGAACATTCGAAATAAAAAGTGGATTTCCGGAAAGAACTAAAAATCTAATATCACATATAATAATTTCAAGTAATTCCAAGTAATAGAACCGATCTTATAGAGATCTTAAAATTTATTTTTCATCACGACCATGAGGTCAACTTAGAAATTAATTTCGACCGATACAGAGATGAGATAACTTTCAGAATACGTAGTTTAATTCAGTGAATCTCTTGGTAATTTTATATTTGCGAGAAAACTAACAGAAATAAAGTTATAAAATTAAAACTGAAGTCACACTTTGGTTACGTCGTAGTTAAACTTTCCCTGCACCAATTTTAATAAAAGTTACACCAATAAACTCAGGAATTTTAGTAGAAAACGATAATAATAATAATATTTGCATAAATTGTGGCATTAATAAAATGACGAAATATAGAAGACTCTCGAACAAAAGTAATTCCCCAGAGTAGAGAAATAGTTCACTCCTACACTTACAACTTTTAAACCAGTTGCTTAAAATTATTCACTAAATATCCATTATTTCACAATTAAATATGTCGAAACACTGTCACACCTAAAGTTTTGGATAACTGTTTAGTTACTGAGATATTTCAGATCTAAATCGTAGAAGTGTTAGCAGAAAGTTGTGTTTTGGCTCTGACGTCAGCAAAGGTATAAATTAGGTCGCCTTGTGAAGACGCCATTCTGTATTCTTTTCCGGGTTTGAAGTCGTGCTAATAAGATGTTATAAGCGTGTGCGCTGGTGAGGTTGGCAACTCCGACTTAGTTGGTAGCTCAGGTCTTATGTTGGCACTACCGGTTTCGGCCATGATGGAACATTGTCGGGGCGTGGCATTTGTTTACTTAACATGAACTGGTAATTCTCATCGGGGTTGGTCGGTTTCTACTTCTCTCCATAATCTGTGATTTTTGGAACGATTGTCCGATTGGCCTAAGCAACTTAAGAATGCTGTTTGAACTTTGAATTTCATTCTAAATAAACTCTGAGAAATTTTAGAAAAGTGAACTGTTTTATTTCTGTAGCTGCTGTAATACCTTTTCAATATTTGGGGTCTTCAAATATTGTGGCGACCTGTAGCGTTCTAGTTGTATCCTGGCAACATGGTCAAATTAAATTAAAGTATTCAACAAGTTTTCATCGGACTTGGAGGTGTGATCAAGAGAGTGAGTTAAGGCACATAGGCGATACTATAACCCCGGTATCGGTCTTGTCCTTACATTGCTTTGGCTTCCATTGACCAGAAACCATCACTGTAATGATCATGTGAACTCTTCCACTGGCATGCTGCCTGGTAAAATGTAGGGTTTTCAGATAATCCCCACTTCAACTTGTCCTACAGTGATTGCGATGGGTAGTTTGTCAGACTGCATCATTGAGCAGCATAGTGGGCAAACGCTGTGACAAATCGTTTGGGGTGCCATTATAACAAGTGATCTTAGTTCTTTAGCAACCACTATGTCAGGGAGATTTTAGAGCCCTAGGAACTCTCTCCCCTTCTGGCAGCTCCAAAAGCCACATTTCTTCAGTAGAATGCCTGTTCACATGTGGCAAAGAATGAGCAAGCCTTCTTTGAAGACGGATTGGTACTTTTGCTTCCCTGGCCTATATATTTAACTGACATGTCTCACTTCAAAGATGTCTGGGATATGGTTGATTGTTAAAGTTTTTGTTTTGGTCATCCCGCAACCGCTGTTAATGCTTTACGAATGTTTTTTAAATTAGGATAAAACCACGAAAACGCCACCGGTTGCTTAAAAGTTTTTATTCTTTAAAACTTTACTGCAGTTTCGACAAATACATGTTTGTCTTCTTCAGAAGTACACGTTAAAATTGCATAGGCGGAAGCATTATCACTAATCAGTCCTTTCGTGCCTCGTACAGATGTTGTCCGGTAGACGGAAGGAAGAACCGTGACGATGTGCAACTTCACACGAGAGGACTGATTAGTGATAATGCTTCCGCCTATGCAATTTTAATGTGTACTTCTGAAGAAGACAAACATCTATTTGTCAAAACTGCAGTAAAGTTTTTAAAGAATAAAAACTTTTAAGCAACTGGTGGCGTTTTCGTGGTTTTATCCTAATATAAAAATTTTTTACCGTTGCTGACACGCAGCTATGCTCAAGACTTTTCGAATGTGTCTACAAACTGTGTGGCAGTCTATTCCCCAGCAGCACATCCAGGCTCTCTTTTGTTCCATGTCACAACATCTAGAGGCTGGCTCTGATTACAGCATTGGTGGCTTCACACTGTACTGAATTCTCACAGCCAGATTGCATGTATAGTTTTGTAATCAGGCTTTGTAATTAAGGACAGGGCGATGGGCGAAACAATCAGGGTATTGTGTGAAAGTGTCAGGATCTTTGAGGTTCCACCTGTGGAGGCTCAGGCTGTGGAGGCTCTAACTTTGGAGGTAGAAATTAGAGATGGTGGGTTTAGTGAGGAGGATGAGAAGGGTGGAAGGGAACTGATAACAGGTCATAGAAGAAATATGGTTAACAGGATGAAGAAGCTAGAAACTCAAGAAATTATGGGGAGAGTCAGATGGGAAAGAGCCTCATGCAGATGTAGGAGTAGGTAAGGTGCAGCAGGCCTATAGGAATATATGCTTAGAAGGGAAAAATAGGAAGGAAAAGGTTCTGCTGCTAGATAGTAGTCATGGGAGAGGATCCTCTTCTAGGATTATTTATGCACAGGCTACTAGGTCACAAGCTTTTTCAAACCAGTGCAACATTAGGGCAGGTAATAGTGGATACAGAGATTTGTAGAGATTTCAGTAAGGATGATATAGTTGTGATAGTGGGAGGTGCAGGCAATAGTATTGATAGAATACAATTTATAGTATAGTGTAGAGGAAGGTGGTGGAGGTGCAGCGTACCACTGTGAAACTCATGCAGGTTCTAAGTTGCCATGATTGGCCACAGCTGAACCACGCTGTGAGGCAGTTACATGTGGAAACAGAGATGCTACTTGGAAGAGGGCAATAGTTCTGTTTTGGGGGTTGTGCCAGTCAACACCATTGGTGTTAGGTGGGGTTTTACTAGTCATGGCCTACAACTAAATAGAAGGGTGAAGGGAGTGTTGTCAGCTAAAGCTGTAAGAGAGCGCACCTTCAGTTATGATGGGGTCAGGACTGTGCCCTTTTAGGTTAGGGGCTGCTGGTGAAGTAATAAAAATAAGTGATCAAGAGGATACTAATTGTAGATGCACTATGGGAAAAACACAAATGGTAAAGAAACAGATGAAACTATTGAAATAATAACAGAATTGGGTACAAATGGAAAGACAAAGATTACTGCTTAAAATACCATTAAGCCAAAAATAAGAGTGTTAATGAAAAAAGTGATGGAATTTTGAAACTTAATAGAGCTACATGAACCACATGTGATTATAGGGTTTGAGTCTTGGTTAAAAGGAGTCCTAGACTGAAGGTTACAGAGTTTCACTGAGACAGAGGAACAATTGGTGCAGAGGTATTCATACCGGTTTAGCAGAGATTTCTATAGTTCTCTGTTGTTCATAGATCATGGCCATGTTACCAGGGGTAGATTTTTGGGGGCGATAAAAAAAAGAAAAAAAATCAGGGTATTGGCTGCTTACCATAGTGGAAGAATGAATGATGGAGATGAGATTCTTGAAGAGAAACTAAATTCACATTCACAGTTCAGAGGCAAGCATAGAATAGTTATTATTGGAGAGGATTTAAATTTATCAGGTGTCAGCTGGATAGGAAATAAGATAAATAACACAAGGGAACAGAAATTTGCAAATACTTACTAAGGGAAGGAGGTTTTACTCAAATGGTAGAGTAAAATACAAGGGGACCAAACATGTTGGATATATTTCTAATAAAGCCTGATGAAAATTTTGTAGGGTGTCTAGTAACTGAAGGAATAAGTGATCACAGTGCAGTACTGATGGATATTAGGGGATTCAGTAAATCAGTGGCTGAAATATAAAAGGAAAATAGGTATAATTTTAAAAAGGCACAGACTTTAGAAGAGAAGGGATAATTCAGGGAAAGGTTCAGCAAACTGAAGAATGCATAATTACAGCGGAGATAGTAAGAAAGGGCGAGGAAATGTTTATTCCAAAGCAGATAATAAAGAAAGGTACAGAACCTACATCTACAATAGGGAGGTGAAAAGGTTAAAGAGGCTAGTGAGATGGGAACACAACAGAGTTAAGAAATATGAAGGCAGTAGGGAATATTTAAAACAACGAAACAAGCAATTAATAAGAGCGAAGATAGAAGCAAAGGATGGGTTTATATTGGTGTAGGAGGATCACTGAACCATGCACCTAGAAATTTCTGTGGCTATATTAGATAACTGGTGGTTAGAGAAGGTATTCAGACTATTGTAGATAAGAACGGAGTTAAAGGCACTGAGGATTTTAAAGTGGCAGAGATATTGAGTAACTGGTTTAGTGGGACGACTAGGGACTAGCATCCTATGATGGGAGGGAATGAATCAGAGGAGAGTCTCCCTAAAAGTATAAATGAAAAACCTTCAAAATTTAAATAGATTCTCAAAAAACTCAAAAAACTTTTTTTTTATTTTTTTTTTTATTTTTTTTTTTTTTTAAAAATACATAAAGGGGTTGCTGTAGACATTATTACTACAGATGTAATAAAGATTGTGGGATACAATATTGTATATTACTTTTAAAATTTATTTAAAATGAGTCTGGAGTGTTGCTGCTTACCAGAGGATTGGAAAAGAGCGATAGTACCAGTTCATAAAGGAGGGGTTACAACTGGGGTTGAAAATTAAATTTTTAATAAGTTTGACATCGGTAATAGGCAAAACATATAACTATATCAAAAATGTCTGTGAGGAAAGAAACTGGTTTGCAGCTCGACAACATGGCTTTAGGCAAAGATATTAATGTGAATCTCGGATGGTGGGCTATAGGCAAGATATTTCAGATGAATTGGACAAGGGAGACCAAATTGATAGTGTGGCACTAGATATTTCTAAGGCATTTGACAGAGTGAGCCAAAAACGGTTTTAAATTCTGAAAACCTTTGGACTGGATGAAAAAGGGTACTTGCTGGGTAGAGGAAGTCTTAAAAGCCAGAAAGCAAAGTTTTAGAGGAGGAAATACATTATCAAAAGGGTGGAAGTAAATCTGGGAGAGCCACAGGGTAGTGTATTGGCACCGTTGCTGTTCATAATTTTAATGAATGGGTGTGTTCATGGGTTATGGTCAGAATTTAGGTTTTTATTGTAGATTATATAATGGTATGTAATAGGATCAAAAGAGATGAAGACTGTGAACAGCTGCAAGGTGACCTGAATAGATTATATAAATGGGGAGGTCAGCATGAAATGAAGATAAATGCCACAAAGAGTCAGCTTACCGGGTACACAGATAAAAAATTAATGATTGTTTATGATTATAGGGAGGGATCAGAATTGCTTGTTGAAGGCTTGAACTGTAAATATCTTGGCATAACATTTGATAACAAACTCAACTGGGCAGAGTACATTCAGCGGGTGGTAGGAAAAGGTTACAGAATCCTTCATTTGCTGGAGAGTGTGATGAGAGGATGTACCAGAGAAGTTAGGGAGTTGGGTTACAAAACTTTGGTCAGGCCATTGGTTGAATATGGTGGTATAGTTTGGGACCCACATTTTGGTTATCAAATACAGGAGTTGGAAAGTGTGCAAAGAAGAGCACGTAGATTTGTTTGTGGGTATTATTGCAGGAGCCAGTCAGTAACTTATATGACAAAGCAGCTAGATTGGGAGTCATTGGAGGACAGGAGGAAAGTGAAGAGAGTGCTGGGAATGTACAGGGTATAGATTGGCTTGCAGGGATATTGGTCAAAGAATTAGGAATAGTGCATGCAAGGGGGAGGCAACCATGACCACAAGCTGGCACTCGATTTTATGCATAAGGGAGTGGGAAAATTTTCTTTTGTTGGCAAGGTGTAATGCGAAAAGTCTTAGCTGGGGGCTGAGCAAAAATTCTGCTTTAACTTTTAACAATAAATAATGTTCATGACCGTAGCTTCTGATACCAGTTATAATTAAATTATCTGGTCGCCACATGCTTGTTACACCCCAAATGTGAAAAGGTTCACTAAGCACAATTTTAAATTCACAAAAGGTTTAAATTGTTCCAAAAGTTCTCCTTTACAATGTCAGTACCAGATTTGGATAAAGCAATCCGACAATAGTTCCACAGAAGATTTACAGGTAAACCACTCTCATGAGAAGAGACAAACTCTCATCAAGCCCCCTTACTTAGTACAACTATGACATTTTAAGATACACTGCCGACTAACGTGGAACTATTTACTCAACTTGTGACATGAACTGACCATTATGAAACTTGCCGAAAAAGTGCTATACATTACGACACGATGTTGACTCTTTGAAAACTACCGAAAGACTGCTTGCTTCCAAGATGGCTACTGCCCTATTTATCAATTCTGTAACGTCAGAAAAAACCTTTGAAAATTTGTATCACAAAAAGTAATTACTAATTTGAATCATCATTACTATATTGTCTTCCTAGTATCATATTCTATCTGTTTTAATGTAGTTTAGTCTTCAAAAAGGTTTCTGTTAAATTACTTTTAAATTCTCTTACATCATCATTTTAACCCTCTTAATTTGCTCTAACCTCTGATATTAATTCCTTGCTCTTGTCTCTTTTAGTTTAAATTTAAATTTTTTCTTTAATTAAAAACCCTAATTATACTTTGCCTAATTTCTGGACTTTATATTCAAAATGCTCTAGAAGGTACTGACTACATCTGGTAATAAAGGATTGGCTGTAACTTTGTGCATTCATTAGTTATTTCAGATTTTAAGTTTCAGTCCCTCTGACCGCATGGCTTACAGACATCAACAAATCGAAGTATCTTCTAAACTAAATTTTTCTAGGTATGACAAATATACTTTAAAATGCTCCTCATAATGTGTTTAAATAGTTAAATAAATGCAAGAAAAACTATTACTGTTGAAAAACTACTTTAACTGAAATTTCTGTCTTCCACATAGGTAGCCTTAAAATCGAACTACAAAGAATTTACCACTGGTACTAGCTAATAAAAATGCTTTTTTATACTTGTTCTTTGTATTAAACCTTTCCCTAAATGGTTTTAACAAGCTTATATATACATTATAAAGGGTGTCGGGGATTGGAACAAATTAGCAAGTGGAGTGATGAATTATTTACCAAAAACACTTAAGGAATTTAATGCTCTAAAGAAAACAGGCAGTTCAGTGCTAACAAATACTTAATTTAGCAAAGACACAGTTACCTCAATTTGTTACAAAAAATAAAAGAAAGGACAGCTGTAATATGATATCAGAAGGAAAAGCAATCAATGGAAGCAGTTTCACTAAATTCATGGGTGTATATATAGATAACAAATTGAACTGGAAGCAACATATTTAAAAACTGAATTCTGAAACATTTTCATTGAGGATAATATCTAGAATAGCTAATATAGAAACAAGAAAATATATTTTGCATATTTATGGCATCTTATTCTGGGGAAACTCTTCACAAGCACAGATGGTATTTAAATCACAAAGGCGTGCTCTTAAGAAATATTTGTGGAGATGTCGTGCAGAAATCTAGGTGTACCTACAATGCCAACACAGTATGTATTGTAAAATCCTGAACATTTCAATCTTAAGTCTGACATACATAGCCATTATTCGAGGAATAAAAATAACATTCAGAAGGATTACAAGTCACTGTCAATTGAAAGCGATAACATTTACTGGAGGTACCTTATCTTATCACAATAAATAAAATTTTATCTGTGAAAACCTAACTACTTTAAATCCAAACTGAAAAAGTTTTTGCTTCAGAATCCATTTTACTCTCTGAAAGAATTTTCTCCTTGGAATTTGGTAACTAAGAATGACTGAGAAAATACTATATATTTGGTGTATGGAAGGGTAAGGTGTCCACAATTACTAAAATGATATATGACTTTTCTTTCTTTTGAAACTGTTGACAAATACAGTAATTACATGGTCTGCAAATTTCAATCATATATAGTAACTAACATAGGATAATATGTATTTACAAATTACAGTGGGAATTTATTATACTAACAGTTTCCAAGAAATTGACTGGTGATTAGTTATTGGTAATATTATTAATATTGTTAATAAGTGTATTTTACTGTTCCACATATATATTAACTAACATGTTATAATATGTATTTGAAGATTACAGAGGAAACTTACTACACTAATGGGTCTGTAAGGACATTGTTAATAAGTGTATGCACTGTTCCACATATGTAGTAACTAACATGGGATTGTATTTGCAGATTACAGTGGATATTGATTATACTAATGGGTTTTTAAGTAGCTAACTGGTCATCAATGGCTGGTTATATTATTAATAAGTGTATGTACGGTTTCACATCCCCAAGACTGTTCACACATGGGATCAAAGTGAACATATCTACCTATTTGGCATCTCCTTTGATTATTTATTCTAGTTCTTGACTCCCTCACTAAAAAATTTTCACAACTCCCTTTGCCAGAAATGAAATTCTAGTTTGTGTGTCATAGTAATGTCCTCACCTATATATCTGGACCTGATTGCCTAAGTGTGCCACAAAAAAAAAAAAAAAAATCCAGCATACTTTCAATCCATCTCCTATCTTTCAATTAAGTTACTGACTGTATTCCAAAAATCTACATGCCCCTCTGCATTGTATAGTATTGCAGAAGCTTTTATTTTTCAATGTGTGTTCCTAATAAGTTGTCTCTTTCATCATTTATATTCATTCAGTGTTGATCTACCCAACTAAATATCCTATTCAGATCCTACTGCAGCTGTTCATATTCCTCTCTCATGTTAATACAATATTATGTCTTGTGCGAACACACTAATTTCCAACTGAAAACTAATATGACTGAATAATGAAAAGCAAACATGCCAATAAACTAACTTGCAGTACTCCTATTCTCAGTTCCATCTCTTCCTACCACTGAAGAATGCACCCGACTAAACACTGTTTACACCAATAATTTTAACCTTATTCAATTTTGATCGCCGACTAACTCTTGGAGAGATCCAGTGATATACTGCCAACTTGGTCTCTCTTGTTAGCTTCAACTGCAATGGTTTGCACATATCGTACTGAGATTTGCATGAATAACGTTTCCAAAACACAAGTTGTCAGGCAAGATATCAGGGAATGGAATAAGTTACCAATAGAAATCAAATAATTTACCAAAAACAACGAAAGAGGATGAAAGTAGGCAGGTACAGGAAAGGCAAAAATGGGTGTGTATAGAAATTGCCACTGGAGCATGCGCTCCATTCCAGTTAAATGAATTCCTTCCAGACAGACATTGCTAATGTGATTATATATCAAACTTTGCATGAACTGGCTCATCATTTAATGTTTGATATCACATCCGACATTTCACATATTGATAAAATATCTGAAGTGATTCGTTTGGTGGAAACAGAAAAGTGGGGTGCAAAGAAGTATTACTTGGATTTTTTACTTTAAAAGATCTACGAACCCAATTTTTTAAGAAGCTTTATATGGTTGGTTTGGATATTATGATGTGCCATTCTTAAAGTAGATACTTTGAATGGCACAACAGACCTTTTTTCGCTGACTGTATTAACCATTCAATTAATCTATGTTCCCAACATTCATTGGCACAAAATGCATCTTGTGTAAAAAATTTTGGAACTATAGAAACTTTTTTTGTGTGTTTCTTTGTGTCAACCAGCCACTGGGAAGTGCTTTTTAAAAGCAATAAATCATATGTTAAAAATACTCTCAACATTATATTGCAGTAAAAGTTCTAGCAGAAAATTCTGGTGAGATTATAGTGGCATTTGAAGATTACGTGATCAACATGAAAAATGTACACACCAGAGGTGTTGCATAGAATTTTATCCCTGCTGCTTGTAATTTTACTTCTCTTCATTGTCTTTTCTTTTGGAATGATGTATTAAGGGAAATAAATAGCACTTTAATGGCATTGGAAAGTAAAAGCTAGAAGCCCTGATTGATCAGAGATAAAAAAAAAAGACGCATTTTGTCATTATATTCAAGGAAAAATGTTTGATATTGTGAAAGAGACAATAAGTTTTGCTACAAAGAAATCAGAGGACTATGACATTCCAATATTCATTGTAAAGAAGTAATGGATAGTGAGGTAGCTACTGATGCAGGACTTATACATATTGAGAGTTGAAAATCAAAAGTATAGATATTGACCGATTCAGTACTAAACGCTGAATTTATGTGGTAAACTTCGGCTTGTGCACACCTCCCAAACCATGTACTCAGTCCCTACAACATGAATAAGGTGTAAAACTGAAATATTGTATATGTTTTTGTTTGTCTCATATGCGTTTCACTCGATGCAGCCTCCAACTTTGGTGAGTGATGAGTCATTTTCCCTATTCTTTGTTATTACTATTATGCTTTACATTTATAGAATTTTTTATTTTAACTAATGATGAATTTAAGAGTTTTCGTGAGGTGTCAACATCGATATCCCACCCCGGATGCCAATCGTGCTAGCCGCTGTATGCAACATCCTATCACTTCTTCAACTACTCATGTGCTAATTTTCAGTGATGGTTTGAACCTGTGTCTGTGATTTTTCTTGAATTTCCACAACACTTAGGAAACGACATCCTTACAAGGAAATTTTAAGTTTGGGAAACATGAAAAAGTCTGCCGGGGCCATACCTGGTGAGTAAGGTGGATGGAGAGGGTGACTAGTGACATGGCACGTTGTGTAAAATCCAGCTATCTACAGTTCAGGCCTCTTCTGGCACATATTTTCCCATAAACATTTTAAAATGGTTACATAGTACTGCTTGTTGAGGCACGAATTCATGGTGGATAACCCCATGACAGCGAAAGAAAATAATAAACTTTGACTACACATATGACTGACACATGCGTGCTTTCTATGGTGATGGTGAAATTGGACTGGCCTATTGCAACAGTTATGTTTTTGTTTCCAAGTCATAGCTGTGTACCCATATTTCACCAACTGTTTGATGCTCACCACGATGTTTTTGTTGAAGTTAGGATGATCAAGCGATTTCTGGCTAATGGTAACACAGAACTCCTTTTTGTCATCTCTGAGCAGCCATGGCATAAGTTGTTCTGTGAAGAAATATATGTCAAGTTTTTCAGTCAAAATTGTGTTACAGCACTCGACGCTAATCCCAACTTTTCTGCAACCTCCCGCACAGTTAAATGATGGTTTGCACCAACCACAGTTCAAACAGCATTGATTGTTTCATCATTTGTTGACGTCTCGGCTGTCCCGATCTTGGATCTTCATCAATCAATACTTTGACCGATTAGAAACACTTAAACCACTCATAACATTGTGTACAGCTCATACAAGCCTCTTTATAAAAAAGGACTTTTCAAGGGGAAAAAAAATTAACATTAGTCCTCTGCTCTGAAAAGCCCTTCATTTTCCCTGTTTCACTAATTCACAGAGGTCACTGCATGTGTTTACTTACTTGGCTCTAGTTCGAAACTGACGAGTGCGAGTCTGATGAGGCAAAGAATGATGCTTACTGCTGCATTTTGCAGAAACTCAACAGTTCACAAACAAAATCAGAACCTGTATATACCTGTATACCATCTGAAATACAATTTCACAAAATGTGTAATGAACTTTACTTATTTTTTTAAAATAAAGTTTTTACAATTTTTTTGGTGAAATAATATAATCTGCGAGTGGACCCTCCAGTGCATGAGACTAACTCGCACTTGACAATGCTACATACTTTTCTATATTGTTAATCATAGTAATATCAATTATGCTGGCTGAATAATGTTATTTTAAGTGTAAAAAAGTGAAGTACAGTCAAACCTGGCTGAGTGAGAACCGGATTAGCGAGAAAACTCTACAAGTGAGAATAATTGTCCGGTCCCGCCATTTTAACCTCTAAAAACCTCTAATAAGAGAAAGTAGTCTTTCCCTCGTGGACCTCTATAAATTAAACTGTTACTTGGTTTTACCTCTATAAGCGACAGTCGAGCGTATTTAACAATTGTTATTTATGACCCATTCTTAAATTTCGTGGAACTAACTTACATGGTTGTATCCTATTCTGTTCCGAATCGCCAATTGTTACTTCAGTTGATAACTATCAATTGCGAAGGAAGGTCCGACACAGACTAAAATGAAAATCAAAGTGTTGTCGTTAAGTGATAACTTAAATAGTGACTGCGTTCGAGAGTGGGAAATTGCGAAGTGAAATACAGAGTGAGTTTGGTGTACCAGAATCGACCTTTTATAAGATTATAAAATCAAAAGATTCTATAAAGTCTCAGTGCTCTGAGAGACATGGAAATATTAAGAGGAGTCCACTTTCTGAATTTCCCAACATTGAAAAGTGTTTGTTAGAATGGATAAAACGTTCCCATTGATGGACATTAGTTGAAAGAAAAATCTAAAGAATTTGCTACAAAACTCAGAATTCAGAACTTTTCAGCTAGTAATGGTTGGCTAGAGGGTTTCAAAAAGTGTCATGATATTGCTTTCAAATAAAACAATTGTTTAAAAAACATAAAAAGCACCTTCAAAAAAAGCACTAAAAATTTTAAAATAACTTTATACCTTGATTAGGAGAAAGTAAATCTAAATGGACAATATTTTACATTACTGTCACTGAAATTTTTACAGTAATTAGTTATTTTTGGAGTCGGTGCCAGCTGTCACATTGCGAAGATCGAATTACTGAACTTCTTTTGGTGTTAGAGGCGAAACGGGGAGTACGATTAAAAATTCCCAATATTTTACAGAAGATCGGGAGACAGCTTAGGAAAACAAATTAACAGTATTTTAATCTGTGGCTCGGCCTTATTGGTCATCCAGTTATATATCTGGCGCTGCAGTGTCAGTTGGTGTGCTGCATCATGCAGTAAACGATTTACAGTTATTATAATATCGGAGTATCATCTGTATGTTTCAGTTTTGTTGAAACATTTTTCTAGCATTAATTGTAGGTAAATAGTAACATGATTTTTTATGTATTATTGTTATTCATTATTGTTTTTATCTTTTTGTTTTTGTTGCTTTCGCTGGCACCGACTCCAAAAATAACTAATTAATGTAAAAATTTCAGTGACAGTAATGTAAAATATTGTCCATTTAGATTTACTTTCTCCTAATCAAGATATAAAGTTATTTTAAAATTTTTAGTGCTTTTTTTGAAGGCGCTTTTTATGTTTTTTAAACAATTATTTTATTTTAAAATTTTTAGTGGTATTATAGTTTGTTTTGTATTTTAAATATACAGCAGCAATTCCCATTTTGTGAACTTCCTGGTAGCTCAGGGATTAAAGCGCTTTCTTTCAAGGAAGAATTCTGTCTTTATATACCACAACAACTTCCAGAACGGGGTGAACTGGGTGTTGTGTTAAGAAATGTCAGTTTACATTTTGGTCCAGGCTATGTTTTGATCGTATCATAACATCTATTAAAGCTGCTGGTCGCTAACCGAAACAAGTAAGATCTGGGCATTATTACATACCACATACAGAAATCTGTCTCTGGAATATATCTGTTTGCTCCAGCATCACACAGAAAATATAGATTTTCAATTGGTTTTCACAACGTGAAAGCTTGCGATCCAAGTTGAAATATGAAGTACATGTAGAGACATTATGACACATTTATTTTATAAATATTATGCCATGACTTAAAAATAGCTTAATTGTTTTTGACAGGATTTAAAACTGTGGATTTTTGTAAAGAACATTAGAAATTAAAAGGGGTGAGGGTAAAGGGGAAGAGGGATTGGACTTTTGTATACCAAATGTAGACGGCCTTTTCTGATTGATTAAAAGTATACGTGTGTAAATTTCTATTGATATCAGATAAAACTGTAGGTATGTGTAAAAAACAATTAAGGGGTGTGCAGACGAAGAGTAGTTTGGTTTTTGTAAAGCTAGTGTGGGCAGTATTTTTCTCTTTGTTTTAAAGTATAGATGTGCAAACTTCCATCGAAACCAAATAAAAACTGTAGCTTTGTGTAAAGAAAATTTTCAAAAATTAAATGGAGTAAGGGAGTGAGTGGTAGGGTTTTGTAAACAGAATGTAGGCACTATGTTTCTCTTTGTTTTTAAGTATACATGTGCAGTGTTCCATCGAAATCTGATAAAACTGTGGGTATCTATAAAGAACATTGGAAATTAGGAGGGGTGGGAGTAGAAGGGAAAAGGGGTTGGGCTACTGCAACCTAATTTAAACACAATTGTTCTGTATGTTTTAAAGTATATGTGTGCAAATTTCCTTCAGAATTGGATAGAAACTGTAGATTAAAGGATGGAAAGGAAGGAGCAGAGTTTGGACTCTTGAAACCAAATGTAGACAGTATTTTTCTGTTTGTTTTGCAGTATACATGTGCATACTTCCTTCAAAATCAGAAAGAAACGGTAGCTTTGTATAAAGAAAATTGACAGTAATTAAAGGGGTAGAAAGGAGGATAGGGTTTGCGTTTTTGTGAAAGTTATGTGGACAATATTTTTCTTTTTCTATTTGTTTTAAAGTATACGCATGCGAAGTCCACCGAATCGGATTAAAATGTGGCTTTTGTATAAATATTAAGGGAAGGGGAGCTAGGGTAGTTTTTTTTATTTTTTGGTCAAAAATCTTATCCATAAAAAATTACATATATATGTGCCAACTTCTATTAAGATCGGTCAAATCGTGTCGACTGTAGCTTTCTAAAAAGAAATTGACAAAAATCAAGGGGGTGGTAACGGGGAGAGGGGTTCAGTTTTTGCAAACCAAGAGTTGGCATTATTTTTATCTTTGTTTTATAGTAAAAGTTCTGTCTAAACTGAATAAAAACTGTGGTTGTGTATAAATATTAAGCGTTTTAATGGGGAGAGGGGGTGGTTTTTAGATCTTTTGGTCAGACATCTTCTTCGTGAAAAAATACATATAAGCACCAACTTTCATGGTAATCGGTCAAACGATCACGACTGTAGCTTTTTATAAAGAACATTGACAAAAATTAATGGGGTTGAAGGGGGGAAAGGGGTTGAACTTTGGCAAACCAAATGTTGACAGAATTTTTCTCTGTTTTAATGTTTACATGGGCAAAGTCCAATAAAAATCAGATAAGAAATGTAGATTTCTATAAAATTAAGGGGTGTAAAGGGAGATATGGGTTTGTTTATTTATTTATTTTGTCAGAAACCTTCTCCATGAAAAATTACATGTATATGCCAACTTTGATGGAGACCAGTTAAATGGTGTCGACTGTAGCTTTGTATAAAGAACATTGGTTAACACTTAGGGGGTGGATAGGGGGAGAGGGCTTCAGTTTTTTCAAACCAAAAGTTGACTATTTTTCTCTTTATTTTTGACTATACATGTCCAAAGTTTCATCAAAATTGGGTAAAAAAAGTGGGTTTGTATAAAAATTAAGGTGTGTAAAGGGGAGAGGGGTGGTTTTTTATTTATTTATATATTGGTCAGATTCTCCATGTAAAATTACATGTATATGCCAACTTTGATGATAATCGGTCAAATGGTGTCGAGTGTAGCTTTTTATGAAGAACATTGACAATAATTAAGGGGGTGGAAGAAGGGAGGGGGTTGAGCTTTGGCAAACCAAATGTTGACAGGATTTTTCTCTTTGTTTTAAAGTATACATGGGCAAACTTCAATAAAAATCAGATAAGAAATGTAGGTTTCTATAAAATTAAGGGGTGTAAAGGGGACAGGGGTGGTTTTTTATTTTTATTTTTTTGGTCAGAAACCTTCTCCATGAAAAAATATATGTAACTGCCAACTTTAATGGAGATCAGTTAAATGGTGTCGACTGTAGCTTTGAATAATGAAAATTGGCAAAAATTAAGGGGGTGGATAGGGGGAGAGGGGTTCAGTTTTTTTAAACCAAAAGTTGACAGTATTTTTCTGTTTATTTTTGGCTATATATGTCCAAAGTTTCAACGAGGTCATATAAAAAATGTGGATTTCTATAAAAAAATTAAGGGGTGGAAGAGGGTAGAAGGGGTGGTTTCTGAATGAAATTCATATGGGACCATTTTGGAGGTACAGTGGGTGGCCAAATTATTATACTCAATAGGTCATAAAGCAAAAAAAGTCATGAAGTTTTTAAAAGACGAAAAAATAACCCTCTTGGATTGGCCTGGAAATTCGCCAGACCTTAACCCTATTGAGAATGTCTGGGCGGCGCTAAAAAAAGAAATTTGCAAGGATAAAATTATTACTAATAAAAAAGAATTAATAGAAAATATTATTACAGCATGGCACAGAACACCTGAATTACAAGAAATTTCCAAAAAGTGCATTGCCAGCATGCCGCAGCATCTACAAAACGTGATTGCTCAAAAGGGAGGATTCACTAAATATTGATTAATATTTTTTTCTATTAATATAACATAATTCCTATGCTAAATTATGTTTTATTTATTTTTCCTTAATTCATTAAACCTATAAAGATAACAATAAAAACGATATCATAGGTCTATTAGTAGATTAAATGTATAATAACACACGAAACAATGTTTTTTTTTTCAAACGAGTATAATAATTTGGCCACCTACTGTATATCCTATACTCTACAAAAATTTCATTTAAATCGGTTCAAAATTGGCGAGGATATCGCTGAACATTTAAAAAAAAAAAAAAAAAAAAATTATATATATATATATATATAGACAAATTGAGAACCACCTCCTTTTTTTGAAGTCGGTTTAAAAGCAGCTGGGGAAAGTAAATCTGTGGACCAATGTGTAACCAATGGAATGAAGATCTGCTAAGTCTTTTAGAAGGGGATGATCCAAACGATATTTACAACGCACACGAAACAGCTTTGTTCTTCAAGTGCCTTCCGGGTAAAACATTTACATTTAAAGGTGAAAAATGCCATGGAGGAAAACAAAGAAAGGAACGCCTTACTATTCTCCAATGTGTAAACATGACTGGTGTGGACAAACTTCCTCTTTTCATCATCGGGAAATCAAAGCGACCTAGATGTTTTAAAGGTGTCAAGACTCTACCTGTTGATTATGCCAGTAATACAAAGGCTTGGATGACAAAGATATTATTTAGAAATTGGTTTTAAAAAGTTGGCAAGGAAATGAAGATAAAACGAAAAAACAATTGTGCTTTTTATTGATAACTGTGCTGCCCATATGGACTTACCAACACTTGCAAACATAAGAGTCATGTTCTTGCCTGCCAATACCACCAGTAAACTTCAACCATTAGATCAAGGTATCATACACTCATTAAAACACTTTTATCGCAGAGAAGTCGTTAGACATACTCTTATGTGCCTGGAAGAAAAAAAAAAAAAAAAAAAAAAAAAAAAAAACCCGTACTTCTAGCCGTGAAATTTGCAAGGAGGGCATGGTACACTGTAAGTGACGTTACTGTCAAAAATGGTTTCAAGAAAGCTGGGTTTTGGGTCAGTACAGATAAAAATGACTTATTGCCAGAGGAAAATGAGGTTGAAGTTGGACCTACCAATGAGGAATGGAGCAAGCTTGTGTTTCACGAAACCAGTATGTTATCGCCAACCTTCGAGGACTTCGTTCAGACTGACGATGACGTGGCTACCACCGGGGAACACACCGAAGACGATATCGTTAAGAATTGTGTGAGCACGTGTACTGATGGAAATGACAGTGAAGATGAAGCTGATCGATCGCAGATTTTGGATACAGAAATAAATAACATACCAAAGAAGCAAGAAGCTTTGAATGCACTGGAGACGCTCCACCATTTTTTTGAATACTCGGCGGTTGTTGAGAAAACATTATTTGATAAGATTTATGAACTGGAAAAACATGTACAAAATGTAGAAACAAAAACACAGAAGAAATTAATGGATTTCTTTAAATAAATGTAAGTGTAGGGTTTTTTGTTTTCTTTTTTTAAGCATATATGTCAAATTCTAATGAATAATATCTATAGAATACATACATATTTATCACTACATATTTGCTGTATTTTTTAAACCTCTATAAATAAGAAAAGAAAGGGAAATTAACCCACCACATACCAAAGTGGACGGATGCGATGAGAGAACACTAATGCTAACAAACAACTACACAATATTTCGGCATCTGCCTTGCTCACAAATAGAAAAACGGGCCATTAGGCAGATGCCGAAATATTGTGTAGTTGTTTGTCAGCATTAGTGTTCTCTCATCGCATCCGTCCACTTTGGTATGTGGTGGGTTAATTTCCCTTTCTTTTCTTATTTAAATCGCCTAGAAGCCGCTTCCATTTTCCTTAGTTGCATCATTAAACCTCTATAAGTGAGAAAAGCCACTCCTGTACCTCTATAAGCGAAAAACAATTTGCGGTCCCTTGAACTCTCGCTTACCCAGGTTCGACTGTATTTCATGTAACCAGTCCTCTCTGGAACCATATTGTGTGAAATTTGCTGTCTCATAAAAGTGTCACAGTCTAGTTTTACTGAAAGACCCTTCATTAAATCATATACAGTCTGAAATTAGTTGTATTTTATTCTTTTCTTGCTTTCTTATATTTAAACTCAATGCGTAATGTTATGTTCTTTCGCCGTTTTGTTTAGTAACTAAGACTACCCGTGCGAAAATTTCGCTAATAAAATACAATTAATAGTGAGGTTGAATGCTTGTAATATAATGAAAAGTAGAACTGCATTTTTAGCAAATATTTGTTTAGTGTAATAGGCACGCATCAAAACATATTACGAACCAGTTAGGAAAATTTAAAACACACTGTATGTCACTGACCTTAACAGAATACAACCAACCTGAACAAAATGCACACAACATATCAACTTCTCTGTGATGTGTGCTGCTGTCCGAATAAAATGTTTATACTGAAATTGTATAGCAAATCAAAAATGTTTCTATAACAGAAAAAAATATCCGAAAAGCTACTTATTGTATAAAAAACAGTTTATTGACATCTCAGAAATACTGCTGCTGCAATATGAGGACTTGGCTCTGTGATATATGTGACCACTTAAAGCATCAAATTAAAAAAAAAAAAAAAATCTTTATTAATTTCTGATTTTACCTGATTAGAGACCTTAATCTCTAAAATGATAAGTCAATTTTGGTTAGGTATCGAAGGAAATAAATGGCTCGTAATTAAAAGAAAAGAAAGAAACATGTTGTAGAAATAATATTGATACTTTTGCCCTTTAAGCGTAAAATTCTAAAAAAATTCCTTTTATAAAATATGGTGTGACCAAAGTGGACACCTTGTCATTTAAAATGATACCTCATTTACCGATTTCGGTTAGGCGTCAAGTGAGGTAAAAATTTTTTTTTTTAGAAATGATGATATTTTTGGCCCTTTAGGGTTGAATTTAAAGAAAGTTCTTTCTTAAAATATGATCTGTCCAAAGCGGATATTATAATATTTTAAATGATACCCCGTTTATCCATTTCGGTTAGATATCAATGGAGATAAATGGCTCATGACGGAAAAATGTGATGTAGAAATATTAATACTTTTGCCCTTTAAGGGTAGAATTTTGAAAAATTCCTTTCCTAAAATATGGTCTAACCGACCGAAGACCATAGTTTTTAAAATGATACCTCGTTTATAAATTTTGTTTAATTATCAAGGGAGATAAATTACTCGAAACACAAAAACGCATTTTAGAAATGCTGATATTTTTGCCCTTTAAGAGTTGAATTCAGAAAATTCCATTCTTAAACATGATTTGACCATAGCGGAGACCTTAATCTTCAGAATGATACCTCATTTATCTATCTCGATTATATATAATGGAAATTAATGGCTCGTGACACAAAAATGCGTTGGAGAACCATTGTTACTTTTTCGCTTTCAGGGTTCAATTCCAAAAAAAAAAAAATCTTTCTTAGTATATGATGTCACCAAAGCTGAGACACTAATCTTCATAATCCTACATTATTTATCGATTTCGGTTATATATCACAGAAGATAAATGGCTCGAGACACAAAATAAGCATTTTAGAAATATTAAGGGTCGAATTACGAAAAATAAATTTCGACATTTTGCCCTTTAAGGGTCGAATTCTGAATAAATCCTTTCTTAAAATATAATGTTCCCAAGGTGAAGACCATAAGTTTTAATATGACACCTCATTCATTGATTTCGGTTAGGTATGAAGGGAGATAATGGCTTGTGACAAAAAACACCTTATAGAAATAGTATATAAGATATATGATAATGTTCAAACCTTGTTAGTAGTACAAGGGAGAGTCAAATGAAGACCATAATTCTTTTAAAAATTTTATGTATTGTACGCAAATACAAGTCACCTGTATCATTTTTCGATATAGTCTTCTTCAGGCTCAATGCATATCAGCCAATGCTTCCAGAGGGCCTGAATTCCTGTATAGAAAAAAAAATTCTTTTGGGAGATGACAACCGCTCATGCACCACCTGACACGCCTCGTCATCGGATTGAAATTTTGTCCCAGAAAGTCCTTCTTCAAGGGGCCCGTACATATGGAAATCACTTGGGGCAAGGTCAGGCCAGTATGGTGAATGTGGCAGACATTCAAACCGCAATTCTGCGATTGTCACAACCGTTGCATAAGCCATATATGGCCGTGCATTGTCATGTTGCAGAAGAACACCTGTTTATAGGAATCCATGTCGTTTTATTCTAATACCAGGTCGAAGATGATTTCTGAGGTCTGTGCATAGTGTGACTGGTAATAGTAGTCCCTCACGGCGTGTAGTGCTCCAAGAGGATGTCTTTTTCATCCCAAATGAGAGTCAGCATAACCTTCCCTGCAAATGGTGTGTTTGAAACTTCTTCATTTTTTGTGATGTCGAATGGTGCAATTCTTTGCTCATTCTATTCATTTTAGGATAATGGTAAAGTACCCAGGTTTTGTCTCGGGTGACGATTCATGCAACGACATCATCACTGACGCGTTCAAGGCGCTGCAGATGCTTTTCACAGACATCAACATGCCACTGCTTCAATTCCGGGGAAAGGTGCTGGGGCACCCATCTTGCAGACACCTAATGAAACCTGAGCACATAATGCATGATGTTATGTGCTCAAACATGATTAACATCTACAGCTGTCACTATGTCATCCAATGTCTCTCGACAGTCTTCAGATGTGATGGTGTCATCTGTTGCTATGGTCTTGGGAGTCATGACACTACATGCCTTGCCCCGTTTTGGAGCACCATCTACAGATATCACACCATTTGCAAACTTCCATCCATACACTTGCTGCTGTGACAAACAGGCATCCCCATACTGTGACAAATTTCTATAAGTTTTACACTGCCACTTTGCAAAAATATAATCACCAAACACTGTTCTTCTCTAGTGCATGTTGCTAGTGGTATAGCCATCTTTATATTGCATTGGTGCTTGCACATCTTCACTGTGCTGCCACCTGTGGGGGCATCATCATGATGATCTGCGGGCATACCGCACATTATTTCAAACTGGCGTACCAACTTACAAACCACTAGTGCACACTTTTGATTCCGTAATACACTTTTAAGGTTTTTATTTGACTCTTATTAATTTATTTTATTAGCTTAATTGTTGTTAATGTTAGCACTTTATAATGTTTTTGGTTTAATCAAATAGTTGACTGGTATGATTAAAACTATATTGGGAGACAATTAGTTGGAGGCCGGTATTTTGACAGCCTGCAGGTTCAACCCACAGTAAGTAACTTTAAAGTTGATATTGACAGTCTTCAAGCATACTTCATTTGTAATAAACTGTAGTATAATAGTATGCTTGTTGCCTAACTTTAACATTATTACTCTTGAAAACCTAATCACTATATTACATTTTATAAATGAACAGAGTATTTACAGTAAAAAGCAAAATGGTCATTAAGAGGCACTTTTTTATTATCACTTTTCAGTTACAAACCATCTGCTGTATAACAATAAATATAACAGGTAACAGTGTGAAAAAATGTATACAGTGCTTAAGGTGACAACCTAACCTTTAAAGTGAACAACACCTTTGTGCTTTCATAAAGGATAGTAGGAAATTCAGGAACCTTTTCGAAAATCAAAATACTGTAATCACAAAATCCCAAATTTATTCATTTTCAATCCATTATGTTTTAATTAAAAGGTAAATAGCTGTTACTACCCCCAAAACCCCACTAATAACAAAAAGCCAATAACGTGCAAACAAGGAGCGATTTTGATCTTTATTTTCCTGAATACGGCGATCTCTGTGCTTCTTTCTACCTTGGAATTTTTTCTGAAATTTCTCAAGCTCCTCTTGATTTTTACGCTCCTGTTCGCGTAGCTTTTCCAGTTCCTCCAGTTCATGAGCCTAAAAAGAAAGCGTAACATAGCTTAATAAATATTCTTATTTTTGGCTCAGTATAATTTACTAAAATTTTAATTAGTTTCTGAATCTTGATTTGTGTATCATCAAGAATCTTTTTGGTTTTACATATTATTTGTGCTATATTGATTTCCAAGATATGTCAAATATTTCTGAACAAGATTTCCTAGCAATTTTACCAGTTTAGTACCGTTTCTTAGTTGGCTACTATAACAGAGTAAAAGTTGTTTCAACTTAAGTAAGTTTGTTGATACCTCTAAACGATTTGTAGATGAGCATCATCTGTATATTGTGCTGAGTAATGTCTGTATTCTATCTGAAGTAGGAACTTAGTGCAATAACTTTATATGAGCTCAAGGAAAATGATCTTAAAAACCATAGTCAAGACTTATAGGACTAACTTGGGAACCATCAGACCTGTTCAGAACGGATTTTGATCCCCCGAGTATATGCTGAAGGGTATTTACTCCATATGTCTGTGTTACAATTATTTCTTCAAAATGAGCCCTGGATATCAAGAAATTAACGTGGAAACATATGTAAACACATTTTAAATATTATAATTTTAGTACATTGTTTAAAAGCTTCAGCGTGGTGTATGCGGTAAGGTGCTAACTTCCCATTTTGCAAACCCGGGTTCAAATCCCCATATTGCCAAATATTTTTATTTCTTTTTTTATATGCAGTAATCATTGAGCATTAATTTTATTTCATTTAAAATTCATTTACGAATTTTTATTATGCGAAATAACAGACATTATGTTAGTTTCAAACATTTAAATGCTACCACCACTGAACGGAAATAAGTATAACTGTGGTAGGGGGGAAAAACCCCGACCTTATGGCTGTAATATATTTACTTTTCGATATTAATTGTAGAGATACAAGTATAGAAACAATGAACATGAAATATACCTGTTTCATGAAAAAAAAACAAAAAAAAACACATAGACAATAAACAATGAAATAATGATTTCCTAAAAAAAGTTGGGACTGTATATTCTGTAATATTTTGTTTTAAAAGTTATTTTGCATAATAAAAATTCGTAAATGAATTTTAAATGAAATAAAATCAATGCTCAATGATTACTGCATATAAAAAAAGAAATAAAAATATTTGGAAGTATGGGGATTTGAACCCGGGTTCGCAAAATGGAAAGTTAGCACCTTACCGCATACACCACTCTGAAGCTTCGAAACAATGTATTAAAATTATAGTATTTAAAAGGTATTCACATATGTTTCCGCGTTAATTTCTCAATACCTAGGGCTCATTTTGAAGAAATAATTGTAACACAGACATATGGAATAATTACTCTTCAACATATACTCGGGGGATCGAAATCCCTTCTGAACAGGTCTGATGGTCTCCAAGTAAGTACTAAATCATTTACGTTAAGTGTAGGTGACATTGGTAATTTTCTAGGTTACCATGCCAAGGAAACTCATGGCCATACGAAAAATCAAACTTTGATCTCCTGATTTAATGGCACAACATGCTGATCCAGGGATATTTCCCCCCCCCCCCCCCCCTTAAGAACAAATTGTCAAATAAATCTACATGGTACAATCTGGAACTCAAGTTAGTTTCCATAGATCTTGTCACACGTAATACCAAGCAGCACACAATTACTTTATAAATTCAGAAGTAGCTGAAGAGAATCTATATCAGAACAATAATAGAAATTAAGCTAAACAGTATATTCTTTCACTCAAATGTAAAGTGCTTCACTCAAGAGCAAATTCTGAAATGAGTCCCATCATCTGTATTATTACATGCTCTAATGTAACTTGCATTTAGTTTGTTTTTTTTGTTTTTTTATGTGAACTCGGAAGATGGTTCAGAGGTGACAGAAAAGTCCTCCCTTCCCCAATGATTTGACAGAAGTGAATAAGTATAACTATTTATATATCAAATGGTAGAAGAATTAAGAGGTAAACCTGAAGTGAAATAGACCAACACAATAAAATCAAACAAATACAAAAATTTTCACATAGAACTTTCATAAGCTGTTCCTATTCTGCTAAGAAACTTCTGGTGTATTGAACCAAACAGAATTGAAATAAAACAACAACACACACACACACACACAGACCTTTGCTTCTTCTTCTTTCTTCTTCTCACACACTTCATCACATTGCACTACAGCTTGACCATCTCTTACTACATCACATGAAAATTCCTTTTTAATGCGGCGACAAGGACAAGTTATTTTTACTTTCTTTCGGCACAGTGAAGCATTTGGGCAATCACCAGGGTGACATTCAGCATGACAGCGATGGCCACACTCAAACTGAAATAGAGACAAAACTGTGTTATTAAATTCACCTTTTACATTGAACAACTGTCATTATTTCCTATATCACATCAACATCTTTGTTTGTGAAGAAAATAATGTTTGCACATTAATATGGAAAAGTTAGAGGAAGTAAATCAATCAGTTAGCAAAATTGAAAGTGTAAAGCCTAAGAACACACACAAAAAAATTACAAATATACAAATAAAAACTTTCAACATCCCCCCCCCCCCCCCCGAGAGAAGAGGAATGAAGCAAATGGCAATGTTGACTGTCAATGCAATAGTAAATATTACAAAGTAGAAGAAATCGATTCCTCTTAACTTTTTGTTCAAATGGAGGATAGCTGCAGCAAAACCATGCAATCAGAAAATAATGATAGAGAGATTGAACACACACAAAATATTCTGTGGTGTAAAAAAGAGAGTATATTAAGAAAATAATAATAATAATTAAAATTCACAGTCTGTCCAATAGAAAACGAGCCTGATAATACAAAATGGAAGTCATTTAAATTACTTTTTATTGAAAATAGGCTCCTTGTGAGTCAAGACAACATTAGCAGCAATTATAAAAAAAATTTGCAGCACTCCTGAATATTTTATGGAATTATCTCTAAAATCATAATTGCATGGAAAAGAAAGGGAAAATACACCCAACACTCACCAAAGTTGAACGGAGGAGGGCAGCAGCAACACAGCACAACACACAAACAAAGAAAAAACAATATTTCGGGTGAAAATCCCCTTTTTCAAGTTAACAGAGAGGTGGCTGGTCTTGCGCAAGACTTGCGTAGGACGCAGCCACTCATAGAATGCAACAGACCGTCGGAGGTGGTGGGGGCAGCAACGATAATATAACCGCGAGTATACGAAAGATTAAAATGATAAAAAAATAGTAGTTATTAAAAATATAAATAAAGAAAAAATATAATTGAAAATTACAAAAAAAAAAAATGAAACTATTGTACTAGCCAGTGGTGGGTGTATAGGGTGAGGATGGAAGATGTTAACGGAAATTAAGGCCTGGGGGATGTCTAGTTTGAAGGATGTGTTGATATGCCAATTCCCACCTGCGGAGTTCAGATTGGGAGGTAGTGTCTGGAAGTACTCTAATACTCTTACTGTGAAGCAGTTATTAAGGACACGGGTGTTGTGAGTACTGGCATGGTGAGCAACGGGGAGGTCCAGGTTTTGGGAGTAAACTGTCTGTCTGTGACCATTCATTCTGATGGATAATGAGTTTGAGGTCAGGCCAATGTAGGAACTTGGACAGTGGAGGCAGGTGAGCTGGTAAATGAGATGGGTGGTTGTACAGGTGGCATGACCTATTATGGGGTAGGTTTCACCAGTAGTAGGATTGCTATAGGTAGTGGTAGGTGGATGCATAACGCAAGTTTTGCAACGGGGTCTCTTACAGGGGAAGGATCCAAACGGTGGTTTAGGAGCATCAGAGGCTTGATATTTATGTACAAGAATGTTTTTTAGATTAGGCGGTCTGCTGAAGGTGACTCGGGGTGTGGTGGGAAGGATAGTTGGAAGAATGCGGCGCATTTCAGGAAAGGATCTAAGAAAGTCATAGCCCAGACGAAGAATTTTGTTTAGCGATTCCAGGCCAGAGAAAAACTGGGTGAGAAAAACAGGGTTCTGATTGGCTTTAGGTTGTTTGTGTCGGTGTGGAGGACAGTCCCTGACCCTTGATACTTGTTTTTGAATCATAATTGAAACTACCGGACATCTGAAAAAATATCAAAACACTTTCATATAATCAGCAGTTTCAATTTTCGGGATAGCCAGGAATGACTGGAGCCAAACAGGATAAATAAGAAATTATCTTGTGTGAGAACGAAGGCTTTCACGGCGTATCTATGATATGAAGTCTTCACGGGTTATCCGCCTTATGGTGTTGAAGAAAAACAAAAAACGAGCTTTCAGCGGCTGGCTCTACTGCCATCATCAGGTCTGATGTTTACAGGGAGTACCAGAGATGCACTGGCGATTCCTGCCCCCCCCCCCCCCTCCCAGCACAGCACCTTTTTAAGGCCTGGCCTCTCCCCTCAACTCGCTCCGTCCTGCGCCTCCAGTACTGCGCTTGTCGTTGATTGGCTGGCGTAGCGAAATGTCAAAGCCAATCACGGCGAGCCGGAAACTACATTTCCCAGTGGTGCCTCGTTACCTCTCTGATTGTAATGTGATGCTTCAGAAGGGACAGAACCGGTTTCCATGCGTCAGTAACCCAAAGACCGTTATCCCTATTAACTGTGTTATTATCCAGCCGTATTTCCAACGCTTCTTTTATGACTGACTCCCAGTAGAAAGAGCACTTGGCCAGCACCTTCACATTATCAAAGCCCATTTTGTGACCATTTTCAATCATGTGATGGGCGACTGCAGATTTCTTCATCTGGAACAACAGGATGTTGCGTTCATGCTCTGCCACACGAGGCTTGATCGTCTGACTGATACAGGACTTGCCTCATTGGCATGGTATGCTGTAAACACCAGGAGTCATCAATCCCAAATCATCCTTTACAGGCTGGAGCCAGTCACGGATCTTGGCAGGAGGCCGGAATATGCTGCTCTTAATTCCATGCAGAGCCAATATCTTGCCTATTTTCCCCGAGATGTTTCCAGCATATGGGGTGAAGGGCAGAGCTACTTGCTGGACTACTGGGTGTTTCTTTGCCTTTTTCCTAATTGATCGCTCTATTACTCGGTCGGAATAGCCAATCCTCTTGAAAGTATTGCAGAGATGTTCAAGCTCGGATGGCAGGCAGTCTGCGTTGGAGATTTTCCTTTCTCTGTGCACCAATGTGTACAGTACGGTGTTCTTCTGTGCCGGGTGGTGTAAATAGCGGTCCGTGTGTGTGGGTTTTCGATACACACTATGTGAGAGGCTTCCATCTGGTCTCCGTCTAATAAGGATGTCCAGGAAAGACACCTGTGATTCTTCTCCAGTTCCATCGTAAACTGGATGTTTGGATGGATTCCGTTTAGATGTTCTAGGAATTCATACAGACTGTGGCTGCCATGCGGCCAAATGACAAATGTGTCATCAACATAATGATAGAAGCATGTCGGCTTTAGGCTAGACCCTTCGATTGCCTTATCCCCAAATTCTTGCATGAACAGATTGGTAACTACCGGCGACAATGGTGACCCCATTGCTACACCATCCACCTGTTCATAGAACTTCCCACCGTAGGTGAAACAGGTGGAGGTAAGGACCAGCTCGAAGAGGACTACGATGTTGGGTTCGAACAGACGGTGCAACAGCTGTAGGGTGTCAGCTAAGGGAACCTCGGTGAACAACGAAATGACATCAAAACTGACCATGATGTCAGTGTCTTTATGACTCCTGGTGTTTGCCAATGTGGCAAATCCTATAACGGTCAGACGATCCGGACCATCAAGGCTCGTATGGCAGAGCATGAGCACAACATCCGCTTGTTCCAGATGGAGAAATCTGCAGTCGCCCAGCAGGTGATTGAAAATGGTCACAAAATGGACTTTGGTAATGTGAATGGGATGGCCAAGTGCTCTTTCTACTGGGAGTGTCATCAAAGGAGCGTTTGAAATATGGATGGATAATAACACGGTTAATACGGACACAGGTCTTTGGCTTAGTGAAGAGAGGAAACCGACTCTATCCCTTCTGAAACATCCACATTACAACCAGAGAGGTAACGAGGCATCATTGGGAAATGTAGTTTCCAGCTCGCCGTGATTGGCTTTGACATTCGCTACGCCAGCCCATCTACGACGAGCGCAATACTGGAGACGCGGGACGGAGTGAGTGGAGGGAGAGGCCAGGCCTTACAAAGGTGTGCGGGGGCCAGACATCGCCAGTGCAGCTCTGGTGCTCCCTGCATAACATCAGACCTGAAGATGCTGGCATGGCCAGCCGCCGAAAGCTCGATGTTGTTTTTCTTCAACACCATATGGCGGAGAACCCGTGAAGACTTCATATCATTAACAAATCATCGTGCTTTTGGATACTTGTCAGCATGGGCCTAGTTCCCAGGATTTGAATTGGGACTTAAAAAAATCCAACTCATAAAACATAAGAAATAATCGCAATTCAACCGTTACCTTTCAGCATAAATTCTTTTGCAATCAAAGAACACTATGTCTGCTCTCCTGCTTGTACACTTGTTCCTGTCTCAGAGATTCTGGACCCTCATATTTAGAGCTTGATATTTTTTAAATGGTTCATACTGAAAGTACCATATCTTGTCATCTGTTATAATGCTTTACATGAGGCTGGAGCCTCATCAGCTGCCATTTTCAGTGTTCCAATTGGCTAGTTTCAGTTACCAGTAAGTACAAGGGAAAGTGACCTGCAGATAGCCAAAATTATTTTTTAAAATGGGATAGAAACGGATTTAAGAATTCCTGTGAGCTCCTAATGAGACTACAAACATTATTTTGAAAAAATTCAGTCACTGTTTGGACATTTTCTTTGGTTTTAAGTGTAAGTGAAGGGCCTGGTAGTAAATCATCTTCAAGGTCATGTCAAGTATCATGAAATCTTTCATAACACTTAAAAATATTCTCTTAACTCATTTCTTCACGGCTTTAAACAGATAGAATCATTTCAAACATTTCTGCACACTTTTACCCAATTTAAAACAAAATATAATGTTGGCACATTGCTCCCTTGTCACCTTTTTTTAGGATATGGTCTGAAATGGTAACTGTCATTTTTTTACATACTTATAATAAATAAATCAATAATGCCAATGCCTAAAATCGTTCATGGAAGATAGTCAAAATGTGTTACTAATTTATTTTTACATCCATGTAGTGCTGGTGTGGTTACGTGAAACTACAAACCACCACCTTTCACAATGGATAGACAGTGAATCTAAAAGTATGATTCAAATTAAAGAAAAGGTATTAGATCATAAAAAAATAGGATAAAGGGAGGAACCACCATTCACCACAGGTCACAGAAAGTTGGTGTTGTTAAAAAAAAAAATGTTAGAGAGACAAACAAAACACTGACAGCTATGGATGTAGACCCTTTGTAACAGAACATGTGTGCAGTGTGGGAGTATAAGGAGCACTTGAGAGAGTAAAGTGAAAGAGCTATATATACAAAATCCTTGCTTTCTTCACTGAATCTAAAGTTAAACCTACAATAGAACTATATTAATGTTTAAATAATTTTTCTCTATATAACTTACTTAAAAATGTGTATCAATTTCTTCAGAGCTTGCAGTATATCAAATTAAAGTAAAGCAACAAAAGGAACAAAGGGGGGAAAAATATATTTTGAGGAACTACGTTACAAAACGAAAAACTATGAAAATGCGGAGAACAAATAAAGCAGAAATTTAAATCTTAGAGGAGGTATGATGAATGCTTAAACTCGTGAAATTTGTAGCACTCTAAGCAAGCTTACTTATCTACATTAATAAAGTTGGGTTACGATTCCTTGATTTTTTTTTTATCCCCGTTTTAAACTTAAAGTATCCCTCATCAAAATGGAAAAACTTAAGGTTTGAGACACACTCACATTTTTTGGACAGCGATTCTTGCAAGACTGAAGAAGAGATTTTTCCTCTTCACTGGCTGCAGTCCAGTCACCACAACGAACAAAGAGTTGGTTCAAGCCGCAGTGACACGTATGCGCACCATTTGGGAACAAGGCTTGCAAGGACCAGGGTGACAAGGTTTTGGACACAGATGTGAACAACCATCTGGACGTGGCTGTAAGCAGCCAACTTCACACTGCTCGCATGTCTCACCTGCCTACATACAACAATTATTTATTGGCAATAGCAGGCATACACAAATCATAATTATAAATATCATAACAGTATCTTCAAAATAATTAATTTTAACAGAATTTGTAATTACAAAGTAAAATAGATCATAATTTACAGTTTAAGAGAATGAAAGATTTCTTTTGTAGCTTTATGCCTCGTTGATGTTGAAGTTGTTATGGGCCGGAGAGAATTAGGGACAATGAACGGAAAGGAACCATCACAGCATCTGCACGGAGTGTTTTCAGGAAACCATAACCTGAAATCTAGATGGCTGGAGAAGAATGTGAACCCGTTGTAACAGCCCTCAAACCTAAAATTAAATGGAATTGTCTTTTATGAATCATTTGTAGTAAGCTAGAGTTTGGTTAAAAATGATCTGGTATGGTTGTTTCAAAATTAACTGTAAATCAGTGTATATAGACTTTGTTTTAAGAAAAGAAATTATTTAAAGGCCATTCAATATGTTTAAGAACAGATTTGTGCAAGAGAATTGTTTAAATGTTCGAATTCCAAGTGTTAATGCCAGTTACGCTGTCTAAAGGACAATTTGCTATAGTTTAAAATGATTTCTGTGAATAATTTTGTGTTTAAGTATCTTTAATTTCCATTTCTGACCATTTTGTATTAATTGTAAATGATTTGGTATTAATTCTGATTGTTTTTAATATGTTTCAATTGTTTAAGTATTGTCAATGTTCGAGAAATATCTGGCGGAAGCTTTTGAAGTGTTCTAGAAATTTTGTTAAGAGTTTATATAAAGCGATTATCCAAGACAGAGTAGTCAGTTAGTTTTTCAACAAAGTTTTTCACCAACTCAGTTTGCGATGGCCGGGAACTGTATTATCTGTGGAAGAAGTGTTGTATGCAACCTCTAGATTGTATCTATGCATGTAAACAGTATCGTTGATGTCGTGTTTTCTTGGTGAATAAAAACAAATGTTAAACTGAAATTTATGGTGGACTGATTATTTATCTTATTAATTAAACCACCAACAATCTTATAATGTGTCTTCCTGAATGTCAGGTCTGAGCGTACCCACCAGGCTCAGTGGGGAGAATGTGACAGTTATTAACGGAAATATACCCCCACTAATAACCAGATAAAGTATATAGCACATGTGCAACATATAAGAGATAATAAACTTAGCTGGCTATTATATCAGAATCAAGTGGAAAATATATTTTATTAGCCGATTGTTTTATACGAGGGTAAGTCAAATGAAAACCTTAAATTTGTAATAAAAAAATCGAAATTTCGCGCCGTTATCCTGTAAGTTGGTAAGCATGCTACAAGCAGCGTACAGAATGGCCTGTAGGTGGCAGCATAGTGCAGATGCACAAATACCGTTGCAGTATCAGTATAAAGATGGCTGCCCCACTTGAGACTTGCACCAGGGAAGAAAAGCATTCTGTTTTTCAGTTTTTGAGTAGTGAAGGTGTGAAACCTATTGAAATACATCGAAGAATGAAGGTTCAGTACGGTGATGCATGTTTGTCACAGCAGCAAGTCTATGAATGGAGTAGGAAGTTCGAAAATGATGTGACTTCAGTGGAAGATGCTCCTCTTCCAGGTCAGGCACAACGAGTTGTGACTCCACAGAACACTGCAGCAGTTAAAGCCATAGTGATGGAAAACCGCCGACTGACACTGAATGACATTGCAGCATGTTTAAAGATTAGTCATGGTTCAGCACACCACATTGTGCATGATGTGCTCCAGTTTCACAAAGTGTCTGCAAGATGGGTGCCAAGGCAGCTGACTCCTGAAATGAGAGAACGACGTGTTGATGCTTGTGAAGAACTTCTTCGGCGCTTTGAACGAGAAGGTGATGGCTTCCTTGCAAGAATCGTTACTGGGGACGAAACCTGGGTTCACTTCCACCAAACGGAAGCGAAGAGAGCGAGCAAGGAATGGCGTCATTCCTCATCACCAAATCCAAAGAAGTTTCGAACAGAACCATCAGCAGGGAAGGTTATACTTACTCTCTTTTGGGATGAAAAAGCCATCATTTTGGAGCATTACATGCCTAGAGGGACCACTGTCACCAGTGCATCATACACAGATCTCCTAAAAAATCATCTTCGGCCTGCAATCAAATCAAAGCGGCGTGAATTGCTGTCATCAGGTGTCCTTTTGCAACATGACAATGCAAGGCCCCACACTGCCCATACAACAGTTGCAACAATCACAGACCTGCATTTTGAGTGTCATCCTCATCCACCATACTCACCAGAACTTGCCCCAAATGATTTCCATATGTTTGGACCACTCAAAGAAGCAATGGGAGGAAAGAAGTTCCATTCTGATGAAGAGGTATGCCACGCGGTGCATGTATGGTTGTGGGGACTATCAAAAGAATTTCTTTCTAAAGGAATTTATGCACTTTGTAAGTGCTGGAGGACTTGCATTGAGCGTGGGGGAGATTATGTTGAAAAGTGATACAGCTTTGTACCACTTCTGCACAATAAATAATATTTAAAAAAGTAATTAAGGTTTTCATTTGACTCACCCTCTTATGTTATAAATGAATAAGAAGAGAGATATCAACAATGAATTAGCACTGATGGTAACCTGATGGACCAAAAAAAGATAAACAAGGATACAGAAAAATATAGAAACCTTTGGTATTAAACCCTTATTTTGCAGTAGAATACAGAATGCACTGAGAGGGGGACAATGAGTAACTATAACATCATTATTTTGAAATTAACTGTGCAAATGGTAAGGCAGAAGGAATTCAAATTAAGATAAAAATATGGGAGAAAAGGAATAGAATCAAATCAAATGCACATAATACCCCACCACTATCAAAATTAAAAATATAAAATAATGAAAATTGAAACACAAACAATAGATAGGAATGGTTTCTGCAGAGGACACTGGAGAAAGCAGGATGGAGAAGGAGGCATGAAGGGTGAGGCAAAGGGGAAGAATAGAGTGGAGCACACTCTTGGATTTAGGCCAGCTGGTTGCCCAATAACCAGTATGCACTGTCAAGGCCAGCTTGCACCACCAAAGAGGAACTGTTGTTAACAGGGAGGACTCTGACATCATAAATTATGAAACAAGAATTAAAGTTACTGCTGTTGTGTAGTGCTCCAATAAGATGTTACGGATTTTGAGTTTGGTTGTGTCTGTTCATCCTGACTGATAACTATGAAGCAGGCATATTTTGCAGGCCAGTTGGTAAAAATGATATGAGATGGTTTGTAGGTGGTACACTTTACAATGCAAAAGCTATTCAAGTGTGGGAATACAAGGCTTAGAGTAAGGTCTGTTGCAAGGGTAAGACTCGGAGGGTTGTCTTATTAAATATGGAGGTTGGTTCTTTTGGAGCAACAGTCAACTGCATCAAGATCCTTAAATACATGGATAAGTCCTGTTTCTCCAACATCAGAGTTTGCACAGTTTCAAAGTAACAAAATCCTCCTCAAGCCCTAATCTACCATAAAACATGATTGGCTTACATGAACTGTCTTCACTGTAACAAAATTTTTAATGCACTTGCCTTATGAAGCAATTCAACTAATCTATGAACAAACAGGAATTTTGCAAAAAAAAAAAAAAAAAAAAAAAGTGTAAGGAATCAATGTCTTAAAAGTGAAAAAGTAGAACAATACCTCTGTCTCAGATTTGGCTCCTCTGATTTCATGACATGGAAGTGTGCAAGTATGATTGCCACAGGCCAACTTTCTACCACAAGGTCGTTGACAAGATGAAGGTTTTGAAAGGTGACAAGGCCATTCAGCTGTCTCATGACCACCAAGACAGGTAACAGGCATAGGCACCTGTCAACAATAAAGATGACTTCGCAGCATTGTAGCAGAGTTAAACAAATAATTTAATAATTGTAGTGTATTATTAAATGAAAGCTTACCACACAACCTGGACATGGAAGATCTTGAAACTCAAACTGAGGCTCTATTTTCTCCCATGGACCAGCAGGCTTTTTGTCACTTTCAATTTTCACAAGAACTGAAGAATGACAAGGTGCGGGACAAAGGTGACCACAACTCTCATGCCGACGGCCACACTTTTGTTTACAGGGCGGACAGTCTCCAAAATGACATTTGTGTGGCGTCTGTGTGGGATGGTGACATTTTGGTTCCAACCTGAACAGAAAGAATATTTTATATAAAATATTCTTGAGTGTAATTGTGCTGTCCTTAAGCATGAAAAAGTAATATTTGAAAAACCGAACAGAACAGTAATATAAGCCTGGTGCCTCACTTTTTATAACTGCCATTCACATTTTTATAAATTTCTATTTTGCCTTTACCCATTGCTTTCTTGTAGTTGATGAAAGGATTACACCAAAATACTGATTTCTTTAATGGCAAAAAATACTTTTAGGACTTGCACAGTTACAATAGAGAAAAGTATATGCTAGGCATGAATACCACAGGGTTATATTATGGTTATGTTGAAGTACTGCACAAGATTTCATATGAACACACAGCACAAACTTTGAATTATCTAGTAAGGTGGAGATAATTCATGAATTATATTTAATATGTGGAGGATTCATACAAAAAAATATGTAACTAAGTAAAAAAGTAACATTTACACTGACCACAATTAATGATCAATTTGTACGGATTACAAAATATTACATAACAAAAAAAATTCACTATCAAGAGTGCACTATCCACTGTTGGTAACAGAAGAATGTGAAAATCTAAAAAACACTTTTTATTGTTTTTTTTATTGAAAGATCTAATTCAGTTTGATTACCTTCAAATTTTTCATATTTGAATCATATGATTAAAAAATTAGGTAGGATGAAGGTGGCAATATTTCACATCTTTGGAAGTTCTTGCAAAATACTGTAAGGAGAAAGGCCGATAACGGGGCTGTAGTATCACCTTAGTGCCTCAACTAACAGTTTATGTGGATTCAAAGTTCTGCGGAAAGTTCATACGATAATTTGAATTTGGCCATGTAGCCTGACAGACTCAACTTAAATGCTTGAGGTCGCCACCAGATCTGTTACTAAACCACAAATCTAGAAAAGGTTAGCTGTCTACTATAAAATCACAAGTCCACTTTACTCGAAAAATTTTTAGTTTATTTAAAAGAAATCACAAGTTCAAAAATAGCATTACACAGTTGAGTAGGCAAATCGAACACACTTTTCCAAAAGGTTGCAAGTTGTGGAGAGAGATTTAACCGACCGACCCCTTCAGTGAATTTATAAGTTCATATTAAAAGTTAATCTCGCAAGCCAAACACCAAAGTTCCAACATGGCTGACTCGGTAGCTTCACCTTCAACCGACTTCCTCCCCGCTTCACACCAAACTTGTGCAGACTATTCAAACATACTGCTCCGCATACAAAAGGTAAAGGTCAAACGAAAGACAGATCAAAGACAGACAAAGCATGATGGCGGCGGGGTCTTTTTATAGGAACCACTAGAATCAGTGACGTAAGCAACTGTATCACATCTTTTCGCTTCCGCGAGATCAAAGGTGTGTGTAATTTATTTAACGATCCAGATTATTAAAAATGTTTAAACTTTGACAATGTCTAGACTTATCTACTAGAAGTCCAACGGCAGTTTAGTGGGAAATTTAGAGTAACTAGTTTTAAAGTTTTATTTAATTCCGCGTGGTGATACAAAGCTCTAAAGCAGGGGATTAACCCAAACGTTTGAATTTTTACAGCGACAATCAACGACAATCTATTTTCAAAAACTTAATTACCAGACAAATGCTAAAACTTTTTACTAAAACCTTTATATATTCAGAATCGTCTTAATTAGAGCTATTTACTGATATAAATTTCAAATTAATATCCCTTTTAATTAAAAAGCTTATTTTTTTCTCTTAATTAAAACCGCTAATTAAACTTCACCAAATTATTTAATTTTATTACCAAAATATCGGGGACAGACAGCGTCTGCACCACCCTCGAATCCTACCACATTTTCTTACCAACTGGAATCATGACTCATCTGACCACACAATCTTTTCTGGTCATTTAGGGTCCAACTGTTATGTTCATGAGCAGATGGCATTTTGATAACAGAGGCGCTCGCATTGATCCTCAGCTGCTATATCCCACAAAATGCTAAATTTAGCTGCACTTTCAACATGTACCTGTTTGTTGTATGTCTCATATTGGGTATTGCTGTTCCTTGATGTTGTGTTGCCTTTCTGTCAACAATGACAATGACCAAGACTAGTGATGTCAGTTTCAAGATAAGTAGACCCACTCGGCCACTGCATTGTACATGGCGGGATGTAATGCTGAAAAAGTTACATCTTCACGGCACACTCTTGACACTGTGGAGCTGTCGACGCGCCCTAAAGCCTCAAAAACAACAACGACACTGTTGATCGAGGCATGTTAAACACATGGACAATTCCTGCACCGATAGTGGTGGTGTAACGGTTAGCGTTCTGGCCTCGCATTCGGGAGGACGGCAGTTCGAATCCCCGTCCAGGCATCCACATCTGGGTTTTCCATGGTTTCCTAAATCACTCCAGGCAAATGCAGGGATGCTTCCTTTAAAAAAGGCCATGGCCGAATTCCTTCCCATTCCTTGCCCCCCATCCTTTCCCGTCTATAAAGACCTCGCTGTTAGGAGACGTTAAGCAGTTTAAAAAAAAAAAAACAAAAAAAAAAAAACGAATTCCTGAAATGGAATTCCCCATACGTATAGTGCCAACTAACATTCTGCATTCAAAGTCTGCTAATTCAAGTAATGCAGCCATAATCACGTCCCAAAACCTTTCACACTACTCATAAGAGTAGAAATAAAATCCCTGCTGCTGCACAATACATTAATACATTTCTTCTGCAATGCTATCGCTATCTGGATTTTTGTATCCTCCTATCCTATGAGTTTTGGCACTCTAGTGTAATCTATCAATTAATTAAATAAATACTGATATGCAGGAAATGTAAAGAAAGGAATGGAAAATTAATTTTGTAAATGAAGGTGATTTCATTTTTTTTTTTTTTAAGTAAAACCAAGTTTGGAAACAAATATTTATGTCATTTTCAACATCTGGCAACAACGTTACTCAGGAGTAAGAAGATTACAAGTTAATTCATAAACAAACAAGTGTCCGAGCATGGGGCATTCTGGTATATCTTGTATATAATTGTTGATTACACAACTCTGAGCACGCCACATAAAATTTTATTTTTGTGATGACAGTAATGAAGCATATTTTATCTGATGCTTCTTAGATTAAAACTATTTTATGTTAATAGTAATTTACATACTAAGATCAATTAAACGAACAGCATTAAACATTTGATAATGACAAAGTTAGCAAAAAGATTATAAAAAGAGAAAGAAACAAGTCAATCTAGCTAGCTATGACAAGTTGTAAAGGAGTGTATATCACCGTCTTCGATTTCATGAGAAAAAAAGTATATTTGTTTTCATTTGCAGAATTCTTTATTAGATACTCTTCTCTATCTTAACTTGCGTTTAAAAGATCAAAGCATTGGATCCCCTCACTCATGAAAATAGAAACATGTGACTGAGCTTCCACAGGCACCTACATTAAACAAAGCCACACAAATGATGGTTGTTCAGTAAGTCCTTATAAAAAGATAAAAATAAAAAATAGTAATTTTCTGTAGATCTTTTATTTTATTTTTCAATGTAATCTTCTTTCAGTTCTACACACTTTTCCAAATGCTTATTTAACTGCTCGAAGTCCTCTAAAAAGTACGATTTTATAAGTTATGCTGGCTACTGTTTGGGCGATGACCTCCTTGTTTGGTGGGAACTATTGTCTGAGCCATTTTATTTTAAGTTTGGAAATAGGAAATAGTCATTGGTGGCCAAATCTGGTGAATACAGTGGATGCTATCTGGCGGATACAGTGGATACTATAATAATTTGAACTTAAATATATAATTTTTTCATGTGCGCAGCTATGCACTGTCCTGATGGAAGATGATATTTTTCAAATTTTATTGTCTACCGGGTGGAATAATGACACGTAGTAGGCAAAATTGAATATACTGTACCTTGCAATATGCGTGTGGCCTCTACTATTTGCACATTTCGATTGGTCGATCACTTAAAACCATATGATGGATTTTGGCAATGATTTCAGGGGTAGTCATTTTCACAGGACTTTCTGAATGTTGTTGATCTTGTGAGGATTTTCGGCTATGTTTAAACTAAACTCATTTACCCAATTGCAAACAGTCGCAAATGCAGCAGCAGATGTACTATGAACTTCATTCAGCTCAGCTTCGATCTCTTTCAGTTTAAGTCTTTTAAATAAAAGTGTATAATCACTGTTAGAAACTCTGATTTTCCATTTTTGAAATGAACAACACCAGTCAGTTTCAGTCGTGATAAAGGTACCTGAGAGTTTATCTACTTTCTAGTGAGAAATAATGCTTACTAAAAAGAAATAGTTTTTGACACTATGTATGCCATCTCTTGGATTTTCTAAGGACTTAATGAATGACCCTCATATGATCAGAGAGGAGGGAATGGAAGTGCAAAAAAAAAAAAAACATTATTGGAAATGTATTCATGGGAAAAAAATTAATCAAAGTAAAATAAAAAGGTGAAAAATCATTAAAAATGTAAAAGATAAATTAAAAATAATTGAAATAAAATATATTTGCAAGGAAAGGGAAAATGACTCATCAGTCACCAAAGTTGAAAGCAGCGACGAGGGAAGAACATATATCACGAACACACAAATAAACTCAATATTTCAGTTATTAAACCTTATTCATGACAGAGAAAATGAGTCATAATTGTAGTGATAAATGGTGAGTTAACCAGGGTGAAAAAGGTGAATATTAACAGAGAATGAGGCCTGGGGGGTGCCTGGTGTTATTAGGCCAATTCCCACTTACATAGTTCCAATAAGGATTTGATTTCAGGAAACACTCTGATGACTATGACTTCGAAACAGTTGCTGAGGTCATGGGAGTTGTGGGTGCTGCTGGCATGGCCAGCTACAGAGTGGTCAAGATTTTGAGAGTAAGCTGTTTGTCTGTGCCCATTTATTCTGATGGATAACTGGTTCATGGTGAGGCCAATATAAGAACTCTGAAAATAGAGGAAAGTGTGTTGGTACATGAGGTGTGATGTGGCTGTGATGGGATAGGTTTTGCAGTGGCAGGGATGTAATTGGTTGTGGGTAGATGTATATTGCATGTTTTATGACAAAGTATATTTCAAGTGAAGGAGCCAGATGGTACTTTAGGGGCATTACAGGGGTGGTAGCTGTGGATAATTATAACTTTTAAGTAAGACAGCCTGCTGAATATGATGCAGGATGTTGTGGGAAGGATAGTGACACTACAGAAGAATATATGAAAACATCATAGGCATAAAGAAGAATCAGGTTCAGAGATCCTAAGGCAGCAGAGAACTGGATTAATACAGGACAATGGTTTTCTCCGAGTTGTGTGTTTCAGCATGCATGACTTGGAATATCTGTTTGTGGACCATTTCGGAGGTCCTGTTAGTGGAGTGTTTTCTTTTCTCTTCTTTTTTTATTTTTTGTCACCATCCCTCTTTTACCTTCAATTTTAGTGAGTGATGGATCTATTTTATATTTCCTTTCCATATTAATATCACTTTCATGCATTTATTCATGCTACATCGTTTACAAGAACATATATACAAATTTAATTTACAATACCTGCAAGATTTTGAACAACGTGGTGGTTTTGTATGCTTCTTCCTGCCGCAAGGAACTGTTATTGTAGTGCTTCCACAGCGACATTTAACTTCTGCAGTGAGTGGACAAGGGTAACACTGCCCTCTATGACATATGGAAGAACATTTGTGATTGCCACAAGTCAGAGTGCGTCCGCAGGGCTTCTCACATGGAGGACAGTTTCCATCACAGCACTGTTAAAATACAGCATCAATTATGAAGAAAATTATCTAGATAGGTTTTAATATTATTTGACCAGTTTGAACGACCAGGTACCCCAGAGATACAACTGGTAGAAAAAAATATGTTCCCTTGATAATGGCACACAGATTGGGTTTCATTCAATTTCAAATGAGGAGCTGATGTTACCTGCAACCAATTATGCAATGTTTTAAGACAGTTATCTGTACTTTAAAACCACCCAGTAATTTAATGGTATATGATTTACCCCACCTCTTTGGCCAAGGTCACGAATACATCATGACTGTGTGTGGCCTATAACATAAGCTAGCTGATCAAAGCCTTTGTGGTTATTATTATTATTTTGCTTATAGCTTTATGCCTCATCGACATCGAGGTCATTGGAGGCGGGAAAGGAATGGGAGCAAGAAATGAGTAGGAATTTGGCCACAGCTTTTTGAAGCAACCATTCTGGCCACCTGGAAGGGAAACCATGGAAATTTGAATGGGCAGAGAGGGATTCGGACCAGCATCCTCTCGAACGTGCGGCCATAGCATTAACCACCACACTCGGTCAGTGGTGTAAGAAAATTTGGCACTTGTCTAAAGTCTTGGATTAAATTTCAAACCTCTCAACAGTAAATACGGACTGAGGGACAATCTTCAAGTGTGTTCAGCTACGAAACTTTGTCAACACATAATATTGACAAATTGCTCTGCTGCTCTAAGTAGCTGGTAGCAGGTTTTATAAGTTTCCATATCGGGATACACTACAAGGCAGTCACAATAACTGCCGAGAGACCACTGCAGTACTCACTTCAGTTCACTACTTCACCTGATGAAAACAACAAAGCTGGGTATCATAACATCATATTTAACAGGATTACCTGAAAGTACACACAAGACCATGTTGCGGCAGTATGTTGAGAACAGCTCAATTCTTTGTTTTCTTGGTTGTCCGAGTTAAACCGCGTCAATTTATCAAAACCTAACGTTTCGGCCATCATTTTGCGGCCTTCTTTAGAGGCATGTCATCAGACACTGTTGAAGATGATTTATTCATTATAGGGGACACTAAACTTGACTGCCCCTTGGTAAATTTTGGAAGTGTAGGTCAGAATGTGCTGGTGAAAGGTTTCAAATCTCTTCCTTCTTTCATATGATTGCATGTCCTGTCCTTATTTAGTGAGTTTCATTGAGCTAATCACACCCTTAGATGCCATCAACCTTATTTTCTGAGAACTATAAGTTTATAAAGATACAAATTCATTCACAATTTTAGTCTCCAATGAAATTTCTTTGTTTAAATCTGACTTTTATTTCTTCGGATGATATGTTAGTATCGGAGAGAAGTAAGAATAACTAGAAAAACCTGTGTGAAAATTTTGTAAATATGACATAGGCGGTCGTAATAAGATGAAAGAAGAACTGCCTCATTTGTAGCAATTGTTTATTTGTTTAGTGTAATAGGTATGGATCAAAATATCTACTACGTATTATGAAACAATTAGGAAAAAAATTTTAATGTATAAAACATATGAATGACAAATTGTCACTGACCTTAATGGAATGAAACTAACCTGAATAAAATACACACAGACTATCCATATCTCTGTGATGTGTTGCAGTGATTGTAGTCCATGAGAAAATTTCACTAATAAAATTCTCATAGAACTTTACAGAAAAACAGAAATGTTTATATAACAGAAAAAAATATCTGAAAAGCTTCTTATTGTACAAAATAATACACAAGTTTATTGATCTCTCTGTGATATGTGGTGCTGCTGTCTATCGGCAATGTGCTCAATCTTTGTCAAAGCCAGTGAAGCAGTTTAGAAATATCTGTGATATGTGCTGCTGCTATCTAGCAGCTTGGCTCTGAACTGTCTCATATGGGTGACCTATATAGTTATTACTTTTGTCCTTCAAGGATCAAATTTTTAAAAAAATGCTTAATTTATGATGTTGCACAAGTGAAGTCCTTAATCTTTAAAATGATACCTATTTATTGATTTTGGTTAGGTATCAAAGGATATAAATAGCTTGAGACAAAAAAACACATTATGGAAATAATGATACTTTTGCAGTTTAAAGATCGAATTCCAAAAAATTCATTTCTTAAAATATGACATGACCAAAACTGGGACCTTAATCTCCAAAATAACACCTCATTTCTTGATATTGGTGTCATATTAAAAGCAGTTTAATGAAAAGTTGAACATAAATTACTCTTAATCACCCCAGATGAAAGAATGTTACCAGACATCTGTAGGTCCACAATTGGAAAGGTAAACTTACATACAGTACTTGGTATAATATACGCTAAGCATTGTGTTTTTAAAATTGCTTAGTTCTCATCATTCATTGTAACTGCACACCTCCGTGAGGGTCATAGGATGAAACTGATTAATTTCTGCACTTGCATACTTCTGCTAGCAATAAAAAAAATTCTTAAAAGTTTTCCCTCTTTTTCTGAACACTGGTAACACCGGGAAAAACCAAAAGCCTCAAACAAAAAAGGTAGCTTGCCCTAACAGGTTAACATCAATATGATAACAACTTAATGGTTTGAAGGTTTACACAGATAAAATAGTATAAAGATTTAGACAAAAATCTGTTGGTGGTCAAAACTATTCTCTATGTTAGGTAATACATACACTTAAGTGCCAAAAGTCATGGGATAGGAAGATACAAATATCCAGAAGACACGAGCAGTGCACAAAAATGTACCAATGTGCCATGCAGTTTGTACTCTTGAAGGTCATGTGGAAAGTTTTCTGATTCAGTTTGATGAAAAACAAGAATTAACAGACTTATAATGTGGAAAGGTACTAGATGTGTGACGCATTCCATTTTAGTAATTGTTAATAAACTCAACACTCCTTGATCAACAGTGCCGTAATTTCTGGCGTTTCCTCTTGCTATGGACAATGCATTGGTTGACCACATCTACTTAATGACCAGTGACATCTATGTCGAGGTGTAAGAGTTGACACACAGGCAACACTACGTGTAAGAACAGCAACACTCAATGTGGAACGTATGAAAGATGGGTTCATGTAGCCAGTGCATCCAAGTTTATATATTTTTTTAAATTGAAGAAGTCTAACATCAAATTTAACACATAAATTCAGTCATTAAGGGTATTTGTGTATATAAATTTATTCTTACGAGATTTGGTCAGTCAATGCAGACAAACAATACCATGTGTATGAAGTGTAAGATAACCTAAAATTTAGTTACTTCATAACCAAATTTGTCTATAGAACATCGAGTTCAATTCAGTAACATTGCAGATTAGGTTTAAAGTCATTTGCTTAAACTTTTCAGGTCATATTTCTGAGTAAACAGTTGTATAAAGTCAGAATGTAGTGTTAATATTTTCTTATAATGAGATTCAAATTATTTTTGAAAGGAAAACGTAGCATTCATTCTCAGAGCTATTTCAGACTATAACTAGTAAAATGAGATTAGTAACCTTCCAGCTAGGAACTTCGCCTGTAGAGATACGAGACTTTGAAATTTGGAACTAGTATGAAAATTGTAATGACGCAATAACACATTTAAAATTCTAGAAGCCACAATTTGGAAGATAGAAAAACAGTTTATAGCTAAAAGAAGTGTGATTTTTTATTATATATTATATTAAATTTTGAGAGACGTAGCTAAAAGTTAAGGGTTGTTCCTGGAAGTTCTAATGAAAATAATAGTCTACGTCGGGGAGGAGAAATAGTTAAAATTAGAGGGGAAATGAATTCAAAGGAGGGACCATGTTTAAATTAAAGAGGGATTTTTTTCTAGGAGAGACACTTCAATTGGTTTTTGAATTTATGCAATAGTTAGGCACATATCTGAAAAAGAAATAGTTAAAATTCATACCACGATGGCAGTTCCCGCCAGAGGTTTTGAAAAAATTCAGACTAACGAGGGAAAAGGGTGAAATGATAGGACAATAAAAAAAACTATCAAAGAACTGTTATTTCAGTTACAGAGTAATGATTTCTTATAGAAAATGGTACATAGAATTGTTTAAAGCAGGTTTAAGAGCTGTAAGTTAAATAGTTCAAAAGATATCAATTTTTGAAATTAAAATCATGTTACAATTCTGATTGGCCTTGTTTGAAAATAGTAAACAAGTGAAATTTCAAATTAAAGAGTAGCAAAATTGAAGCAAGTTAAAGGTTATTTCAACTTCGTAGTTTTAAAACCTTGAGAATTATGAAATTTTTTAAAATTGCATAGAAAATAATTTTTTATGGCTAAAGGATGATAGCTACAAAAATTTTCATTTGGATTAACTTTTACATTTAGCACGTCAGCTATCTGCTGTAAAAATTTCAGATAGGAGTTTATTTAGCGACAATGAAATTTCGATTTCGTCATGTGAACAATGAAAATTTCACTTTCCCACGTGGTGAGAAGCGAAATTTATAAATGAGGGTGAGGGAAAAGACTCATCACAGTTCACTGGAATCAGTTGGACAGACACCACCCATCTTTGCAGTGTGATCGGGCATGAGAGGCTAAGCAGCTGGTAACGATGACGCACTAAATCTGGCAGACATTTTAAAAATTTAAGCCAACGTGTGAAATAGTTGTCCATCCTCATGCAACTGTAATGAGTCAGGGGTAATTAGGTTTGTCTGATTTGAATGGGTTAATCATTCCTGCAGTAAAAGTATTCTGGTGAAGATTTCCGCTGCCGAAGTTTACGACTTTGTAAATTTTTTAAAGAATATAGAGAACATTTGAGTTTTCAATAGCAACAGTGACTTTGATTCAAATTTACCTTTTACTTGATTGAGGTTATACAATCTTGGTGGTGGCCGTTCATCAAGCACAAGCTATATCCAAAGACAACACGACACGGTTATAGTTGAGATCTAAGCTGTTAGTTGCTGACCCCCACAACAGTTTAGTGCCTTACAGAAGCAAAGACAAACCATGGAGCAAGACTCTTAAAATCAGTAGATTGGCCTTTTCATTTGTGGCTTTTCATTTTTGGCTTATTAGCCAAATATCTTTGATATATAAGTCTGTCTTCCTTTCTCTAAAATGTCTTCCTGTCTGAATCTTAACTCAATTTAGCCTATTTTAAACAAATAAGTTATCACCAGAACACATGTACCTCCCCTTCTTCTGAAACAGCAAAACTAATTTTAATGAATAGGATATTAAATTATGGTTATGGAGTGATGTTACACACAAATGAACAATAACTTCAGACAGTGTGCCTCATTCAGTTAGCTGATTCATAAAAAAATATGCTTTTAAGAAAAAAAATAGTGACAGGTACACAAGGGCAACCAGAGAAAAAAGGCTGATACTGTATTATTAGAGGTTCAAAAATAGTATCAAATAATTTTAAAGTTAAATCAAAAACAAAATGAAGAGGTCCATAAAATACATTTGTAACAGAGGAAGGCTTACAACTTGTATGCAACAAAACATTTTAATCCAACCTATGTAATTAATGAAGGAAAGCAGATATAACTGGATGAGTGAGCAAAGTGAGTGAGTTTGTTTTTACTTTAACAACAAGAAAATTCTGTTCTAACTTTATTAGGTTTATATTCTACACAATAATTTTCAAACACATAGCCCAATTTTCATAGAAATTTTCATGAGAGCCAATAATTCAATTCAAATTTGCTGGGAAAAAAGTTGAAAGAGGTGAGAGGGTGACTTAAATAATTTTCAAATCAATATTTTACCCAATTTTCAAAGTAATTACCTATAGCAGAAAATCATTTTAGAAATACTGCAGTAAGGAAGGCTTCCTCATATCATTGCCTTACTCAAACCAGGAAAAGATCAAAATGTCCAACAAAGTTACCATCCAATAGCTTTACTCAGTGTCACTTCCAAGTTATTGGGAAGACTTATTTTGAACAGAGTAGTTCTGGAAATTGAAAACCTGATCTTGCTTGAACAAGTCAGATTCCATCCCAGTCAGGACTGTAGTGATATGGCCTGTTCTCCTACCACTTACTTATATCAGAAGAAAATTAAAAACATTATCTGTCTTCATAGATATTATGATGCAAATACATTATGAACAACAGCCCTCAGCTGAATACTGCTCTAGTGTTTGAGTCAATAGCTCTCACATCCAGATGGTTGATTTCTAACTGCACTAAACAATGTGCATCCTAAGCAACATGTTCCTATCTGCGCCTGTCCAGTGGCTGCCAGTGTTCAGCAACATCCTACAACCAGACATCAGAAGGCAATAGGTCCTTAATCAGCTATGGTTGAGAACCATGAAAAACAATGCACTTTCCATCGCTGGGAAAATTAGGCAATACAGAATGCGGCTGAAGATTCACTACCATGCTTGGAAAACTCCTTCAGTCCTACTGGTAGCCGGATAGCAGAATAGGCATCGTCAGTGCCACAGGGCATCGCGCAAATTAGTAATCCCTGCTTGAAACTTTCAGGATTCAACCTGCCTCAATGTATTTGGTGTAAAATAAATCATATTAGATGTGGCATGGAAGAACTGCTTCTACTTACCACACCTGGGGCTGGGCAGTTTCGCTGTACTGCAACTGCAGTGAGGTCACATGAACTGTGTTGCATATTGTGTAGTACTGTTCACACCGTGCCTTCTAGAAAAATTAAACTTGGCAACACCTGAGGCAGTGGCCTGGATTGAGCATCTCGATGTCAAGTTGTATAGTTACGAATGGTTAGCATGACATAGTATATATTTCAGCTGTCAGCTAAGGGTATTATCCACTCAACTAAACATTTCGATGCAAAAACAAAAAAACAAAAAAGTTCCCAGTTTGAATTCAAGTGCAATCTGAAAATTGAAATGTAGTGTGACTATGGTGTTTTGGAACTATAGTTTCTTAGCAAAAACACACAGAGTTTAACAGTGAGTGTTGGCATTATTTTCATTTGAAGTTATGTACCTTTTTATGTGGATGTATATAAATATGGAAAACAAACGAAAGATAGATAGTGGGCACAGAAAATTTAAAGATATTTCATGACTGAATCAAGCAATATGGTCGTGTGTATAATTTGCAAGGAAAGAAAATCAGTCCTCAAAGAATACAATACAAAATGTCATTATTGCACAAGACATTTTCAGAATAATTCCAAACTTACAGGAAGCCAACGGTTAGAATAACATGAAGCTTTGAAACACAGGTTGAAATCTCAACAATTGTTGTTTAAGATAAGAAATGCTGGACAGAAGCAACAGCTCATACTACTTTCCACATGCCTCATATTGATAATGATAACTGGATCTTCCAGGAGTAACAAGTTATTTATTTGTCAATCTAAATAACAAAAGATATCGAAAATAACTCATCACACACCAAAGTTGATGGCTGTGACGAGAGAATAACAAGTAATTAGGACACAAAAATACAATTTTTGGTATCTTATCTTTAAATGAGCAGTGCTTGTTTATATTTGCAATTTCGGAAATGGCTTTAACGATTTAGGTGGAATTTCATATTTAGATAATGTTTTGTTTTTTAAGATTATCTACAGGGTCCGGCAATAAAACCTCCCACATTTCACGTAGCCGGTGTGCGGGTTGTAGTGAGGATACTGATGTGGAGTGTGTTTTGTTTTAAAGAGGTGTACATGCCATTTTCAGTGTGCGCCATGTCATGGCTTGGTGAGCATCGTGCGTTTGTTGTGGACGAATTTATTTGTAACAGTTGTTCTGAGATTTTCGGAGACGATTCGAACTTGGCCTACATGATCGTGTCCCGGATAGAAAAACTATTCAACTGTGGGTGTCAAACTTTATAAAGACAGGTTCAGCACTAGAAAGAAAACCTACAGGCCGTCCTCGGACTGCAACAATGCCGAAAATTTGGCGCTTGTGAGTGTGTCTATGCAACATTCACCAATCTTTGGGGACACTTAAAGCCTATAGTGTACAAACATCGTCCCACAACACTGCAAGCACTTAAAGAGGCCATTACCCAAGAATTGGCAGCCATTCCAAGAGAAATGACACAAAAATGTATGGAGAACTTTCTGGATAGACTTTGTCAATGTGTCAACAATGGCAAGCAGATATAATTTTTAAAACCAAATAGTTAAAAATGGCAAAGTATGTATTTTTCATAAATAAAAGTAATTATTCTCTATCATATTTAGTTTTTATGTGACAACAAATTAAAATGAGGGAGGTTTTATTGCCGGACCCTGTAAATATGAGGGTGGTCTGAAAAGTTTCCGACCAAACAAAGATACAAGACATTTTTTCTGAATTTTTATTTTATTTTATTTTTCAACATAGTCTCCTAGTAACTCTACACACTTCTCCCAGCAATGATCCCATCTTTGTAACCCGTCCAAATAGTACTCGGCGTTTTTCTCTGCAAAATAATTGTTCACGAAGGTGATTGCCTCTTCATTTGATGAAAATCTCTGTCCTCCAAGCGAAATTTTTAAATGAGGGAACAAAACGAAGTCACTTGGGGCTAGATCTGGTGAGTAAGGCGGATGGTCAAGCAGTTCAAACCGTAATTTGTGAATTTTCGCCATGGCAACTGCTGAGGTGTGAGATGGTGAATTGTCTTGGTGAAACAGGATTTTCTTTTCTGCAAATGTGACCGTTTTATGCAAGTTCTGCCTTCAGCTTGTCAAGTAATGATGTGTAGTATGCTCCTGTAATGGTTTTTCCTTTTTGAAGGTAATCGATTAAAATAACTCCACGACTATCCCAAAAAACAGTCGCCAGCACTTTCTCAGCCGAAAAAAACGGTTTTTGCTTTTTTCTGGAGCCGGTTCCCCCTTTGCAGTCCACTGTGTAGACTGTATTTTTGTTTTGGGCGTATAATGGTGTATCCAAGTTTCATCCACAGTAATTAATCAGAGCCAAAACTCGAATTTATTGCGCCTAAACTGCGCCAACAGAGCGTTGGAAATGTTCATTCGAACACGTTTTTGGTCTAATGTGAGCAAACGCGGCACCCAACGCGCGGACAGCTTTCTCATACCTAAATGTTGATTTAATATTTAACAAACACGTTCTTTTGAAATGTTCATAACCTCTGCTATCTCTCTCAATTTAATTCGGCGGTCGTCTAGCACCAATTGGTGAACTTTGGAAATATTTTGTCGGTAGTTGCAGTTTTTTGACATCCCGAACGTTCATCGTCTCCCAAGCTCTTATGGCCACGTTTAAATTCAGCTGCCCAAAATTTCACTGTGGTAAGTGATGGTGCATAGCCCCATACACAGAATTCAACTCATCTTTGATCTTCATAGGCGTATTGCCTTTCAAAAACAAATATTTAATGACAGCTCGATACTCGATTTTGTCCATTTTCACAAAAACACTCACATCAACTCACTCACACGACTGTTACATAACAACTGCGCGTCCAAAATGGCTGAAACTTTGGTGAGTAACTGTCAATAGATAAACAACGAAATTCACTAGCTTTTATTTATAAGTGCTGCCATGTTCACTTTGAGGTCGGAAACTTTTCAGACCACCCTCGCAGTTGTCTTCCCTGCAAAAACGCAATTTTACAAAATACGAACAATTTTTGAACGGCTCTAAAGCCATCTTGTATCAGAAAGCCTGCTAATAGTTTCTCTTAGGTTTCAACAAGAAACTAATATATTTAAAGGAACAGTTCTTGTATACTAGCTGACCCGTGGGAATGCTAGCATTACATGTTTAATTGTAAAACATTTAAAAATAGATACTGTCTTTTAAAACAATATTAGCAGTTACACAATCTAATCATCATTTACTTTTTGACTGTATATGTCTTTAACACAAACATCAATATTACTGAATTGTAAAAAGTGGTTATCATTAAATATTACCAGTTTAATTGTAAAACATTTTAAAAGTAGATATATAAAAAATAGATACTGGCTTTGTCAGATGCAATTTTTTCAAACTTCTTTGAAAACAATAACAACATAATAGCAGCATTTTTATCTCGGAAATAGCTGTCATAGAAGTTTCATGTAATGCCTACTGATGGTATTTAAGTTTCTCTTTGATTCGAGCAAGGAAATGTGCACTTCAAAATGACTAGGAAGCTGTTAAGAAGAACTTTTAACTACCTCCAAGGAAAAAATAATAATTACATATGCGACATCCTTGAAAAAACACAAGCTTAGACAAAAAAAAATCTTGTAGAATTTTAGGCACCAGTGAGCCTACCGTTTTATCTTTGGATGTAGTAAGCAACTGTGAGCTTCGAAATGCATAGGAAGCCTTTCAGAAAAAATTTTTACTATGAAACTTCACACAGTCAAGAATCATCTCAAGAAAACCTAAAAGAAATTCATTTTAACTAAGTTATTCGAATTTCGCCCAGTGAAAACTTCTATTCAAGAAAATCCTAAATTCAACCTAAGCAGGTTTCTTTCTATTCATTAAATGCTGCCAGTAAAATAAAATGTTGAACTATTATTCACGATTTTTATTTAACCAACTGCAAGTAGAAAAGAAATATATTGAATGTGTAAAAAATATTGAGCGGCCTGGCAGCTCAAATTTAATTAATTAGTGGAGGAAAAAAGTGGTTACAGCACCAGTTCTCAAAAAATTCTGGCTATGATCTCCGTTTCAAATCCCAGTGAGGGCAAGGATTTTTAAGATTTGTATTTGATCATGTGAACTACGCTGGGGTGTTCTGTGGTTTAGATTCTATGTTAAACTGTATTTCCCCAGAGGAAAGAAGCTGGCCGTCCTACCTCTGATGCAATGGCTTAGTATGCCTCTTTCTGGAGGATCCAGCCAACTTGCAGGTTACGTGGAAAGGACAGCTAAAATACACCTAACACTCACCAAAGTTGAAGGGAGGAGTGCAGCAGCAACACAAAAAGCAATATTTCAGGTGAAAACCCCCTTTTCAAGTTAACAGAAACCTACCCATAATAGGCAAAAATATCAACCCTCTGATGTTCTTAAACCACTGCTTGGGTCCTTCTCTTGTAAGAGACCCCATTGCAAAACTTGTAGTATGCATCCACCTACCACTACCTATAGCAACCCCACTACTGGTGAAACCTACCGCATAATAGGTCATGCCACTTGTACAACCACCGACCTCATTTACCAGCTCACCTGCCTCCACTGTCCAAGTTCCTACATTGGCCTGACCTCAAACTCATTATCCATCAGAATGAATGGTCACAGACAAACAGTTAACTCCCAAAACCTTGACCTCCCTGTTGCTCACCATGCAAGTGCTCACAACACCCGCAACCTTAATAACTGCTTCACAGTCAGAGCCATTAGAGTACTTCCAGACACTACCTCCCAATCTGAACTCCGCAGGTGGGAATTGGCATATCAAAAACATCCCGCAGACTAGACATCCCCCAGGCCGTAATTTCCATTAATATCTTCCATCCTCACCCTATACAGCTATCACTGGTCAGCACAATAGATTCATATATTTTTCAAAAAATTTTAATTACATTTTTACTTATTTATTTACATTTTTTATTACTGTTATTTTTTCAACCATTTTAATCTTTCTTATGATTTATACTTGCAGTTATATTATAGTTGCTCCCCCCACCACCTCCGATGGTCTGTTGCATTCTATGAGTGACTGCGTCAAACACAAGTCTTGCGCAAGCCCAGCCTCCTACCTCTGTTAACTTGAAAAATTGATTTTCACCCGAAATATTGTATTTGTTTGTTTGTGTGTTGTTTAGTGTTGCTGCTGCCCTCGTCCCTTCAACTTTGGTGAGTGTTGGGTGTATTTTACCTGTCCTTTCCACGTAAATATTGCTTTGCGGCATTTCTTTCCTTTCATTGTTACCAACTTGCAGGTTAGCTTTTTATACTGTAAACTAGCCACAAAGCCCGTCAAAAATGACGGGTTTGAAGGAGTATTCTGGCAATTAATTTCTTTTTAGTTGCTTACCAAACAGAATTGTTTTGAAATAAAGCTCAGTGTGCTGTAATTTATCGTCCCTTGTGATGCAGCAAAAGGTTTCGTTTGTCAACTAGATGCAGGTCGCATTTCAGTCTAACCACAATCTTCGCTAATAATGCCGTTAGAAAACCAAAGCTTCTATCACATGCAAATTGAAATATTCCCTGTATCACATTTGAGTGTCATCATGAATCGTGATATAAACTTGTTCCAAATTCTTCACGTGTTTTTACATCTTTATTTTTTATTATCTATGATGAAGATCGATGTGTTAACGGATGACATAGGTTATAAACAGTTGAAATAATGAACACAGTGAAAACAAAGGATGCTAAATTAAATCATAACAACTTCAGTGTTCTGCAAATTATTTCTTAGCAATTTCTTAAATAAACACAAAAATAAATCATAATATAATTCCTATTGTCTTGCCCAGTAACAAAATGTTTCTGTTGCTATCCTGGTCCAGGTTGCATTTCAATCTAACCACAGGCAGTTCAATCATTACCGTGGCGCCACAATCTGATAGTAAATTCGTGTAGAACTCGATGAAACAAATCGAAAATAAAAAATAATTTTTTTTTGATATCTTTCTTGGTTTTCGAGATATAGCATGTTGAACATCAGTTATAGGTATAATTCCTTGTGATTTTGGTGAAGTTTCCTCTGGTCCAGGACGTATTTCAACCTAACAACAACCACCAGGAAGAAAATAAAACACATATAGTGCATTTCCACTGTGTAGATATAGCGGTTTTGGTAATTTATTTTTTCTGGTCCAGGTCAGATCTCACCCAAACCACCTCAATTTTGAGATACAATATCTCCAGAACTAAGCGAAATATGGAAAGAAAATGCATTCTTTGTTTTCTATTTGTCTATGCGAGTTACATACGATATCATCATCAAATTTGGCAATGGTGAAATTTTTCTTCTGTTCCAGATCGCGTTTCAACCTAATCACGTCAATTTTGAGATACAATATCTCGAGAATTAAGTGAGATATTGAAAAATTTTATTCTCTACTTTCAACTTTTTCGTTGAGTTACATAAGAATCCATCAACAATATGCGGCTTCACGGTTATCGTAGGATCCCATAACCACATACAGTACTACGCTAAACATGCCGCCAGAGAAATAATACTTCCGTTACACGCATATTAATACATATACTTATCACATTTTAGTGACAATAATTCATCGCAATATAAACTAAATCCAAAATCTTCAAAGATGTTTACATCTGCCTTTCACATTATCCGTTATTCAGATCAGTATTACAGTTACATAAGGCTGAAACATGTCATGAGTAAAAGCAAAGGAAATAAAAAAAAAAAAATATGAACTTACGTCTTGCCAGGTAATATTAGATTACTAATAGAGCTAAGTAATACTCTAACCAAACTTTTCGGAACACTGATGCTCGAAATAAAAAGCTTTTATCTTACATATCTATGGACAAAGAATTTAAGGAATACTTCTACATATCAAAAGAATATTACGTAAATATAAGCATCCAATTTTAATGCAATACATACTTTTATTCCAGTGTTCTGTGAGTTAATTTATTCACTAATGCTTGGAAATGTTATTAAATAACGCACATTCCCACGAATAATATCGTAAAGCACGACGTTATAGCGCAACGTCATAGCTTGACGTCATCGCGTGACACTTGCCTATTATACTAATAGATATATTTCATCTATCCAATCTAATACTGTTATATGAGCAACTCTTGTAAATAGATAAAATTAACTTCTCACAAACTTCACTAAGGATTTTGATGAAATCCTTAACAGAAACTGAAAAATGCCAAACGCAGATTGGTCACCCAGGTACTAAAACCTTATTCATGCACTAGAGAATAAACCATTCGGTTCCAGAGGTGTGCACACACTGAAGGTTAAGCCAGAAATGGGGTAACCTTCAGTGTGTACACACCACCAAATGGCTCATTCTCTAGTTCATGAATAAGGTTTTATACTGAAATATTGTTTATTTGTGTTCATGTTGTTACATGTTATTATCGACACAGCCCTCAACTTTGGTATGTGATGAGTTATATTCCCTATCCTTTTTTCTTTCCAACAAGGCCTTCTGGGACGCCATTCCATAGTCTGATAGAGTATCACTATTTAGATGTTTTTGACAATCAACCATAGCCAGTCAAATATGTTAAAATGTAGAAAACAGGAAGGAACTCGAATGAGAAATTTTCTATCTGATTAAAATCAAATAAATTAAATTGATTTTTTAAATATTTAAAGAATGTGCCTAATTAATTTTTTTAACAAACTAAAAACACAGTTTTTGATGATAGCTCATGAAGTTCAAATATTAAAATTCTTATGATTATTAATAAATTTCTTTAGTTATATATAACATTTCTTACAACAAAAATTCGCGAGTCGCCACAAAGCCATGCTTTTAGCTAGTTTGTATAAAGACAGGCAGTTATAATATTCGACGTACCTTACGATTACAGGGATGCCTGTAACAATCTTTCAGTCTTTTGCATTTTGTTTCACATAAGAATTCTTTCTTGCATGGTTGCTCCTTTGTGTGTACTCCACAGCGGCAAGACTTGGTTATGACTTCAAGACACTACGGAAACAATGAAATAAAAGAAAAGAGAGGATTCCTCCCAGTAATAACTGCTGTTACCTTAAACAGTATCAATTTCATGCCAAAGTGCTTACAAAAAATTATTACCAGAATGTTCATTCAGAAGAATAGGTTATTGTGAATGTAAAAATTTAATAAGTGGCTACAAAGCTACATTTAAACTTAACACAAATTCAGAACATATATCAGGATTTGTATCAGAATTTGTATCAGAATTTGTATTGGCACATGTATGAGGCCTTTATTGACTTGTACTAGTACGAACTTGTGTTTACAACAGTATACACAAGTATTACACCCTTCTACAGCATTCAAAAGTATCATTACTTTAATTTGAATTATCCACATAATAAGCATAAAAATTGTCACCCGACTAGGAAGATTTTATTTTTAAGTGTCTGTGCTTACATTTTAGCAAAAGCTTTTCCTATTTTTCCCAAAGTGGAAGCAATTAATGTTTGGATGTCTGCATGACACTATTAATCCAAAAATTTGTGAACAAATTCAAAAGTATCATTACTTTAATTTGAATTATCCACATAATAAGCATAAAAATTGTCACCCGACTAGGAAGATTTTATTTTTAAGTGTCTGTGCTTACATTTTAGCAAAAGCTTTTCCTATTTTTCCCAAAGTGGAAGCAATTAATGTTTGGATGTCTGCATGACACTATTAATCCAAAAATTTGTGAACAATTCAAAGAAAAACAAATTATTATTTAGGGATTTCTTTTCTTCTTTTTTTTGTTGCAAAAATGAATATGTGAAGCTAAAAAGCAAATAACAGCAAAAACTTTTACAGTTTTTAACTAAAATTTTCTCATAAATTAGAGCCTACCAGGGCAAATTGTGTTGGGTTGCTAAACCTGAGCTGCCATACAACACATTCGCCTTGATCATTCTCCTATCTCGATTTCCACACTACAGACCTCTTCTTGTTAGTGAATATTGATGGCATCCTTCTGCTTACAGTAATTTTAATTTAATTGTGATGGCACAAGCCCCAATTGTAATGTCCCTAGTCATCTACTTACCATTTTATTATTTTATCACCTTAAATCTTTTTAATGTAAATTCCCTCTCCCTTCTACTTTGTCCCTTTATAAATTTTAAATTTAAATACTTTTAGGTTTCTGTAAATGATTCATCACTTCCCCTGCCAATTTATTCCACTGATTAAATCCCTATCTTTGAGTTTTAGGTTAATATGAACGCACGTTAGGATGGACCTATTTTTTGACTTACGCTGTCACATGATTCTCTATCCTAAAATAAAAAATAGTATTTTCTTATTTAATTTTTAGAAACATTTTAGAGATCGCTATCATCACTCAAAGTATTTTTTTTTTCATTCCCACTTCAACCATTAATCTGGATAACTGACTCCAGCATGTATAACAGCCTATTTTTAACACTTAAAAACATTTTAAAGTGAAACATCATGAGACTAAATAGCAGCTCATACACTAGCAGGACAAGCGAGGGGTGAGCAGTGGCAGCGTCTGCCTGTCATTCCTGGTCCCTCACCCTTCGTCGCCCACACACACGCGAGAATGTTCCAAGGACAAGGCCACTCACTTCCCCATTACAGGCCGGACCCTTGTGTGTGTGGTGGAAAGCCGTCGAAATACATGTACACTGACGGGTCCCCTAGGACTTTCAACCAGGCGAAATTCCAAGGGGCTGTTTGAAGGGTCACCTCTATCTTTTTAAAGTGAAACATCATGAGACTAAATAGCAGCTCATACACTAGCAGGACAAGCGAGGGGTGAGCAGTGGCAGCGTCTGCCTGTCATTCCTGGTCCCTCACCCTTCGTCGCCCACACACACGCGAGAATGTTCCAAGGACAAGGCCACTCACTTCCCCATTACAGGCCGGACCCTTGTGTGTGTGGTGGAAAGCCGTCGAAATACATGTACACTGACGGGTCCCCTAGGACTTTCAACCAGGCGAAATTCCAAGGGGCTGTTTGAAGGGTCACCTCTATCTTTTGGACATGTTATACCTGAAATCTGCAAAATATTGCACGAGGGACTTGGGAATGATTATATGAAGGTAAATGTATGTAAACATTTTCGTTGATCTATATATAAAAATGGATGTTGGTGTATCTGAGATTTGTTTGACTTCGACACCATTTCACCGATTACTATGAAAGATGCCATATATATATGTATTTTTTCTTGGAGAAGTTTTCTCACAAAAATGCCCTTTCTCCCCCTTTACATCCCTCAGATATTATACAAACCCATAGTTTATATCCGATTTCGATGGAACTTTGGACACAAATATATATATATTTTTTTAAATAAATACAGTACACCTTTGGTTTGCAGAAACCCAATCCCTTCTCCCTTTATCAACCAAATTAATTTTTGCCAATGTTCTTTATACATATAATTTAATATATATAAAAAATGTAGTTTATATATATAACTTCATATCTACTTGTTCAAAGAAATGATTTTATTGTTAGTTCATTTTAAGGAGGGGAAAACAGAAAATGGAATTTTACATGGGTTACAACTTTTAATTGTTATTCAAAAATATACTCCCATGAAAGCAATTTCTAAAGCATATCTATTTCAATTATGATATATACATTACAAAACATTCCATGTCCTAACTTAATTTCTTGAACTGCTAGATCTAGTCATTATAAAGCTGTATCGTGGTACAGTTTGTAAGATTATTCTCGTGGTCCTTGCTTACGATTGTACACTTATTGATGCATAAGACGTAGACGGATTGTTCGAAACACTATGTTCTTCTAGAGCTGTGTTTCTTGTTAATTTGTTTAACAAGGCTATTCTTAAAACTTGTTGTATAAGAAATCCAGCCACAACTCTCTGCTAGAAATTAACTTTCCAAAATTTAGCTTCTACATTTTTATCAACAAAAACTTGTTCATCATCGATGTCTTCTTTAATGAACGCTACAATGCATCTTGAAAAAATCTTCCTCCATTTTTATTTTTTATTTATACGAGAGTGAGTAAAATGAAAACCTTAAATATTTTTTAAAATATTATTTACTGTGCAGAAGTGGTACAAAGCTGTATCACTTTTAAACATAATCTCCCCCACGCCCAATGCAAGTCCTCCAGTGCTTACAAAGTGCATAAATTCCTTTAGAAAGAAATTCTTTTGATAGTCCCCACAACCATTCATGCACCGCATGGCATACCTCTTCATCAGAGTGGAACTTCTTTCCTCCCATTCCTTCTTTGAGTGGTCCAAACATATGTAAATAACTTGGGGCAAGGTCTGGTGAGTATGGTAGACGAGGAAGACTCTCAAAATGCAGGTCTGTGATAGTTGCAACGGGCAGTGTGAGGCCTTGCATTGTCATGTTGCACAAGGACACCTGATGACAGCAATCCACGTCACTTTGATTTGATTGCAGGCCGAAGATGATTTTTTAGGAGATCTGTGTATGATGCACTGGTGACAGTGGTCCCTCTAGGCATGTAATGCTCCAAAATGACGGCTTTTTCATCCCAAAAGAGAGTCAGCATAACCTTCCCTGCTGATGGTTCCATACCTGCCAACTTCCAAAATCGGGTTTCCGTAAAAACCCTGGTTCCCCAATACAGTGTTTCCGTAAAGAATGTGGACCACAATTTTTTTTTATCGACAATTAACTAAACATCCAGAAATTTGTATAAACAGCATATCAAAACAAAATAATGTCATATTAAACTGAAATCATGTCTACTTACTTCATATTAATTGATGGCAAACACTAATTACAAGACAATCTTTGAAGTCTTCTTAGCGTTACTCATGATTACACCGTTTACACAAAGTCACAAACTATCAACCAACCAAACAACGCACACGGGACTGTTGGGAACTCGAAAGTCTACGAAAACGATATTCAAATGATTGCTGATTCAACTTTCAAAAAAGTATCGATGTAAAATCAGAGAGAGAGAGAGAGAGAGAGAGAGAGAGAGAGAGAGAGAGAGAGAGAGATCGATTAATTACTGACTACAATAAAATTAGCATATGGTGGTTTAATTTAAGAGTCAAATGAAAGAAGCCTTAACACACATCAAAGAGCACTTAAAACAATGAAATAAATAGTAAAACCTGCCGCAATTGTCCATAAAAACCGCAATAACATTGTTCCAATTAAGATCGAAATCCGTAAAATAGCACAGCATATCCGTAAAACCGTAAAATACAGTCCTTTTCCGTAAATTTTACAGAAAAAACCATAAAAATTGGCAGGTATGTGGTTCTGTTCGAAACATCTTTGGTTTTGGTGATGAGGAATGGCGCCATTCCTAGCTCGCTCTCTTCGTTTCTGGTTGGTGGAAGTGAATCCAGGTTTTGTCCCCTGTAATGATTCTTACAAGGAAGCCATCACCTTCTCGTTCAAAGCACCGAAGAAGTTCTTCACAAGCATCAACACGTTGTTCTCTCATTTCAGGAGTCAGGTGCCGTGGCACCCATCTAAGGTTTTTTTTCCCGAATCATTTCTTTATTATTTGTGTTTGTGTCTTTTCTGTGTGTTCGCGCCCCACATCCATCATCTAAAGGTAAGTGGTGGCTCATTTCCCTATCCTAATTTGATTTATATATATATATATATATATATATATATATATATATATATGCTTCTTTGGGTGTGATTAAATCCTGAATAATGAAATATTGTTAAAAATACTTATTTATGAAAATTAGAAATGATTTTAAATACTAAATATAACAGCAAAATCTTCTGTTGCAGTTCCCTAAAATCAAGGAAGATTGGAAAAACGTCGCATATGGTGTTAACCAACGTTATCAATTTATTAATTGTGGAGGAGCATTAGACGGGAAACATATTCGCACTAAACCGCCACCTAATTTGAGTGCAAAACATTACAGCAACACTGAATAGAGAACGATATTGTGAATACTTCAACACAGAAGGCCAAGTAAATTGGCAAGATGAAACGATTAATCAAGGAAGAGCTTAATTTTACTGCTTACATGTGACTGCGGTTTAATTTTAATTTCATGAAGTGACATTAAATATGTAAGCATTTTACAAATATTATTTCAATTAACATAGGAAGGTCTTGTTCAGTTTAATAAAGTCAGTTAAGACATCTTTGCTAGCAAGACAAGTGTCCATTGCAGCAGAATACGCGTCAGTCCAAGATGGTCTGTCAGACTGTGTGTTAGTGGTGATCGAGGGGTCGCAGGCTGACGCTCGGATTGTGGCAGAGAAACCCTGATGCACTGTTGCCCACTACCTAGAAGTATTGTCAACGGACTCGGTTCACCACGTTCCAGGACTATCCGTTTCCCTGCTAGTGTTATGGGCCACTAATTTAGTCACCACCTTCCGTACTATGTTCCTGTGTTTACGCATCAAGTTTGAGCCCCATCCTGCACCAAAATTCAGTTGCGATTCAGTCCCTATCGAGAAAGCATGAATTTCTTCCTTAAAACATATGTACTTGTTTTGATTTATCATATTCTCTACAAGTTGTGGTGTGAGTTTACTAAATTGAAATAAAACCAACATTTGGCTTATCAGCGAGACACTACAAAATCTGAATTGGTCGAAGTTGCTGTCTATTGGTAAAGTATTATGTTTATGTTTTTACAACAAAAACAAAGAAAAGAAATCCATTTGTGATTCCATGACCATGACAGCATGTGAAGCAATAAATTTGTGGGAAGAAGCTGCTATTCCATCGAGACTGAAAAAAACATGCAATTTGTAAAATAGAAAAAATTTTCAAATAGTGGGAAAATAAAGAGAACAAACAAACAAGAAAAAACATTTGGAAGTATTAAAGAACAAGATTGGCAACAAAAATTAGAAAATTTATTTGATATTGCTCACCCTGAAGCTTAAAGTATCATGTCTACAGAATATGATAAGCAGTTTTTGTTAGCACAACAGAAAGGTCTATTATAATTGATTCGGTAGATAAAAAAAAAACTTAAGAAAATTGAAACAGAAAGGCTTGAAAAATTATGTGAATGTGAGTACAGCTAACAGAAAAGTGCTTACTTTCTTCTTCCACTTTATGAGATTTCAATTTTCAACAGCGCAATCACCGCAAAAGTGAGCTCGAAAAGATATAATTAATAGTCACGTAGCTGCTAGCCTTGATGTATCTAAATTAAATGATAAAAAAGAACCTGTGGTAAAAAGATCAGGATGTGACCCTACAGAGATCAATGTTAACAGACCTAGTGACAGTATTTAAAAAATCAGCAAACAATAGCCGAGTCTGTCAAGAGCACGTTCAAACCTGATTTGCAATGCATTGGGATAGCAAGTTAATTGAAGATATTAGTGGACATGAAACTGTAGATTGACAATTTTGGTATCAGAACATTGGGTTGATCAGATTTTAGTGGTCCAATTGCATCGTGAAACAGGCGGAGCATGTGCGTCAGCTATCTATGGAGCTTGAATGATAAAGTAAAATATTTGTTTTCACATTACAGATGTAAACTTATGATAACAAATTAATGACGAAAGCAATGTTTGCTTTTGTTGGTGAGATTATATGAAGAAATAATCGGATACCAAAAAAAAAAAAATCAACTTTTATATCCAGATTGTGAAAGATTCTAATATTAAGAGGTATTTAGAATTCTAAACAATAATTTTGTATGATAAATGTATCAATAAATACAAATGAGCGATTAATAGTGTTTTTATCTTATTTTTCAACATAATTCAAACCTAGGTGGTTACCATTAAATATTGTTATTAAGTTGTGAAATAGGATATAAAATAAAATGAGACAGTGCCCCATGAGATGTTTTTCAAAGTCAAAGGTAACAGCACATATACAAAATATATGTGCGATTTTTATGAGATGTTCCAATGTGTCTGAGCAGTTTGTATGAGGTAATGTGCTGCAACTTGTCAAATAAACAAATCCCGATACAAGTTCTGACAAAAGTATCCTAAAGTAAACACAATTTATTGTCACCAAGACACATTACAAGTTAAGCAAGCAAATCAATTTTGGAAATGTGAATCAAATCTACAAGGGCATTACATGTGTTTCTGGAACAACAGGAAAACATGACCTTGTAATTTTTAACATGGGGTATGCCATTTTAACATAAGTTATCCTCTATGCATTAGATGCTTTTTATTGTTAGACTATTAGTCTATAAATTCTTAGATTTCAAATGTTTAATCAGGCTTATAACCTTACAACTGAAGTTTCCAAAACATCCATCCAAGCTTGAGAATAGCCAGTATACCTACCGAACACCAGACATTTAATAATAAAAACACTGAGATAAAACTTTGTAGAAGAATTCCTTTGTTGCTGTATTATGGCATATGACCTCAAAGTAAATCTAATTTTTCTATATAAGTGTAAAAAGTGTTTTGAAAATAGAAGTGTCTACAATGTAAACTTCTGATTGTTCTTACTTACAGTGCCACATTTATCCCGATGACAACTGCGAGAACAGCGGTGAACCCCACACTCCAGAAGTCGTCCACAAGTATCTCCACATGTAGGTATCTCCTCAGTGCAGGGCAAAATAAACTGTGATTTGCCGCAGGGGCATGTGCGGGTTCCAGCTAAGGGGCAGTTGCCACAAGGTCCCTTATGACATACTTGTTCACACTTGTGATAACCACATTCATATTGCTTTCCACAAACCTAATTTGGAGGGAAAACTGTAGTAATAAATCTGTTCAGTAAAATCTGACACAAATAGATTATTTCTAGGGAAAGGGGAAAATATTAGTTGTTTTGAACTGCTCACAGCACTGATAAATATTATGGTTAAACACTTGTATAACTATAACTGATATAACTTGTATAACTATATACTGATGTGTGAGTGGAGACTTTCCCGGTGTATTGATGAAATGAAGTCCTCTCGGATGTACAGCCGGCTGGTGTTGTGTAAACTCGGTGTTTCGACAGCTGGCTCTGGCTCGAGGCAATGACAGCAGTCCACTTCCAACAGCTACAAAATACCTGATGCCTGATGACAGCAGAGCCAGCTGTTGAAATGTCGTGTTTACACAACACCATCCGGCTGGACACCCGAGAGGACTTCATTTTCAGATACTAACACCTTAGAAACTTGTGTTTCAGATGACAGGCTCTGTTAATTTCTAAACTATAAATTAACTTTCTAAAATAGGATATCAAGTTATTTTTAATGCCATCATTTCAAAATTTTGTCATTTTGAGACCTGACAAAACCAAAATTACCAGTTTATATGGGAAATATTTTTTTTATACCAAAAAAAAAATCAAATAATGCCGAAATAAACTTGGACATTTATTCTTGTGGCCATTACAATTAAAAGTGAACAGGCCACACTTTCCTGTTTCCTCTTTGCCAACTGATGAGATTACTAATCCATACAAGAAGCAAAGAAAATTTAATACAGTTCAATCTGTAATGCTTGTCAATTTTAAAGTAAGTGAAGCAATTTTACATTTTCACCTTTCTCTTAAATCACAATAATGGTCATCTTTTCTTCCTCACTTCACAGATTAGATGGCTGTCTGTTCTTTGCATCTTCTTGGTTGCTCCCTTCTGCCTTTTGGTTTGTAAAGTGTTACATTTTGTTAAGTCTTTCACTATAAATGCTTTCTGGATGGAAACTTTACTGTTTGATTTTGTTATTTATGCAATTCATGAAACTTCATTTAGGTTACTTCTATTCTGGAATTTTCTTTGAGATGGAATCCAACTTTCCCAGCCATACAACAGTGCAAGCGTTGCCAATGCCTTGTAACATTCTATCTTTTCCAGTGTCCAATGTAAGGTGCCACATACATATTGAAATCTGTGCAATTTGTTTTATCTATATTTATTTATAAAAGCCAATTGGTATTAGTGGGGTTTTCATAAATTTAAAGGTTAGGATCAGACTTAAATATGTGGAATGTTTTATGTTTCTACCCCACATGGCCTTAGGGCAGTAAATGAAATTCTGAACTTATCACCAGAAACAGCAAAAATGTAAGCCAAACTTGATGTTGTATACCCCATCACTACATACCACACTTTGTAGAAATGTTATGCAATGTATTAGTTCTTTAAAAAAAAAATCAGATTTCAAATGCCACAGATGAATGTTAAGATGAAATTTTGTGAAAAAACACCGGACAACTTTTTTGACATTGAACTTTCTCAGGACCCACAGCTAGAACCACTTACTGTTCGTAGCAACCTATGGAAAACTGCTTGTTTTTATATGAAAGGGGTCTGTTTATTAAATAATTCTGAATTCTTGATATTCAACTATACAGATGCAGAACAGATTTTTATGTGGTGTTTCAGCCCAGCATAATGCAGCAGCATAATGAGACATACGTAAGATCCGAGTTCAGAATCCATATCGTGAAAACCCTGTTAAAGTCAATTCAGCAATTTTCAGGTTATATACAGGGTGATTCAGGAGGAATGGCAAATATTGAAGGAGGTGGTAATATGAATAATGTTTTGAATAAGAGCTCATATAAACATGTCCGATTTCCATTTGTTTTGGAGATACAGGTGCTGTAATGTTATGCATAAAACTAGCTGGTACCCACGACTTGGTTCGTGTTTGTAAAGAATTTGGATTGACAGCTACCGACATCTAACCACCATTGTGCACGATGGGAGACTCAATGCTATTGCCACACACAAACGCCAGTCATCTGCGCTATGTAGTTCAGGCAGCAAAGTAAAATATACGGACACACATGTCTTTGGTCGAAATACAAAAATATCCTTGATCGACCAATTTCAACCACCATATATAATTACGAAGTCTTTCTCGGCGTTGACAATACAAGTAATGCTCTCGGGTGACTAGCCGAGTTATAGAAGTGTTATAATAGTCACACAATATTTCGGCACTCTGAATCGTTGGCGCCATCTTCCGGTGAAGTGAGGTCAGGAACATGCGAAGCTGCTGAGCTAGACCAGATTCCCGCTGCTAACCTCTGATTCCACAGCCGACCAATCAGAGGTTAGCAGCGGGAATCTGGTCTAGCTCAGCAGCTTCGCATGTTCCTGACCTCACTTCACCGGAAGATGGCGCCAACGATTCAGAGTGCCGAAATATTGTGTGACTATTATAACACTTCTATAACTCGGCTAGTCACCCGAGAGCATTACTTGTATTCAACCACCATATTTCCCACACTCTCACAGTTACCAAAATTTGGCCAACGTTGTTATTGACGGGTAACTCTGTGCTACTACCGCACACAAACACCAGTGATCTGTGCTAGATAGTTTTGGCTGAAAAGTGATACACCATGCCACATATGTTTTTGGTAGAAATATGAAAGTGCCGCAGGTTGACCACCTCCAACCACCATATCTCCCACACCCCCATAGCTACCGACATCTAACCACCATAGTACACGATAGGAGACACGATACCACTACCACACACAAACACTAATAGTCTATGCTATGTAGTTGTGGCAGCAGAGTGACATATACAGAGACACGTCTATGGCCAAAATACGAAAATATCCTTGATAGGTCACTTTCAACAACCATATCTCCCACACTACCACAGTTACCGAAATTCAGCCAACATTGTTATCGACGGGTGACTGTGCTACTACCACAAACAAACACTAGTGATCTGCGCTAGATAGTCTTGGCTGAAAATTGATAAACCATGACACATATGTTTTAGGTAGAAATATGAATGTGCCGCAGGTCGACCACTTTCAACCACCATATCTTCCACACCCCCATAGCTTCCGACATCTAACCTAACCTCCATAGTACACGATAGGAGACATGATACCACTACCAGACACAAACATCATTGGTCTATGCTATGTAATTGTGGCAGCAGAGTGATATATACGGAGACACATGTCTTTGGTTGAAATACGAAAATGCCCTGGGTTGACCACTGTTAACCATCATATCTCCCACATCCCCACAACTATCAACATTCGGCCAACGTTGTGCATGACAGTAAACTCCATGCTACTTCCAAACACGAAGACCTGTGATCTGTGCTAGGTAGTGGTGGCTGAAAAGTGAAATATAGGAAAACGCACATCTATTTTTATATCCATATATATATATATATATATATAAGATAGGATAGGGAAAAAAACAGTTACCCGTCACTTACCACAGATGAAGGCAGGAGGGCGAAACACGTAAAAACACAAATACAAAAGAATTACACAATATTTCGACTTTTTAGTCTTACTCATGTAGGAGGCGAGACATATGGCAGGGGGAAAGATGTGGTCACATCTGAGCCTGCCACATGAATCATGCCACATGATTCATGTGGCAGGCTCGGATGTGACCACATCTTTCCCCCTGCCATATGTCTCGCCTCCTACATGAGTAAGACTAAAAAGTCGAAATATTGTGTAATTCTTTTGTATTTGTGTTTTTACGTGTTTCGCCCTCCTGCCTTCATCTGTGGTAAGTGACGGGTAACTGTTTTTTTCCCTATCCTATCTTATTTTCAGTGCCTCGCGGCAGTTTCTTTGTTTCCTTTATCCAAATATATATATATATATATATATATATATATATATATATAACAATGAGCAGGAAAAAGCTTTAAGGCAATAAAATTAAGGAAGGATAGGGAAATATGACCCAACACTTACCACAGTTGAAGGCGGCTGGGACAACGAACAAAAAAAAAACAACAGAAAAACAAAAAAATAAAAATAAAATAAAAAAATTGTTTGTTTTTTGTTCATCGTCCCAGCCGCCTTCATCTGTGGTAAGTGTTGGGTCATATTTCCCTATCCTTCCTTAATTATATATATATATATAGATAGATAGATTGTTAGGAAAGAAAGGTGCTAAAAGCAGATATATTGAACATTAGGATAGGATAAAAAACCACCGCTTACCAAAGAAGGGGATTCCTGCGGCGTTGGAACACGAACACACAAAGAAAATAGAATTTTCGAGCATGGCTCTTCCTCAGTAGAAGTGAGATGGCTGCACACAAGCGCTGTCGGGTCACGCAGTTGCCTGCCGGCAGCGCTTGATGGGATTTTTTAACATTTTATTTAAACTTCTGTGTGCTTTTTGCATGAATAAAGTATTTCTGTAACTTATTTGTGTGATCTTGATCATTTTCTGATGTTTATTTTTTGCATTACACTTCAGTGCCTGTATCTCCTAAACGAATGGAAACTGGACACATGTTTATATGAACCTTTTAACTAAATATTGTTCCTACTATCATCTCCTTCAATATTTACCATTCCTCCTGAATCACCCTGAATATAAATGTTGAAGATTAGAACACATTTTATTTTCCTGTATGTATGGATTTATGAGTAGCAACATTAGCGGATGTTGTGGCTGAAATGCAGCCTGGATGAAAATGGGTGAATTGGAGTTTTTTTTGTCGATCCCAGGAATAGCTGGTGCGAATTTGGTAAAACTTGGTATACTTCTTCCTCACTGGACGACTGAAAATACTTTAAGGGGTAAATCAACCTCAATCCACCCCTTTCTAGGTAGGGAAATGGACTTGGAAAATGTGAAGATGCCGGCTCAGAACCCTTACTTTTGAGAATCTTTTTTTCAGGGTAATAAAGTAAGACTTAATGACAACACCATTAACCAAGATACAAACTCTATGATGTATGGAAACCACCGCTTTCAATCCTCTGACAAAACCCTGGCAAGGTAAAGGCCAGCAGCAGTTATGAAGCAAGCATGAGCAGACGATTTCAGAACAATGGAGTGCCACAATGCCCTTTGGCCATCTGACGTACGACAGCAAGGGCATTAAATAAACCCATCCACCCGCTGACTGCCAGTGAACTTCTGTATTTATTGAACAGCAGATACCTGATGAAGATGACACAGAATATTGTCAAAACATGGTATTTCTCTGATGCCAACTGGCTGCAAAGATGCAAACACTGTGCTGCATTAACACGGCAGGAAAATCTCCATTCACACATCTTAGAATATCGTGCACATATTTATTAAATGTCAGAGAAATTTTCACTATTTGACAGTTTTCTCATCCAGTTTTATACAGATATTTGTAATTCTGTACAGACTTACTAGATAACTTGGATAATAACCACTTTGGTTCATCGTTATCCACAGTTTCTTCCTGTTTACCTGGTCAACAATTTATTTTTCTCCAAATATGATAAAAGCAATGCATGTTTCTAGACTCAATTCTCTCTGTTTTTTGATAATCTATATTAAGGTGTAAAGTTCATCATTTTCTAAAATCATTTTGTTCATTCGATAAATTAGTATTGGCTATTTATTACCTTTAGCCTTCTGTTAATTATTTTAGAATAGATTAGTAAATAATATCTCTACCATTAATAAATTAACTTTTGTCTCCTTTAAAGATTTAACTTCCAAAGATAAACAGAGCACTACTGCTGCAGCTCCATCTGTCTCTTAAATGAACTAAGTTTCAGACTGCATTAAACAGCCTATCATTAATTAACCAACAATACAGTTAATTTCAAAGTTCCAGAAGTCAAAGACCAGCAATGACAAAAGTATTTTTTGAGTGATAGTGGTGACATTAATTCCATTACTGCAGAGATCAGATGCGACAAACATAGCAATGTTGAAAAAATAATCATAAATCTTATTTAATTGAAAGATTCAACTCAAAATACATATTAACACAAGAGAAAAATAGTCTGAATAAAATTGGTTAAAATCGGCTAAAAACATAATGTGGGACAAACAGCAAACCTTTTGTTCTCTATAATATATAGGACTTGAAGTGATATTTACTAACCTTGTCACAGTGCCAGACAGGATCTGCACATGGTCGAACTTGAGATTCAGAACCACATTCACATGATTGTTTACTTGTGCGGGGACAAGGGGAACAATTGCCTGCATGACAGTGGTCTGAACATGTATGACGCCCACAGATCAGTAGGCGACCACAAATTGCCCCACAGGACCATGCCTTCTTGCAGCATCTCTGTGGACGAGGTGCCTCCTTTCCACAGAAACAAGCACTTCGTACCATCTTCGGACAAGGAGGACAAGGCCCTGAATAGAACCAGATATAATAAGTATATAAAACCATGAACAAACTATGGCAACAACTTTCTAGCAAAAGCAACACATTTCATTACCAATACATTATTTTTAGTACAAAAGGACATTATTCAGTTTCAAATGTCTGAAATCTTTATAAACTAAAACTACCACGGCGGATGTTAGTCATTAGTTGCTGAATACTTTGTTATCCAAGTGAAATTCTTGATTAACACAATTTCTTTTGGCATTCCATAACACATAAAACTGTTACGAACCACAGATATAATCACTTAGCACAGTAGACGGTTGAATGATGAAAAACGTACACTAAAACAACAATCATCGGGCATTTACCCCTCATCAACAAAATATAGCGTGTCCTGGATGGGAATGGATACAAAAGGCAAACTGCCATGTTTTATGGCAATTGGGGGACGTCTCTAGTGGGTGTGCATTAAAAAATGGCCAGCAGAGGATACAAAATGAAGTTCAGAGTTGTAGATAGCAAAGGAGAAAGGGCATTATCTTAAATCCACGCACAATGTTTGCCTGATGTCCAGTTTGTACCAGTTCTCCCACCTTCTTAGTTTGAGGGGACTGCTGCTACTTGGGAAGAATCGGATAGCACAGACTGTAAAGCAGGAATTAAAGTGCCATGGGAGGTGGCAAAGGTAGCAATTGGGTAGTCTGAATTCTAGGTGAATATTGCTTATCTGTGACAATTTATTCTTATGGACAGTGGTCAAATCTATGTAGATGAAGCTGGACACCAGCTGCATGTTCACAGCTATATAATATGGAGGGAATCACAGGTGGCAGGTCCTATGATGAAAAGCTTTCCCCGGTGATGGGATTGGTGAAGTGAGTGGGAATATGATGTATGATATATATTACAAGGTGGCCTGTTACGTGGGAATGAAGCATGGGACTGTCTAGAGAGATGAGGATAAATATGTTTGTGGACTATGAGTTGGCTGTGATTGGGGGGCTGACTGAAGCACACTCTGGGAATGACAGGGGATGTAATTTCAGGGTAGGCTTGAAGGAAATCATAGCCTTGTCGCATGATTCAATTGTTGGATTCAAGGTCTGGGAAATACTGTGTTACCAGGACTGGACTAATGTTGGTTTCAAATATCAGTGCGAGGAATATTTTGGAATTCTGTGTGAGTGACAGCTAGTCAAGAGTAAGAGTATATATGAATGGCCCAAACAGCAGTTAGGATTTATACGGACTAAGGAGATGAACTACCTCTCGACAGAGACACATCCGCACCATGACAGTGGCCTGAATATTTCTTGTAGGACCATGTGAAGTTGGGGAGTATTATAGAATGTTGACTAAGAAGATTGCTTCCCCTTTGTGTCCTGATCATGAAAATATCATCTATGAACCTGAGCAACATGAGAGTGTTTCACACAGAGATTATATACAAATAACTGTTCCAGACAACCCAAGAAGAGATTCACATAAGGAGACATAACAGTACCCACATCATTACCATTTGATGGTAGATATTGCCACTGAAGGAGAAGTAGTAAATATTGAGCACTACGAGTGCCAGGGAGGATATGCTCAAGAAGCTGATGGGAGGGCACTGATTTATGAAATGTTCCATAACACCATGGCAATGAGGAATGTTGGTGAACAAGGATGCAACATCAATTGTTACAATGATGGAGTTGGTGAGAAGTGGAGTATGCCCTGCATAGGGATAGAGGAGGAAGTGTTGTGTAAACCTTTATGGGGGGGGGGGAGGGGGGTGAGTTGACTGTTGGTTGTAGATATTGGTCATCAAGGCAGATACCCATTCTATGAGACAACATTAAGCAGCAACTATATAATACACATTCAGGATTACCCGGCTTATGAAGTTTGGGAAGCAGGTACAGGTGGGTGGTGAGTGGATTTTTGAGAGTGAAATGCAATTGAGTGCCGTGTGAGATCTTGGAGGAGCACATTCAAATAAATTAATTCTTATATGTTTTTCCTGACAGTGGATGAATGGTAATAGGCAAGGGGGCAGTATCCTATCTGATAATTGGTGAAGGGCTTCTGCTGGGTAGTCACTGAAGTAGAGAACTTGTCTGCCGGAAGGACAATCAGTTTTAGGTTGGTTGAGGTAAGGGTTTATGATAGGCTACGATTGTTGGTGTAGGCCAAGAGGTTCAGAAAAATGGGTGAAGCAAATCTGGTGGATAATAAATTATAAAAACTACACGTAAGAAAATTTTGCAAATAAAATACCATGAATAGTGAGGTTGGTGGTTTCAAGTAGGATGAAAGAAGAACTGCCTTAGTTGTAGCATATGTTTATATGTTAAATATAATAGGTATGTAACAAAATACTTAAAACATATTACAAAACAACTAGGAAAAACTTTTGGATGCGTAAAACATATGTATGACAAATTGTCACTGTCTAACCTGAACAAAGAATACACAGCATATCCATCTCTCTGTGATTTATGTTGCTACAGTCATAGCCCTGAGAAAATTTCAATAGCAAAATGTTTACACAGGAATTGTATAGTGAAACAAAAATGTTTCCATAACAGAAATATATATATCAATTCTGTGAGGCAGTCTCCAGCTGCGCCCACCCCTCATAATGTTCTCCCATTGACGAAGGGTTTTTATCCCCAAAATTACCTTCTTATTTGCAACAAAATCTTCTTGGGTACCCAGCCGGATGGTGGTGTAAAAACACGACGTTTCAACAGCTGACTCTGCTGTCTTCATCAGGTATCTGTAGTTGTTCTCAGCTGACTGTCTCTGCCTCGACTAGCATGGCCGCCCATCAAACCTCCTTTATACCTTCAGCTGGAAGGCCCACTCGCTCTGGTTGGTCGAGAGCGTTGCGTTAGCTTTATACGCGGTCCGTTGCGACCACCACTGGCGCCACTTGCTACTTCCTGGCCGGATGTGCTGGCGGTCCAAGTGGCTGTTGTGTCCACTTCTGACTGGCCGAGACCACTGGCTTAATCCGCGGTCCGCTGCGGCGCCCGACTGGTGTCATTTGCCGGTGAGGATCTGCTACGCTCTCGTCGGAGATCGCTAATGATAGGTGTCCAGGCTTTGCTCAGAAAGAGCCCGCCCTCCCTATTTATGTTGTTGTCATTAAACCGGATCTCCAACGCCTCGTTTTTGGCTGAGTCCCTGAAGGAAGAAGGCCTGGCCAGCACTGCCGTTTTATCAAACTCTATCCTGTGTTCTTCGTCAAAGGCATGCTCGGCTATCGCAGACTTGTCCAGTTGAATCACCCTCAGGTGTCGTTTGTGTTCGATAAGGCGCTCGTCGATCGTTCTGATGGTCTGACCGATATACACTTTACCGCATATCGGTCAGACCAATCAGAAGTGGATACAACAGCATCTCGGACCACCAGCACATCAGGGCGGGAAGGAGCAAGTGGCGCCAGTGGTGGTTGCAGCGGGCCGCATATAAAGCCAACGCTCTTGATCAACCAGAGCGAGCGGGCCTTCCAGCTGAAGGTATAAAGGAGGTTTGATGGGCGGCCATGCCAGTCGAGGCAGAGACAGTCAGCTGAGAACAACTACAGATACCTGATGAAGACAGCAGTCAGCTGTTGAAACGTCGTGTTTTTACACCACCATCCGGCTGGACACCGAGAAGATTTTGTTGCATCGATACGCCGGGAAAGTCTCCACTCACACACCTTATTATTTGTGTTTGTGTCTTTTCTGTGTTCGCGCCCCACATCCATCATCTAAAGGTAAGTGGTAGCTCATTTCCCTATCCTATTTTGATCCCTTTCTGCTACTTAGCATCTTGATTTCATTGTTACTATATATATACACACACAAAAAGCTGCTTATTGTACAAGAAAACAGACAGTTTAATGGTATCTCTGTGATAAACGGTGCTGCGATCTATCGGTAAAGTGCTTAATCATTGTCGACACCAGTGAAGTAGATGTGGTCACATCCCAGCCCACCAAATTCATGTGGCGGGCTGGGATGTGACAACACCATTCCCCATGCCATATATCTCGTCTCTCACATGATTAAGACTCATGTCGAAATATTGTTTTTTCTTTGTTTGTGTGTTTTTTTGTTGCTGCTGCCCTCCTCCCTTCAACTTTGGTGAGTGTAGTTATTAATATATCTGTGATATATGCTGTTACTATCTACTGGCTCGGCTCTGAACTGTATAATACATATAACCTACACAGTTATTACTTTTGCCCTTTAAGGGACAAATTCCAAAAAAATCTTTCTTAATTTATGATGTTACCTAAGTGGAAACCTTAATCTTTCAAAATGATACCTCATTTATCTATTTTGGTTAGGTATCAAGGGATATAAATGGCTCGTGAGAAAAAATTGTAGTACTCACATGAAACATTAAGTACCATCATTCCCAACATTTACATTTTATCCTATTACAGTGATTGAAGATCCAACCAAAAATTTTGTGCTCTCCCACCTGTCACAAAGCTACATAAACTAAAGTAACTGACTGTTAATATTGTATCCCATTTCTTTCAATTATAAGGTTACAATTAAATAAACCTGGATTAGCAATTGTTTCAACCATCGCTCCTCCGAGTAAAGCTTTTTTTTTCTTTTTACATCCATACCAGCTTGACCTACTGTGGCTATTTTATGTTCATCTCAGCTGGAATCCAGCTTATTACTTTTATATACAGGTCATTATTTTTCTATATATAAAGCTAAGTCTATTTCATTTCCATTTAAAAATTTAAATTTTCACAAGTATTGTTAACTTTCCATACGAACAATTAAATAATTACATTCATGTTTTATATAACTATAAATTCAATGAAGTCCCTGAAAGAAGTTTCAAAGGCTATCAGATTTTGACTAATGTGATTCACTTACAAACATAATTTCTTGATAGTTAACTACTGAAAAAGGAACAAACAATGATATTCTACCCAAAGGTAAAGAAACATAACGTACCAGGATGGCACAGTAATAAGCATTCATGACCACAAGGAGGTTCAAGTGGTCGACCACAAGTTTCCCCACATGAATGGGGGAGCAGCCATGGATGGAATGGTGGATCTTGTGAGCGACCACAAAAGCAATAATATTTTTGAGGAATATCACTTCTTCATAATCATGACGACACTTTGGGCTGTAAAGAAAAATTAGAATGTAAATCATGTTCTCATGAAGGAAGAAAGATACTTTGACAATAATTTTACATGCAAATAATGAAGATATAATGTAATTATTTACAGGAAACAAGCAATAAAACTTTAGTATGAGATAACGATAATGATTTATACAACAATATGTCAAATAAATAATAGATACTGCCAAAGCATTTTTTTTTGTTCATTAATGTGTTTTCCCAGCGAACAAAAAATTCAGTTGCTTCAATAGTATTTATCTATCATTATTATCAAAAATTTAGGAAAATGCTCCACAACTTCCAGATGTCACGCAAAGCCTGATATTTAATACAATTCAATAAAACATCACTTTCAAAAGCTTCTGAAGAACCTTTCAGAATCTCCACTAACCGTAACAGGTTGGCTGCCATGCGAAATGCGTTAGATTTTAACATCTCTGACAGTTAAACAATTTGTTTCTGGTAAGATATGTTTGGTAATGTCACTGAATATTGTATGTTAAAAAATCCTAATGTGCCAATATGTTTCTCCTATATATCATATGGACACAGAATTCAGTTTTTTCTCAAAGAAAAATACGTGAGAAAGAGCTAAAATAAATACCAACAGATAACAATATGTATTTCTTGCATGATAACTTGTGGGGAAATACTCATATTTCAAATGACTTTATTCAATTAGTGTATATTTGTTGGCTATAATGTGCAAATATTCTTGAATAATATTGTTCAAGGTATGTGTGTACAAATTTTGGCTGCTTTTCAAATCACGGCAAGTAGAAAAAATCTTGTTCTTTTGGGCTGGCATTACTATTAAAGAAAAAGTGTACATGAAGACATAAAAATCAGGTAACAGGGAAGCAATACAATTCAAATTGTCAGGTTATGTATGTTATTACCTAATGTGTAGCCACCATGATTATCATGATTGTTTTCTTCTGCAAGCATGCCAAGTTTCAAGGAGCTGTATTAGTGGAGGTTATTGTTAGGCTGAAATGATGCCTGGACTAGAATGACGATTAAGATTCCATGGTGTACAGTAAATTTTTAGTGATGAAGGTGGCAGCCATGTTGAATTCTGATTATAATAAAAGTGGCTCGAGACACCCACTACTTATAACTCAGTAATGTGTGTAACTGTGTTGGGGTTCTGGAGCAAAATGACAACTAATATTCTGTGGTGCTTAGTGGATTTTGAATGTCATGGCGAACTCTGAGCATAATGATGTCGGTATCAGCTCCAGAACATTGTAACTGAATGGCCGGATGGGGATTCAAACCATTTTTATGATAAATGGTGGTTGATATAGGGCTTTTTGGGTACTGTCTGTTATAGATGCAAAAGGCTAACCAAAAAGGGGGAGAACTTAAAGCTATAACACAGTAAATCAACGACATAAACCTGATATTAAAAGATTCTTCTGTAAAAACACACACACCCACATGCACATACAAATTGGATAGAAACTGCCACTAACATTTCCACTAATACAGAAAGAGAGGAATATTTTGAGGTAACATTTGTACAGTTTGAAATTTTTTTAAAGATGGCAGAGCAATTTTAAAGTCTATATGCCATGTGCTCAGGATGACACATGCATGGAGTGAGAAAACACTTTAAACAATTGGAAGTCCTTTAATTCATTAGATAAACTGAATCTAACAATGGGAATATGTTGTCAGCACATAGAAACACATCCTGACAAAAATTAGAGCCCGTAAATAAACCTCACATATGTTTTTAAAGAAATAAAGGAACTCAATTTTTAAATAGAATAGTTAAGAAGCGAAATACATGATCAAATGATAGCCAAAATTAAATAGTATAATAATTCAATAAGATAAAATTAGGATTAAATGGTAAAATATATGATTTTTGTATCAGAATTCATAGCTAGCATCCTGCACATGTCGCTGACAGTGAGTGATGTCATGGACCACATGCCAAGATATGGTTAAGAAAGAGATGTTTGTGAAGGTACCAGAAGGTTGTGCAAGCAATTCCAAGAAGAATCATGCACGGTTCTTTTAAAATCATACTAATTTCTGATGATTTTAAGAGTGTACCTAGTGGACTGAAATGGAATTAAAAATGCAGGGTGATAAGGGAAGACTAAAGATTACACCAGAATAAAAAAGCCAGGGAGCTGAGTCATAGGTCAGAATAAAAAGAAAATTATAGAAACCCAGTGTTGTAAAAACCTTTTAAAATATTTTTTATTTAGAGATCAATAACTAATAAATGAAGTAATTTAAGGCTACAGTTGTCATAATATAAAATTCTCAGAATAAATTGTTCTATAAAGTGGTAGAGTTTCAGAAAGGTTGGAATTAAAATAAGACACTGGAGTTTGCCTATAAATACCCACACAATTTTTTTCTCATTATGCCAGTTTGTTCATAGGCACAGTCTATGCTAGCAGTTGTTATCGTCGGGAAGGAGTAGGAGCTGGACTTGTAAAATTTACAGGCATGTTCTAGAAATTTCCCAGCAGGCAGGTTGTTTTGGAACTCTGAAAATATTTTGGCAGAATTGAATGTAGAAATCTATCATCAAGAGTAGCATCAGTGATGAATTTTTATTTATAAAGCAGCTGAACCTTAACAATGCCTTTTGTGGAAATTTGTGGTTTTCACGAAAGTATAAATGAGTGAACATGAAGCCGCGTTAGGTGTTTACTTGCAGTTCTTCAGAAAGAATTTTGACAGATATGATGCCATTATTAGCACTTGTGATGTATTGTCTGATACCAGTTTAGGGACAACAATTTTGAAGAATATATGGGAAGACTTTCAGCAATTGACTTTTTTATTCTGTGATATACCCAGGACGGCTATCTGTTATACATTAACAGACTGGCGACCCTCTAAGAAATCTGCATCAAGTTCATTTCAATATCAGGTAACAAGCATTGCACCCATGGTTATAGTTAATGTAATGTGCTGCTACCCCAAGTAACATTTTATCATAACATGTTTCCAAATGTCATCAAGACAACACAACTGGCTAGGCTGATTTGCAGCCTGGACCAAAATGAAAACTCTCACACTAGGCTTCAGCATAAGGCATGAGGAATTTAGTTTTCATGGATAACTTTAGCTTGCTTGATTTTTGGCTGATAATGCACAAGGGATTAGGTTGGAATGCAGCCTGGATCAAAATGAATAATACTTTTAACTATCATTGTTATGAAGTACATACTATACAATACATTCATTTTCCATAGATCCCAAATAAGAGACTGGCTCTGTGGGATGTGGCAAGTTGTCAAATTACAGTTAAACAATTGCATTAAAAAATATACTCCAGACAGTGTCACACAGTGTCATAGCATACACGGTACATTAATTATGACAACTACATTTGCACAAACTACTGTCTTTAGAAATAAATTCTTCGACCGAGTAGAAGGAGTTGTCAATTAAAAACTCTTTCAATTTTTTCCTGAATTTAATCTTATCATCTGCTAGGCATTTAATATGTGTTGGAAGTTTATTGAAGATATGTATCCCTGAATATCGGACCCCTTCTTGAACAAATGACAATGACTTGTAATTCTTGTGAAGATCATTTTCACTCTAGTGTCAAAATTGTGTACTTTGCTATTTGTTTCAAACGAAGTATAATTTGTGACCACAAACGACATTAATGTGCATATATACCCAGCCACTAATGTTAAAATAACTAGCTTCTTAAACAGGTCTTTACATGAAGTTCTACTGTTAACCCCTAACATAATTCTTATTATTTGCTTTTGGGCTCTGAACTCTTTGATATTAATCCAGAAGATATTAAATATATGAAAATAATTTTTAAAAAATAAACTAGTTTCTGTATACGGAGCTCACCTATAGCTGAAACTATACAAATTGCAAATGTGGCTGCACCCAATTGCTTCAGTAAGACAAACAAGTATCTTCAAATTTAAATTATGATCAATATGAAAACCTAAAAATTTCAGACACACTACCTCTTGAATGGACTGGTCTGCCAATTATATGTCAATGTCTGGTGTTAATCTGTATGTACTGAATGATATATATTCAGTTTTATTAAAGTTTAAAGACAAGCCATTAGCTTTAAGCCATTTAATAATAAGACATAAATTAAAATATATTCTGTAGATAAATGTGGTGCATTTTTAATTCCTACATTTGTGTCATCTGCAAATTGGATATATTTTGAGTTTTTAGATGCTACATAGGGTAGACCATTTATATATATTAAAAACAATAGTGGTTCCAATATACATACTGTAGAATTAATGAAAACTTGCAGCTGCATTACATTTGTTATAATGACATAGGAATGTAGTAATATGATACCACCAAAAAAATTGTCAGCGACTTTACATCTGTGGATGCTATGCTTGGTGTTAAAAAATGTGTTCTGAAATTGCCATTGATTGTACTGCTGATGCTATCACATATAGCTTTGTGTGGTATTATGTTTAACAAGGAGAGGTTTTCAGTGTGGAAATCGCTATCGTAGAACGAACAAGTCCAATAAATAGTACGTAACCTCTGGTTTCTTGCCCTAAAGCAGTTCTGCCTGGTGGGTCTACTTTTAAGAGAAATTGGGGGTTAAAAGGTGTAAAAATTGTATCTAAATGACTCGTACCTGTACGGAACACCATTTGTTAATAACGTCTGTTTAGCTGTGCATTTTCATATTTCAACCAAAAACTTGTGTATCCTTACACTTCTCTTTCGTGCCACAACTACATAGGATAGACCATTGATGTTTGTTTGTGGTAATAGCATCGTATCTCCCATCGTGCACTATAGTGGTTAGATGTCGGTAGCTATGCAGGTGTGGGAGATATGGTGGTTGAAAGTGGTCAACCTGTGGCACTTTCATATTTCTATCAAAGACGTATGTATCATGGTGTATCACTTTTCAGCATAAACTATCTAGCACAGATCACTGGTGTGTGTGGTAGTAACACAGAGTTTCCCATCAATCACATCGTTGGCCGAATTTTGGTAACTGTGGGAGTGTAGGAGATATGGTGGCTGAAAGTGAACGATCAATGATATTATCGTATTTCGACCAAAGACATGTGTCTCTGTATATGTCACTTTGCTGCAACAACTACATAGCGTAGACCATTGGTGTTTGTGTGTGGTAGTAATATCGTGTCTCGTTTCGTGCACTATGGTGGTTAGGTGTCAGTAGCTATGTGGGTGTGGGATATATGGCGTTTGAAAGTGGTAGACTTGCGCCACTTTCATATTCCTACCATGGTGTATCACTTTTCAGCCAAAACTATCAAACACTGGTGTTTGTGTGTTGTAGTAGCACAGAGTCACACATCGATCACAACGTTGGCCGAATTTCGGTAACTGTGCGAGTATGGCAGATATGGTGGGTGAAAGTGGCCGATCAAGGATATTTTCGTATTTCGATCAAAGACATGTTTCTTTGTAAATGTCACTTTGCTGCCACAACTACATCTACATACATAATCTGCAATTCACAAAATTGTGGATGGCAGAGGGTGCTCAGCACCAAAGCTAATCTCTTTGTTGTGCATTCCAATCCCTAATGGTACGAGTAAAAGAAGAATTAATATAAGAATCACTGTGGCGCCTTATTTCTCTAATCTTATCTTTCCTGTCATTCCTGCTCAAATAGGTTGGTGGACCAAGTATTTCACTACACTCGTAAGTGAAAGTGGGAGTACACATGTTTACCAATAAGTTTAAACGGAACGTGCATCGTCTATCTACCAGACTCTCCCACCCTAGTCTACTAATCAGTTCTGTGACGCTTTCATAAGGACTATAGCGAGCGGTCACGAATCGAGCAGCTCTTCTCTGTACTTTCTCTATACTTTCAATCAACCCCTTACGAAATGGATAACAAATGGCACAACAATAGTCCAAATGTGGAGGCACAAGAGATTTGTACGCTATCTCCTTTGTTTGTTCATTACAATTTTTCAAGATTTGATATATGAATCACAGCCTAGAATTAGCTACCTACTAATGAATTAATGTGTATATCCCACTTCATGTTCCTTTGTACTGTTATTCCCAAATATTTCATAGAATCAACCATATCAATAACTGAATTGTTTAACTGGTATTTCTGAACAATTGGATTCTTTTTGTTAGTTATGTTCGTTGTTGCCACTCAGCGCACCATGCCAAAATAACATCCAGATCATGCTGAATTTCTAAGCAATCGGCCAAATTTCTTATTTCCCTATAAATAACCTCATCATCAGCAAACAACCTAAAGAGGCTTTTCACTTTGCCTTCGAGATCGTTTATAAAAATTTAAGAAAATAAGTGGTCCTATTACACTTCCTTGAGGTACAGCCGATGTAACATCTATATTAGAAGAACTTTCTCCTTCAATGACGACATACTGCGACCGACCAGTTTGAAAATCATTTATCCATTCACAAAGCTGATCCGATATACCGTATGCACGAAGCTTCACTAAAAGGCGGTTGTGTGGCACAGAGTCAAAGGCTTTCTGGAAATCTAAAAAAATTGCATCTACTTGTGAACCTGCATCAATAACTTTCATTACGTCGTGTGTAAATAGAGCCAGCTGTGTTTCACATGATCTTTTCTTCCGAAATCCGTGTTGATTATTTTCAAATTATTTTCATCTAGAAAATTCATAATGTTTGAGCATATAATATGCTCCATAACTCTACTACAAACAGATATTATAGATATGGGACGATAGTTTCCAAGCTCACTTCGATCACCTTTCTTGAAGATCGGAGTTACTTGCGCGATCTTCCGGTCTGAAGGTACTTTTCGCTCTTCTAATGATTTACTGAATGTATCAGACAGAAATGGCCCGATTTCCGCCGCATACTCTGAAAATACTCTTACTGGAATTCCATCCGGGCCCAGTGCTTTCCCCAACTTCAGGAGCTCTAATTGCTTTATGATACCTGCAGCATCTATTCGTAATGATTCAATCACCAACTCGACATGGCGTGGGAAAAAGGGAATACTATACTTATTTTCATCTGTAAATGAATTTTTGAATACAGTATTTAGTACGTTAGCTTTATCGCGGCTTTCATTAACCTCTGAACTTTCACGAATTAGTGCTGGAATATTGCTACTGGTACAATTGTCTTTTTGTACATACGACCAAAATTTCTTTGGTTTTTCTGTGAGACTCTTAGAGAGAGAGAGTTGGAATGAAAATCAGTGAAGGCCTCACGCATTACAGTTTTAATATGTCCTTTTCAGTCAGCTAAGGTTTCTAAATCGTTGCGACACCCCTTCCTTCTTGAGCATGTGTGTATCCTCCTTTGTTTTTTGAGTAATCTCTTAACTTCGCATGTATACCATGGTGGGTCATCCTCCCCATTTATTGTCCGCTTCGGTATATGTATTTCCATACCTTCCCTGACTATTTGTATAAATAGATGTCACATCTCTTCAATAGTGTCCTTTGTTGAAGTTATGGTAATTATTCCTCAGGTAGATTCTAATACACTCCTTTGATGCCTTACTGCATCTGTATACAATCCACCCTTTTCTCCTTTTTTGCTTGGTCATTAGTTTGATCGTCGCAATTACTGCTTTGTGATCGCTTATTCCTGTGGTCGTTGAAATATCGTTGAATAATTCTGGCCTGTTGGTAACCAGCAGATCTAAAATGTTTTCGCTGCCGTTATTAACTAGCAGCTCAAGATGATTATGTGACAACAAATCGAAAATTACTTCAGAAGCTGCCTTATCCCTGCTACCTGTAATGTGAATGTAATTATGCCAGTTAATATAAGGCAGATTGAAGTCGCCTCCTAGAATCATAGCATGATCCTGAAAACAGCTAGCTATACTGATTACATTATTTTTTAAATCCTCGGCGATAGCTATGTCAGAATCAGGTGGACGGTAGAAGGTGCTTATGATGAGTTTTGACCCAGCAACATTGAGTTTAATCCATATGATTTCACAGATCATATCGACGTCTATTTCATTACATGGGAGAAATTTACTCACAGCTACAAATACCCCACCTCTATGAGAATGTAATCTGTCTTTACGAAAAACGTTCATGCTATCTTTAAAAGTTTCGGCGGAACTTATTTCCAGTTTTAGCCAACTTTCTGTACTGATAACAATATCCGCTTCTGTGCTACAAATAACACTTTCAAGTACCGGTTGTTTGTTACAAACGCTTCTACAGTTAATTACGAGAACTTTAACTGTTGAGATTCTTTTACGTTCCTCCTACATTACGGTGTTGCATCTGTTTGGGTTGCCCGTAACTGTATTTCGTGTTTTAGGTCTTCCTCCCTCAGCCTAAAAAACCACCCAGTGCATTCCACTACATAGCATAGACCATTGTTGTTAGTGTGTGGTAGTGGTATCATGTCTCCTATCGTGCACTATGATGGTTAGATGTTGGTAGCTAGGAGGTGTGGGAGATATGGTGGTTGAAAATGGTCGATCTATGGCACTTTCATATTTCTACCGAAAACGTATGTTTCCCGGTGTATCACTTTTCAGCCAAAACTATCTAGCGCAGATCACTGGTGTTTGTGTGTGGTAGTAGCAAAGAGTCACCCATCGAACACAACACTGACCGAATTTCGGTAACTGTGGGATTGGGGGAGATATGGTGGTTGAAAGTGGTCAATAAAGGATATTTTCGTATTTCAACAAAAGACATGTGTGTCCGTATATTTTACTTCGATGCCTGAATTACATAGCGCATATAACTAGTGTTTGTGTGTGGTAACAGCATCGAGTCTCCCATTGTGCACTACGGTGGTGAGATGTCAGTAGCTGTCAATCCCAATTCTTTACAAACACCAACGAATTCGTGGGCACCAGCTGGTACAAAAAACAAACAGAAAAAAAAATATTTAGTGAGTCATGGGACCGAACTAAAGACCCATACCTGCCAACTTCCAAAATAGTGTTTCCGTAAAGACCCTGGACTAAAAAAATTTAAAATCTGCATTTAATCGACTATGAATTTAACATCCACAAATATGTAAAGAGCGTATAACTGAAATTGTATCTAGTTACTTCATACTATTTGTTGACAAGCACTACTTTCAAGACAAATTTCGAAGTCAGCAACTTGTATTCCATCATATTCCTTCATATGTAAGATACATAAGAAGGAAACTTTTTGAATAATAAATTCATCGAAGAAAATTTTGTCAAATGTGACTACTTGTACATGTTTTAGCACATCGTTTGTTGGGGAGACTTGTTTATGATGTAATCGAGGATGTAGAAAAGTAATTTCTGCCCTTTATGGAATATTGTGTTCCACCAAAAATGAACAAACACTCTGCTTTAAACACATCCGAATCACAATTTCCTGACTTAGCAAAAAAGTGTTGATTTTTTAAATCTCCTCCTTTGATTTTAAAGATGCAATGTGTTTACCACTCATAACGTGATATGCCAAATTATTTCTTGCGCCATCTGCTTTTTTTATATCATTACCACACACTGTAAAAAACTAAAATTTCCCATCTTTTCTTGATTTTATTCTACACGGAAATTCTCCTGAATATGCTTCCCTAAATGTCTGGAAATGCTGCTTCCTAGCATTATTCACGGTTGCACGGTCTACACAAATTTTTAACCAGCGACCCAACGCACGCTGGACTATCCGGAAGTCAAAGGAAACGATGTTCCAACGATTGATGATTCAACTTTCAGAAAAGTATCGATGTCAAAACAGAGAGACAGATCTATTAATTATTGACTACAATAAAATATCTTGTCATAATTTTAGAGTCAAATAAAAGAAGCTTAAACGCAAATAGAAGAGTATTTACAGCCATGAATGAAACTTTCCACAATTGTATATAGAAACCGTAATATCCATGTTTCATATAAAGATCTCATTTAAGTGATCGAATTTTAGTTTGGGAATCCGTAAAATAACACAGTTCATCTGTAAAACCGTAAAATAAAGCAGCTTTCCATAAATTTTATGGAAAAACCGTAAAAGTTGGCAAGTATGAAGACCCCAAGCACAGGTCTTAACACGGACCGCTATATATAAACCGACATAATTAGCAAACAGTCTTCCATACAGGTGTAAGTCATTTAGACACAATTTTTACTTCCAGATTTCTCTTAAACAGAGGCCCACCAGGCAGAACTGCTTTAGGGGAGGAAACCAGAGGTGATACTATTTACCAGACTTGTTCATTCTATGATAGCGATTTCTACACTGAAGACCTCTCTCAGTAAGGCAAATTTCTTTTTGCTTTGATATGCACTTTTTCTTGAAAGGTGTGCTCTCAAGAAAGTGTACCAAATTTCTGACCAAAGGCATGATTGCTTCTGATATGTCTGTATAGGACCTTATCAATAATTTTTCGTGTAGCTTCAATTTCTTATATTATATTGTGTTAAAATATAAGTCAAACAATAAAGAATTTTTGAAAGCCAGTACGATACCGAAAGAATAGAAAGCTTCAACAAGAAATTTATATTTTTTGCATCTTCCCATCAACATTTGGATACTAGAGTAAAAAAATGTAAAGTAATTCAACTCAGCCCACAGTCCACGTGCACGAAACAATGGAAAGTGCATGCCCAAAGTTAGTATTCATTTGTTGTTGAAAGGGATTCACACAAAAACACTGGTCAGATTTTGATGGGGGTTTTCAATAATATACCACTCATGGTCCTAGAGGTAAAATGTGTTAGTATAGACTAGGGCTACTTGGTACACTTTTTTGAGAATTCCGGGAAATCAGTGCCAATTTAACAAAATAAGGAGAGTTGATTTGTTAGATCGGACCTTCCTCTTTGGAACAATGTTATTACTAGCCCAGTTATGACTAATTTTCCACACAGAAAGTTTCCTCCATTCATGTATTAAACTTACACCACAAAGTGAGGCAAGTGTGGGACAATTAATTTTTATGGTTAAATTCAATAGGTAAAATGATTGATACTAAAGTTATAGTAGAAACGTTTTACATGGTCTCATATTATGCATATTTTTAGCTAGTGTGGACTGTATTTCTTTCTGCACCTGAATGGCATAAATATTTTGACCAACTCTTCTGCCTATCGGTTTGACAAACTAGTGCTACAACAGCAGGCTTTTGTGTGATTTGCTCTGTGAAGTATTTATCCATGAATATTTTAAAGTATGTATTTAACTGTCCTACAATGTAAGTATTTCATAATCCCAAGTTTAATGAATTCTTTTCAGTAAAATATTGTTTTGCTTTCTACCGTTATTAGTTATATAATGCCACCTCCCTATGGACTCGTCAAATTTAGTAACTATTCACTTCAAATGCAGATCTGTTTCCAACTTAATTCTTGATTGATCTTCCAATTTCTTCAGAACAAAAACTGGGAGGAGCTATAATGCAACAATGCAATTAAACTGTGTTTGGTACTGAAAAAATTTGGACTTAAAAAAATACTTTTCAGGAACAATTAAATAATAAACTATTTCCACAGTCTCAAGTTATAATGCAAGAAATCAACTCTAAATTCAGTTAAAAAGTTAGGTCCCTGGAGGAAAATTTAAACCAACAGTCGCACACATTCACAAAGAGTATTCAGAATGTAGAAACTAGATTAACTAGTAACATTTCATCAATTAATGACTAAGTAAGCAAATATACTTTTCAGTGTACTGTCACACATTAAAATCTACAATTTAAATCAATCATAAATGTTGAATAGGTGATGTATTGTGCTTGAGTGTATAATCTTATATTTTTAAACGAGCAATTTTATAAAATTTTAATAATTTTTGTTAAATATTTTTTATTGCCAATATGCTTTAGATTACAAGTTTCTATATATTTATAAATATTTGGTATCTCGGAAATGGCTCTAACGATTTGGATGAAATTCCACACTTGGATAACATTTTGCTTTTCAAGTTTATCGAAATAGGTGCCTTTTCTGCAAAAAACAAGCAATTCTTGTATATGGTATCTCAAAAACGGCTGTAACACCATCTTGTAGAAGTTTCAGGTACCAGCAAGCCTTCTGATGTTGGTTAAGTTTATCGTTGGTTAGAGCAAAGCACTTTTATATCTTTAAACAAACAATTTTTTTTACTAGCTGATCATGTGAATATTTTGTACAATCTCGTGGTAAGTCACTGAATGGTAATACAATGTGGAAATAAGTATATGAAAGTATATTTATTAATTAAAGGTATTTTATTTTGAATAGTAAATATCACTTTCATTGTCAAAAGTTTTTATCATTAAATACTACATGTTTAATTGTAAAACATATAAAAGGTACATATTTAAAAAATAGATGTTGGCTTTGTCAGATGTGATTTTTTCAAATATCTTAACTTCTTTGCAAACAAAATTAGCAGTTATAATGTGGTCATCGTTTACTTTATGACCAAATGTCTCTTTAGCACAAACATAAATACTACTGAATCTACGAATTAATGAAAATGCCACGTCCAGGTGTCCAAACAAAAAAACAGGTTCTGGTAAATACAATACTGCGCTTTGAAGCATCTAACCTTGTGTTTCATTAATCGTTGCAACAAAGGTTACTTTTATTGGTTACTTTCTGTTGGATCAGAAGGTGTGAGGTTACTGTGGGGTACGAGCATAGTTTTATCAGAGTTGATGAATTTAGCACTGATGATGTAATCGCCTAAGTGAATTGCCACTAATCTTGCACCATTAATTAATCCCAGATTAGCATTAAGATTTCTAATTAACATAAAAATAGCATTTTTATTTAAAAGTCATTTATGGGGTAGTAAATCACACCATCTCAAAAATGGCTCTAGCAATTTGGAGGAAATTTTATATTTAGATAATATTTTGCTTTTCAAGTTTGTAACACTTAAAAAAAAAAAATAGTATTTCTTGTACATAGTAGCTCAGAAACGGCTGTAACCTCAGTTACCAGCAAGCCTACTTCAATATGCCTAGGAACTCTTCCAGAAAAATGTTTAACTTTAATCAAACTTCACACAAAATTTTGCGTACTGAACAGAAATAGAAAGATGCCAAGTGAAGATCAATCAACTAAGTATTCTACTTCGTAGCCTACTGAAATAAGCCAGCAAAGTTTAAAATGTCCGGTCAAATTTTAAAGAGTTGTTTTCTGTTGAAAATTGTGAAAAATTGATAGTTTTATAAAACTTGATAAATGCAGAATGATTGACAAAGTTGTTATTTCATACAGTGCCAAGTTTTCAACCAAATGCAATTGATTTAGAATAGTTCTCATACTGCATTGTAGATTTTTTTTTTATATTGAGGTTTTTAGAGTTAATGGGGACAAAAATTCACCCATGGCATCCCATCGTTCAGCTGGAGTGATTTTGACAATCCATGGGAAACCAAAATTTGGATAACCATATACGACCTGAATGCCAGGTCAGACCATTACCACTTGTGGAATATACAGCTGAGGAAACAATGGTGTGTGATTATAATCTTAACACCGTGACAAGAGCAACTTCTTGTATCATTACATCCCACTACAGGAATACCAGAAAATAACATCCCATTAAATGTGTAATGCTATTTCAAGTTCAACAAAAGAAAAAGAGAACAGTTACCTGATGCTTACTTAAAAATGTATTGAGATAATTTCAATATATACTCACATCTTTTCTCAGAGGTGAAACTATGATCAGTCATTTTAGTTTCCTATCAATAATGTGACAATTCTGTATGGTCGAAATTTTTTAACATTTCATTGTTAATTTTTGGCAACCACTTGCTTCATTCAAATCAACTGTTAAGTAACAAAACATGCAAAACCTAGACATTTTTGCACCACAAGAAAAGAGTCTCTCATGATTAAACATTAAATACACACCATGTAAATGCAAATTTCGGACGGGGTACTATTTCTTCTGCTTGCTTCTGATGGAGAATGCTGTCTTTCGCCCAGCGTTGAATGCAGGTAAGATGGAAAAAGCAGTAACATTTTGTACAACTCCAAATCTGAAAGCAAAATCCAATAATTAGAACCACTAGAAACTGGCAATTCTTACATCAGTATACAGTTGAAGACATATCATGAATCAGAATATGAATTTGAGTTTATTTTATTTCAAGTACAGTTAAACATATTATTCTGAAAATGAAAGAAGTTCTTATAGGATAGGTCAATAAACTGAAATATTTTTTGTCATAAGCCTTTGCATGAGTGTGTGTACCAAACCACTTCTAAAGAAAAGAACATGGGACCCTTAAACTATTATGTAAATCAGTCCTCCAACCATCTAACCAATGCCACCAGCTGCAACACACATTCAGCATCACACTTTGTCACCATTTCATGTTACTAGAAGACCCATGCGAAAATTTCGCAAATAAAATGTGATGAATAGCGAGGTTGAATGCTTGTAATGTAATGAAAAGTAGAACCGTACTTTCGTAGAAACTTTTTTTTTTTTTTTTTTTTTTTTTTTTGGTGTAATAGGTATGTAACAAATATTTTTTGTGTGTAATAGGTAGGCATCAAAATACTTACAACATATTACGGAACAGTTTGGAAAATTTAAAACACTCTGTATTTATGACAAACTGTCACTGACCTTAACAGAATGAAACCAACCTGAACAAAAAGCACACAACATATCAACAGCTCTGAAATATTTGTTACTGTGCGAATAAAATGTTTACATGGGAATTGTATAGCAAAACAACAGTGTTTCCGTAACAGAAAAAAAATCCAAAAAGCTACTTACTGAATTAAAAAAAGTTTATTGACATCTCTGTGATATCTGTTGCTGCAATCTAGGGTCTTGACTCTGAACAGTCTAATATGAGCTACCACTTTAAGCACCAAATTCCGAAAAATTATTTCTTAATTTATGATTTTACCTAGTTGGAGACCTTAATTTTTAAAACGATATGTCATTTATCGATTTCGGGTAGGTATCGAAGAAGATAAATTGCTTGTAATAATAATAAGAAACATGTTGCATAAATAATATTGATACTTTTGCCCTTTAAGGGTCGAATTCCAAAAAATTCCTTTTATAAAATATGGTGTGACCAAAGCAGTCACCTTGGTCTTTAAAATGATACCTCATTTATTGATCTCGGTTAGTTATCAAGAGAGGTTAAAAAAAAAAAGTTTGTGAAATGATGATAATTTTGCCCCTTAAGGGTTGAATTTGGATAATTTTTTTTCTTAAAATATGATGTCACCATAGCAGATAATTTAATTTTGAAATCGATACCTCATTTATTGATTTCGGTTAGGTATCAAGGGAAATAAATAGCTCCTGACAGAAAAATGCGTTGTAAAAATAATAATACTTTTGCCTTCTAAGGTTAGAATTTTTTTAAATATCTTTCTTAAAATGTGGTAACGGAACCGAAGACATTACAAAGCCCTCAATCTTTTAAATGATACCTCGTTTATCTAAATCGGTTAGATATCAAGGGAAATAAATGACTCGTGACACAAAAATGCATTATAAAAAAATTTACACATTTTCCCTTTAAGGATTGAATTCCAAAAATTTCTTAAAATATGATGTAACAAAGCTGAGATATTATTACTCTTCATACTCCTACTTCATTTATTGATTCTGGTTAGATATCCAGGGAAATAAATAGCTCAAAACACAAAAGAAAAAAAAAACCTATTAAAAAATTTGACTTTTTGCCCTTTAAAGTTCGAATTACGAAAAATTCCTTTCTTAAAATATGATGTTACCATGGCGGAGACCTTAGTCTTTAATATGATATCTCATTTATCTATACCTGTTAAATATCAAGGGATATAAATAGCTCGTGTCGCAAAAATGTAGAACCATTAATACCTTTTCCCTTTAGGGGTTGAATTGCAAAAACTTCTTTCCTAAAATATGATATAACCAAAGCTGAGACATCATTCCTCATAATCTTACTTGATTTATCGATTTTGGATAAATATTCAGGGAGATAAGCGGCTCGAGAAACAAAAAACGCATTTTAGAAACATTGACATTTTTGCCCTTTAAGGGTCGAATCACGAAAAATTCCTATCTTAAAATATAATGTTATCACGGCGGAGACCTTATTCTTTAATATGATACCTCATATATCTATTTCGCTTAGATTTTAAGGGAGGTAAATAGCTCGAGACACAAAAATGCGTTATAGAAAAATTTATATTATTTCCCCTTCAAGCGTTGAATTCCAAAAACATTCTTTCTTAAAATATGATTTCACAAAGCTGAGACATTACTCCTTATAATCCTACTTCATTTATCGATTTTAGTTAGATATCCTGGGAGATAAATGGTTCGACATACAAAAAATGCATTTTAGAAAAATTGACATTTTTGCCCTTTAAGAGCCGAATTACGAAAAATTCATTTCTTGAAATATAATGTTACCACGGCGGAGACCTCAATCTTTAATATGATACCTCATTTATCTATATCAGTTAGATATAAAGAGAGATAAATCACTCATGACACAAAAATGCATTGCTAAAATATTGATACTTTTGCCCTTTAAGGGTCGAATTCCGAAAAATTTCTGTCTTAATATATGACATCACTAAAGCGGAGACCTTAATCGTTAAAATGATACTTCATTAAACGATTTCAGATAGGTATCCAGGGAGTTAAATGACTCGTAACACAGAAAATGGCATTTTATATATATTGACATTTTTGCCCTTTAACCTTCATTTATTAAAATATGATGTGACCAAAGTGGAGACCAAAAGCTTTAAAATGACATCTCATTCATTGATTTCGGTCAAGTATGAAGGAAGATACAGGCTTGTGACAAAAAAAATCTTATAGAAATAATATATATGATTTTGGATATACAGTGTATTTATTTTATGTAAATCCAGCATTCCTGCCTTGAAATTTCTAAGTGATAGGTTTGCTTTTTGTGCACACTTTTGCATTCAAATTGATTTAAAGCATTTCTAATTCATCAGTATTATTGTAAATTGATACATTCATATGTAAAAAAATTAACAAATTAAAATGGAATGAAAACAAAACAGTTACACAAATGAAAACATAAACAATCATTTTCATAAAAAAATGTAAATACACACAAGTCTTACCCTTTCCAATTGCCAGAGATAACCACAGTCCCAAGTTGTGAAATTCCTGTGTCAAACATTTAGCATGTTTGACATTTCAAGACACTACCGAAATGGAAAAGATACTCAATATCCAAACAAGCTGCTCAGGACTTCAGTAGATTTCAGGCATGTGACACCTTGAGTATTACAAGCACTGCTATGGTTACTCAACATGGCTTTGAAACTTGTATTCTGAACATTTTGTATGACTGTGTATTTGTGTTAAAGATTATAAAGTGTTTTATGGAGAAAGTGTGGATACATTATTGCCAAGTGATTTCTTATCTTTTCGAGTTTTGTATTCAATTATGCTTCTAACAGTACCATTTAATCCTAAGAACCTTACAACTTCAGAATATGAAATTTTTTGTTGATGGCTTCCAGGTGTTATAGTTTGATGAGAAATAAGCCACAAGTGGAGATAGTTTTCAAGTGAAGATTGAACAGTGTCATTGTTTATGTCTATGGGACAAAACATTTCAATTCTCCACATTGTTTTCCCTTCACTAACACGGCGACTGACTCATTGAAATGAACCGAAATCTTACTCCTTTTGGAATTCAGTGTCAGCTATTTGTTCCCATCACATCTCTAATGAGTGTATTTCCATTGTCTGCATTAAAACTTCTTAACATTATGACATTGCCATTTATACAAATCTTATTAACATTACTTTGTAGCTTGTGAAAAAATTCTTGTTCCCGAGTGTAGATTCTTACTATTGTTAAAAAAGATAGTATGGATTTCTAACTAAATATGATTATTGGTAACAATGAAAGGAAAGAAATGCCGCGAGGCAATATTTACATGGAAAAGAAAGGGAAAATACACCCAACACTCACCAAAGTTGAAGGGAGGAGGGCAGCAACAACACAACACAACACACAAACAAAGAAAAAAACAATATTTTGGGTGAAAATCCCCTTTTTCAAGTTAACAGAGAGAGATGGCTGGTCTTGCGCAAGACTTGCCTTGGACGCAGCCACTCATAAAACGCAACAGACCGTCGGAGGTGGTGGGGGCAACAACGATAATATAACCGCGAGTATACGAAAGATTAAAATGATCAAAAAAATAGTAGTTATTAAAAATATAAATAAAGAAAAAATATAATTGAAAATTTAAAAAAAAATATGAAACTATTGAACTATTGTATTGGCCAATGGTGGGGGTATAGGGTGAGGATGAAAGATGTTAACGGAAATTAAGGTCTGGGGGGTGTCTTGTTTGAAAGGTGTGTTGATATGCCAATTCCCACCTGCGGAGTTCAGATTGGAAGGTAGTGTCTGGAAGTACTCTAATGGCTCCGACTGTGAAGCAGTTATTAAGGTCGCGGGTGTTGTGAGTACTGGCCAACCAGAACCCTGCTTTTCTCACCCAGTTTTTCCCTGGCCTGAAATCTCTAAAAAAAATCTTCGTTTGGGCTATGACTTTCTAAGATCCTTTCCTGAAATGCGCCACATTCTTCCCACTATCCTTCCCACCACACCCCGAGTCACCTTCAGCAGACCGCCTAATCTAAAAAACATTTTTGTACATAAATATCAGGCCTCTGATGCTCCTAAACCACCATTTGGATCCTTCCCTTGTAAGTGACCCCGTTGCAAAACTTGCGGTATGCATCCACCTACCATTACCTATAGCAATCCTACTACTGGTGAAACCTACCGCATAATAGGTCATGCCACCTGTACAACCACCCATCTCATTTACCAGCTCACCTGCCTCCACTGTCCAAGTTCCTACATTGGCCTGTCCTCAAACTCATTATCCATCAGAATGAATGGTCACAGACAGACAGTTTACTCCCAAAACCTGGACCTCCCCGTTGCTCACCATGCCAGTACTCACAACACCCGCGGCCTTAATAACTGCTTCACAGTCAGAGCCATTAGAGTACTTCCAGACACTACCTCCCAATCTGAACTCCGCAGGTGGGAATTGGCATATCAACACACCTTTCAAACTAGACACCCCCCCAGACCTTAATTTCCGTTAACATCTTCCATCCTCAGACTATACAATAGTTTCATTTTTTTTAAAATTTTCAATTATATTTTTTCTTTATTTATATTTTTAATAACTACTATTTTTTTGATCATTTTAATCTTTCGTATACTCGCGGTTATATTATCGTTGCTGCCCCCACCACCTCCGACGGTCTGTTGCGTTCTATGAGTGGCTGCGTCCAAGGCAAGTCTTGCGCAAGACCAGCCCCGGCTCTCTGTTAACTTGAAGGGGATTTTCTACCAAAATATTGTTTTTTTCTTTGTTTGTGTGTTGTGTTGCTGCTGCCCTCCTCCCTTCAACTTTGGTGAGTGTTGGGTGTATTTTCCCTTTCTTTTCCATGTAAATATGATTATTCTTTCATTGATATAATTATAATGGTGGATTTTATTTTTCAACTCTTTCTTTATCGTTATTGTTGTTTTACTCTGATACATGCCCTATAAAACAAAGCTAGATGCCCCATGTGAAAATTTCGCGAATACAATGAAGAGTAAGGTTGGGGGTTCGTAATAGGATGAAAGAAGAACTGCATCATTTGTTTAGTGTAATAGGTATGTAACAAAAGTCGACAGCAGTGAAGCAGTATATGAATATATATGTTATATGTTTATAAATAACTTGTTTGGGTTATATCTCTGCACATTTTAACCCTACGAATTTTTTTCCCGTTTTGGCAGTATACTTTATACAATTTCCCAGTTTGAGTATGGCACGAATACTTTGAAATTTTCCAGTCTAGCTTGCCTGATTTGTTACTGTCTATACAGCAGCTTGGCTCATATGCACGACTTTCACAGTTATTACTTTTGTACTTCAAGCATCAAATTTTGAAAAATTTCATTCTTAATTTATAATGTCGCCCAAGTGGAGATCTTAACTTTTTAAACGATTTCTCATTTACCAATTATGGTTAGGTGTAACAAAACAAAAAAAAACCTATGGAAATATTGATACTTTAGTCCCTGAAGGGTCTGTGACGAAACTGTGAGCATTAAGGATATTTTATAAGTCAGTAGATGCATGTGAGATCGCAGATGTGCTTACAATGTCTCTTGAATTGAATCGTCAGCTAGTGCAGAGTGATAAAGTCAAGTGAGTTGAGAGGTTACGCTAAGATGGTTGGCGATCGCGTTTGCTTAACACGTGCACTGTAATGACTCACTACCGCAGTGTTATCGTTGTCACACTGAATAAAATATTGGGTGGACAGTGAAACAGTATTTTGTGGACTGGTGGACACAGTTTGCATGCTGGTTTCAAAGAACATGACCTTCTGTAGGCTGATTTTGTGAACTGCTACAGTACTGCACCATTTAAACTGATGAGCAATAACGGTGCTCCTATTCACCTGTTTATACTTGAAACCTACATTCTTCAGTGACGAATTCTAGATATAGTGTCTGGTGACTTGCTTTTGGATGATGTACTATAAGTGTAATAATTTGTGAACTGTGAATGCTGACATGTGTGTGTTTTGATCTGCTTCGAGCATGTGTCCTTTGACTGTGATTGATTTAATTATCCATATAGCATAGCTAACCAGGCTGGTGACCTGACAGCCTTCGAACCTTTTACTAAAATTAAGAAGCTATAGTTGAAGGAACTGAAAGTTGTGGAACATCACTTGCCTTCAATACTGCTACAACTTAGTATATAATTAAAGCCCCAAAAGAACAGCAAGTACATAACAGGTTGAATTTAGAAAAAAAACTTTTCCTAAGATATTATGTGATCAAAGCAGAAACCTTAGTGTTTAACATGGTAACTCATTTATCGATGTCGGTTAGATATCAAGGGGGATAAATGGCTCATGATAAAAACTGTACGGAAATAATGATAATTTTGCCCTTTAAGGGTCAAATTCCAAAACATTATTTTCTTAAAATATGATTTACTCTCTAAAATAACACCTTATTTCTTGATTGCGGTTAGATATCGAGGGAGATAAATATCTCATGACATAAAAATATGTTATGGAAATAATGTTAATTGTCCCTTTATTCCCTTTGTTCAGAATCTTTCTACTGTGGCACAATATGGGACCCACATTTTGGGTACTGCTGTTGGAGGGTATGCAAAGGAGGGCAGCTAAAATTATATGTGGGATTTTTCCAAAAGATGTAATGAGCAATTGAAATGATAAAAGAGGTCGGATAGGAGTCACTGTACAGTAGAGACAGTTAAAGATAATTGTGAGCCTGTACAAATCAGACAATGGTGATATGGCCTGGATAAAACTGGTGGAAGATTTACAAGAAGTATGTGAAAAGGAAGAGAAGACCATGATGATAAATAAAAGCTCATAATTTATAATCACAATATGTGTTTTCATTTTAAGTAAATTCTAACATTTGCAGCTGATAGGCGTGTGGAATTGCATTTACCTTTTTTTATTCAAGGACCAAATATTAACGAGGAGAAGTAATAAATGTGAATTTCATCTAATAACTTTACTTTCTTTTAGTTTTTATCTTAGATTCAGTTTTCATACTACCATTGAAAAGTTTTATTTATATTTATTTATTTTTTATTTTTTTGCTGGTCTTACATTTTAAAGTAATATAATATAGTAATTAAAGTCGCATGAAAATTTATCAGTAACAGTACAACTGGGTGTATCGAGAAGTAATAGGGAATATGTATGAAATTCAAATATACGTCTAGTATTTTTATTTGGAAGCTTTATTACTGTAGAATTTTTCCTATTTATTCGCTTTTTATTTATTGATTTTAAGTGTTAAAACTATGAGGGTAATGTAACTTGCGAAACAATACTTTTTTTGTAAGACTGGAGATTTTCTCGGCGTTGTAAATGAATAAAATTTTCTCGGGTAACTAGCCGAGTTAGTCCATCGTTTGACCACGACGTTTCGACGGTCACAACCTCTGCCGCCATTGTCAAGTGACTTGACAATGGCGGCAGAGATTGTGACCGCCGAAACGTCGTGGTCAAACGATGGACTAACTCGGCTAGTTACCCGCGAAAATTTTATTCAATACTTTTTTTGTTGAATGGAATCTTGACGTCAAAGTACACATTCATATTATTAACGAAGGCATAGTTACTATAATTTTATGATTGTGTAATCTTGGTTGTCCGGGTTGAACCGCGTCAATTTGTCGAAACCTAACGTTTCGGCCATCATTTTGTGGCCTTCTTCAGAGTACTGTCACGGCTGGAACTGCTGCCGCCTATATATAGCTCCCGAAGAACGCGCTAGCCGTTTGGAGTGACGCCACTCAAACTACCGCCGCCAGCGTGGCCGGTCCGATGGGGGCCTGCGTCCCGCGTTTTCCTGATCAAGCATGACCATATTTGGTCAAGTTGTAGCCCGCCGTCTGCGTTCATATTATCTGGTATTTTTTTAATTTCCAATGCTTCTCTGAAACGCCGGGGCCACCATCTGCTTTCTTGAACCAATACACTTGTGTCATTGAATAAAATTGCGTGCCCACTGTCAGCAGAATGTTGCGCTACAGCTGATGTCATTATTTTTTAAGATGTCTCATGTGTTCACACAGCCTTTCCTTGACTGTCCGTCCAGTTTCGCCAATGTACACTTGGCCACAGCTACAGGGTATCTGGTATACGCCCGCTGTCTGCAACTTCTCCCTCTTGTCTTTGACTTTTAAAAGCACATCAGAAATCTTCCTAGGCGCTCTGTATATTGGACGGATATTTTTCTTCTTTAAAAATGGCCCATTTTATCCGTCACCCCGTGGACATAGGGTAATACTGCCGTGGGTCCGTCTGTTCGTCTTCTGGCTTCCGGTGTCGGAGCACAGGGTGATGCTCGAGGTGCAAGCCTTGCAGTGGCCTTATTGATGACGTCAAGGCTGTAGCCGTTGGCCAGAAACGTCTCCTTTAAAATTTCCCTTTCAGCGGCTATGCTCGCTTCGTCGCTGACTATGGAAGCACGGACGGTTAATGTTTTTAAATTTCCACGTTTCACTGCTGGCTGGTGGTGAGAGGCTGCATGCAAGTATCGATTCGTGTGCGTGGGCTTGCGGTAAACTCTGTGCCCTAGGGAGCCATCTTCCTTCCGTTTCACTATCATGTCCATAAAAGGAAGTTGTTTGTCCACCTCAACTTCCATGGTGAATTTAATTTTGTCGTGGGCACTATTTAAATGTTGGATAAAAGCCTGGAGGGATTCTCGCCTGTGAGGCCAGATAACAAATGTGTTGTCCACGTAACGCAACCACAAAGAAGGTTTCAGAATGTAATTGTTGACCACTTCAGCCTCAAACGCCTCCATATACACGTCGGCCACAATTGGAGACAGTGGACGACCCATCGCTGCTCCCTCATTCTGCTGGTAGAAGTCTCCTTGGTATTGAAAGAAGGTGGTCCTAAGGCAGAATTCAGTCAGTGACGCCCATTCTTCTGGCAGACTGAGATATCCTAGTCGTTCCCTGATGATATTTATGGCTTCATCAATTGGCACGTTTGTGAACAGTGATGTGACGTCGAAGTTAACTAGTATGTCACTGTCTTCCAGGCATCTGTCCTTGATCCTATTTATAAAATCAGAAGAATTTCGAACTGTAAAAGTAGAGCTAGTCAGATTCTTTAGCTTGTCCGCCAGATATCTTGCCAGCGGATGTGTTGGAGACTGAAATGCGCTCACAATGGGCCGTAAAGGGACCCCATCATTGTGTATCTTGGGCAGGCAGTACAGTCGTGGCGTCAGGTGATTGGACGTAGTTAATTTTCTGTTGGCCTCCGGTTCGATTGAAGATGCTTCCCGTATTTTATTTGCAACGTTACGCCGAATTTTCTGTGTAGGATTTGTTGGCAGCTTTCCATACGTTCCATCTTGTAATAACGCCTCTACCTTTCGGTGATATTCTTCCGCATACAGTACGACTGAAGAATTTCCTTTATCAGCAGGTAACACCACAATGTCTTCTCTCTCTCTCATTCGACGCAAGGCGTCTCTTTCCCCTCGAGTAAGGTTCTGCAGCGGTGGTTTGAGTGGCGTCACTCCAAACGACTAACGCGTTCTTCGGGAGCTATATATAGGCGGCAGCAGTTCCAGCCGTGACAGTACTCTGAAGAAGGCCACAAAATGATGGCTGAAACGTTAGGTTTCGACAAATTGACGCGGTTCAACCCGGACAACCAAGATTACATTGACAACGACCGCGGAAGTCTGCGCACCCATTTTATGATTGTGTTTAAGTTTTATGGTAATTATCAGCATAATTGGTGAAATATTGCATTCTTGTGAGAATACCAATACAATAAATACTGAATGGAAGCGTTTGTGTAAACTAATCTCCCAAAAGCGATGTTTTCATGATGAAAATTTATTTTGCATCAAATACAGATCCTACAGTCACCGATGTCATAGGAGTGAAAGCTGCAAGGTAATTAAGTGTTAGACATATATTATTTTTTTTTAATAGGTCTGGTATATTATCAGAGTTTGTGGTAAAGTTTAAATGCATTTATTTCATTTTTGTCTTTTCTATAATTTTATTTCATCAAGAAGTATTTTAAATGTAATACGTAACATTGAATTTTCTTTTTTCTATGATCAAGTTTAATTCCTGAAAGTGTCTGGGTGTAAATGGTTGAAAAATAAAATAATGTACGTGACCAAAACAGATACCTTCCTAACCAAATTTCAATGGCTATTGGTGAGGCATATTAGGAAGTAATTGGCCGAAATTGCATTTGTTGTACCTGCTAGAAGTAAAGAGGTTCGTTTCAAAGTTGAAATAAAATAAAAAATTTATGCTCAAAAATTTATGCTGATAAAAATAAACACACATATCTGATACTGCGGAGATTTAAACCCAGTTTGGAAAATTAGGGAGCAGACAGCTTACTGCCTGCACCACACTGACTCTAAAATTTTGTAATTAAAATACATTTGGATTTTTTTTTTGGTAGGCTCATTTGAAGAAATAACGGTACCACAGACATATCATCAGCCAGTTCAGTCATTAAATGATGTGGCCTCTTAAAGTCATGAGTTCAGATAGACATATGTCCTTCAAAATATATTCAGGAGATTGAAATCCATTTTTAAAATGTCTGATGGACTCCTTTGATGCTTTAAAAGGTTCATAATTGCTTTTGATTAAGCTTGATTAAGAAATGATTTTAAAAATGTACATTTTAAACTATTGTACTCTAAGTTATGATTAGAATTAGAATAGGTAATGAATTGCTATGTATTATAAATAATTTAACAAAACATTATACTTTATATACTTAAATTAAAATGATCTTCATGACAATATATACAACTAGTTGAAGATCCTTTATTTCTTCTCATAGCTATACACCACCTTTTTCCTTACATTCGCATCTCGTGGCACATTAAAACACACTTTATCAGGTGCATTTTTTATAATATTTTTTCACATAGGTACAATACAATATTTATAAAATGGTTTTCAACCTCCTGTGATATCGAAATTAGTTATAAAATATATAAAACTTTTGAGATTTAACACTCCACGATACACAATATGCCAATGTCGTTGTGTACAATGATGTCACAGTGCAGCACGCCAAAAGGCGGCATTTAAATCATCGGAACTGGAATGTAGTTTTGAAATATTTTTTAAATGTTAAATTTTAATATTTTCATCAATATTATATTTTTTATGATTATGCAACAGTGTAAATAATTGATTTAAAATATAAATATAATACATGCATATACCCTATTGTCTCTTTAGTAAGAAATTTGGTACTCTCTCCTCTTCGAGAAAAGGCGTATAATACAGCACAATGCAACACGGAAATTACCATATGTGATAGCATTAGCGGTACAGAAGGCGGCCATTTCTAACCACATCCTTGCTGCCAACAGCATCTGCAGCAACGAATTTTAAATCACAAGTTTTCACAATACCATATGAATATATTCCTATGTAATACTATGTATTTCTTGATTAGTATATTGTATGCAACTACCCATGTTTCAAGCTATTTTGCTTCATTAATATGAAGAAATAAACTTGCGCATAATAGTTTGGAACTGGCAGCACTCAGTTTAGTTCGCAGCTCCCTCACGAACTAGGTCGCTCTTTTAGTTTGTTAGTACCCATCTCGAATTCAGAGAAACAGATCGTTTGCTCGCCTTGCTACCGCTACTGGACGCGTTATTTTGTTTGTTATGACAGTTTTATTAGGACATTACTTAATCTTTTTTTGTTTCATTTCTAAATGGAATTTAATATGACCACCTTAATAAAAGTTGTTACTTAATAATAGCCCTTTCAAATGACATTAGCATAAGCAGTGGCCACCAATAACCCAAAGTTCTCATGTCCTTTGCACAAATGGGTAAAATGGGGCATTCAAATGTTCTGTTTTTACTTTTCATACATTCTCAGAATATTAATTTGTAAATGGATTTTTTTTTTTTTTTTTTGAATTTTTTTTTTTTTTGCGACACAGAAACACCCTAGCTCTACACTGTCAGAAGTACTGTCTCCCTAACCACCTCTCAGAACAGAAAACCTTTATTCTGGCATCACATACTTAGCGGGTTTCCTTTAAGATATTATTACTACTGAGAAATAGGAATTTACTTTTTATTAAGAAAATTCAATACAATAAATGATCAAAATTTGAGCAGATCTTTAAGTAATTAATAATTTTTCTTTTATTAATAGTCTGCACCAGCAGAATATAGTTAAACTTTGATGTGTACTTACATTATTTTAAATTAAAAAAACCAATAACTTTCATATGAGCCAAAAATTTACAAGTGTTACCGTACAAATGACCAACATCGATTTAGTTTCTTATTTTTATGCATAAACCATTTCTCATTTTCTTATCAAAATTATAATCATTTAACTTCAACTTACAGCATCATTTCGCTTAACTGAAGCAATGCAGATGAGGCATGTTGCAGCACCTGATTGAAAAACATCTTCCAAAAACCGTTGTGTGCGTCCAAGATCATCACTTCTACCACCCAGCTGCGAGTAAGATTTCAGTACTGAATCTGAAATTACATTTCATCACATCACTAATCATGTAGTGTGGGCAGCGATTACTGACACATGAAGCTGTGATGTGTAAACATATATTTAGATTAACTTTTTAATCACAACCAAGGCACCAAGAAAAGTAAAATGGAACTGCATCCTAAAGGAAGTAAAAAACTTTAAAATTCACACATAGAAATATGATGGAAGGATACTGCATTAATTATTAATTAAGGGCTATTTTTTATACCAAGTACAAAATAATCCTGATACAGAAAGGGAACTGACAATAACATTTCTGATTTGAAATATTGCTCTAATAAACCCGTCAGTTTTTAAGGTGCCAAGACACTGGATTGATGAGGTACAAATGGGTCAGGTTTGAGCCCTGGGCCTCATTTACTGGCCATTCTGACTGCAATTTTTAGGCGATTTTCTGCAATAGTAAAGGTGAATTCTGAGATGGCCCCAAGCTCTACCTTGGAAATTACACATTACACAAATAAAAAACACACTTACCACACAGAACATAGTTTCGCAGGAAGATGGCCCATAAGATCATGATAGGCCATGCAAGCCTGTAGACTCACTGATAAACACGTTTTAAAAATAAGCACAAGCCTCTGGACAGAAAGTGGAAAAAGTCCATAAAAAGATGACAATATCATAAACATCAACTTGTTTCAAGAACAACTTGAAGTTATAAGCTATTTAAACACATGAAAAGTAACTAGAATTTTAAAAACTCTACGAAACAAATCAAAAATAAAGGTTTTTGATATCTTACTTGGTTTTCGAGATATAGGCTAGCATGTTAAAAATGCATTATACGTATAGTTCCTCGTGCTTTTGGACACGTTGTTCTGGTCCAGGCCATATTTCAACCTAACAATAACCACTAGGAAGAAAATAAAACACTTGCAGTACATTTCCACCATATAGTAGTAGTTTTTGTGGGGGGAAAATTTCTGGTCCAGGCTGGATCTCACCCTAAACTCCTCACGTTTCAGATACAATACCTCAAGAACAAAGGGAGATATCAACAAATTTTATTTTTTATTTTCGATTTGTCTCGTCGAGTTACATACGAATTCATTATCAAATTTGGCTATGGCGAATTTTTTTTTCTGATCAAGCCGCATTTCAACCTAACCATGTCAATTTTGAGATAGCCTGCAATATCTCGAGACCTAAGGGAGATTTCAAAAAAATTTATTCTTTACTTTCAATTTGTCTTGTCGAGTTACATAAGAATCCATCATCAAATTGTGGTGTCACTGTTATCGTAGAATCCCCCGGGAAATTAAAAATAAAATGGCTTATGCATGGCAAGAAACATCCATCCTACACTGTAGCTGACAGAACAAGTTCTCGGTGTTAGTTCCTTTTGAACTGTGGTAGCCTGAAGTGTTCACAAAGTCATCGCGGTCACATGCGGAATACTGGAATTTTTTTTTGCTATTGATAAAATATTTTGAGCAACTGAGTCCTAGTAATAGTACCAAAGTGATGAAATGTAGCAGAAATGATACCAATACTAGTAGATTAAATATAGAAATAGGATCGGATGCGATAGGAGAAATAAGTCATTTCTGCTACTTGGGAAGCAAAATTACAACCGATGGCTGAAGTAGAAATGATGTTAAAAGCAGAATAACACTAGCAAAAAGAGCCTTCATGAAAAAGAGAAACCTTTTAGTTTCAAATATTGATCTAGGAATTAGAAAGAACTTTTTAAAACTCTATGTGTGGAGCACAGCACTTTACGGTAGCAAAACATGGACTTTAGGAATACCGGAAATCAAGAAAATTGAAGTATTTGAAATGTGGTGCTACATAAGAATGCTGAAAATTAAGTGGACTGACAAAGTAAGAAATGATTGAGTTTTGGAAATGATGGGTGAGAAAAGAAGTTTGTGGAAGAAGCTTATAGAAAGTAGAGACAGGCTGGTAGGTCATATTTTGAGACAAGCTGGATTGGTTAATTTGTTAGTGGAGGGAGCAGTCGAAGGTAAGAACTGTAGAGGAAGACAGAGACTAGAATATATGAAGCAGATAATTGAGGACGTGGGTAATAAGGGGTATGTAGAAATGAAGAGGTTAGCACAGGATAGGAAGGGATGGAGGATTGCATAAAATCAGTTGAAAGATTGACGACAGCAAAAAAAAAAAAAAAAAAATAGTACCATATTCAGATGGTATCAAACATTCCAAGGATGGAATTCCAGCCTGCTACATGCTACAAAGTCAGGATACCCAGCCTCCTTACCTGCAGAGGCGTAGCTACTATGGGGCTAGGCGGTGCAGTGCACCGGGGCCCCTACGCTCAGGGGGGCCCCCAAAGCAAACCTCCGGGGGCCCTGGCGACCCTTCTTTTTTTTAGCTCTACAGCCGTCTAAGGGAGCCCCTGAGACACAGGAAGTCCCTCACTAAGGGCCCTCTCACTGCTCAGGGGGCCCCCTAAGCACAACTCAAGGGCCCCATCCTCAGCTCAGGGGGCCCTTACCAGCAACACAAACAAAAAAAAAAAGGTTGCACATCTGGCCTGAGGGCCCAAAATATTTTTTGCACCGGGGCCCTTGTTGACCTAGCTACGCCACTGCTTACCTGTCTCATAGGAGAACACTGCTATGGCACAACATGTTTTATACTGTGTTGAGAGGTTTAAGAATGATGAAAGCTGGATTTACTTATAAGACATGTCCATTTGTGTTAACACATTGTTGTCCACATGGCAGAAAGTAGTGGTAATAGTATCACGATCTCAAACTACCCAATTTTTCCTATCCTACCTTACTTTAAGTGCTTAATGGCAGCTTTTCACTGTCACATTATCCAATTGATGTATATAATAATAGTAATGCAAGGCATTTCACATGGCCGCCAACCTCTTATGCCATTTACAAAAACATGCAGTGTTAATTGCTGTATAGGATGCATTTCAATTTACACCACAACCTCTGCTAATACTGACCTTTCTTCCATCAGATGTCGTACAGGTCTGTATTTTAATCTATGTACAGCCTTCTCTAATACAGACATGTCATTGCAACAAGTTGTCTACATGTCCATTAGTGTCACTTACAAAATGTTCCACGTGCCATTACCTCTTTACTATATCATTTTAATGCAGAATGCAGTTTTTTTTCCCTAAAATAATGAGGCCTGAGAAACAGCTATAATAAAGATCAATTGGCAATGACATAATAACATAGTTTACACGGAACTGTCCATATTTCAAATGACTTTACTCCATATTATATATTTGATGGCCATAATGCACAGATATTCTTAAATAACATAACCAAAGGAACTTGTTATTCACAGTTTTCAAATTTTCATACCAAGACTATTCCTTCTAAGGCGGTTCTAATGGCAAGGAGTCTTTGGACCAGAGCACGACTTGGTTGGGAGGGGAAACTTGAAGAAGACATTATAAGGAAGGGTTACTGTGCAAAGTACGGCCAGTAGAAAAAACTGTTAATTCTGGTTGAAAATACTACGTCATTATAGTCAGAATGCGGCATGGCGGCCTCCTTAGTCGTTCAAAATCCACTATACACTACGGAATATTAGTCGTAATTCCGGTCCAGGCTGCATTTCAACCTAACCACAACGTCCACCAATACAGCTATTTGAAAATCAACATATGTACAGCTTGAGGAATAGTACATTCGCGGTAAAAATGGCTGCTACACATCAGCTAATACCGCACGTAACCCGACGATTTTCACTGTATTACTTCTTTCCTACCTGTTTTATCGGCTTCGGGTACACTTTTTCTTAAATAGAAATGCCTAAGGAATGCATTAATCCCATTTTCATTGAGAAATAACAGTTTTTTCTACTGGCCGTACTATGCACAGCACCCTAAGGAAGCAGTTAATACAAATTTCAACAGGTCAGTACCAGTTTTGGGTTGGTGGAGAATATCCCCTCCCATGTCACAACTCCTTCGTAGTACCCGGAGGATGAACTTGAACTGTACCATTCCTTTAAACATTTAGAAAACCATGCAGTCCCCAGTATTTCTAGTAAAATTAGAACCTTCAATTAACCCAGATGTAATTTGTAATGCTTAAATTTAAGACGGGGAAATTATTTTATACTAGAGTTGATACTGAAGATACGAAGCAAGTGGCATAACATAGCAAAGAAAATTTGTAGCAAAACGTTTAGGGAAACAGAATGCTACAATATTATTTCCAAACTTCAGCTTAAAAAACGGAAGGGGGAGAAGGGGGGACAGAGAAAATGAGGAAAAAAGTAATTCTATCATTGCTTTGAAAATGTGATAGCTACTTTAGTTCACCAAAATTAAATATCTTACCAAGAATATTGTCACTTTCCAGATCTTCTTCTTCTTCTGAGGACGATTCGTAAGCAGTATTCAAGTGCTTTTGAAGCGACGCTTGTTGACGCGCTTGTGCTTCCTTAAATCTTTCTTCTGCAGATGGCGCTTTTTTCCTAACATTATGTGACTGTCCAACTTCTGGGCGACGATTCCAAGGACTACCCCGCCCTCCTCTATTCCATGGATTAGCTCGTCCTCCTCGACGCCCGTCCATTGTTGAGCTTTAATACCTTCTTAGTCTGTAAACTGATAAAGTCTGGCTAAACTAAGAAATGAAGTATACCCACCCATCATCATTTCTTAAACCAAAGTAGCACATTAACCGAACTTTTAGAATACACCGAAACTTTCTGACAAAAGTAAGCGACTTCGCAAATCTGAATGTCGTTATGCGACAACATATTGATGGCATATCAATTTGATATTTTTCCTATTAAAAATGAACATGGTATGAAAAATGTACTCTCGGAGTGTTAGCAAATGAAGAGTCGCAAGAAATTTCCTTACTTCTTAATACGTTACAAATGTAATGTGCCAACAAACTATCACTTTTCATTTCGCGATCAACCTCGCCAATATTTTCAACCTTTCTCACTGTTTCAATACACTTATCAACGTAGTCGTAGTCAAGGGTGACATACACAAAAGATGGTAAGCGAAGAAACTTAACTTTAAAGCAAAGAGTTTGGATTAGTACAAACTCTCGCAATAAAAGGGGGTTGTAGGACACGTATTGAACATTTAAAGTAACTGAAATCTTAAATGATTAAATTTGCATTGATCATACTGTAATGAAGGATATATGTGATTATTATTAGGCTTATAAGTACAGTAACAACTGATGTACTATTCTACTTATTATGGTTATGTCCACTCCTACTCATCTTATGGAACTATCCTTTGGGGAAAAAGTCCGTGCTCACAGTCTCTCTTTGTCTTACAAAAAAAAAAAAAAAATCTTTCGTATGGTATATGGAGCATTACCCAGAACATATTGTAAGGAATTATTCTTAAAGTTAGAATTTACGACACTACCTTATATATGTGTGTGTGTGTATACTTTTTGTTAAGAAAATTCCACATCTCTTTAAAAGTCATATTAATGTACATTATTATAACACTAGAGATAAGCACAATATAAGAATTGAATATTGCTCACTTACCATAAATAAAAAAAATTTAAAGTCGATGGGGATCAGATTCTTCAACCATGATGCCACTAAATTAATTCCAAATTAGCACCAAGGACTTTATCACTGCTATATGTCTGATAAAACTGAGTAATTACTAGATTTAATCTAATGGTATTAACATGTATATATAGTTATAATGAGTAACGTAGCCTGTTTTAATAATGAATTGACCAGTGGTGAATAAAATGAATATGAGGTAAATAAATGACTAAGAGAATTGCAACCGGTGCGTGCACTTCATTGTAATTAAATTAAATAATAATCTATCGTTATACACGCTAGAATATGCTTATTAGTGGAAGAATTGAGAGAAATACATGGAAGAAAATGGATTTAATTTCAATTGCAATGGAGCACACACGCTCCGGTTGCAATCATGGAGTTCCATGGTAGCAATGTCCTTACACCCGCACCTTCCCACGTAGTGCTTTTTTTTCTCTCCATCTATCTACTCCAGTCCTTAACGAATTGCAACTTTAAACTCCTTCAAATAACTTTATATATTACTTAATTCTTTGGAGCTCAGGTTAATTAATCTGCTGGAAATCCCATCATAACCACTTGAGTATTTGCTTTTAAGATCCAGTGCTACACTGCCAACATGGCCTCCTTGTCCATTTCATCTGAAATATCTTGCATGTAGCCCACTAACTGAGATTTACATGAGAATTCGTGTTGCTGTTTTGCAAACCAGTTCCTTCCCACACAGATGTACCTGATGTAGTTGCATACCAATCTGCCCATTAACTTTCCCAGCACTTGTATCGGACTAATTGGCCGGCAATTTTCAACTCTAATTGTCTCACCTCCTTTATTGACTGGTACTACTATGGCACTTTTCCAATCCTCTGGTAAGCAGCAAATCTCCAAACTCAATCAATGTAAATAATATTACTATGTAGGGTACAATTTTATTACTGTTTATGAGGAGAATCTCATCCTCTCACTTTTCCCCTCCCATAACCGATAAATATTTCTTTATGGCCTCATGCACCAGCTACCTAGTATATCTGCCTTTTCCAAATCCACACTAAATTCTTCCATACCCTTACATACAATAATCTGTATACCTTCCCTTCACCAGTTTTCTAACACAACCTAGACCAGTGTTTCCCAACCTTTTTTGGGTCATGTCCCACTTTTAACTTTTTTTTTTCTTTTTGCCCCCCATACATAATTTTTGATAAAAAGCTTATTTGTTATTAAAGAAACTCATATAGGATGGTTTTTGAAAGAAAACACTTTAATATCTATTGTCATAAAACACAGTAGGGCCTAAGTAAAATTTAAAAAAAAAACATATACCGGTAATGAAATACTAAAATTCAAAAGATTTTTAATAAAGATTTATTATGGCAATTTAGTGTGATCCTTTTAAGAATTTGCTTTTTTGCTATATTTTGTACCTATATCTAGCATTGCATTTAAATAACCCGAAGAGAAAGCGGTAAAGTCGTATCAAGTCAATTTCTAAATTGCCCCCCTAAAAAAACCAAATTGCCCCCCTGTGGGGCGTGGGCCCCACGTTGGGAAACACTGACCTAGACGCATCATCCTGTGCCCCCCCCCCCAATCTATAATATTTTTCATAAACAAATCGTTAGCTTCTCTCCTTGCTGCTATTAATTCCTTGTTTAGTTGTTTCAATGTTCCCATGCTTTCTTGCTATCTTTTAACTTGTTTGTTTTCTCTTTTTACTAACCTCTTTAGCCTCCTCACCTCCCTATTATCTTAAGGAACTTTTGTGGTTTTCTTTGCTTTTGTTTTGGAAAAAATAATTCTTCGCCCTTTTGATTATCACCTTGACCATTTTTCATCACCCTTCCACAGTACTGACGACCTTCTTTCAAATGTTGAATCTTTCCACGATGAACATGACGACAGTCTGGCACTCTATTTCAGGCATAAGCGAGTGCGAAAAATTATAGTTTAGAGATTAAGGGATTGGTGAAGAATAATAGAAGGTGGTATTTTCTGAGTTGTAAACTGAAGACGTGAGGCAACTAACTTCCAGTTATGATGGGGTCAGGACTAGAGATGTAACAGAGATCCGCTTCTTATTCAACGAGTGCGGAAGTTCCGCAATGTTTAGGACTTCTGTTTCTATTTTCCGCTTCTCAAATCAAAAGTAAAAAAAATATCTGAAGCGGAAGACACCCATCGCAACCTGCCGAAATATCCTCCGAGTTTCCCATAGGAGTATCACTTCTGAGTGACTGCTGGAGGCCCTCATTTATTCCAGAAGGGTAACTTCCTGAAGCGCTGGGGTCTCCATCGCAATCGATACCAGGAGAGAGAGTTATGGCAAGGGCTGTAACCAGGGATTTTTAAAACTTTCATACCATTCTGGCCATCTGAACATCTGAAGACATCTGACGAGGTCTAGTAATATAATTGGGACAGTCAAATTACTCACTTATTATATGTAATAAGTAAGATAGTAAGATTTTTTCAAATACATGTATAGCCATGTAGCTTTATATATTTCGTTCAATTGTTCATACTGTAACTTGTTCCCTAATTTAGTTAGTTCCATTCAAGATGTTCTATTTATTATTATTGTCATTATGTTCAATGTCAAATTGTCTTTAGTGAAGAAGATTTAGCTGTCCAGTTTAGCTTCTACATGCTGGGTCAAAATTTATAGGGGCAATAAAAAAAAAGCTGATAAATGGTCTCATACGGCCAACTTCATTGTAAATTTGACTAGATTTTGTTATTAGTGACGTTACCCAACCAAACTTTTTTCTTAATACCTTTACTTGTAGAGTTTTCCAGTAATGAGTGATATGTCAAAATGTGTGTATTCTTCCCTTTAACATATGATATTGTTTAAGATAATGGCATATCCTGCTTAACTCTATTCCAAAACTTGATATTAAATTAACTTTCTCTCATTTAAAACACATCTCGAAGCCTTATTACATTACACTACCTCAACTCCTGTCAACACGAAACCAACAACCTACAACAGTATCTTCAGTTCGATAGTTGCTGTTCGTATCATACGAATTTTCCCTTCCCTACAGTTTTGGCATTCAAGGCTGTCATAAATGTTATAACCAACATTCACTCACACAGCACGGATATCCCGCAACTACCCTCTGGGTTTAGTTTAACAACTTTCACGTGTCGCATCACAACATGCTCAGCCCACCAGCTACCCCAAACCCTCAACAATTGAACCGTTCAGCAAGGTTATGGCTTCCTTTATGCCTGCCCTAAAATAATGTCCATTATTCCCTACCTCTCCGAGCAAACCTCTTAACCTCAATCAACTCCTGGTCCACAAACAAGAATTTCCCTCTCCCACGGCCACCGACAGTATCTACTTAGAATTCAAGTAATCTCCCATGACATCAATAATCGTAAAGCTACCTTCACAATCTATGCTATCAGAGTTCACCCAAATCGTAGCAGCAGTCCGTCTGATCTCAGAACGTGGGAGCTAGCCTGCCAGTGGAAACTGGACACCAGACAACCACCTGGTCTTAACTTAAGATAATACCCAATGATTACTTCTTTTATTTCTATCTCCTAACATTTTGTCGGTAACCACCAGTAATTAGTTTTTATATTTTGAAACGCTTGGATATTAGCTTCAAATCACTACCCACTATCCCTATCCTATTTTACAACTTACCCCCACCATGCAACAATGTTCAATGATCACTATTTGAGGCAGTATCCTACAGCACTCACACTCCATAATGTTCTGCTTGCTGATGAAGGGTTAAGACCTAACAGCCATAGTTCACTTATCTATCTTAATTTGTAGCGGAAATTAAAAGTGCAACACCCAGACGGATCTGTGATAATTGAATGAAATTTGGCTACAAGTATCCCCATATGAAGAATATAAAATGATTAAAAATTGAAAGTTTTTCTTATAATAGTATGAGAATTATTGGCTATTTATTACGAAAAATTGCTATGTTTTTTAGCGTGTGTGTGGTGAACAGTGTGGTGTAACATGATACTTTTTTGTCCACAAGTTCTTGTTGATCAAGTATGCCTTTACACCCAAATGTCTAACTGTGAGAAATGTCGATGAATTGGTGTGCTTGAAATGGGTGCATCATATCGTGAAATCTCTCGAAGCAATGACCACAGTGCAATGTCATTATACAGACCTGTTACAGAATGGATGTAAGGAAGCACTAGTACTCCTAGAGCGGGCTCAGGTCCATATAGAAGGACAACAGCCCGTGAAGACCACCAATTTGTGTGGGTAACTGTTGCTGGCAGACAGGTGACTGCGGTCAGATACAAGCAATGGTCAAGAAAGTCAACCCCGGACAATTGTAAACCAATACACTCTCTGACCAATATGCTATGTGTCCCATTAACCTGATTTCATTGCCAGCGTTGTTTAAGCTGGTGTGATGCAAAATGCATATGGATATGTGAATGGCTAAGGTTTGCAATCCCGCAGTGTTTTCAATCCCGCGGGATTGGCGCAAACAGATTTTTAACGCATATATTTAAAACATAATTACTTAAAACGTTAATAAATTAAATAATAATGAAATTAAGAAATAAATTTTCATGTTAAATGATAAAAATTAACAGTTAACAATATTTTAATTGGCGAAATTACATTAAAACTTTTTAGCATATCTTAAGTAAATATCGAGGTTTTTACATTTTTGTTTTCTAATCTAAGCCAATTTTTAAATAAATATTCAGTATTAGGTCATTATGTGCCGATTGCGGGATCCCGCTTTGCTGGATTGCAGTCCTTATAAATGTCGTACATTTGTGATTAGATACAAGGCTCAATTCTGTCTGTGGCAAGGTAATAATCGACAACATGTACTCAGGTGTAGTGGAGAATCGGCTTATCCAGCTGTGACTTCAGAACATCACACACGTCCCGCCACTGGTGTCTTGGTTTGGGGACAGTCAGTTTCGACAGCAGGACTGAGTTGGTTGTTGTTGAAGGCACAATGTGGATGGGGAGCTGCACTCTATTATGATACCTTTCATATGCACTATCCAAATCGCCTCTTCCTGTCCTCGTACTTTGGCCATCGCAACACAAGGCTTGCAAGATGTTATGATCACAATTTGGACCGCACGGTCCAGTGCCTGATCTAGGGGTCAAACTGGAGTGATTTGCCTGGACGGCAACTTGTGGGGGTGGGAAAATCGTGTCTGAAAAACGGCAAATTTATGTCGCGGCGACCTTTTTTTTTAGCTCCACCACTGTCCAGGTGGGGATGGCGACACTCGGGGTGGCAATAATGGAGGTGGCAAAATAAAGATGGTCGAATGGGCGGCAGTCTCACAGTTTTTGCCCCGATTAGAAAAATTATTAGATCCGCCGTGGGCACCGTCCCCAGATTTGTCCCCAGTATAGCATATCTGGGATGCCAGGAGTAGACACATTAGATCACATGGTCACTCAGCACAAACTGTGCAACAACTGACTGCACAAGGCATGCAGGTGTCGAGAGACATACCCCTAGGAGACATCCAAACACTAATTGATTCAATACTAGCAAGGACCCATAAATGAATAGGTGCTCAAAGTGGACGCACTTCTTACTGACAACTGTATCTAAAGGTAATAAACTTAGCATGATCCATTTCTATTTATCATTTCTTCTGAGTACAAAGTTTCGTAAAATTACACGATTCCTATCTGGGTGTTGCACGTCTCATTTCTGATAGTGTACATGTATAAAGATTGTTAATAATATTTGGGAAGAAACCATAATTGATAAATCATACAGAGGTTAAAAAAATAATATGAACAACATACGATAGACTACACATTGTTGCATGTTGGCACCACTAGTTCCGTGTGAATACTGCGATGCGCATGTACGGCGTAGTTGACGTGGCAGGTATCGTAGTTAACGGATTTCCATCTGTCATTCACTCTACTAACTACATAACAAGTATTACCACTTGCTTACTTTCAGTAAGTGAGGGAGACTGTGTACTGGCTCACTACTATTATTATTTAGGAAGGAGCCAATACAATGAAGTCCTTCGATGTTATAATGAAAGTTAAAAGGTACGTGCATAGGGAGGTAAAAATTCAAAGTATCTGACAGCAAAAGCAAAGTTGACAAAATTTCCGAAGAAATACAAACTATGAAAATTTGTCTTCATACAGCCTTACATAACATGTACTACAGCTTCGTTAATTAATTACAAGCAACAAAAAAATATATATTTTGAAAGGACAGAATCCAGAACTAACCGAATAAAACCACAAAGATTGACCCTGCCTGTTAGGCAGAAAAAGATACACTGAGCAAATTTATTGACAATAGTATTGTCAATAACATTGATCGTGTAAGGTAACGCCTTATTGACACTGGTTGGCACGAGTATTGACGGCTGTATTGTCAATACTGATATTGACAATACTATTGAACGTGTAGGGTCCGCTTAATAAGATTAAATTATTATTTCTAATCATTATTGCCCTAGAGGACAGTGTTTAAACTCAAATTATTCAGTTGTTTGTATTTTTTTTCTTCCTCTTCTCTTCCCAAAACCTCTTCATACGTTCACTGTGTTCCTGTTTTCTTCTGTATTTTAAATTTTGCGTTCATAATTTTGTTCCTGAATTGTCGCATTTTCCGTGTCATTTCCTTGCTGATCCCTGTATGATTCAAATCCTCTTCTATTTCCTGGAACCAATTGGTTTTAATGAGCGAACCATTTACTATATCAAAGATCCTCTTTGTGAGTCTAGTGCTGTTCATTCGCTGTAAATGTCCATAGAATTGTAATCTACACCTTCTTATCATGTCTGTTAATCTCATGGCGGAAAAGAATGCGATAAACAAAACATCCCAGTATGCGTCCACTGCAATGGTGGACACCCATCTTTTGATAGATATTGCCCGGAATATATCAGACAAAAGAAGATAAAGCAGGTAATGGCCCAAGAAAATGTAGGGTACAAGCAAGCTTTAGAGAAAACTAACACCGCTTCGTATGCCAGTGTCGCGGCAAGATTAGAAAGAACCAACAGGCAACTTCAAAAAATGACAACTCCTCAAACAAATTACGAGCAAAGAAACTTCAGTACGGGGCAACACAATATAGCAGACGCTCCCCCTGTCGTCCTGGCACAACCACCTCAACAGGATCCACTCCCTCAGCCTATAATTATGCAGTCAAACACCTCTAATGAACCTGAGAATTTCCAACTAAACCCCGGATCCAGGGACCAGGTGCCCACTCTTAACATCGGAAGTCACAGAATAACTGACAAAAGCACATGTAGTTCGGGAGAAACCTCGTATAAAGACTACTGGATCCCATATAATAGGAATATTGAACCCATTGCCCACAATCCATAACCTCCTCTCCCTGGCAATAACCTACAGGACCCTGTAACAACAGAATACTATGCGAACAAGATGTTTGAAATAATAATGTGCATACTAAATCAGTTTGCAGGAAATAATTTGCTCAACCCAACGCAATACGGCCCAAGCGTAAAACAACTTCTGCTACGATCGTTAGCTCCGAACAGATGGGCAAATGGCGGCACCTTTTAGAAACACGAGAGCAACACTGCAGGACGAAACAAATTCTTCAGTGGAATGTGAGATCTATCCGGACTAATAAGGAGAGCTTGCTACAGTATGCTACAAAGAATAACATAGCCGTATTGGCTGTAAGCGAAACTTGGCTGAAACCAGACGAACGATTCCACCTCAAAGGATACAATGCCATCAGATCCGACAGAACAGACGGTTACGGGGGGTCTGCCATCTTAATTAGAAACGCCATTTATTAAGAACAACTCCAACCATACACTGGAACACAGACTTCAACATATGTGCCGCCAGGGTACGTCTTACCAACAAATTAATAACCATTGTGTAAGTATGTAGAGCAGCGAATAAGAATACAAACAAGGAATTCATCACGAAAATCCTCAGACAATTGCCAAAACCGGTCATCTTGTTGGGAGATCTCAACGCACATAATACAGTATGGGGATGCCAAAGCACGGACAAACTTGGGAACATAATTACGGAAATCTTAGAGGAAGAAGATATGGTGGTGCTGAACAACGGTAATCCAACCAGAATTAATGCGCTAGGGCAAGCACCATCAGCAGTGGACATCTCCTGTGTATCGTCGAACATAGCTATAGACATTACCTGGGAAGTAGTAGACGACACTCTGGGATCAGACCACCTTCCTATCCTATTGCGTCTCCAGACTGACTCCCCAGCCAGGCGGTTGATATACCCTCCCTACAGATCTCCCTATAGATGGAAAATACACCAGGCAAACTGGAATAAATTCCAAACAACTATGGAACGGCTGACAGCTTCCTGGAAGTGCAGCGGTAACGCCGCACTGGATTATAAATCGATGACCAACGACATAACCCAAGCTACCATATCTTCTATTCCTACTCGGAAACCAGTACAGATTATGAGGAACAAAAGCACTCCTTGGTGGGATAAAGAATGCAAAAAAGCCGTCTTAAGACGCAGAGACACACTACGGGCATACAAAAGCTGTCCCACGATCGAAAACTATCTGGAACACCGTAGAGCTCAGGCAAGAGTTAGAAAGCTGGCCAAGAATAAAAACAGAGAAAAATGGAGAGAGTTTTGTGGAACCTTTAATAAAGAAACGCCCATATCCGATATATGGCAAAATGTCAGAAAATTGAAGCACTCATCCACTCAGGCAGAAGCAAAAGCACCCCCTAACAACCGACTTGTTAGAAAACATCCTTGAAAGGCTAACCCCGCCGTGGGTGGAGACAATTCTCACAGAACCAAGGGCAACTGAATCATACTTCCACCTGCAACCCTTCCAGCTGAACGATTTCAATATTGCATTAAACCAAGGGATGGACTCATCACCTGGACCCGATAACATCCACTACGGCATGTTAAAAAATCTGCCAGATTCCGCAAAAACGAAGCTATGCGAAATACTTAACAGGATATGGTCGGAAAGGCTACAAATAAAAGAGATGAAGACTGCGCGGGTAGTTCCCGTGAAAAAACCTGGAAAAGTAGGTAACAACGCAGAATCCTACAGACCCATAAATCTACTGCCATGCACCTATAAAGTACTGGAACATATGATAAAGCGGAGGCTGGAATGGTGGCTGGAACACCACGAATTAATTCCGGAAACGCAGTACGGCTTTAGAAGAGGTAAAGGCACCATAGACACCTTAGCACACCTTACTTCCGAAATTCACTCCTGCTTTCCCAATAACAAATATATCATGGCCGTGTACACGGATATAAATAGCGCATATGACCATGTCTGTGTACCGATCTTAGCTAAAAAACTTAGCCATCTAGGGATTCCGGACACATTTATAGGAAACCTAATCGCACTAATTTCGGACCGATGGTTGGAAATAACGCAACGAGGAACTACTGTTGCGAGCAGAAAAACTAATCATGGCCTGCCGCAGGGCTCTGTTCTGGCCCCCCTGTTATTCAATTTGTATACGCATGATCTTCATTACTCCATGAATAGTAAAATCGTCATTCTCCAATATGTCGTCGATATATGCATATTTATCGTTGGAAAAACATGGGAAGAATGCCTTATGGTACTATCCGTCGAAATGGACAAATTCAATCAATGGCTATTCAGCAACGGGCTAGACATATCACCAGCGAAATCGGCAGTATCGATTTACAGCCGACATAGAACGCCCGCGATGTCTAACATAAAATTAGGACCCTTTATCATCCCAGTTAAAAACGCTGTGAAATATCTGGGCGTTTGGATCGATAACAGACTCAAGTGGGGTATTCACATAAAAAATACGATCAAGAAATGCGACAAGGCGATCAACCTCATCCGCGCAATAGCCAACGTAAAGTGGGGAGGGAATACCTCAATATTGTTAAGGCTATATAAATCTGTGGCGAGACCACATATTGATTACGCCTGTATATGTTACGGCTCTGCAGTGAAATGTAAATGACTAGTTGCATATATCATTATTGGTATGTTAATGATGATATCCTGTAATATGAAAATGGCTGTATGGGCGCACGCCTAGGTGCCAATAAATTAAAAAAAAAAACAACGAAACATTTGTTCGAACTGATTCTCTCAATGCATCACAATCATATTGTTTTTCGTGTTAAAACTCTTGATTAAATACCTTGTGCATCGCACGATTGGGAGCTGTCATTCCTAATTGAGGTAATAACTTGTTCGATATCATCAAGCCCATGTCCCCAATTAATAAAGGAATAAAAATAAAATAATTATATATGTTGGAGTGATCGCGAAACAACACAAAAATAAAAGTTAATTTTATTTTAATGTAGGGTCATTCAACAGAACAAGCTATATTTGCATTCACTGACAATATTTTAGAAGGAATAAATGATAAATTAATTCCCGTGGGAATTTTTTGTGACTTATCTAAAGCATTTGACTGTGTAGATCATAAAATTCTGATACAGAAACTTAAGTATTATGGTATAGATGGCATTGTTAATAAATGGCTTAGTTCTTACCTTCTAAATAGAAAACAGAAAGTGTCAATGGAGAATTTTAAGGCTGCCTTAAGAGGTCCACTGTTTTCCGAGTGGAAATTAATCAGATGTGGAGTACCTCAGGGTTCTATATTGGGGCCACTATTGTTTTTAATATATATAAATGATCTACCCTGTGTTTCATCTAAAAACTCAAAATTTGTCCAATTTGCAGATGACACAAACATAGGACTTAAAAACACTCCAGATTTATCTACAGAATATATTTCAAATTATGTCTTTGAACTGATTAATAAATGGTTTACAGCTAATGGCTTGTCTTTAAACTTTGATAAAACTTAGTATATGCAATTCAGTACATCACACAGAGTAACACCTGACATAGACATAAAATTTGCAGGCCAGTCCATTCAAGAGGTAGATAGTGTGAAATTTCTAGTTTTGTGTACTGATCATAATTTAAATTGGAAAGTACATGTTTCTGACTTACTAAAGCGATTGGGAGCAGCCACGTTTGCAATTCGTACAATTTCAGCTTTAGGTGATCTCCGTATGAGGCAGCTAGTTTATTTTGCTTATTTTCACTCCTTATTGTCATATGGAATAATATTCTGGGGCAATTCTACCCATAGAGATAAAATGTTCAGAGCCCAAAAGCGTGTAATAAGAATAATGTGTGGGGTTAGCAATAGAACTTCATGTAGTAAGCTGTTCAAGAAGTTAGGGATTTTAACATTAGCATCTGAATATATATATACATTAATGTCCTTTGTAGTCACAAATTATACTTTGTTTGAAACAAATAGTAAAATACACAATTACGGCACTAGAAGTAAAAATGATCTTCACAAGACTTACAAGTCATTGCCATTTGTTCAAAAAGGGGTCCGATATTCAGGGATACATATCTTCAATATGCTCCCAACACATATTAAATGTCTGGTAGATGATAAGAATAAATTCAGGAAAAAATTGAAAGAATTTTTAATTGACAACTCCTTCTACTCTGTCGAAGAATTTATTTCTAAGGTCTCTTAAAAATAACTGCCAGTATCTTGTGTAAATATAGTTCAAATAATTAATTTACCATGTATGCTATGACTGTACATCTCCTGGTGTATGTATTTAGTTTGTTATGTAATTGTTTATAGTACCATATATGTTACGACTGTACATCTTGTGGTGTATGTATTATTTTGTTAATTTTTTTTTATGTACCATATATCCTATGACTGCACATCTTCTGGTGTATGTATTATTTGTAATGGAAGTGTTTAATATACCATGTATACTATGACTGTACATCTAGTGGTGTACTTATTATTTTGTTATGCAACTGTTTATCTGTAAATTGACAACTTTCCACATCCCACAGAGCCAGTCTCTTATATTGGGATCAATGGAAAATGAATGTATTGTATTGTATTGTATTGTAGGCTATATTGCGTTTTTTTCCAGATTTTTCTCCAGATCTACAAATTTGTTTTTCAATAGAAAACACACGCTGCAATATACCTGAGAGGTATACCTGTGCAGGTAAACTGGACATGTAGACCGGAGCACCGACGGAGCCAACACACCTAACTGTAAACCGTTCAGGCTTACCGGAGCACCGACGTAGCTCAGTGTACCCTGTGTAATCATAACAAGATGATTCTTTGGCGCTGGTAGGCTTTTAATAGCTTTTAAATGTAAACAACAAAGAAAAAACATGAAAAGTGGCGTAAAAAGTGGTTTTCAAAAAGAAAAGAATACACTCTATTAATTTGTTGGATTAAATGAGGATAGAACCTAAAGGTTACCGTAATTACTTGGCATGGATGAATCGGTTTATGTAAAAATACTTTCAGTTACTGCCAGCAATTTAAATTGTACATTATTTCTAGTTAAAATAAATAAAAATACAGAAAAGACAAATTTGTAATTTATTTACCTCGAAATCACTTTCTTCCTCATTTATGTTGGAATTCGAACTTCTTGGAGAATCGTGATCGCCCAGTAAATCAAATAGCTTGTAGTACCAAAATAGTATTTTGTAAATTGCATCTGACGACGCTCCAGATTTCAATGAAGCCTCATTTTTTTTCTCCTTTCCGACGTTGCTTCTTAGATTATTTATTTTTTTAATCACAGTCTGGTTATTAGCATCAAATTCACACACTGGTAGATTTTTCAACAATATCGCATAGGTGGCTCCTTTTTGGGGTGATCATGGGATTTGTTGCTCTTAACACACCACAGAGAAGGTTCTGATTTATAAATTTCAATATATTTTTCTATAACTTTATTAAGTTTACGATTTGATGTAGCTTATGTTTGTACTTTGACAAAACAAAGAAGAAAACTGTTACACACAGATGTAACTGAGTCTGAAATCTGTACAGGTCTACTGCAATACCCCCACAGAAGCTCCCGTTTGTTGTCTGGCGCATGTAGAAAGAACTGATTTTTCATTGTTCTCCGGTTTCCTTTACAGACCCGGATAGTTGTGTACAAAGTAATTCTTGTGCAGTTTTGTGGCATACGTGCTCCGGTCTACTTGCACTGGTAAAACCTCTCCAGTGTACTGTAGCGTGTGTGGCCGCCTTCAATAGGTAAACAAGGAAAAGAACAAAGCATATCCATGTTTCGAATCGTGAGTTACGGTCTTCAGTTCATACAAAAAACACTTTCTGTTTTTCCCGAATCTTCCAATTTTCCCGACAGTTTCCAATTTTCCTGTATCTAAAAACCGTATTCGGACTATTACGAACATTAAAAAAAAAATATATATATATTTTTATAGTCAAAACGGTCCATAGAAAAACGCACTTTCAGTTTTTTTTCGCGAATTTTCCGGGCAACTTTTCAATTTTTTTCTCTCTAAAAACTTTTTTGGATTATATATGCAAATAAAAATTAAATGTTGTTCGTTGGTAACCGCTTTACTTAAGAACGGTTTGACCGATTTGGAATGCTTTGTTCTATATTTATCTCCAGATCAACGTCTTTTTTTTAAATTAATTCAATTGAGTTTTTTCCATAGCTGGTTAATAATTACGCATATCCATCGTTCGAATCATGACATATGATCATGAGTTCATTCAAAAATCCCGTAGAAAAAACTCTTTCAGTTTCCGAAGTTTTCCAATTTTCTTGGCAACATTTCCAATTTTTCTTACACTAAAAATCTTATTCGGACTATTATGAACATTTTAAAAATAACAAAATCGGTCCATAGACAAAAAGCACTTTCAGTTATAATGCGAAATTTCCAAGCAGTTTTTCTTTCTCTAAAACCCTATTTCAGACTATAACGAACATTAAAAAAAAAAAAAAAAAAAAAATACCGTAGCTAAATTGTCCATAGAAAAAGATACTTTCAGTTTTCCCGAATTTTCCAATTTCCCGAACAAATTTTCTGTCTCTAAAAACATTATTCGGACAATTAATAACATTAAAAAAAAAAACTTGCTAAATTGGTCCAGCCCTTCTCAAGTGATGCGGTTATCAACGAACATCGTTTTATTTATATAGAAAAAGGGTGTAAATGGAAATGGATACAAATTTTTTCAGGGGGGAAGGTTCAATGTCTTGCATGAAGGATTTGTCCTCCTTTTCAGTTCTCAATTATGTAGCAGTTGAAGTTATTGCAGGCCCTGTAAAGTTGCATGGGAAGTAACTGAATGTTCTAGGTTTTGATTACATTGTATATTATTATATATATAATTGATAAAATTGAAATGGAGTGCCCACTCCGGTGGTTATCTTCCTACACCCCCCCTTTTTTTTCTCCTATCCTCTTCCAACCTACTTTTGCCCTCTACTAATTTTCCCCTTAAATTCCTTCAGTGTTTCCATTAAATTATTCATTACTTCTCTTGGAAATGTATTCCAGTCCCTCACATCCTTTCTTGCGAAAGAAAATTTTCCCACAAACTTATGCCTGAAATCAAGTGCCAGCTTGTGGTCATGGTCAATCTAACCCTTCCAAGCACCTCTCTTAATTTTCCCACCATTATCTTTCCATGCTTCATCACCAGTATGATATAGGCTTTGTACACTCCCATGATTCACTTCACCCTCCTTCTATTCTTCAATGGATCCCACTCCAGCTCCTTTACCATATTAGTTACCGATTGTGTTCTGCGGTAATTTCCAAAAATAAATCTGGCAGCCCTCCTCTGCACCCCCTCTAACTTCTGTATTTGACACCCAAAATGTGGATCTCAAACTACACCATCATATTCCAGCAGTGGTCTGAACAAAGTTTTCTACCCCAATTCAGTTATTTCTCTAGTGCATCCCCTCATCACTCTTTCCAACAGGTGAAGGATTTGGACCCTTTCCCTACCACCTGTCCAATGTGTCCTGCCCAGTTAAGTTTGCTGTCAAATGTTATGCCAAGATATTTACATTTCGTGTCTTCAATAAGTAGCTCCTTCCCCACTTTATAATCATAATCAACCTTTAGCTTTTTATCTGTGTACCTAATAAGCAAGCTCTTCTTTGCATTTATCTTCATTCCATGTTTACTCATCCATCTAGTTATCCTATCTAGATCACCCTGAAGCTGTTTACAGTCTTCTATTGTTTTAATCCTTTTATATAACATTATGTCATTTACAAACAATCTAACTTTTGACAGTAAACCATTAACACAATCATTCATTAGAATAAAGAATAACAATGGTCCCAATACACCACCCTGTGGGACCCCATGTTCACTCATATTTCTTTTGATACTGCATTTCCTGCCCTAACTTTTTGCTTTCTACCTTTTAGGAATTCTTCTACCCAGCAAATTACCATTTTATCAACTGCAATAGTTTTTACCCTATTTAGCACCATTTTATGGCTCACTCTGTCAAAGGCCTTTGAAAGATCTAGTGCTACACAATCAACTTGACCTCCCCTGTCCATTTCATCAGAAATATCTTGCATACAGCCTACTAAGTGAGATTCACATGAATATCCTTGCCTAAAGCCATGTTGCCGACTTGAAAACCACTTACTTTCCTCATAGACACTTCTAATATGGTTGCATATTAATCTCTCCATTAATTTACCTACCACTGATGTCAAGCTAATTGGCCTATAGTTTTCAACTCTATTTGTTACCCCTCCTTTAAAGACCGGTGCTGCTATCACATTTTTCCAGTCCTTTGGTAAACAACAAGTATTCAGAATCAATTTAAATAATGTTTCAAGGTAAGGTACAATGTCCCATCCTACTATCTTTAAGACAACTGTAGTAATATTATCAACACCAGCCCCTTTACACTTTTTTAGATTAATTAGTTCTTTCATGATATCTTCATATTTATTTCAAATTTCCTAATCTGCTCACCTCCAAATGTGCGGATAGGCTCGTTTTCATATTTAACCTCTGAATTATTGTCGCTAATGGTCTCACTGAACCAGTTACTTAATAACTCTGACTTTTTCAAATCCTTTGTTAATTCTTCTCCATCCTTATCTATAATTGTCTCAATATCCTCTCTTCCCCTCAGTTTCCTGATATAGCAATAGCAATTTCTAGTTTCATCAGTCAGAGGTCCCCCTGCACCAATAATATTCTTCATAAACTGATCCTTAGCCAGTTTCTTTGACATCATTAATTCCTTTGTTAGTTGTTTCATGACCTCCCTAATGCCTTGCTGTTTCTTAACCCTGTTATGTTCTCGTCTGACCAATCTCTTTAATCTCCTCAGCTCCCTGTTATAGTATGAAGGTTCTGTACTTCTCTTTAGTCTCTGTTTTGGAAAAAAATTTCTTCACCCTTTTTCAGGCCCGTAACTACCGCCGGGGCAGCCGGGGCACTGCCCCGGGGGCCTCAGAGCCCGAGGGGCCCCAAACTGATGGTTAAAAAATTATTGTATATTAATATCTAATCTAACATCCCATAAAATAACCAGCACCTAGCTAAAGTTAATAATAAAAAAGCCATCAAAGTGCTAGAGTAAATGTTTTTGCGTGTTCATATCAAAGAGCAGACAGCAGAATGTCGACTCAAATGTGTAATGTCGCGCCAAGTGCCTGCCGAGTGATAAGTGTAGGCTGGGACGTGCAGTGAGCTAGTGCTATAATTCGGAGAATGAAAGAACCTTCTGGCGAAAAGTTCTTGAAAGAATCCTAACTGCGACCTTAACACTTGCAACATAAAGTCTCGCATTTCGTGGATCTAGTGAAAAGTTAGAATGTGGCAACAAAGGAAACTTTCTCTCGATAGTTCAGCTCATGTAAAAAATATGACCCAGTACTGCAAGAATTGATTCAGCGTCCGCAAGGGGACTGTGAATAACCTCAGTCTGAAATTCAGAATGAACTTATAAACCTATTAGCCTTAGAAATAAAATATTTAAATTACCGTTGAGCTTCAAAACTGCTTTTTTTTTCGTTGATTTTAGATACCATTCAGGACATTGCTAAAGTTGATCAGTTAAGTGAAGTTTACAGGTATTGTCAAAATAGTTAATAATGAAGAAGGGACACCTATTGATATCAAAATATTTGAAACTTTTGTATCCTTTAGAGAGATAAAAGTTCAATCCGCCCAAGGTCTTACTTCATTGGAAGAGAAAAACTTCGTGGACAAGGGTACGACGGGGCTGCAGTTATGAGTGAGGCACACAGCGTAATGAAGAAAAGCGCCATACGCATACTTTGTGCACTGCACTGCACATAACCTTAATTTACTATTAAAGGATATGGATACTGTGGAAGGAAACCGAGTGGACTTGCCAGTTTTTTTAAACCATTCAAAGTATTGCATTTTTGGTCACGGTATTTTGCTGGCAAGACTTGTAGTAGTGTGCGTCATCGAGGCTCAGACTGATTCACTGAATTCGAAAGTGACACTGAAAACTCTTAATCTAACTCGCTGGGCTAGGAGGCATGAGGCACAGGGTATGCACTGAAACACAGGTTTTTGACATGTTGAAAAGCCTTACCCTCATAACTTTGATTTCCAGGAAAAGCAAGGAAAGAAATGAAGCACAGCAGCTAAAGAACAAACTTGAAAATTTTGTATTGCTTTTGGTTGTTCAGTGCGAAGTTTTAGAGTCTCTCAACCTCGTGTCATTCTGGCAATTCAGTCGTTCAATTGTTTTTTTTTTTTTTTTTTTTTTTTTTTTTTTTTTTTTTTTTTTGCAGTTGGTTAATTTTACGGAATTGTTATTAGATAATGCTAGTGGTCTTGATTTGGTAACGTTCTAAATATTTGATTTGCTGTTCACATAGCAATACAGTAGTAACATCTACTAAATTAATGACGACGAAAATATAGAACCAATAAAATTAAAAACAAATTAGGAATCCCGAAAACTTTTGCTATCCATGTAATATTAGTTTTATTCCTGGTCCAGGCACAATTCAGCACGATGCGTATGGAACTACTATCACCCGCATTAATTAATACCTTCACTAACATGGCGCTTATGAAAGCAGTTTTGATTGGTTTGTAAAACTGATTTCAGAGTGAATTATGCTGTAACAAATGTGTCAGTGGGGATTCTGGTCAACTTAACCACAACCTCCACTAATATTTTGTTTTCGAAAATCATAGCTTCTATTACCCTCATATGAATAACGACGGGCATCACCTTTGGTAGTAGTAGGAATTTATTCAGGAAAAGCTTGTAAGGAAAAATGAATAACGATCGGTCTACTAGAGATCGCGATTCCGCCCAAAATAACATTTAGTAATGGACGTCATTACACTGCCGTATTGTCAATAGCAAGGACATATATTATTTTCAAAGCAGTACTTCCGTTGTATACAGCCTGTAGGCTACATTATTTCCAAGCAGAATCTAGGTTGTAATACATCCTGCACCGCATAATACAGTTTAATGTACTTTGGAAAATATTTCTAGAGGATTCTTGCGTTTTTAACCACGGCAATTCCTGGCGGAATCGTGATAGCCAGTAATCCTTATTTATTTACTTTATTTTACTTTAAATAACGGAAAGTATAATATCAAAAACGGAATAACGGATTATTTTTGAGTAATATGTTTCGCGATTCGTTAATATTCGTGTAAACTTTCTCTGAGTTTTTAATAAAACTTCATTGTTTCTTACATTCTGCCAAAAAAAATTCTGAGGTATTGTTTTAAACCTAGTACTTATAACTGATACAGGTAATATAACGTAAAACATAGAATACCCTTCTCCTTTCATGATTTTTTTTGCATCTGGTTGTCGTAGATAAATAAGAAGCAATATGTAAATTTAAACGGACGTACTAATTGTAACTTTGTGACATATTGTTACCTCACCTTAATGTTGTTTTCCTGCTCTCCGTATTTCTAATATCTCAGCTCACTGCTATTTTGCAGGCAATAATATCGTTGTTGAATTGCGAGTTGTCACTTCGCTTATACAGTAATTAGTCATATCCTTCATGATTTAAATCTAATAAACAAGTTATCTTAAATCTCATTTAATTGCTAACACAGGTATCAAAAACTAAGGGTATCATATATAATGGTAGTAGGAATTTATTCTGGAAAAGCATATAAGGAGAAACGTATAAGTCATTTTTAATGATATCTTTCGTTATATGAATACGTTACTCTGGTTAGATCATCAGAGTATTTGGTTAGGATTTTACATAAATAACTGTATTTTACTTTAGATCACGGAGACTATAATTTCGAAAACGGATAACTGTTATTTATTTGACTAATACATTTCGCATTACGTTTCTCCGAGTTTTTAATAAACTTCATTGTTTCTTACTGTCTGCCAAAAAAATTCTTATGTTATGGTCCTTATAACTGATACAGATAAAATAGCGAAAAATTGAATCCCGCTTCTCCTTACATGAATTTCTGCGTCTAACTGATACAGATCAAATAGCATAAATATTGAATCCGCTTCTCCTTACATGAATTTCTGCGTCTAGTTGTAAATAAACGAAAAGCAAGATGATGGAACGAATGTAATATAGTGGCCTGTTGATTTGGCGAGTGAAGGCTGGCACGTGACAATTCTCTAGCCAATAGCAATAGTAGCTATAGACGCAGAGTCCAGATTAGCATTTTATACAAGAGGAATTGGGTAGTTTATTTGTTAAGGATAACTGAAATACGTGGAAAGTTTGAAGAACCTTGTTTCTGAAGCATCAGACGTTTGTAGTCGATGGGGAGTAAACAAAGAATTTCGCCAGAACAGAACTAAGGAAAGCCGAAAAAAACACTTTAATGGAGTTGAGTGAAGACGAGAGATTAATAGACCCAAAATCTTTTCCAAATCACTGTGTTCTATCCAATGGTAGACACACTTTGTATTCAACTTGATCGCCTTTTTGAAGGGATGAAAGCTGTTCTTGATACTTATCAAGTAATACAACCTAATTTTTTAGCCAATACAAGTGAAATTGATATTCCCAAAAAAGCAGTTGATTCGTTAATATGTTTCTAAATGATGTGAGTCCAGCCCACCCTTCACAAAATTGTTCAGGGAAAAATTCATTCAAAACAAACTGGAAAAAATTAAGTTGCTAATTATACGAGAATAGTCGACCACAATTCGCTTTCATCAAGCTACCCAGATGTCTGAACAGCGTGCATCATATATTTGACTGTTCCTATGACAGTATTTAAGGCTGAACGGTACTTTTCTAAGCTTAAATTGATCAAAAATTACTTGAGAAGTACAATGACTCAAGAAAGACTCAGCAGCTTAGCTTTGCTTTCAATTGAGAATGATTGAGCTCAACATATCAACTTTGACAGAGTAACATGAATTCGCTTCTTTGAAAGTTACGAAACAAATGTTTAAGAAATAATCCAATGTAACTAATCCTTAATCTTTTCAATCTACACTACTTTCCATGCATCAGTTCCCGATTCCTTGTCTTTTAAGCAAAGTAACTTAATTTTCATGTATGGTAACTATATCTTTAATCTAACTTAAACTTTTATTTTAAATTATTAATTTATTACTTATTTTAAATTATCAATTAAAAGTTTTCCAATAGTTTAATCTTATTAAAAGTTAACGTTTTGAGTTTTTTTTATGTTAGTAACAGTGTAGCAAATATTTTACCATGTATTTTTAATATGTGATCTTATAAATTTTTAATAAACATACATTCTTTATTGAAATTGTACTTTTGTAAATATTTTGCTTTGCATTATTCGCCTTATTCTTTTTACAACCATACGCACTGAATATTTTATTTGCAAAACTTGTATCATAAAAATAATCCATTTAATAATTTGTTAATTGTATAACCTAGATAAATACTTGAACATATGGCTTGGTTAACCATTAGTAGCTAGTTTTGTTACCATTGCATGGACCAATAGATAGAAACAAATTTTTGTCTAACTGCAATAAACTCCCATGCTTATAAAAAGAAAAAATATTGAGGGGCCTCGTTATGAAGTTTTGCCCCGGGGCCTCCAAGTTTATAGTTACGTCCCTGCCCTTTTTAATTATTTCCTTGAACTCTTCCCACTTTGTCTACGCTGTACTTGTGCCATTCTTCGTTGTAATAAAATTAACCCTGAAATATCTTTTCAGATCCAAGATTTGTGCCTTTTTATAATTATATCTATTTCCCCTTCAATTCTGGCCACTGGTTTACTGAATCCCCTTATATCCAATACAACTGCATTATGATCACTTATTCCTTCAGTTACTTGACAACCAATTTGGTTATGATCTGGCTTTATTAGGGAAATATCCAACATTTTTGTCCCCTTGTTGTTTGTTCAACCACCTGTGTAAAGCCTCCTTCCCTTACTAAGGTATTTGCAATCTATGTTCCTTTGCATTATTAATCTTATTTCCTACCCAGTTGACACCTGGTAAGTTGAAATCCTCACCAATAATAACCATTCTATGCTCATTTTTGAAATCTGAATATGAAATTAGATTCTCCCCAAGAGTCTCATCTTTATCATTCATTTTTCAACTACGGTAAGTAGCCAACACCCTGACTTTTTATTTTTTATTTTCCCAAAAGTCTACCCCAAGTAACTCATGGTCATGATCTCTAAACACCAGTGAACTGTAGTAATCTTTGCTAACCAGTATGAATACTCCTCCCCCAGTTGCTCCCCCATCTCTGCAGTACAATCTGTAACCATCGGGAAAAACCTCATTGTCTACTATTCCTTCTTTTAACCAGGACTCTACCCCTATAACTACTTGAGGTTCATGTATCTCAATTAGGTTTGCAAATTCCATGACTTTATTCAGTATACTTCTACAGTTTTCCAGTAACACTCTTATCACTGGCTTTGTGATATTTTCAGCACTAACATTTGCTTTCCCAGATCTGCCACCCCTCCCCCTTTTATGTTATTTTTTGAAAAGTTCATTCCATTTCTTCAGTATTAGTGATTTTTCTAACTATGCATCTACACTCAGTATCCCTATGATTACCTATTTTTAGCCTTCACCAGCAGCCCTTAATCTAAAAAAGGCACAGTCCCGACCCCATCACCACTGAAAGTGAGCTCCCTCACAGCCCTAGCAAACAACTCAGAAAGTATTCCCTTGCCCCTCCTACTTATGTGTAGGCCATGCCTAGTGAAACTCCACCTACCAATGGTCTCCACAGGCACAACCCCCCTGACAGAATTAATTCTGTTCCCAAGCAGCCCCTCTGTCTCCACATTTACCCACCTCACAGTGTGGTTCAATTGCAGTTGGTCATGGTGACTTAAGACTTGCATGAGCTCCACCCTAGTGTGCTGTGCCTCCTTCAATACTTTCTTCAGCTCACTCTCTATACAGTAATTAGCATTTCTAACGATATTGTTTCCCACACCTCCTATTATCACTACCCTATCCTCCTTGGAGAACTCCTACAAAGTGAGCCCAAATCCTCTATTATCTGCCCTTTTGAAAAAACTTGTGACCTGGTAACCTGTGCCCAGTTGATCCTGCAAAAAGAGGGCCTACACCTCTCCAGTGGCTACTACCTAGCAGCAGAACCCTTTTCTTCCTATTTTTTCCTTCTACGCACCTATTCCTAAAGGCTTGCTGCACCTTACCTACTCCTACATGTACATGAGACTCCTCGCCTCCTAGCTCTGGTAACAGGTCAAACCTATTTTCCCAACAATTTCTGGAGTGTCTGGCTTCTTCATCCTGTTTACCGTTTTTCCTCTATGACCTGTTATCAGACCCCAACCTTCCTTATCTCTCTCTTCTCCATACCCACCATCTCTATCTGCCACTACAGGCTGAGCCTACACATGTTATCCACCCTAGGCCATGCCTCCACAGGCTTAACTTCAAGGGCCCTGACTCGTTTCAACAATACTCTAATCTTCCTCATCCTTATGCTCATCTCCCTGATCCCTAATACAAAGTGGGAGAGCCTCATTTATTTTCCTTATTCCCTCTCCACTGCATGCCAAATGAAACTCCTTCTTACACCCAGTGCACCCCATACCATTCTTCATGTTCCCCATACCATTCTTCATGTTCCTGCAACAGGCACCACACTTTCTAGACACGATTTTTCCAAAATACCTCAAATACTTTCCAAACAAAGTTTAAAGTAGTAAGAACAATACTATATTATAGATTAAAATATGGTAATACTGTTGGTAGATTATTATTAAGTGATTCTAATTTAGGAATGTTTAACCAGACTGCTCATACAACACCTACTTTATTCCTGATAGCTGTAACTACACTAGTATACCACTGACCTGGAATAGTACCACTAGCTCTGCTACATATGACTTAATCGACAATTTATTAAACAATTTCCCTACTCTACTGCCCAAGTCTACAGACACACAATTTATTTTTTTGCCTGTGATCCTTCAACTTGTAACGCGATTTGTTCCATGTAACGATTTATTATATGATGGACTTTTACAGGTTCGTTAATAACAATCAGTCGCCACCCGGTACCCGGGAAGATAACCATGGATTGTCGATGCAACCCTTATCCCTGGCTATCTACTTCTAATGAAAGTTTGTTCATGCGTAATCATTAGACTTCAAACTGTTTATTTAAAGTACACAAATCCAGTCCAGTACCAGTCTCACATTACAAAAATAGAATCAGGCATTATACAACTTCAACGAAGATTACAGGTTAGCAGTTAAATGGAACGCAAACTTGTCAACACACATGGTTATTATTCACCTACTGTACAATCTCGGCTATTACACCACTTTAAGGCACTGAAAGGCACGACACATGTTGAATACACACTCATAATCACCCTGCTAGCGAGCAACAAATTACGTGACCATTTTCAATGGTTGCCGGCTTCCAACTCCTGACTATCATGGCTGTCTGCTAGATACCTCAACCTTGCAGCCAATCACAGTTCTTTTCGTTACCCCATGACCCTGCTGACCAATCATGTGTTTTCTTGTTGCACTCCTTACACCAAAGACCATCCCTCAGTGTAAGCTGTCCACTCCTTCTTTCATTAACTAATCAACATTCTCGTTATAAACTTGTTGGTTGGAAGGCTAAAATAAGAACTTAAATTATGGAGACAAATTATTTTTAAGAGGTAGTTGTGGATTGTACAAAGAGCAAGCACAATGATAAGGAAGTTGCTTTGCAAATGGTTGTTGTGGCTGGTGTATCTCTTGGAACTAAAAGGTCAGTTTCTCCTTCACACAGTGCATACTGTTTGAATGGACAGGGCTCTGGTGGCTGAATGATTACTGATACAAGGAGTCAGCCACTGCTTGTCAGTGGCCTCCTGAATGAAAGGCAGAGAAGTGAGTAGTAGTCCATGACACACTCTTATTCTTGTGCTGGGAAACAGCCCTCAAAGGTGTATATATCACAAATGATCAATGGCAAGGGGATGAATAAGGCAATGGGAACCCAGGGCGTTAATGACTTAAAGGGCATTGTAAAGCCACATAATCCTCTCAAATTATATACGGCAAGTTGGCTTCTTCCTGAGTAAAATATTCTGATGGCAAAATTTTCTCTCTGTCAGATCTATGGGTGGAGACTGATCCAATAAGAGCACAGAATGTTAGTAGTCTGAATCGAATAGGAAGATTAGAGAACTTAAATAGGCAGGTGGAGCAGAGGCATAACCATAGCCCATGGCAAATGGGGCTCTCCCTAAATGCTGGATCTAGGGGAGGGGAGGGGGAAGCAAACTGGCACACCCAGTTTATAGGGTGGGAAACCTTTTTTGCCACCTTATTGATACACCGCTGAGATGGAGTGACTTAAATTAGATGCTGTTGGAATTTGTGAGATTAAATAGAAGGATACAAAAGATTTCTAGTCTGGGGAATGCAGAATAATTATCACAAAAGCTATCAGTGGAGTTACTTGTGTGGGTTTTGTAATCAACAAAGGAGTAGGAAAATGGGTGCATGATTTTAAACAATTAAGTGGCAGGATTATTTCGATGATGATTGAAACCAAGCCTGCACCAGCCACATTATATGCCCACACCAAAAGAGGGTGATCACAAAGTAGAGATAATATACGATTAAATTGAAGAATTAATACAGTTTGTTTGGAAGGAGGAAAATGCAGTAATCATGAGTGACTGGAACGCAATACTGCAAGAATGAAAAGAGGGGAATACTATAGGAGAAAGCAATGAGCAAAGAAATGGGTTGTCAGAATTTTGTGAAAATGTAAACTGGTGTTAGGAAATTTACTATCTAAAAACCACGAGCTTCAGTTAGTTTAGCATGGTAAAATATAGAGTCTTTGTAGGGGAAATATATGCGGAAATTTGTGATAGTCTATTGGAAAGCACATGATGAAAAGATCATTGGAGGAAATGGGCAAGAAGACGGGTAACTATGTTGTTTTTGACAACTAATACTAGGTGCTTTACAAAATGGTGTTCAGTAGTAGGGAAAGAGGGAAGAATGCAGTAATTGTGAAATGTAAAAGTGGAGTGATGAACCTAAGTTGGAAATACCTAGGTATCTATTGTCTTAAGAAAACAAGTAGGTATGCGTGTTGTGTGGAAGATGTGCTGACGTGGTGTAACTGTTTAAAATTTCCACCAGCAGTCTTTCTAGAATCAGAGTCTGCTATGTATTATTTATTGGAGAAGTTGTGTTTCTGTCTGGTACTGGGTCATACTAAATGAATTTTCAATAAACTTCCATGTGTATTGTATTTTGAGTGATTTATTATTATTGTTACAAGAAAATGAGCTCCTTTTGAGAGAACTTTTACTAAGAGTGAATAAGGGATGATGGCCGTTTAACCTTCTAATTAGCACTTGTGACTCTCAAACCAGTTAGTAATGTGCTCATCTCATAACTAGATGCCATGGAAATTGATTGCAAAATGGTCAAAAGTGGGAACTCGATTATACTGATGAACAGTGGTAACAGAACAAGCCCACAGCCAATTTTTATTTATTGTTCAATACTGCAACCAACATAATTTAACTGGGGTGACAGGTGACCTAAAACTTTTTTCTTTCTTTGGGTGCATGTGGCCTGTTCTGCCACCCTATTGTCATGTCAATGACAGGATATGATATAGACACTGACCACAGTCTGGTATCTAAAACATGCAGCCTGAAATTAAGGAGAATAAAGGTGTAACATGGGCAAAATAGAATTTAAGTGAGATAAGGATCTAAGAAATAACTATAAAAGGGATTGTGTAGAGGAAGAATGGAATGCACTGTAGACTGATAATCATAGCAAGGGCCAGCAGCATTTAAGCATAGGCTGTAGGGGCCTTCACCACAAGTAGTAGAGCTAAAAAAAAAGGTCGCCCATAAATTATTTGGGCCGAATTTTTCGAATTTCAGCCCTCGGTCGGAGGGGCCACTGCCAACAGGAGGGCCCACACCACAGTATAGCCTAGGGGTCTACAAGGCCTAAAATGCGGCCCTGATAGCTAGTAAAGAAATATTGGGCATTTGGAAGGAAGATTGCCAGAAATCTTGGATCCCAGGGGAAATTTTAGAGTTGATGGATCAGAGGAGAATGTACAAAATGCTCAGGATAATGCAAGAAGAGAGCAGTACATATACTTTTAAAACTAAATAAATGGGAAATGCAAAAATCTTACATATATGTGTTTGTGTCCCTATATTTCACTTTGCAACCTCCACTACCTAGCCCAAACCATTGGTGTTTGTGTGTGATAGTAGCGTGACGTGGAGTTTCCTATCGAGCACAACATTGGCCAAATACCGGTAGCTGTAGAAGTGAGGAAGATATGGTAGTTGAAAGTGGTATTTCTGGGACATTTTCATATTTCGACCAAAGACATGAGTGTGACTATATTTCTGTTTGCTGCCACAACTACATAGCGCAGACCACTTGTGTTTGTTTGTTGTACTATCATCGAGTCTCCAATCATGCACTATGGTGTATTATCTTGGTCCTCCGCGTGCAGCCACGTCGATTTATCAAAACCTAATGTTTCAGTCATTGTGCTGTGGCCTTCTTCAGAGGACCACTTTGTTAGTTGCTGCTATCACCTTATATAGTAGCAGGAAGCGAGCATGTGTGCGCTAATCGGTGGCGGTGACATCACCATGCCCAGTATCAATGGTAGGATGGGATCATTTGTCTTGGGTTTTCCTGAGCAGGTATGACCAAATATGGTCAAGTTGGTCGGCATTCATGCCATTCGGCCGTTTTTGTATTTCTAAAGCTTCTCTTACACGCCTAGACCACCATCTGCTCTCAATGGCTATAATGCTAGTCTTATCAAATAAAATTGAGCGGCCACTATCAGCTGAATGTAGAACTACAGCAGACTTGCTTGCGTCATTATTTATCAAATGTCTGATGTGCTCATTAAGCCTCTCCTTAACGGTGCGTCCTGTTTCCCCAGTGTAAACCTTGCTGCAACTACAAGGAATTTCATAGACCCCTGGTGTTTGCAAATGTTCTCTTTTGTCTTTCATGCTGGTTAGAATGCTGGACAATTTCCTAGGGGCCTTTTATTTGGGAAAGTTGTTCTTCTTTTTAAGCAGCCAACCAATCTTATCCGTCGCTCCTTGGATGTATGGCAGGTCGGCCACTGCCTTGTCAGGTGCTTAGTTGTTCTCTGCCACTGATGCTGCAGTGCGAGACAGAGTGGAGCAGTCAAGACATGCAGCTTCACTATAGCCATCGGCTAGAAATGTCTCCTTTAAATTTCTCTTTTCAGTGGCCATACTCGCTTCATCATATACCATGAATACGCGGAGAGTTAATGTTTTTAAAATTCCAATTTCGATCGCTGGATGGTGAGTCAGCGTGGAGGTACCGATTAGTGTGCATTGGTTTTCGGTATACTCAGTAGCCCAAGGAGCCATCATCATTTCTTGTAACTAATACATCCAAGAACAGGAGCTGGTTGTCGATTTAAATCTCCATAGTAAACTTGATCTTATCATGGGCTCTGTTTAAATGGTTGAAGAAAACATTAAGCGACTCCATTCCATGGGGCCAGATGACAAAATTTTAATAAGTTGGTGACAACTGGGGACAGTGGGCTTCCCATGGCTGCTCCTTCCTTCTGTTGGTAGAAGTGGTTCTTGTACTAAAAGAAGGTGGTTTTCAGGCAGAACTCAGTAAGTGAAGCCCATTGCAGAGATTCTAATCACTATCTGATTATATTAATGACCTCGTCATTTCCTGATAATTTCAATGAAATGGGAGGAATTTTTGATGTTGGAGGAAGAGTTCCTCAGATATATTTGATAAGCCAGCGTTATAGCAATTAAGAGCAGATGGTGGCCTAGGTGTGCAGATAGTGGCCTAGGCGTGTAAGAGAAGTGTTAGAAATACAAAAACAACCAAACAACATAAATGCTGACAGTGGTTTGCAACTTGGCCATATTTGTTCATACCTGCTCAGGAAAACCCCAACACGAATGACCCCATCCTACAGTTGACACTGGGCACGGTGATGTCACCATGGCTGATTAGTGCACACACTTCCTGCTACTACATAAGGCGATAGCGGCAACTAATGAAGCAGTCCTCTGAAGAAGGCCACAGCGCGATGGCAGAAACGTTAGGTTTTGATAAATAGATGTGGCTCCACTCGGAGAACTAGTGACCGTGGAAACTTTCGTAACCATATGCACTATGGTGGTTGCATGTTGGTAGCTGTGGGAGTGTGGGAGATATGGTGGTTGAAAGTGGTCGATCTGGGGCATTTTCATATTTCAACCAAAGACTTTTGTGTTCCTATTTTTCACTTTGCAGCCACTACTACCCAGTGCAGACAACTGTTGTTTGTATGTGGATGGAGACAGGGGCGGATCCAGGATTTTGTTTTTTTTTTTTTGGGGGGGGGGTTTTGGCTTGAGTGAATTTTGGTTCAGAGGGCTTGAGTTCAGTCGATTTTGGTTTTTTGGGGGGGGGGCCTTGAGTCAGGAAAAAGGTAGTATTTATAGCCTCCTCGGGCCTCAAATCCGTAGAGCTAAAAAATAAAATAAAAAGGTCTCAAAACTACAATGTCAGGGGTGGACCTAGATAACATTGGCCGAATGTCGGTAGCTGTGGGGGTGTGGGAGATATGGTGATTGAAATTGATCGCTCTGGGATATTTTCATATTTCGACCAAACACATGTGTGTCCCCTATATTTCATTTTACTGCCACAACTACATAGCACAGACCACTGGTGTTTGTGTGAGGCAGTGGCTTTAAGTCTCCCATGATTCACTATGGTGGTTACATGTCAATAGCTATCGGGGGGTGGGAGATATAGTATTTGAAAGTGGTCAATCTAGTTCTTTTTCCTATTTCTACCAAAGACGTGTGTTTCCTTATATTTCACCTTGCAGCCAGAACTACCAAGCGGAGACCACTGGTGTTTGTGTGTGGTAGTAGCCTCAAGAATCCCAACATGCACCATGGTGGTTGCATGTTGGTAGCTATGGGTGTGTGAGAGACATGGTGGTTAAAATTGGTCAATGGAGGGCATTTTAATATTTCGACCAAAGACATATGTGTCCCTATATTTCACTCTGCAGCCAAAAGTACCTAACACAGACCAGTGGCATTTGTGTGTAATATTAGCCTCAAGTCTCCCATGGTGCACTATCGTAGTTGCATGTCGGTAGCAATGGAGGCGTGGGAGATATGATGGTTGAAAGTGATTGACAAGGGGCATTTTCATATTTTGATGAAATACATGTGTATTCCTATATTTCACTTTCCAGCCACTACTACCTAGCGTAGAACACTGGTGTTTGTGTGTAGTAGTAGCCTCATATCTCTCATCGTGCACTATAGTGGTTGGATGTTGGTAGCTGTGGGGGTGTGGGAGAGGTTGAAAGTAGTTGACTGAGGACATTTTCGTATTTCAACCAAGGATATGTGTTTCCCTATATTTCACTTTGCAGCCATAAATATGCTGCACAGGTCACTGTTGTTTGTGTGTGGTATTAGCCTCGAGTCTCTCACGGTGCACTATAGTAGTTGAATGTCAGTAGCTATCAATCAAAATTCTTACAAACATGAACGTAAAGGTGTTTTCAGCTGAGTAGATAGAGCTAACCACATAGAAAATGGAGATGCTTGTGCTTTAAGCAGACTTTCAGTTGCTGGAAAATGATGATGATAATGAAGAGGATAGAACTAACCAATGGAAAGAAAGCATAGGGAAACTGCATGATGGAGATTATTTGAAATGGAAAAATAAGACGTTGTATACATTGATAATTTAGGAGATCTTGAAGTAAAGTTTCTGGAGTTTCTAACCACATCAAAACTGCATTTCGAGTGACATTCTGGAAGCTAGCACTGCTTCCACTATCAAGCCATTACTCAACATCAACTGTTGATGTTGAGTGGTGTCTTCACAATTGAAGCAGTGCTAGCTCTTAAAATTTTAAGAAGCTGTCCTTCAGTGTTGCCACCATGAAAACATTCATAGTTATTTAGGAGATTCTCTTTTTAGAACAGAATTTGATAGAGCTTCAAGCATTCAATGAGAAACAGTATTCTGCAATTTGCTGATGAAAATTTTCTAACAGGAAAGAGTAGGGGTGCTGAGAAATTAATGATTGTCAAGAACAAAATGCTGAGGGAAGAATTTTGAATAAATACAAACCAAAGCAAGATAAAAGTGATGAATTGTAGCATAAATGATAACAAAAAGAGTAGAGTTAATATAAAAAAAAGCATCAGATGTAACAAGAGATGAAAGTTAACTCTATTACATGGGATGTAAAATTATAACTGATGGTCAAAGTAGGAATGATGTTCAAAGCAGAATAGCACCAGTGAAAAGAGCCTTCTTTGGAAGAGAAAACTATTAGTTTCAAGTACTGATACAGGACTCAGAAATAACTTTTAAAATGTATGTATGGAGCACAACATTTGATTTTAATGACATATGGAGTGTATGAATACCAGGAAGAATGAAAACTGTTATTATAGAACACATATCAAATGCATCAAATGTGCAAAGTTAAATGAACAGATAAAGTTAAAATGATTATGTTTTGAAACAGTGGACGAGAAGGGAAGTTTGTGGAAGAGTCTCATAGAATAAAGAGACAGGAGAGTGGGGACACATTTTAGGACATGTGAGACTGGTTAATTTGTTAGTGGAGGGAACAACTGAAGTAGAAAATTGTAGAGGAAGACAAAGATTAGAATATACAAATTTTATTGTAGGGGCATGCTTAGATGAAAATGTTACCACAAGCTAGGAATAGATGGAGAATTGCATCAAACCAGTTGATGGACTGATAGCAAAGAAGAAAAAATTTTGTCTTACTTTTTGTTGTTGTAGGTGCCCAGCCATCTTTGAGAGGTGAAGGGTTTACTTTCTCCAGCTGTATCACATTCTTTTGTGCAAAATAGTCTATTTTTTTAATGTTTTGACCTTGTTCAAAGAGGTATATTCAATATACAATAAAACAGAACTTAATTAAAAGGCCATTTTATTTTATCATTATCAGCTCTGAAATGCTGTTTTGTACTCCTTACAATTTCCCTTCTTAGTTTTACAGCATATGCTTAGTGAATAATGTATATTATTATTCTCTGTACTATTACAAGGAAACAATACAAACATTAAAGCAATAGATTTTCAAACATAAAACTGAATTATTATTTTTTTTTTAAAAAAAATAATAAGTTAACTTAATTAAAAATTTATAATTCATCACTATAGTTGTTCTTCATAATTTATTGTTTTGTTTAAATAATTTTGGTGCTGTATTATTTATAATTGATGAATCTTCAATGATAAACAAATTGATTGCTTCACATGTTTTTGGTCTTGTCAGGTAATGATAAACAGTTATGTAGCTTTAGTCATCATTAACAGATGTCATAATATTACAGCCATAACTGTAGGGAGGAAACTTACAAAAAATTCTCTTATTAATAATCTGTGTGACTTAGCAGTTACTTGTCAAGTATCTACTGACCATGTTCTTATTTGGTTACACTAGTCCAGTAAAAATTTCAAAATGACTATCCCTGATTTTCTTATTTTCTTTGTGCTTGATAATCAGTATCAGTAAACATTCATTTACCTAATAAGCAAAATTATTCTGAATGTGCACAGTTTTGGTAAAGACTAAGGAAACCCAGCAGGTATCAAAATTTTGTAGCTGACATTTCTGCAGGTAGCTTTAAGAGTTTCTTTACTCATACTTTAGAAATTAGCTTTTATTTACTCTTCATCCTTAGTCTTCTAGGAAATAAGACTACATTTCTCATCAAATTTTTTTTTTCTTCTTGGTAGAATTCAGCAATGTATTTACTAATTTTACTTACTAATAACTTAACACTGGCAGATGACATGCCCTAATGTTAACATATCACTTTTAACACTAGGAGAGCTTCCTGTTTAACCTACTTCAGTCTACAGCAGAACAAAGTTTCTATTATGTGGGAAAGGATTCTGAATACTAACTATACAGTTTTTATTTAATTATCTTCACTGCACTGTTTCCAACTGAATATTTTTGAATTACAATACATGGAAGAAGAAATGGCTCAAATAAAAGTAGCATATATTGCTGAAATAGAAAAAGCTTGACACTTTCTGTAAGTCTTATCACCTGAATACCTGAAATATTCTGGAAACTATAGTGTAAAATTTTCACCTTTCTAGTGGAAGCAGCATGTACAAAACTAGTAGACAAAATGCTCTACACACTTTTATAATGGTCAGAATAGAACTATAAATTCAATCTAATCAATGCAGATTTTATAATAGTCTCTAATGGTTTCATAATTGTTAGAGTTGAAATACAATTAACAACAGAAATCACAATAAAATTATGCAAGACAGACAGCTATACAAGTTTCCTGCAAACTGTTAGATAGTATGGTTTTACTTTTACATTTTGTCTGAATGAAAAACATTTACTTTAGAGTATACAAGTACTATTACATCAAACACACTAACTTACATAGAAGTACATCAAGTTTTTAGTACTGTTTTGTTTTCCACTGGGTACATGTCAGGTGTTACTGAAAGTGTTCATTCTGAAATATGATAACATATTCTTCAGTAACAATAGAGGCATAGGAGGCAACAATGAGAAAAGTCTCAGTGCATAAAGAGAGGTGTATAACATTTCGGATTTACAAAGACAGATCTACAACATACTTTGCTAGTAGAATTTGTATAAAAACTATATGAAACAGGGATAGTAAAAAAAAAAAAAATATGTTACAGTAATACATAAGTGTTCAAACATTTATGTATGAATAGTACAATAAACTAAACTATCCTATTGCAGGATTTTTAGTTTGCAAAATTTATGAAAAAATGATGACTGAAGTAAAGGAAATTCATTCTAGATTTCCAGAACATAATTTATTTTCTTGTTTTATTCTCAACTTTTAGACTTTTCTTTTCCTCACATTTATAATTACTTGCAGTATTTCATAAAAAAAGGCTGAAAATTAAACTAAGTGGCTTTAGACATAATTCAGTTTATATCATGAGTTTACTACATAATATTTAAACTCACAAAACATGAATATGAATTAAATGCAAAATGTTGCATGAAATGTGGAAACTATGTGACAGTTTTTTTTATAATTTTTTTTATTTTTACACAGTTTTATTAGAAACACACATTTTCAATAATATTGCACATAAAGACCATGTGCAACTGTGAAGAACCGCTTCAGTTCTGACGATTACGTCGCCCACCTATTATCACATTAAAAAGGAAATACAGTATTAGACAAATTGTTATTTAAGATCCTTAAGTCTATAATACAGGATGAGCCAAAAAGGACTAACAACTGTACACTAAGCTGGCACTCCTGGTAGTGCAATGGTGTATTGATGCAGTATGTGCCTCAAACTTGGAGTTGTTCACTACATATTGACACATCTACCAAGTCTGTAAGTTATCTCAACATTCTATATAATTCCAAAGTTGTAAAGTCCTTTTTGACTCGTCCTGCATATGAAAATAAATGACCTATGGTCTACAAAATCTTCATTGGCATATTGCTGAGCTTGATTCATAAACATGAGGTGGCCATTTATCTGATGCATGTTTCTTAGTACAATTTGTTGTTTGCTCTTACCACCAAAGAGAGGAAGGGAATAAATTTGTTTTCCACAATTGTCTCTCACATGTCCCCTTATCTCTTGTGCCTAACTTGCACTGAATGTATATGATCTGATTAAAATTCATGTACTACCATTAAAAAGTTCTCTTTAGTTAATGTATTCTGTCAGCACACCAGTAAACATTCTGTAGCACCTTTGTAGAGATGAAACACATATCTAATTATACTATACATACATTACAAAATGTATGTATGTATAGAATGGTTAGGATTTGAGAAAAGCCAAAAATGAACTAGATTGCTGCAATGGAAGGGTATCTTAAGGGGGGACGTTCATGAAAAACACACACTATTTCAAAAATGCACCCTATCCACAGTTTTGAAGATATGGCAATGAAATTTTGTACCACGCTTTACATGAAATGAACACATTTACCTATAAATTCCATTGATTATATATATTCAACTTTTTTTAATGAATTTTTAAATTTTTATTTTCAAAAAATAATATATGTTCCTTTTTCTCAGAAATTATTCAAGAGATTTCTACCAAATTTTCTCTGTTTCCTCTGTTTACATATAGTATGCTTCTCTCATGAGGTTTTTTGAATAAATCAAATAGGAGAATTTTCATAAATTTTTAATTATAATTCTGCAAGTTTAATTTTAAATTCATGCAGAATTCCAAGCACTTTGCCCCATATCTCAGCTGGCAATAAGAAATTCAAAATTTGATCTTGAGACAACATTTATTAGGTTCATAGGAATAAGTGTACAAAATTTCATAATTCTAGCGTACTTAGATTCTGAGGAAAAGGTACATAAACTTAGAAAAACACATTTTTGAGGAAACGCAATTTAAAGTTCAACCTGGTATTGAAGTACTGCTTCAAAAAGTGGGTTTGACAGGGATGTTGCGTCACACGTTTAATTATTTTTCAGGCACTTCGGATGCGTTTTCATCATTGAAACTTTGGGAACTTATTGTCCATGAGTTGTACTAAAAAATAACAAATAAATTGAAAATTGACATTTTTGGTCAATTTCATGAACGTCCCCCTTAAAGAATTTTAGGTAACTAAACTTATCTGAATTTACTGTTTGCCATGCAAATTTCTTTTATTTTGCTTAAAAATAAAAAGTTGTATCATCACACATTACCATAGCATTTTTTTGTTGATGAGTTTAATTTCACAACAGTAGATATGAACTTATGGGCATATTAAAGGATACATGCAATTAATATTAGCCATTATAACAACCTCAGACAAGTTAGTCTTCAAAACATAAACTGATCAGTAGAAAATGTTTAAATCTTGGGGACTAAACTTAGATTGATTTATACTTTATAGCAGTGTGGTCCAACCCATGGGTCGCCTTCATTTTTTTTGGCCCTTACCCTTCTTACTGGAAAAAAAAATAATTAAATTAACATTTGGAAAGAAATTGTTTTACCCTTCTTACTGTTTAGTTTTTAAGTAATACTATTTGATTTTTTTAAAAATTTTATGTCAGCAGCAGTATCTTCATTTGCCCTATTATGGCCATATTGAAGCTTCAATTCTTCTGTCATTATAACCCACAGTGTGCCTACTTCGATTTCCACTTTCATTCAGTACTGTTACAAAGGAGGCAGGTGGAAAAGAGAGGAAGTGACCCACCTTCAGGTGACATGTGGTCACCAGTGATTGGCTTCTGATAGGTTTATGATCATTCATGTGCTACGGAGGATTTTCTGGAAGGTTTCGGTTTCTCTATAAAATTGAGCACAGGGCAGTTCAAAGTGATAGTTTTTGATGAGAGAGGTTGTTTGAGAGATATAGTATGAAGGGAGATTATTGCAAGAGAGGTCTCTAAAATGTCAGAATTTAAGAACTGGTGTGTTGAAGACGAGAAATGACAATTTCAGTCAAAGTGACATGAAAGTTATATTTTGTTCAACATAATGGAAAAGCACAGAGTGTTATTTGTTCTCAAGTCTTAGGTGTTTGAAAAGAGTATAATGTGAGTAGACACTATACCAGCTTGCATAAATCAAAATACGATCAATACCAGGGAAGTGCCAGAAGTTGTGTGTTTAATGATTTGAAGCTGAAACTAACTAGACAGAAGAATATCTTGCAACCATCAAACACTGCTGATATAAAGGCATCTTATGAGGTACGTTTAGAGCTAGCTAAAAGTAAAAAGTCTTTTAGGGATGGTGCTCTCATTAAAAGATGTGCAGTAAAAATGGCATCTTCATTCGGATATTATGAAAGGGCTGAAAATTTAGAAACAATTTTCTTGTTTCAACAGACAGCAAGTAGAGGAATTAATCATATGGGAGCTGATGTTTCAAGTTCTCTCAAGGGCATTTTTGAAAAATGTGAATATTACTCTCTATCTCTAGATGAGTGCACAGATGTAGCTGACATCAGCGAACTCCTTATCTTTGTCAAAACAATAACCAAAGAATTTGAAATTCATGAAGAACTGTTGGAATTGGAATAATTAGAAATCAGCAAAAAAGGTACTGACATATTCAACAAACTGGATGATGTCGTTTCTAAATATGGAGGTTCTGTGAAGTGCTTTGGTTTGTAACAGAAGGAGCTAAAGCGATGGTTCATCATAAAACTGTGTTAGCAGCATTGAGTAAGAAAAAATGAATGAATTGTTTGTCTTTCCACTGCATTATGCACCAGAAGGCTCTTTGTGGAAAATTATAAGGCTCAATGAGACAATGAAAACTGTTGTAAATTTAATAAGGGGAGGCATAGACACAGAGCATTTATTGGATTCCTGGACAATTTGGAAGCTGAGTATATTGTCAATTTCATTGTGCTGTGAAGTATTCTGGCTGAGCGCTGGAAAATGCCTGCAACATTTTTTTGGGTTGAGGAATGAAATTCTTGCATTATGAGATCACAGGGCATGAATATCAAGAACATTTTCAGATTGCTTTTGTCTTATTTAGTTCCAAGTTTGGTATCTTGCATAACATGTTTGCAAATGTTGATAGAGCTCTTCATTTTATAGCAGGTTTCACAATCCCCTCCCCCCAAGGTCTCTTTGTTACTGCTAATCATGTAGGAGTTAATGACATTTTAGAGAGAAGTATGAGGAAACGTACTCAGCTGTTTGTGGTTGGGGAGATGTGCTCCTGTTAATAAGAGTAAAACATTGATTGTATGGTTCTGAACATTCAAGAGTCGAGCTCTAAGACTGTAAACTTTGGCCATAAACTTAGTTGGAGACAGATCCCAGACTGGGATTAAGGTCCCAAAGAATGGAAATATGTGGATATATGAGGAAATGTGAAGTACTTTTTGTAAGGGCTTCCTACGGCAAAAATTATAAGCATGTCATAAAATAAAGGAGAAAAGTTTTTCAAGAAACTAAGTCATAAAACATAATGTAACATAACATCTAAACAATGAGGCATGCACTGCATTAGCCATGCTGCAAATTCATGCTGGCAATAACTCAGGCATTTCCAGGATGAAATTTTGTGTATCATAATTGTAAGTAAATGAATTTGTTTTTTAGAGATATAATTAAAGTGGAAACAAGACAACATGAAATATATAATGATTAGATACAAGTAACAAATGATTTACCCTCAAGTAATAGGAATAATAGAATTTATGTAATACTGTTAATGGGTTTTTGTATTTTTTGTGGTAAATTACCCTACTTTTATTAAGTATTCAAATATCAAGTATCAATTAACAGTTGATGAGTTGTTAGCATGTCAACATTTTTACTATCATGTGACAGAAGTGTGTGTGGGTTTTTTGGTTGCTGGAATCTGATGTACTTTATATGTAAATAAGTACACTCTTATGTCATCAGCAAAGGTCAGCTGGGATAATCCTGACATTCATTTATAAAATAAGGAAATTAGTCTACTATCCCTCTTTGGTACTGCACTAATGAATATTGTTAACTGTTTTGCACTGAGGCTGTTTCATACCTCTTCACAAGAATCAAACTTTGCTATAGAGGAGTTGGTTGCAGAGCTTATAAGCAGTCAATCTTCACTGAAAGTTCAGGCCAGGTCCGGAACACATTACTCCTCTTCCACAATATTCCAGTTTGTTCGTATGTCTTGCACACTTTTTTCTATTCCCTTAATCAACCTGCCACACAGTCTTCCTTTAGTCATCTTCCCTTCCAATTTTAAATCATACATTCTCTCTAGCATCCTTTTATCGCTCATTCTCTTGATGTGTTTAACACTGGAGTATTACTCTTTCAATTCTGTCTTGTACAGGTCCCTCTTTACCTGCCTTTCTCGCTGGCCATTCCACAATTCATTCAGTCTCATTGCACCATGTGTCAATATTGGAAAAAAGTAAATCCTGTAAATAATCCTTAGGCACTTCTGTTGCACATTCCTGCTATATGTAAGGTCTTTAGCACTTGTGTTGAATTCTTGTGTTCTTCAGCATCTTTTTTGTTTTTTTCCTTTCTGTTCCTAACATTCTCTTTTATAAAACTTCCCAAATACTTGAAATCTTCTAAAACCTTTAGTTTCGCAATTCTGCATATGATATACTGATTAACCTTATTCTCCTTTCGAGTTGTAATTATTACTTTTTTTGTTGTTGTTGAGAATTGCATTATAAATGATTTCACTACTTCCTGCTATCCATCCAGCTGTTCTTAACTTCTAAAATGCAGTTTTACCAAACCATCATGTCATTTTCAGACACAATGGTTTACATTTTTTCCTCCCCAGTCTTCCTGGCTGCCTTCATTGTTATTTCATCTGAGAGAGTACTTTCCTGTATGAGCCTGTTGTCTAATCTGAACCAGGATGTCCTTTCCAATCCAAGTTTAAAAACAACTCTCACATCCTCAGACCCTAAACTTTCTCAATTAATTCCTTGCTAACTTCTTTCACTTTCAATTCTTTCCAAACTTTCTACCTCAGGTTTTTCCCATACTTTTAGTGTCTTTTATAATTGCTTTACTGCAAACATATTCCACTGCTGACCTTTCTGATCTGAAGCCATATTGCTCCTCTCATACATGGTATATACCAAAAGTAGTAGGACTGATTTTTTAAAAAAAAAGTTATCAAAGATATCTTTACAATTCCTTAATCCTCTTCGAAATAGCACCCTTAGGCAGCTACACACCAAAAATTACGCTGCTGCCATTGGCCGTACGCCTTCTGGAAGTCAGTTTCTGGGACGCTGTTGAGAGCCCTCGTCGATGCTGCTTGAACGTCCTGGATTGAGTCAAACCGCTGTCCCTTCAGCTGCTTTTTCATCCGTGTGAGGAATAAAAGTCAGATGGAGCCAAATCAGGACTGTAGGCGGGGTACAGCAACGCGGAAATGTCGATTCGGGCCAACAATTGCCTCATGACGGCGCGCCTGGGCACGGCGCATTGTCGTGATGCAGAGTCCAGTTGGCGGAGATGACTGGTCGGACACGATTCACTCGGTCTAGCAGGCGGGCTGGCACTTGCAGGTAAAAGTTTGAATTGTCAGTTTCCATAGGGGAAACGAACTCCTTATGAATCACCCCACGATGGTCAGAAAACACGATCAGCATTGTCTTGATCTTTGATTTGCTCATGCGTGCCTTCGTTGGACGGAAGGACGTGGAAGGAAACTGTTGGCCCGATTCGGCGTTGTAACGTTGCTGCACCCCGCCTACAGTCCCAATCTGGCTCCAACTGAGTTTTTTTTTTAGATTCCCACGGATGAAAAGGCAGCTGAAGGGACAGCGGTTTGACTCGATTCAGGACATTCAAGCAGCATCGACGAGGGTTCTCAACAGTGTCCCCGAATCTGACTTCCAGAAGGCGTACGGCCAATGGCAGCAGCGTAATTTTTGGTGTGTAGCTGCCTAAGGGTGCTATTTCGAAGAGGATTAAGGAATTGTAAATATATCTTCTATAATTTTTTTTAAAAAAAATCAGTCCTGTAGTCCACTTATCACCACTTCCCTTATTCTTTTCTGCATTAACTTCTCAAATATTTTCATAGCATAGGGCTTTTAATGAGGAGTGCTTCATATTCGCTCTGTCAAGCTTGGCTGACATACTTTATTACTGCTCGTCTCTGTCCATGTTCTAGAGTTAGCAAACACTAAAGGTGGTTGCTGGAGTAGGGTGTGATGTATTCCATGTGTTTAGACATCTGCCCGTTTACATGGATCCATAGGATAGAAATAGATGAAGCTTTTGAGAGAAGAGACAAGGGCAGAGGGGAAATAGTACCATTGTTTTACCCTTGGGGGATAAAGCCTGTGATAACTTGGTGAGGAAATATGGGCAGCAGGTTAAGATATTGCCAGTACTGTGACAGATTTCATATTACAATGTTTGGATAAATGAAGGATATGTTAGTTTGTTATGAAATAGTATCATGCAAGAGCTTACAGCTTGCTCCATGTACTGTTGCTGTCATTAGCTGCAGTTAGTCATGAATTATAGGGTGATTCCTCTATAATTCTGACATTTTCTTTTATCCCACTTCTTGAAGATCACCACAATAATATTCCTTTTTCAGTCTTCTAGAATAATATTTTATTCTACACTAATCTCAGCTCTCTGTACAACCCAACCATTGTATTTCCACAATGATTGCTGTTCTTATCATGTCCACTAACATTTTGTCCATGTCAGGTACATTGTCGCCCGTCCATTTTCCTTATTGTATTTTTCACTTCTCAATGACTAGTCTTCCATTATGTCTCCGAAACTGTCATCTTATCTAATAGATGATCCTTTGCCCAACTTTGCTGTTGGTAAACTTTTAGCAGATCATATTCTTTCCACAACTTTTTTAGTTTATACATGTTCTCAACTATATTTCCACTATCATCCATATTTTTTTTGCACTCATTTCTGTTTTTTTTTAACAATTGTATATAGCACTTCCTATTACATTCACCATTCCTTAGTGTTTCTGTGCATTTTTCCAAAAACTTCTTCTTCTTGTCTTGTATCATCAATTTTATTTTATTTTTCCTGATTCATAATTTTTAGTGGCTTTTTCAGTTCTATTCATCAGCCATTCTCAAAAATCTTTATGTATTTAATACTGCTTCTTTACATGAAAAATTCCCCAATGGTGTTTCCCTTTCTTTCTTCTTAGTACTTACTCTGCCACATCTATCAGTGTACTTTTGAACGTCTCCAATTGTTTCTTCATTGTCCTTTCATTCCATCTTTGGCACATTCTTCCTATGCCCAATATTCTGTCCTGAACATTTCCTCCTTTGGCTTTCAAATCTTGTGTTTTCTTTCTGTATAACCTGTGCCTTTCTCCCTTTTTGCTCCCTCAAGCTGGTCACTGTCTAAGACCTCTGACTAGTATGACTTTGATGTCTCTAACTACTTTCCTCATTTGTCTAATATCATGTAGTCAACCATATGTTAGCTTGTCCAATATGCACCATACTAAGTGATCTTATGTGTTTCTTTCTTCTTATGCCAGGATTTTGCAGTGATCAAATTATTTCTTGTAACAAATTTAAGCAATTTATTTCTTTCATTTTTTCTTTCTTTCCCATCCCTCTGTTCCCAATACTTCTTCAGATTCCTTTTTATTTTTTCTATTACTTCCAACATGGGCATTGAGATACTGCATTATTATCTGAGTGCCTACATTTAGTTGGCTCTGTATGTCCAGCTCAAATCCTTCTTTTCATTCTCTGTATATCCTACTTGTGGGGCACATACTTGTATAATCTCTATGCTTTTATTCTGTACCTGAACTTTGGCCTTGGTGATCTTACAATTAATTCTTTCACCTCTTCAGGTAACACTTCTTTATCAGAAAAACCATCCCATTTCTCATTCCACCCACAATCTCGATCCAGTACAAAACATAGCCTTTACTCAACTAGTTGATGGTTTCTTATTCTGTTAGCCCAGTAATTTTCTCCTTTCCATGAGGTACACAATCTTGAATTACCTTTTAACATTCTGATGTTTAAAGTCCCAGTCTGCAAACCTTCACTTAGTGATTTTCTCTTGCCAGGTTGGAGTCCCTGTAATGCGGCCCTTTTTCTGAGACTTCTTCCTCTATTGAAAGCAACTGTTCGATATGTTACTGGCCTAATGGGCCTATCGTAGTTTCACGAGAGCTATAGCACCCATTATTTTTTTCAGATTTCTGGTGATGTTCACATCTACCATAATAGTCCCAGAAAGCAATAATTATGGATGCAATACGTAATGCAGTATGTACAAATATTTTCTGTTATATTGTTTTAAACTGTTCATTTATAAGTTGAAATATTTGATGGCTTGTTATCATTGTGTTCTCAGATATTGGATTAGCCTGTAAACAACATTATTACAAGGAACACCTCTTAAGATAACTGAGCTTTTATTGAAAGTCCATAGTGAAGGCTGTTTTATGTTGTACCTGATCTATCATTTTTTCCTTTATGTCAGACTAAAAACTAAAAAAAAAAAAAAAAAAACTAAAAAAAAGGTCAGTGGGTTTTAAACAAGTTATATAATAGCTTATATTGTTTGTTGTTAGATTCAACAAATACATGTTTGCAAAACTATTGTAATTTACCTTTTCCATTCTTAGCGCCTTTGCTTTTACACTTCTTAGTTATTTGTCGGCTTTGTTCACAGGAAGGATCACTGTTGGCCTTAAGGGTATCACTCCGAGACATTTGATTTTGGGGGGAACACTCACTCCAAGTGCCTTTTTCATACCGGCAGGCTGTGGCAAGAATAGGCGGCTATTAGTATTGCCTTTGAGTCAACAGAAAAAGCTATTTTTACAGTAAATTTATTTTTATAGTTATATTGGTACTGGTGTTTAAAAAGTGTTTTCCCAAGTTAACCTGAAATTACTAAATCTAATTTAGCTATATTTTCAATCTACATTTTAATAGGTACCTCCCATCTGTTTTATAATAGGCAGACAAATGAAGATTAATGTTAGACTTTGTAGTTATTATTAACACAACACAAAAATAAATTGGATATGAAAATTAAATTGATTAGATTATAATACATGTGTAGTGATTGATGCAGTATGAAATTAATTTGTAATTCTTCTGAAATTATTGTAACTGTTCACACAGTTACAAAAATTACTATTAGTAGTTGTGAACACTTGAAATACAGAGTAAGATTCCTTTAAATAATGTGAATTAGAAAGTGTTCCTTATTTCTGTGTCACAAATGTTTCACTTTGACTTGATACTAATTTGCAAGTGAGTAATCTTTTTATTAATGTCTACAGTATAAGAATCTGTACACTGTAATGGACATTTGGCTTTTGTAAGGTACATTACTATTTGTCTGAAAAAGAACCTTTTCTTTTTATAGACAATAACTTATAAAAAGGTTTCAGGAAAGAAACAGAATTTTTCAGCTAAACATGCTGTAGCTAAATCTCTGCAGCACATAGATAATAATATGAATGCAAAAAGCCATATCATTAGCTTTCTAATAGAATATGCATTTGTAAAATTCATTCTCCATTAACCAAATTTATCAGGCATAACTAATGTTCAGCATTGTAAACACTTTAAAATGTTTCCCATGCAGTAACAATAAAATTGACTTCATTAACATTTTTTTAATCAAAATAATATTAAAAATCAGACACCTATCTTGTGTTGATATTTCTATTACTATTAGGATATAATGCAGTGCTTTCTCCAATTGAATATTCTTTATATAACAGATATAAAAAGGCATTAATCAGTAAATAATTCATTACAGCTTTATAGTAAACAAATTTTTTTTTTTAATTTCCTCAGTTGCAAATAATGCACAGACCAAACTTTGAAAGATTTTTTTTTTTTTGACAATGTGTAAAATGTGAATAAAACATAAGAGGTAATCTTAAGCAACAAAAAATTATATTTACATGGAAAAGAAAGGGAAAATACACCCAACACTCACCAAAGTTGAAGGGAGGAGGGTGGCAGCAACACAGCACAACACACAAACAAAGAAAAAACAATATTTCGGGTGAAAATCCCCTTTTTCAAGTTAACAGAGAGGTGGCTGGTCTTGCGCAAGACTTGCGTTGGATGTGAGTGTTGGGTGTATTTTCCCTTTCTTTTCCATGTAAATTTTGCCTCGCGGCATTTATTTCCTTTCATTGTTACCTAAACAATTATATTTAATATATAAATTACATGTACTCATGCAGTTTTTTGAGTCTCACACTCACCCTTCTTGCACTTCTTTTGAATTGTCTTTGTCTGTTCACAGGTTGACTGGTCACCCTTTTTTAGGGTTAAGGTGCGGGTTCTCATGTTCGTTTTTGGGTCACATTCTGACCAAGCTCCTTTCAAGTAACGACATGGATCTAAGGAAACAATGTAGACATGTATAAGACAAAACTCTGAAAGCCATTCTTTATTTATTTAATTATTTTCAAAGAGCCTATGGCTAATATATATATATACAACCACAATTCATACATCATATTAAACAAACAAATACAATCAAAGTGTTAATTTCAATGAACTCCTTCACGAGAAAATATTATAACCTCTTTCCTATAACCATTTACCCAGCTTTTCTCTAAACTTGCAACAGTTTTGGTCCTTTTTATTTCATCAGGTAATTTGTTAAATATTTTTAAACCTTTGTGCAACACTGTTTTCTGTGCTTTACTACTTTTATTATAAGTCGATTGGAAATGATTTGCATGCCTTGTCTTATAATTATGTACATCATTATTCTTTTGTACTAATCTAGTCACATATTTTGGTAATAATCTACTTTCCAACCTATATAGAAAAGTCAGTACATCTCTAATTATTTCCTTTTCAAAATGTAAATATCCTAAGTCCTTAAGCATATTACTGACATTTTCAGTTCTTCTTTTATTTAGAAGCCCTCATTCCCTTATTAAAATTATTTTTAAATTTCTCTTTTGCTTGCCATGATTAATACTGTGGAGCAGTATTATGTGAGACAGCACAATTGCTTTAAACAATAGCTGTTTACCTGGTTTAGATAACACTTTTCTTAATTTGTATATTAAATTTACCTTTTTTGCTACTTTTTTATTTGTATAATCTACATGATCTGTAAACTTAAGCTTATTATCAATGACTACACCAACATATTTATAATTTGAACCCATTAATTTTAGTTCCATTAATCACAACAGAATGCAGTGCCTCTGCCTGTTCCCTAAACAATTTTTTCCCCATCATCATACATGTTGTTTTTGCCACATTCAGACTTAACAAATTTTTATTTAGCCATTCATTAACTAATTTTAATTCTTTATTAATTACATGTATCATTTTTCTAGATTGTTCCCATAATAATAAATGTTAATTTGTAGTTGATTGCTTGTGATGTAAATCTGATATTTTGACTCAGAATAAAAAAAAAAAAATGAGATAAAAAATTGTAAAAGCTTTAGTGTAAATTGGATATTTCAAGAAAAAACTAGAAGACAACACTTTTAGATAGCTTGTTTTATGGTTTGTCTCTTTAGATGTGACATCTAAAATCTCTCATTACTAAATACAGGACTAATAATAATGTTACAGCAGTAATTACCCTTCCCCATTCTGAAATTACTATAAACACTGTAATGTATTCAATTCTGCAAATGTAGAAGCAAGTACATATAATGTTTAATTGAGTCTTATTTTGTCCATCCTCTCACTGATGGCTAAATGTATTTGGTTTATATTATTTTCTGGTGAGGTATTGGTTTCAAAAAGTAGCTGGAAATATCAACAAGCTTGGATTATGTTTCATCATTCAACCTAACTTCTTTAAGCACTGCCAGTTTATTCCCAAACCAAATTTATTAAAGCATAATTTCATTTATTATTTGCCAGTACAAAAAATTTCACAGCAACACCAGTTGCTTTGGATGTTGTAGGTAACTCTTCTATTCAATGAATGAAATTAAGCTATTCTCACTATTTTTATTCTGGAAATGAATATAGATCTTATAATCTTGTTTATTTAATATGGCTTGTCATTTTTTCTTACTTCTACAATTTAAGCTAATCCATTCTTCTATATATTCATGAAAAATCTAATACACTCCCAAACAAACCCAAACAAACAATTTTAATCATAAAAATAATACTAAACCTCTATTTTTTGCACCCCTTTCACTGCGAATCAATACTTCATGGTCATCTTCCTCCCAGATTTCTCCTTCAGCGAAAGCTAAAGCTACCAGAAGAAGACTGGCAACAATTACTGAAACCCACTTCATCCTGAAACAGAATTGAAGATATTCTTCACTAAGACAACTAATATTCAAATCTCTAATTATTTTTGCAAACAAAATAAAATGACACCATAAAAATATTGAATCCACACTTCTGCAGTTGTCTGTGAAACCAGTGAAAATCTGCAATCATAGAGGGATTCTGAAGACTTGTATTGAATCCTTGAAAAAAAAATTCCAAAAGAAATGGCATCAAAGCACAGTACTCAACATTGCACTATGCTTATCATGTTTTCTACCGATGAATGGTTTAAATGATTTTTGAGTATATTTATCTTTTATGTGTGTCAACACCATCTTACCAAAATCTTTGGTAAATTATGGATTCACCCTGCATCCTTATTTTTATTCACTAAATAGTAAGTTACCTTTTGGTTTTATTTAATATTTGTGTATTTTTCAAGTCATTATGATTGGAGCAAAGCTGTTTCTCACTAGTGGTAAAACTCTTCATTAATTTGACAGTAATGTTTTTATTTGTTGGGTCATTATCTACTATTTTACTGTCTTCTTTTCAGAGTTCCTTTGTTAGTCAGGAAATGAGAAATAAAATTTACAAATAATTCCATGTGTAGAAAGAGGGGAAGTTTTATAGTTTATCTTTTAAACATCAGCAATAGAAGCGTAAAATATAAAATTTTCATATATGTATGGATTAATATAAACTTCAAATTTAGAAATGAAGGCCTTGAATGCATCTAATTGATGAGTGTTTGCAGAAATAAAAAGGTTAAAAATGTCAGTTTTGACTAATAACGAACTTCAAAAAAATGTGCAGAGGGGAAGAGAGTATTAAAAAAATTTCATGGAATAAATTACCTGTAACATACTAATTAAAACCAAAGCGTAATTTAAAAACGAAGATTAATTTTGGAGTAAATGGAATAAAATGTGTTTATTAATAATGCGGCACAGGTAACAATATTTAGTACAGTAGTAGCTAAATGATTTGAAAAAATATATTTTATAGAACACATAAGATTTTTAACAAACACAATTTTCCCAAGAAAATCTCAAAGTGTTTAATTTGTTTAATAGTATGCAGTGTCGGAATTTAAGTTATAGTGATATTCCTAGAAGAGAGAAATATATAGTTAATCCACATACAAGTGATTTCCTTGAACACCAAATATAAAGGAAAAATATATCTTTAATACTACTGTATTTCATTGGACTTTGGATTTAACCTGCGAATCAACAACATTAAATTTCTCTCGCAAACCTTGTTGCCCAGTATCAGCTATTTTTAACAGGGTGGAAAGAAAATTCGTGAACTCTTCCAGTCGAGAAGTTATTATGATTATTATTAATTTCCAAGTAGTTTTTTTGCGGAAAAGAGGACATTCGGCTTCTTTCCGATATTTGCTTGTTTATGATACTACAGTAAATTACCTACTTGTTTTTATGAGGATTAGAGATTGCCTTCAACCTGAAAGCGAAAAAAATCAGTCAGCAGATGACTGCGAAGCAGACTAACTGTGCATTATGACTAATTAAAAATACATTTGATGAAATTTTATTACATTTATTTAGCACTGGTTTCACATCACTAGAAATTGTTACAAAACTGATATTGCATCTAAAAATAATAGTGAAACATTACTTGCAGCAATTTTAAACAAAATACAAATTTAGCGAGTAAGAAATTGTAATAAATTATTGAGAGATATGCTGAACAATTTACCCGATTCACTGAAAAAATTAAGGGAAAAAAATCGCAAAAGTGATTAAAGAATTATATGGGGGGCTTGTCTACATTAAGTACAGTTGGAAAGGAAAATATGATTTGTCGAAGTTGGACACTAAGTATGCCACAGCATCCTGCTGATTGTCCGAGACATTGCAGCGATCCAATCGGTTAAGTTTGATGCTTCAGTCATGGAGGAAGGAATATATGGAGACGACGCAAGGGACCTTCGCCACATATTGGAGTGAAACCGGGTGGAGACAAGTGGGGAGGGGAGGCCGCCATATTGCTTGACCAGAGAAACACGGAAATATGCACAAAAACCTGAAGGGAATCATAAGACAACCGTGGAACCGCAATTTGATGATGGATTATTATGTAACTCGACGAGACACATCAAAAATGAAGAATAAAATTTTTTGATATCGTGCTTAGTTCTCAAGATATACTGTCTCAAAAGAGTGGAGTTTCTGGTTGAAATTCAGAAGAAACGTGCCCCCAAAGTCAAATTTGGTGATGGATTCTTATGTAACACGACGGTACAAATCGAAAATAAAGAATAAAATTTTTCGATATCTCGCTTAGTTCGCGAGATATACTGTCTCAAAAGTGAGGTTGTTAGGTTATGAGGGGATTCAACGATAACCGTGGCGCCGCAATTTGATGACGAATTCTTATGTAACTCGATGAGGGAAACTGAAAGTAAAGAATAAAATTTTTTGATATCTCGCTTAGTTCTCGAGATATTGTACCTTAAAATTGAAAATTAGGTTGAAATGCGGCCTGGACCAGAAAAAAACTATCGCCATATCCATATTTGATGATGAATTCGGACGTAACTTAATGAGCAGGTAATTCTTTTTAACTTGAATAACAAACTGTTTATTTCTACAGTCCTTAAATTTTAGTTGATGTCAAATAGGTTATATTTTCACATTCTATTTCAGTAATTGACAAGAAAGATTTCAAAATCTAGAAATATACTTGTAGACATATTTACAAATAGAAACAAGTCATATCTGAAATTTAAAAAAAAAAGCATAAGTCAATGTTTAGAGCTTTAAAAAAAATTAATACTTCATAAAATACTCAGAAGATAGTGTACTGGTAGTGGCCTATATAATTTTGCTAGAAAAATTAGTACATTCAAAAATCAGAAGCTAACAGCTAATAATAAATAAATTGTTTGTTCTCTTCAGGTATACACCGCATTTAAACCTGCCAACATTTGCATTAATATTGCCGCTACAAAACCAAACTATGTAGACACATCTAAACACAAGAAATGCATCGCGAACTACATTTCCGTCAACAAAGTTTATTTCATCACGTTTAGTAGTTCGCACAGCACAAATTATCACGATTAATTTCATCGTGCAATTTCAGCGTAAACTTAAACGTGAGTAATGCATGCAGAATACCATATTCACTGTGTCGCGATGTAAACATGACCCGTTTAAATTAAATTTCCAACATTTGTCTACAATAAGGCTAGCTTTCCAGGTGCAAAATAGTAACATATGCTAATTGTCTACACTACACCAACAAAAATTTGAGAATAATATGATCCTATTGAGAGCAATGAATAAATTTATAGCGAATGGTACTAATGTTGTGGTTGCCTGTCAGATACTTCAAGAACGATAATTACAATGTGACTTACTTATGAAACGCTATTCCAGGTTTTTTCCTATCTCGTCTGTTTGTGCAACCATATGTATCGCAACTTGGCATTATAGAAAACTTTAGAATATTAGAAAATGAAATATTCTCAGCAGCTGACACAGTGCAAACAGCCCAATGTTTTGGTACTCCTACGATGCCCGCCGCGCAGGCACAGTTTTTTCACGAGGTTTCACGGATTTCGCGTTATCTCGTCTCCATATATTCCTTCCTCCATGGCTTCAGTTAAGCTTGGCAGGCTGAGACACTTTGGGCAGAGTCTTCTTGAGTAGACAGTAGAGAAACTTTTATTAGCGATTGCTTTAGTTTAACGTAACAGCGGTGAAGAAGCGATGAAAGTTCAACAACCACAGGAATGTTCGAATATTTTTTGCCGAAGCTGATAGCTTGGGTTGCTCCAAAGAAAGTTTATAGCTGCAGGAAGAAGTTTTGCGTACCGAAACAGGGATGCGTGTGAAAACGATACGAAGATGCCGGAGTGTCCTCATCCCTTGGTGCTATGGTCTTGTTTTCAGTCAGTTAGAAGATGAATATTAACCAGATTTTTAAGATCAACACCGTACCAGAAAAAATCTATTTACAGAAAAAAGGAGGAAACATCAAATGTAAAATGTCCAAACAATCTAAGCAGCTTTCTTCTGAAAGCTTCATTTTAAACAACTCTGAAAGACTAATACAGAACTAGCCGTATATTGGTATGAAAAAAATGTTGCATACTGGGTCAATATTAACTTTAATGTTGAAGAGGAACTCTCGGAAATCATGAGTAAAAATACAGCACAAACAGATGTGGAAACGATGCTAAATTAAAAACATAGAGCTTGACTGATGACCTACTGTAAAGTCGTGAAATGGGTTACAGCGATAACGGTAAGACTAACTGTTAACCCGTAGTTCATGGAGTTATCACTAATGAAGTTTTGGGCGAGGAACACATAATTAATGTTTTCCTTAACGCAGAAAGTAATGCTTTCAGTTTAAAAGTATGTAGAAAAAAGTTTCAAAGATCCGCAAACATCTAACCCTTCCCATTAGTAAGCGAGCAAAGACAACTTTGTAATAAACTTGCAGAAAGTAGACCCATCCCATCGAAATTAAGAAGCAAGACAAACGATAGGAAGGTGGTGATCGTTTGTTGTTTTTAGGAACTTCATCAGTGCCGGATCTAGGGGGGGTCAAACCGGGGCGCTTGCCCCGGGCGACAATTTCAGGGGGGCGCCAAAATCATGTTTGAAGGAGCGGTAAATGGCAAATTCGTGTGGCGGTGACCTTTTTTTTAGCTCTACTACCTCAAGCGGCAACCATCAGGGGGCGGTAAAATCAAAGAATAGCTCTGTACCGCCCCGGGCGGCAAATTTATGTTTGAAGGGGCGGCAATCTCAAGTTTTTTCCCCGACTCGGAAAATTTGTAGATCCGCCACTGAACTTCATATGCAAATAAATTTTAAAAACTTAGTCCACAACCCGAAGGTTGGTTGGATCCTCCCGCAGGAAGCATATTAGGCCGTTGTGTCAAAGGTTGGATGGCTACTTCCTTCCCTCTGGGACCTACCGTTTAACGTGGAATCCGAACCACCGAACGTCCTTGCTTAGCCCATATGATCAAGCACAACTCTTCCTGGCCGTAACATGAACTGAACGCGTGACGTGACCCAAAACTTTGGAAAGCACGCGCCTTAACCACTCAGTTACCAGACCGTTCGGTAGCTCATAGGTAAAAAGTCATGTAATTGCTACACTGATGAGCTAAAACATTATGACCACCTACTTAATAGCGTGTCGGCCCACATTTGGAATGCAATAAAGTAGCGATATGGCATGGTAATTATTCGACAAGTCCTTATCTGGTATCAGATGTCTATGTACAGGGCACGCAGTTTCCTTAAATTATGGCCAGGTGGTTTGTGGGCGCCGAAATGGCGCACAATAGAGTCCCATATGTGTTATATCGGGTCGAGATCATGCGAATTTGGTGCCCAAGACATTAATGTCATGCTTTTCAAACCATTGAAGCACGATTCTGTCCTTGTGATACTACCAGTTATCCAGTTAGAAGATATAATCGCCGTCGCGGAAGACATGAAGCGTTGGAGAGAGTGATGAGGGTATGTGCCAGAGAACTAAGGGAACTGGGTTACAAAACTTTGGTCACACCTTTGTTTCACTATGGTGGTGTAGTATGGGACCCATATTTTGGATATCAAATACAGGAGTTGGGAGGGGGGGGTGCAAAGAAGGGCTGCTAGATTTGTCCTTCGTAATCACCGCACGACAAAGTTAGTAACCGATATGATAAAGGAGCTGAAGTGAGATTCATTGGAAGATACGAGGAGGGTGAAGAGAGTAATAGGAGTGTACAAGGTGAGGACAAATGTGAGTACGAATGTGCATATTACAAGTTTCTACAATTTTATATCTCTAAATCTAATTTTTCTATCCAGTCAAGTGCACTGATCAACGCATCGTGTATTTCTGTTATTGTTCCCTAATAGGCTAGAAGAGGACAGCAGGACAGTCAGAAACGATGCGGTGATTGTCTATGAGGTGGTTCCACAGTCCCAGTTTGCAGGCGTCTAAGTTGCTTCACGTCCCTAGGTACAACCTTAATTTCCCTACACGTGACCCTTGGATGATGCTAAGAAAGCAATAGTGATGAGACCCAAATGTCGGAATAGACCTCTCGGCAAAGGATACACAAAAAGAAGCCAGAAGATCATTTTCAGGACCCACAAGTTCGCAAGATCAGACCATTTCTACGAATTTGTCAACTTGATATTGGTGAATAGGCGTGGAAAGATATTGGTGTAAGAATTATGAGGGGTACATGGAAGGCAATAGATGATCACGAGTAATGACCTCAACAATCTGGAATTCAATATCAGGCACAAGGATGTGGGAAGATCTTTTTCGTAGATGAGGGCGTCAGGGATTTGAATGAGTTAAGAAGAGAAATGGTGAATAATTTACCTAAATTAATGGAGAAATTTGTAGGGGGCGAAAGTAGGTGGGTACAGGAAAGGGGAAAAATGGGTGTGGAGGGAAATTGCCACCCGAACGCGCGCTCCATCGCAATTAAATCAAATCTTACCGAAATTTAAGGCAGCGGTAAGAGCGAACTTCCCCTATAGACTATATGTTCAAAAACAGCCTATTTCCATTCTGAAAGAGATTATATTGCGAATAAAAGTGCATGTGAATTTTTTATATATAGGCTAACATTATTTCTCATCTCATTATTTTTTAGTCTGTGAATGTTTCTGTATGTATATGTGAATAAAGTGCATATGAAACATATAAATGAAGCGTAAATCATGATAAATAAAAATGTAAATAAACAATGGAACATTTTGAAGTTAGCTTTGTTGCGCAACGTAGTGTTTGAAATTTTTTAAAGCGGCTGATATCTGCAATGTTTTAAAGTTAAGATGTTCAGTCAAATTGTAGCCAGAAGAATGCAGAAATAGTGTAAAAAAATAGATTTTCCATTGCATTATAACGCTGCCGCTTCAGTGCATTAGGGTGAGAAAAGGCGTTGCTGCGCAGTATATTTATGTGCGCATGCGCGTCGAATGCTGAGCCGGGTGCGAGATGAGTATTGATCAGGTGTTCCTGCAGCCTGGCGGTATCTTCACTGCACAGCTCACCAGAGAAATCAACGCGGGTACAACTCATGACACTGTGGCATCCCTCATTTCTACCTAGCCGGATTGATTAAGATTATCCTTAGTTTTCTCTAATAACGATCTGGTTACTTTGAAATAAGCTTTGACATAGGCCTACATGTCTCAGAAAAAATTGTTAAATAGTGCTGTTGTATTCATGTGGTTTTATTCACATATTTTTTTTTTTTTTTCTCTCTTGCAGAAAGATATTTTCAGTGTCCTTTAATTACAGATTTTTGTCGTAGATTTTGTCTTAAAAATACTAAATGTGTGTTCCATATATTTTTATTTTTTTTTACTGGATGGAAACACATGTGATTGTTGTGATTGATAACGTCCTCTTCCAAATGCACAAAGCGATTACGAAAATACAGTCATAATCGATAACCGTTTTCCATCAAATTTTCCTTAATTTTGTGCTAAGCATCTACAGAATAATAACTATCAAATGTATTGAATTAAGAGAGGGACGTTCTCTTCTATCGTTCTAGGACGAATGGTTGTATCTTATCCCAAATTTCTAAAAATCATTTAATGAAGTTCATGAAATAAAATTTGAAACGAAATAAGTATTTCAAATCATATGCTGAATATGTATCACTAATAAATTACTAATTATCGCACTGAATGTCGATTCTGCATGCACCAATCTATTAAAATGAGTAAAATTTATGTATATTACAGCCAGTGGCGTAGCTAGGTCAACAAGGGCCCCGGTGCAAAAAATTTATTTTGGGCCCTCAGGCCAGATGGGCCACTTTTTTTTGCTTTGTGTTGCTGGTAGGGGCCCCCTGAGCTGAGGCTGGGGACCCCTGAATTGTACTTGTGGGCCCCCTGAGCAGTGGTTGAGGGCCCCCCTGAGCAGTGAGGGCCTAATAGTAAGAGGGCTCCCTGTGTCTCTGGTCGCCAGTTTGCCCGTGGGCCCTCTGAACTGCGCTTGGGGGTCCCCAGAGGTGCTCTTGGGGCCCCCCTGAGCGTAGGGACTCCGGTGCACTGCACCGCCTAGCCCCATAGTAGCTACGCCCCTGATTACACCTACAAATGATAGTTCTGCTGTTTCAGAGTTGGGCAACAATCTGTTAAAATCACAGGTCAGCCATTTGTTTATTGTTTTCAACAGTTTACTGAAATCACTATGACCTTATAAGAATTCTAAAGAGCCACGACTTAAAAGATTCTTCTGGAAAGAATATTTCTACAGACGAGAAAACCATAGAGGTTATTTATTATACCTTCACTGCCTTTACCTTACTACGTTGCGGAATGATATCAATTTCAATTCTATTTTAAATTTGAACATTTATCAGATTAAACTCAGAATCTCAGCGCAGGTTACGAAAAGAGAGAGAGAAACTAAAAATTGTAAAGTTTTTCGCGTTGACCAAACCCACTATATTGTTACGTATGAGAGCTGATTGAAAAAGTTTTTGACTACAAAGATTTTAATAGTTCTACTGCTGATTTCTTACCTTCTTTATCCTTCATATTAAATTACCACATGTCATTTCATTCGGTGTAGCCTTAAGTATCTTTGCTGAAGTCAATTTTTGAGCACGTATTTTCTCTTGACCTAATAATTTTCCCCGCCCCTCCGTCTCCACAAAACACTCATTATTTCATTTCTCGCTTCCATATTCATCCTACGAATCCGTGTTGGTTATTTTTAAGCGCCAAAGTAGCTACGGCTTCCACAGCTGCCTGTTTTTTGTGAGGCGATCCGAGCCATTCCATGGGGGAGTCTTGACACGCGTCTGATGGATGGTCCCTAGCCAGCCCCACCCTGACGATGCATTACCACCTCCTGTACAGGTGACCGTAAAACCGTCACAGGGAAAAAAGCGGCGTAAATGTATTCCTCGTCGTATGATGCAAGTTCAAACATTACACAAACCTGAACAAGAAATCATTTTAAGGAAGCACTTATAAATAAAAACGTTGTATCGTGTAGTTTTATAGACATTATTTGTTTATGATAATACTGGTCTCTAAGCCCGTCAAATACGATGGGTTAAACGCAGTATTCTGGCAATACATTTCTTTGCAGTTGCTTGAATAATTGTGTTGATTGTTTACTATCTGAAATTAGATTGTTTGCAGATGACATAATGCTGTATAAAAGAATCAAAACGATAGAGGATTGTAAACAGTTGCAGGGTGATCTGGACAGGATATCTAATTGGGTTGGTAAACATGGAATGAAGATAAATGCAAAGAAGAGTCAGCTTATTAGATACACAAATAAAAAACAAGAGGTTAATTATGAATATAAGGTGGGGAAAGAATTGCTTGCTGAAGACTTGAAATGTAAATATCTTGGAATTACTTTTGATAACATACTTAACTGGGCAGGACACATAGGACAGGTGGTAGGAAAAGGTTTCAAAGTTCTGTACTTGTTGGAGAGAGTGATGAGGTCATGTACGAGAGAAGTCAAGGAATTGGGTTACAAAACTTTGGTCAGACCATTGCTCGAATATGGTAGTGTAGTATGGGACCCTCATTTTACGTATCAAATACAGGAGTTGGAGAGGGTGCAAAGAAGGGCTGCTAGATTTGTTTCTGGAAATTATCGCAGAATGCAATCAGTGACGGATATGATAAAGGAGCTGGAATGGGATTCATTGCAAGACAGGAGGAGCATGAAGAGGGTCATGGGAGTGTACAGGGCATATGCTGGCGATGAGGCATGGAAAGATATGGGAGTAGGTATGAAAAGTAGTGCATGGAAGGGAAAATATGACCATGACCACAAGCTGGCACTCGATTTCAGGCACAAGGGTGTAGGAAGATTCTCTTTTTTAGGTAAGGGTGTCAGGGATTGGAATGAGTTACCAAGAGAAATGATGAATAATTTACCGAAAACTTTGAAAGAATTTAAAGATAAAATTTGTAGAGGGCAATTGTAGGTAGGTGCAGGATAGGGGGAAGATGGGTTCGTAGGGAAATTGCCACCGGAGCCTGTGCTCCATTGCAATTAAATTAAATTAAATTAAAACTATATGGAATTGTTATTATATAATGCTCATAGCCTTGATTTTGTAATGTTATACATATGTCGCTTGTAGTTTATATTGTGATATGGTTGTAACTTCCACTGAATCAATGACGACAGAAGAATAAACCAAAGTAATTTAAAAAGAAATTCCAAATCCTTACGTTATACCACGTAATATCAGTTTTATTCCTGGTCCAAGCCGTATTCGGCACGATAAATATGGAACTACTTCAATCCGCATAAAATAATAATTTCAGTAATATAGCGTTTATGAAAGCAACTTAAATTATTAAGTAAAACTAGACTCGTAGTCAATTATGCTATAGCAAAATGTGTTAGCTGTCATTCTGGTTCTGGATGAATCTCAACTTAACTACCACCTCCACTAATATTGCCGTTTGAAAATCACAACTTTATCACTCACGTTTGAATACATCGAATATATCGCGATCGAAATCTGAGTCATGCTTTTAATTAATTGTTTTGACAATTAATTTCTTTTAGTTTACAATAAAAGTGTATTAAAATTTAGTGGAAACATCGAATATAAATACTTTGTAAGCCAGGAAAAAATAAAAATGGTTTACGCGGTGTTCTGTTAGTTTATTTCCTCGCTGATGCTTAACTAAATACATTTCTTATTGAATAACACTCATAACTTTCAAAATGATTTAGCTTGGTTTTATTTTAGTAAGAGCAATATCTTTGGACAGAGTTTAGAAAATATTGATACTAACTGAATATAAATAAACAAAAAGCAACTAGTAATTAACATGTTGGTTTGAGTGAAACATCTAGTTTGCTTTCTGTGTTCAGCAATTCATTCCTTCCCGGACACTTAGCTAAATAGAACTGTTATTAAATAAACCTCACAACTTCTACTACGTAACAATATCTCTGGCCGTTGTTAATCCACCAACAAAGGCTGGCTGCATGAGTCACCTGATCAAGGTTAGCGTTTTATTAGTATGGATATTTATCTTTACACATAAAATCCATTGTTCGTGAGTAAACCACCTCATCACTGACAAATCACTGGATATATTGAGGCCATATTCACGTCATATGTTAATGAGATGGTGAATAAGGTCTTTAGTTACAATTCATTCCGATATGTGGTGCTATTTATAGGCTAATTTTGGTCATACTTGCAGGGAATCATTTAATATTGTCTGGCGGAGCTTTCTGGTAGTCGCAATTTTTACCATAAGATTGATTCTTCCTCCATCATATCCACCACACTCAGCCCGAAACGCATCCTCTGGTGTTGTGAGCACTGAGAGAGAAAGTAGCAATCAATTTGTCGCAAACGTGATAAAGGGGTACTACTGTGCCAGAGTCTACACACTGTGCGCCTGAAACCTTACGGTGACAATCGGTACTCCTTAGGTTCGTAGGAGTTATGAGTTATTCTCCTGTAAATATCGATCTGAAATGGACTCCACCTTGTCCAACTGTGATGAACCTAAAACGAAACAACCTAACCACGGACTACCTACCGAACTCCAAGATAAGAAAATTGACATAATGGAAGCATCGTGGAATAGAACACATGTTTCACCCACTGATGTAATGAATATCAACATGAATCGAGTAATGTTTGTGGCGTACGAAACTGCAAGCAAGGCACTACCTAAAAAAATCCAAGAAGACAGCTGGTCAACTGCAAGTAATGATGGAATCTCGGCCACTTCAAATTACTACGACCAACTGACCTGTAAGGAGGAGATTAAGGCACTGCATGATACACTGGAGCAACTTTTCAAAGACACATACGAAGTGAAGCCAGCTGACCGTGAGCTGTACAAGCTGGAGACGAAATCGACCAACGATTACAGTGCAGTGATGAGACATATCACAGGTACACCTTCCAGCAATCTCAGAAAAAGTATTAGAGATAGTTATCAGAGGCCTTCCGTTCAATGTAAACCCGGATCACATGAAGAAAGGTTTTAAGGTGGTTGCTCGGCTTCGATTGCCAAAAAATCATCTGGAAGTGCCGCTCTTTCTAGTGGCAATTTAGGACACCACAGACAACGTAGGCATTTAATAGGTGACATCTGTATGTTCAGTTAGGATAACAACTATCAAAAGGGGACTCGCCTCAGTGCTATAAATGTCAGACAATAGGACACATGCCGGAAAATTGTCTTAGATGAACAGGCGGTCTACCATCCAGAGACTGCACCTCGGCGAAAGGAGAAAATCCATTGAGGTGTGCAAACTGTGGTGGCATCCATGTCGCCAGCTACAGAAAATGCCCAGCTTTTTCAAGATATCACGAGATGCAAAAGAGGCCATGAAGACGAAACAGGCGACAAAAGCAGCAAAGGCAGAACGATGAAACTGCTTCTCTTCCAGTCGACCCTGAACAAAACTCGTTTCCGGCCTTCCCAGACCAAGAACAGTCAAGGGGGCGTCCATTAATTACGTAATGTGAAATAGGAGGAGAGGGGGAGGGGTTCCGGCGAAATCTCACCAAGGGGGAGGGGGTGTCGACGGAAATCTCACATGAGGCTAAAAAATTTTTTGAAATTCTTGAAGGACAGTAGAGCTAAAAAAAGTCTATAAACGGCGCAGATGTGGACTTTAGAGGGGCACTCGGAAGCGACGTCATTTTAGGGAGGGGTCCGGCCAGATCTCACCAGATTTGGGGGGGGGGAGTTTCGGAATTCCTGGAAAACACCTCACGTCATTAATGGACGCCCCCAACAGGACCGAACAACAAGTAGGCCCCTGCGCAAACCGGCAACGATGCACAGAATGGGACCAATGCCAACCCAGGAGAGAACTGAACACCGATCGAGAACAAAAATGAGCACATTAAGGAGGGACAAAATTTCAACCGACGGATCTGCGCAGCAACAATACAAACAACCAGGTGAAAATGTAAACATAGCGCTCCTAGATATGGTTCAGTTGCTACTTCAAACAGTAGTTATCATGATTGCTGGCAAGTCATAGCCTCAGTACATTCAGCGGCTGAGGCCCTACCAAGATGTGCACTGAACATCAATGAACTGATGATTTGTTGGTGAAATGCTAATGACATAAGGAAGTAACTTGGAGATTTCAATGAATGTTTATAGGGTGAGCGGATAGATATATGTCTCGTGAACGGAACGCACCTCAATCCAAGAGTCAAAACTGCAGCCGCCATCTACAGCTGTTACCGCAGGAATCGACAAACAGTGTGGGGAAGAATTTCCATTTATATTATATTATGATCAGATGGTCCTGCAGATATTGACATCAGCAGAAAAAAGAGGAGTTGCTGATGAAACGTCTTGGGGCAAACAGCTTCTAACTGCTGACTATCGACGGCCAAGCAACAGAGAGATCGAAGAAGAAGTTGCTAAACTACTTCACCTATGTTTGTTGCAGGTGACTTTAATGTGAAGCATTACGACTGGAATTTACATATCACTAATACAGCGAACAAACAGCCACTTCACGCAATAGAGACCGAAGTAGCGACCGAGAAGTGTGGGGGTCCACGGAACCCATCGTATTCCGAAGCAGATACCTGCCAGACGTGTTGGATACAGCTGCAACAAAAGGCATGAGTCACACTATTTCTATCACCACGAAGACGAAGTCTCATCGAACCATGTGCCGGAACATTAAAAATATTAACTGGCATACCTACAAAGTTAGTGTTATGTAACAAGTAAAGAATGCTACCGCGCCGGAAATTATCGTATCTAGTGTTGCGATTAAAAACATTACACACTGAATAGACAAAGTATCTGATGCAAAAAATGCCACCATACAGAGTAAACCTGCCGAATCACTCGAAGCTTCTCTCTCCAGACATCAGAGAAGCAATTATAAGCAAAAACCGTCCCACAAGAGAGAGACTGATCACACGAAACGCTGCCAAGCGGCAAATAAACCAAATACAGCGTGAAATCAATGCAGAGGTCCAGCATAAAAACCTTGATTGGCCAGGTCTACTAAAGACAGACAAAACGACGACTGATCTGCCTGGAAACCGACCAGACGATTACTCAACAGAAGAGATAAGCTGATACCACTTATCATAGGCAACAATATTTTCTGTGAACCGGAAGACAAAGCAGAAGTGCTGGCAGAGATTTCTCAGAAGAACTTCCGGCCCGTTGAGGAACATCTTCATGTGCAGCATATATAGCAAGTGGAGGAGAAGTTCCAACAGTTAAGTACAAATACTCCAGACGAAGATGTTATAGAACCGATAATTACTAAAGAGGTGACTGGTACGATATTCCAGACACCAAAAACAAAGATACGGGACACAATTGCTTAGGACCACCGTTGCTAAAACAACTTCCAGTGCAAGCGGTCAAATACCTGACCTCAATCTTCAATTAAGTCATCACTACCTGTGAGTACCCCGACAGCTAGAAACAAGCGGAAATATTCACCATACCAAAACAAGGTAAAGGCAGAAGATCACCACGATCTTGCCGACCTATTAGTCCTTAAAGAGACTGTGTCAGCATTTCAAACAGGATCCACTACATCTGCAAGAAAAATTCCTCTTCAGGAAGCAGCATTCAACATCACAGAATTAATCCGATTTTTAGAGAAAGCTTTATGTACCGTCGAGAGGAAAGACTAATTTGGCGCAAAACTCCTGGACGTATAACGGGCCTTTGACTTCGTGTGGAATCAGGGTTTACTGTACGAACTTCTAGGACAGGAAATCCCTAGGCACAAGTGAAGTTGTTTAAACCTATTTCTTCCACAGGACTTTCAGAGTGCTGACAGAAGATACAGTACCATCTGTCAATACCATAGAAGCCGTATTCCGCAAAGAAACGTCATCGGCCCCGTACTCTAAAACCTATACTCCGCCGACGTGGTGGAAAAGAACTATGCCCACACAAGACTAAATGCAAACGATATGGTTCTGTACACTAGAAGCATAAGGGCAACCCATGCAAAAACCAGGCTGCAAAGAACCAGCACCAGCGTTGAAGGTTGCGCCTAGCCTTCAACGCGGGAAAAGTCAAGCCACAATTTTTAAAAAAAGGAAAGTTCCTCAACTACCACCTCTTACACTTTTCAATGAAGTCATCCACTGGACTCGGACAGCTGTGTACCTCGGCGTCACGCTGGATAAAATGCTGACCTTGAAACATACGTTAACAACGTCAGAAGGAAAGCTGAAGGAAGAATGAGAACTCCTTATCCTATTCTCAACCCATCGTCTACACTGAAATCTTATCAGACCATCAGGTTGTTCATGGCACTTGTATGAATACGTCATTGCGGTGGGGGCCAATGTTGCCACATCTCATAGGGTACCTCCATTAATTACGAGAGGTGTTTTTTTTTAAATTTGGATCCCCCTTCTCCATCGGTGAGATTTAGTAAAATGTGTTGGGACCCTCCACTCCCCCTTTAGTGAAATTTGCCTTATAATTTTAATTTTTAAATAACTAATTTTATTTGAAATGTTCATGTATTTTTCTTCATACCACTAAATACTTAAGCTTTATACTGATCGTTTCTAATTTTTTTCTGAAATAAGAGTAGAAAAATGATATAAAAGTTCATGTGAGATTTTTACTGACCCTCCTCTAAATGACATTTGGTGAGATTTTGGAGAACCTCCCCGCCCTCCCCTTAGTTTGTGCCCACGTAATTAATGGACGTCCTCTTATCAAAAAACTACAAACTGTTCAAAATCGAACAAAACGATAAGCGTTCAAGCTACATATTGATACTCTCACCGCAGTACTGCACGAAATCATTGGACTTGTAACTACAAGACAGAGATTTATTAAAACGGCAGCAAAATTCTATGAGAAGTGTGCACACTGGTTTTTAGGTTATTTCCATCAAACGCATAGACAAATGATGGGACAGTACCCAACTTCCCCCCCATAAACTACACATTTCACAAACAAAAAATAAACTTGTCATATAGTGTAAAAAGTTCTCGGGTCTCTCACCGGGGGAGCTAGTCTATCTAATGCGACGATTCGAAGTTGCTCTTCTACTTCATCTTCTGGTGAGAAGCCCGAGAACTGTTTATACAACTCATACACCGCGAAAGGCTTAGTTATTTCATCGCCTATCATACTGTTCACAAGTCACACGCTTCACAGACAGGAGGGCCATACAAGAAACATTCATGCGATGCACTACAAGATATTAATTTTTTCTTAACTAACCCCTGCCCAACAAGCAAGATGAGAATTTTTGGCGTGAGATTAATTTTTTCAGTTATTTCTTAAGGTTTTTTTTATTTTGAAAATAATTATTTGAAGTGCCCCGCCAACGCATTAGAATTTGCCCGCCAACAGCAGTGGTGTAGAATATGCTACTTCAAAAATTTATACAAAGGTCTCATTGACGTTTTTTACTTTTTGATTGTAAATAAAAAACCACTTCATAGGTTCCATTGATGTTTTTAATTTTTTTTATTATAAACTGTGTTACTTAATTGGGGTAGAGAGTTGGTTAAAAGAAGAGGTACTAGACAGTGAGGTTTTCCTGATGGTTACAGAGTGTACCGCAGAGATAGAGGAGCAATTGGTGGAGGAGTTTTCATACTAGTTAGCAAAAACTAACACAGTTCACTGGTGTTCATAGATCAAGACTATGAGTTACTTGGGGTAGATTTCTGGGGTAATAAAAAGGAAAAAATCAGACTGTTGGCTGTTTACCGCAGTGGAAGAATGACAGAAGAGGATGAGTCTCTTGGGGAGAAATTAAATTCATACTCAGATTTCAGAGGTGAGAATAGAATGATTATCATTGGTGGGGATTTAAATTTACCAGGTGTAAACTGGGAAGGAAATAAGATAAATAACACAAGGGAACAAAGATTTGCAAATATCTTAATAAGGGAAGGAGAATTTACACAAGTGGTTGAGCAAAACACTAGGTGACAAAATATTTTGGATATATTTCTAATTAAGCCCAATGAAAACCTTGTGGGGTGTCAAGTAACTGAAGGAATAAGTGATCATGACGCTGTTCTGATGGATATTAGAGGATTCCGTGAACCAGCAGCCAAAATTGAAGGGGGAAATAGGTACAATTATAAAAAGCCACATGTTTCAAATTTGAAGAGATATTACAGAGAACAATTCAGCAAATTTATTTATTTATTTATTTTCAAATAGCCTACGGCTAATATATATACAAACAATTACAATTCATACATCATATTAAACATAAAACAGAAAAAAAAACAAATATAAACAGACTGTTATTTTCAATGAACTCCTTCATGAGAAAATATCACAATCTCTTTCCTCTAACCATTTACCCAGCTTTTCTCTAAAACTTGCAACAGTTTTGGTCCTTTTTATTTCATCAGGTAATTTGTTAAATATTTTTAAACCTTTGTGCAACACTGTTTTCTGTGCTTTACTACTTTTATTATAAGTCGAATGGAAATGATTAGCCTGCCTTGTCTTATAATTATGTACATCATTATTCTTTTGTACTAATCTAGTCACATATCTTGGTAATAAACTACTTTCCAATCTATATACAAAAGTCATTACATCTCTAATAATTTCCTTTTCAATATGTAAATATCCTAGGTCCTTAAGCATATTACTGACATTTTCAGTTCGTCTTTTATTTAGAACAGCCCTCATTCCCTTATTAAAAGTATTTTGCAGTTTCATAATTTCTCTTTTGCTTGCCATGATTAATACTGTGGAGCAGTATCTTATGTGAGGCAGCACAATTGCTTTAAACAATAGCTTTTTACCTGGTTTAGATAACACTTTTCTTAATTTGTATATTAAATTTACCTTTTTTGCTACTTTTTTATTTATATAATCTACATGATCTATAAACTTAAGCTTATTATCAATGACTACACCAAGGTATTTATAATTTTGAACCCACTTAATTTTAGTTCCATTAATCACAACAGAATGCTGTGCTTCTGCCTGTTCCCTAAACAACTTTTTCCCCATCACCATACATGTTGTTTTTGCCACATTCAGACTTGACAAATTTTTATTCAGCCATTCATTAACTAATTTTAACTCTTTATTAATTACCTGTATCATTTTTTCTAAATTATTTCCATAATAATAAATTAGTGTGTCATCTGCAAACATGTGAATTTTACAATACTTCAGTATTTCTGCCAGATCATTTATATACAGTATAAATAATAGGGGACCAAGTTTACTACCCTGGGGGACTCCATGTTTCACTTCTCTTTCTTCTGATAGAACCTTATTGAATCTAACCCTCTGATACCTCTTTGTTAAATAATTTTCTAACCATGCATAAACCTCCCCAGTGATATTATACATATTTTTTAATTTTTTTAACAGCAGTTCCCTGTTTACAGTTTCAAATGCTCGCCTAAAGTCCAAAAATACTGCTATTACTCCCTCTCCCCTATCAATTGCATCTAACCAATTTTCTACAACCAAAGGAAGGCACAAGTACAGTAGAGTCAAGGTGGGAAGAATTCAAGGAGATAACAACAATGGGGGATGAAAAATTTATTCCAAGGCAGAAAATAAAGAGAAGTAGAGAACCGGTGTACTATAAGAGGGAAGCGAAGAGGTTAAAGAGGTTGGTAAAAAGAGAACATAACAGAGTTAAGAGACAGCAGGGTAGTAGGGAATATTTAAAACAACTGAACAAGGACTTAATAACAGCAAAGAAAGTGGCTAAAGATGGGTTTATGAAGAGTATAGTCACTGCAGGAGGACCACTGATTGATGCATCTAGATATTTCGATGACTATATCAGGAAACTGAGAGGAAGGGAGGGTGTAAAGACACTTATAGATAAGGATGGAGAAGAAGTTACTGAGGATTTGAAAAAGGCAGAGATTTTTAGGTAACTGGTTTAGCTTTAGGGACAATGAATCAGAAACGGGAGGGTCTAATTCGTAGAACAAGCTTAACAACAGAATTAGAAATGAAGATAGTAAAAAATTTGAAATTGATCCTGAGGAAATCATGAAGGAAATAAGAAAGCTGAAAAAACATAAAGGGGCTGGTGTAGATAATATTAGTACAGATATCTTAAAGATATCCGGATGTGACATTGTACCTTATCTTGAAATATTATTTAAATTGAGTCTGGATACTTGCTGCTTACCACAGGTCTGGAAAAGTGCAATACTAGTACCGGTTCATAAAGGAGGGCTGAGAAATAGAGTTGAGAATTACAGGCCAATCAGTTTGACATCAATGGTAGGTAAATTAATGGAAAGATTGATATGCAACCACATCAGAAATATATGTGAGGAACGTAAGTGGTTTTCAAGCAGGCAACATGGTTTTAGGCAAGGATACTCATGCGAATCTCAGTTGGTGGAATATACGCAAGATATTTCAGATGAAATGGACAAGGGAGGGCAAATTTATAGTGTAGCACTAGATCTGTCAAAGGCGTTTGACAGAGTGAGCCATAAAATGGTAGTAAATAAGGTAAAAACTATTGGAGTGGATGAGAAAGTGATTTCCTGGGTAGAAGAATTTTTAAAAGGTAGAAAACAGAAAGTTCGGGTAGGAAATGTAGTATCAAAATAAGTGGAAGTAGAAATGGGAGTGCCGCAGGGTAGCATATTGCTATTCATTATTCTAATGAATAATTGCGTAGATTGTTGACTATCTGAAATTAGATTGTTTGCAGATGACATAATGCTTTATAAAAGAATCAAAATGATAGAGGATTGTAAACAGTTGCAGGATGATCTGGACAGGATATCTAATTGGGTTGGTAAGCATGGGATGAAGATAAATGCATAGAAGAGTCAGCTTATTAGATACACAAATAAAAAACAAAAGGTTAATTATGAATATAAGGTAGGAAAAGAATTGCTTGCTGAAGACTTGAAATGTAAATATCTTGGCATTACATTTGATAACAAGCTTTACTGAGCAGGACACATTAGACAGGTGGTAGGAAAAGGTTTCAAAATTCTGCACTTGTTGGAGAGAGTGATGATGGGATGTACGGGAGAAGTAAAGGAATTGGGTTACAAAACTTTGATGAGACCATTGCTCGAATATGGTAGTGTAGTATGGAACCCTCATTTTACGTATCATATAAAGGAGTTGGAGAGGGTGCAAAGAAGGGCTGCTAGATTTGTTTCTTGAAATTATCGTAGAATGCAATCAGTGACGGATATGATAAAGGAGCTGGAATGGGATTCATTGCAAGACAGAAGGAGGGTCATGGGAGTGTACAAGGCGTATACTGGCGATGAGGCATGGAAAGATATGGGAGTAGGTATGAAAAGTAGTGCATGGAAGGGAAAGGTGACCATGGACACAAGCTGGTACTCAATTTCAGGCACAAGGGTGTGGGAAGATTCTCTTTTTTAGGTAAGGGTATCAGGGATTGGAATGAGTTACCAAGAGAAATGATGAATAATTTACCGCTCCATAGCAATTAAAAAATTGTAGTAGATAAATTTTATTTAAATATCTATTATAACTATAGGCAAGTATTAGGTGGCCCGCAGGCTAGAATAGAATCGAAATTGTGGCCCGCAGACTAACTTACAATCGTAATTGTGTCCCATCTCCAAAATTTGTTGGGCAGTCTTGGTATAAATCAGCACAACATTGCCTGACGGTCTTTCTTAATTCGCATTTAAAATTTGAGATCATTATTAATCTTACAACATTGCCTGACTGTTTTTGTTAGTTTGCATTTAAAATTCGAGTACATCATTAATCTACCAACATTCAGTATTAACATCGAAATCCTACGTCTACCGGATGTTACATTCAGTACTGAGATTTAAAAAAAAAAAAAAAAACGAATGTAAATGAATTTTTAAATGCAGCGGTATGTAAAAGCCATATTCCTCCCTCTCTTCTACCTCGCTTTAGAAAAAAGTTACGTTACATTCGCATTTCTCAAATGTTCTGTACAAGATCTTATTTTTCATTCAACAACCATCTTGAAGAACCTTGAAGAATAAAAACTGGTATGGAGGAGAGTCAAACAAGGATAATTTCCGAAAAAGGCATAATAATTGGAAACGATATGTTTTGTGTTGCAAGGATTATTAATATTGTCAACATTTTTTCCATTCCAATTAATTTCGCCAGGATGCAGGAGTATTGTGCGCTTCTAAAAAGATTCAGTGTAAATGAATATTAAAAACAAATCATTAACTTTGCGTTTTTAGAGAAACAGCGAGAAATAAATATCCTTCGTTTCACACACCCCTTTGACTGCAGATTTATTTACGTGAAAAGGTACCGACGTTCCTTCATTCCTTATTTCCGAGATTTCTTCCGCATGTTTTACCAGTTACTCACAAACTAAGCCATCTCCATCTGTGATAATTTTTCAACCTGTAATAAATACTAAAAGATTTAGGAACGTAATATTTTAGAGTGCTCAGGCAATCTTTGGAATACCATGCGGTTAAATGCAAGAAGGTACAAAAAGGAATTCTTAAAAGGAGGCACACCTTTTCATCGCGGTCTTTTGATATCCGTTAGTGGTAAATGAATTATATATGTGTATATATATATATATAAAAACACAAGTGCGCGCGTGGTAAACGAGGATATTCACTTGTACACATCACAATAATTTACAATAATTCTTAATATTTCTTCACAGAAATCATACTGTCTCTTATTGCCACCCTGTCATCAAAAACCTACTTTCAGCTGCAGATTTTTACGGGCTTAATGGAAACTGGATAGACGTTTTATTTATTTATTTATGGTTCGGTTTCAGGATGGATTTAATTATTCTGCACGTTTTAGTCGAACTACGATCTGCTATTATTTAGTATCTATAGATGCCGGTTCCGTTATTTAGTTTTCATAATTTAAATATTAAATGCTACACATATCGTAATTTTTTGTTTTTTTGTTTACGTCAACTATGTGTAATAAGGAAAACGATCCCATCCAAAGTATTAGTGCCTTTGGTCGAAATCTGATTCTCTTTTTTCAGAATAGTTACTTATAAAAATTTCATCACCTATACAGTTTTAAACAGAGTTATACAAACAAACTTTTAAGTAAGCAAGTAGCTGCAAAATACGAGAAGCGTGATAATAATGATCGTATGCCTCATCATGACCACAAGGACAACACGAGTTACATCGAGATTCACAACTTGTATTTTCTCACTCTGAATTATAAGCTCAAGGAAGTTATACCACAGAAACTCCTGTCTGGTGGTCGCTGCCCAGAGCTACGGATTAGGTTACTGATTAACGCGTCTTGTACTATTACCCATAATATCGTAAAACTATGTTGGCTTAATGCATGAGTGAAGGAACAGATATGATTTTCTCCCGTTGGCGCACGGCTCTTTCTGAGGTTCATTTTACTCTCTATCATTAAGACAAACATAAAACACACCCATCCATATTCAGTGGCAACACCAACCTAAAGCGGCCCATTCACAATCCAACTTGCAGGACTTCCGCTGGATACGCTTGCTCATTCACGCTCCAGCAAAAGATCCATCAAAATGTTCCAACCTGTCAGCTTCACTTGAACTTTCTCCCAGCACAGCAATGTCCTCATTGGACGCTCTGTATGATCGGTCACCCATTCACGATCCTACGCGGTAGAATGTTGAACAGGAAGGACTTGTGTAGGCTGGTCTTGGAGTCCGACAACATGAAACACTTCCTTCATGTAGTCCTGCAACCCCATTCACGGTCCAAGAGTATTACACCGGAAAATCGAATCATCGTAGACTGTGAATGGGCCGCTTAAGACAACTCTCATCACTATGATTCGCTATATACAATGACATGTCTCAGGCCATTGGATAGCAGGATGCAAGTATACAGTTGATTGTTAGACGAGTATCAACCTAGTATTAAGGCGGAATTGCAGTTGGAGGCAGAAGCTTGGGGCATAACATTTCTGAAGTGATTGCGAAATTTAATGCTGTACCGAAGGTACCGCGTGGATGGCATTATCAAACACATGGAAGAGCGCAGCGGTCGGCCACGTCTGTTGAACGATAGACTTGCAACGGAAGAATAGATGCCTCGGTATCAACAAACAACACTGTGTGAACTGATTGCCACAGTTAAAGGCCCATTCACACTAGCGGTCAGTTCAGCTCAGCTCACGATCCAGGATAGCATTCACACTAGCGGTCAGGTCAGCTCAGGTCAGACCAGATCAAGTTGTAGACGATGCCCATTTCGTACGAGCTGCTCCCAGCAAACGATGCCACACTCTTCGCTAACGTTAGTTAAAATCGCACTGATTTTGTATGAAGAGAAGGGTAAAAAAGGCGACGGTTAAGTTTGAATCCTGAGTTTGAGAACGCAAACAGATCAAGAGATAAAAATTTATCTACCGGCTATGCCGTGCGAGACGAGTGGTGGGAAATGTTTTTGTTATTTTAGCTTAAACATTTCGAATTTAATTTAGAAAACTTAACTCTCCTCCAATATTAATTGAAAACATAATTTTAGCAACATGTATTTTGCACATTTGTTTACAGAAGAATAAAATTTCATATCATGTAGAAAGTGAACCTCAGGATGAATGAGAGGAACCGTCTTGAAACAAAAAATAAATTAACAACATTTTTTAATTCGGAAGCAGAATCTGTACCTTGGCAATACGAATACATGCAATAATATTTGAATTTATATTGAAATTTTGCTAACTTTCTAATAATCAGAAATAACATACTTTTAAAAAAATTTATTACTCTTTTTATTGCTTATGAGCAGAAGTTTTGAGATGTTCGTAGCCCAAGTTAATCTGACCTGACCTGACTGTTGCGCGTTCACACTAGCGGTCAGCACAGCTCAGGTCTCGACTGTTGTTGATTGGTGGCGGCTCGATTTTCAATTTGACCTGCCTTGCCCTCCGACATGAGCGGATCGCGTGATGTGAACGTTCCCATTGGATTACGTGTGTAGCGATTTTTGACCTGATCATAGCTGAGCTGAGCTGACCGCTAGTGTCAACGGGACTTTAATCCGGTTCGCACTAGAGACAAGTCTGTGTGGTCCTTGCAGACATATGACCTTGATCGGATATGATAGCAGAGGATCGATATTGAAGTCTTCGCTCACAACACTGTATCGGCATCAACGGCTTATCTGGACTCTGGAACACTTTGGAAGTATGGTATCTTGATACGATGGATCACGTTTCAAATTAATACGCGGTGATCGCCGGATTCGGATGTGGTGCAAAACTTATGAATCCATGGATCCAAATTGTCAGCAAGGAATTGTACAAGCTGGTATTGATTCCATAATGCTGTAGGACGTGTTTACCCAGCACGGATTAGGTCCTCTGGTTAAACTGAACAGATCCAAGACAGGATATCGCTCTGCTTAGCTGCTTGATGACCATTTCCAGCTTGATGTGTTTTGGCAACGATAAACCATTTCCACATAGCCGTATTGTAGCCGTTAGTTTACAGAACATTTAGGACAATTCCATCAGATGATTTGGTCGCCTAGATCACCATTTATAAATCCTGTGAAGTATTTTCGTTTTGATATTATGGATTGAGCAGTTCGTCCATGAGACCCAGCACTGAGTACAATCACTCAATTAAGGACGGCTGCAAATCCCTCCAAGGGGTTTTCACTGGCTAGTCGAATCCATGGAATTAAAGAGTTGTTGGATTTTTTTATGAGCTAAAAGAGGCCCCAAACGCTATTAGACGCGTATACTATGACTTTTGGAATGTCAGTAAGGTGTCAATAGTTAGCTTACGGGTTTACGCCTTGTCGACGCCTATGTCATTAGAGACAGGAAAGAACTGGGGCAAGAAGCGAGAAGGAATTCGGCCACGGACTTTTAAAGGAAATATCCCGGCATTCACCTGGTATGATTTCAGGAAACGATGGAAAACCGAAATCTCGATTGCGAAGAATATACAGCACTTTTAATTTCATAGTGAATATAACCAACATCACAAGTCATGCCAGTGATTTTTAGTACACGTGACTATCAATAGATGGAAATATTGGAAGTGCGTATGCAAGAATTTGAGATAAAGATTTAGAGATAGTGGCAAAACGATTCAAAACCATCAGTGGAGGGAATGTAGCAGTCATAACTCATAGGTACCCAATTTGCCAGCGCCAATAGTTGGTGAATTAAAATGGAATGGTACGTCCGGATAGTCTTCTGTTAGTCGTGCTCTCGCACGATTTGGACTTACGATGTTGGTTCGAAAAGATCCCACCGTTAACCATAGATTGTAGTACATAATTAAATTGTGAAGAATGTAATTTCTCTGAAACGTGAAAATTGCTCTCTATAGTGCAACCGAAGTTTCCTAAGGCATTCTATATATATATATATATATATATATATATATATATATATATTTAACGATTCAAAATGATGTTTAAAATTTTCTCTGGTAGACCCTAATGACAGACACCAAGGCATTTCAAGTTTACTGTATTGTTAAATTTCTTATTTTGTAAACATTCTGAGGAGTTACTAATCACATCATTTAGGAAACTTCCACAGACGGATTTTAAACAGACGCATATTTACAAAATTTAATACGCAGCTAAAAATTATATTTCCTCTCATTGAGTCCACAAATCTACGAATACTACACAGAAAACTATTAAAAACTTTTTCGCCTTCAGCGTTGTTTTTACTGTACAAGAATGGAACGCCGGAATATAATCTGAATGCTCGTCTTTGTACACAGAAAATCATTTTCTGGATGATTGGTTTTTCGATAGACCATGGTGTCTATTTTACTACGATTTTGCTAAAAGTTCGTTCTTGTTCCCACAAAGCAGTTATTGACGCAAGAAACCGCACGAGTTTAGTTTCCCGTCCGCGAACTTAAGTACAATAATGGCTGCGCTCTTTTATACAATACGTAAGTTTCAGGTAGCTAAAGAGGATATAATGGTTTTAAATTTGGAATAAAAAACGGTCTCACGCGGTTTAAAAACATGAACGTAAAGTTTGCTAAACTCATAGCACGTAAATTAATGGAAAGATTGATATGCAACCACATCAGAAAAATATTTGAGGAACGTAAGTGGTTTTCAAGTAGGCAACATGGGTTCAGGCAAGGATATTCATGCGAATCTCAGTTGGTGGGATATATGTAAGATATTTCAGATGAAATGGACAAGGGAGGCCAAATTGATAGTGTAGCACTAGATCTTTCAAAGGCGTTTGACAGAGTAAGCCACAAAATGGTAGTAAATAAGGTAAAAACTATTGGAGTGGATGAGAAAGTGATTTGCTGGGTAGAAGAATTTTTAAAAGGTAGAAAACAGAAAGTTAGGGTAGGAAATGCGGTATCAAAGGAAGTGGAAGTAAAAATGGGAGTGCCGCAGGGTAGCGTATTGGGACCATTGCTATTCATTATTCTAATGAATAATTGTGTTGATTGTTTACTATCTGAAATTAGATTGTTTGCAGATGACATAATGCTGTATAAAAGGATCAAAACGATAGAGGACTGTAAACAGTTGCAGGGTGATCTGCACAGGATATCTAGCTTGGGTTGGTAAACATGGGATGAAGATAAATGCAAAGAAGAGTCAGCTAATTAGATACACAAATAAAAAACAAAAGGTTAATTATGAATATAAGGTGGGGAAGAATTGCTTGACTGAAGACTTTAAATGTAAATATCTTGGCATTACATTTGATAACAAAGCTTAACTGGGCAGGACACATTGGACAGGTGGTAGGAAAAGGTTTACAAAATGCCTGCACTTGTTGGAGAGAGTGATGAGGGATGCACGAGAGAAGTAAAGGAATTGGGTTACAACACTTTGGTCAGACCATTGCTCGAATATGGTAGTGTAGTATGGGACCCACATTTTGAGTATCAAATACAGGAGTTGGAGAAGGTGCAAAGAAGGGCTGCTAGATTTGTTCCTGGAAATTATCGCAGAATGCAATCAGTGACAGATATGATAAAGGAGCTGGAATGGGATTCATTGCAAGACAGGAGGAGATGAGGAGGGTAATGGTAGTGTACAGGGCGTATACTGGCGATGAGGCATGGAAAGATATGGCAGTAGGTATGAAAAGTAGTTCATAGATAGGGAAAAGATGACCATGACCACAAGCTGGCACTCGATTTCAGGCACAAGGGTGTGGGAAGATTTTCTTTTTTAGGTAAGGGTGTCAGGGATTGGAATGAGTTACCAAGGGGAATGATGAATAACCTACCGAAAACGTTAAAAGAATTTATAGTTAAAATTTGTAGAGGGCAAATGTAGGTGAGTGAAGGATACTGGGAAAGTTGGGTGTGTAGGGAAATTGCCACCGGAGCGTGTGTTCCATTGCAATTAAATTAAATTAAATGATTGAAAAGCTGTTTATTCTCCTTTGCATAACAGTAAAAATGATCTTCTCAAAGTGAAAGTAAAATGACGATATCTGTTGTAAATAAATGCTTTGGAATTAGTATTTATTAGCTTTTAGCTGTTTAACCATATTGACAGCTTCGAAGTTTCATAAAGTCATCACAATAGTCACCATGAACCGGTACAGTCTGGGAGGTGCGTGACGGGACTGATATTTGGAAAGATACGGGCTCGATCCAAACTAACGCGGTAATTCTAAAGTTTGATGTAGAATAAGAACAACGTAGCGTCCTAGCATTTCCACATTAACAAAATAAATCTTTGCCGCAGGGTGAAGGTCAGTTTTAAGGTCCGTTAAAATGCTAGTTGGATTCGAACCTGAGACCTCTTGGATCCCATGCTTTTTAAACAGCTTAGCCACCAGACCGCTCTTCGTACTCGTTAAAAGCGGTGGATGCTATGGGTAAATAATGATGCATTGAATTGATTAATAATATCTCTTTGCGAACAAATCACTATAACTTTATATACTTACACAACACTAAAAATACTAATAAAGGTAAAAATCCTTTTCAGATAATTCTCGTTCAGAATATTCCAGTTATAAGCTGGTTCGTCACCATCAGTAACAAGTTGAGCAATTACACTTCGTAACCAGGGAGATACTGTTAAGGAGATTAAAGCCATCCTAAGTTGTCATTCTATTATGTTTGCAATGGCTATATTAACATTTATTCATTTGTTAATCACATGCGTGATTATTGTTTAAATATCAGTACAGCTTCAATAGTAACAGGGAACAGGAAGCAAACATAATTGCCATTTTTCATGAAGAAAACGCTTTCCGATGAAATAGATTGCATCCTCATTTTAAATATTGTGAGTGTTTTTGAACACCTCAATCTGTTCACTGACATACCCAAGTGGTAAACTCTACCCTCATGTTCTTAGTTTCTCCTATACCCTGTAGCTTAAAGAAGCTGGAATGGGATTCATTGGAAGATAGGAAGTGAAGATCGAGGTGGAGAGAGTGGTTGGAGTGTACAAGGCGTATATTGGTGACGAGGCGTGGAAAGATACTGTTGGAAAAAATAGGAGAGCTGCATGGAAAGAAAAAAAATATATATATATATATATTATGACCACAAGCTGGCACTCGATTTCGACATAGGGGCGTGGAAAAATTTTATTTCGTAGGTAAGGGAGTCAGGGAATGCAATAAATTACCAAGTGAAGTGATAAATAATTTACCAAAAACGCTGAAAGAATTTAAAATTAAAATTCGTAGTGGGAAAAAGTGGGCGGGCACAAGAAAGGGGAAAATGGGTTTGCAGGGAAATTTCTTCCGTAACGTGCGCTCCATCGCAGTAAAATTAAATTAATTAATCATATTCTACATCACTTGTCAATTGTGACAGATAATATAATCGTCATATTTAGTCACTGAACTCTCTCTTCTAGTATTCTGAGGAAGTTTCACGTATATTCAATACGGAGAAAAACTTCGATTTTACTCATTGCGTGTTTAATGAGATTAAATTCCAGCTGACTATTGTGAGTGAGACTAAAACATTCTCTATAAAGTCCTTTACACGGCTATCCAAGTTACCTCAGTAATCACTTGCTCCATATCTTTGTTGTGGCAGGTCGCTTACAGTAAGTAGCCCCCTCTACCTGGTGACGTATGACGCACCAGCCCTTCCCTCGCAGAGCCTTACCAGATGGGCCACAGGCTGCTCTTTGTCTGTGGGAGGGGGTCCGTTATCTCCGTTTCCTGCCATATGTGAGGTCGCGCTGACAGAAGACCGCTGGGGCAGGGAATGCTTCTTTTTCGGTCGTGGCGCGTGGGGAACTCGGAAAAGGCCAGAAAAAGCAACGGAGAGATAAAGGCCTGTGACGGGGAGGCGCACAAAGGCCGGCTGCAGTACCAAATGTCAGCTGCTCGTAGCTTCGGGAATGGAGGAGCCTTCTACATCATCCCAAAATAGCACCACCTACTTTTGTCTGGGCATTTACTGATTAATACCATTCTATGACCCTCTTATTTTCATATACGATGGAGATGGAGTGATTAAAGTACTGAAGCCTTCAAAAACTTCGATTTCTGGTTATAAAATCTTTTATTTTTTTATTATTATTATTTAAAAAAAAAAAAAAAAAAGCTCTTTGAAGTCGTTTTTGCATATGTCTGCGCCTGAGCGGTTGTTTAGGACACCATAAGCCGAATAATTATGACCAGATGAACTTTAATATTTCAACTAGGATATACGAGGGTTCATACAATATGTAAATTCTTTACTGGATTAATATATAGCAAATCAAGAACAGAAATATTTTTCTACGCAGCCTCTACTATTATCTACACATTTTTCCATGGCACTGGAGGCTGTTTTAATTCCTTCTTCATCTTATCTTATATCTTTAAACGAGCAATTCTTGTATATCATATATATTATTTCTATAAGGTATTTTTTTTGTCACAAGCCTATATCTTCCTTCATACTTAACCGAAATCAATGAATGAGGCGTCATTTTAAAGCTTATGGTCTCCACTTTGGTTAAATCGTATTTTAAGCAAGAAAGTTTTCGAAATTCGACCCTTAAAGGGCAAAAATGTAAATTTTTTTAAAATGCTGTTTTCTATGTTACGAGTCAGTTATCTCCCTGGATACCTACCTGAAACCGTTTTATGAAGTATCGTTTTAAAGATTAAGATCTCCGCTTTAGTGACGTCATATATTAAGCCAGAAAGTTTTCGGAATTCAACCCTTAAAGGGTAAAAGTATCAATATTTTTGCAATGCGTTTTTGTGTCACGAGCGATTTATCTCCCTTAATATCTAACCGATATAGATAAATGAGGTATCATATTAAAGAATAAGGTCTCCGCCATGGTAACAATATATTTTAAGAAAGGAATTTTTCGTAATTCGACCCTTATAGGGCAAAAATGTCACTTTTTCTAAAATGCGTTTTTTGTATCTCGAGCCATTTATCTCCCTGGATATTTAACCAAAATCGATAAATGAGGTAGGATTATGAGGAGTAATTTCTAAGCTTTGTGACATAATATTTTAAGAAAGAATGTGTTTGGAATTCAACCCTTAAAGGGAAAAAGTATAAATTTTTCTATAACGCATTTTTGTGTCACGAGCGATTTATCTCTCTTAATATCTAACCGATATTGATAAATGAGGTATCATATTAAAGAATAAGGTCTCCGCCATGGTAACATTATATTTTAAGAAAGGAATTTTTCGTAATTCGACCCTTATAGGGCAAAAATGTCACTTTTTCTAAAATGCGTTTTTTGTATCTCGAGCCATTTATCTCCCTGGATATCTAACCAAAATCGATAAATGAGGTAGGATTATGAGGAGTAATGTCTCAGCTTTGTGACATCATATTTTAAGAAAGAATGTTTTTGGAATTCAACCCGTAAAGGAAAAAAGTATAAATTTTTGTATTACCGATTTTTGTGTCACGGGCGATTTATCTCCCTTGATATCTAACCAATATAGATAAATGAGGTATCATATTATTGAATAAGGTCTCCGCCGTGGTAACATTATATTTTAACAAAGGGATTTTTCGTAATTCGACCCTTAAAAGGCAAAAATGTCAATTTTTCTAAAATGCGTTTTTTGTATCTCGAGCCATTTATCTCCCTGGATATCTAACCAAAATCGATAAATGAAGTAGGAATATAAGGAGTAATGTCTCAGCTTTGTGACATCATATTTTAAGAAAGAATGTTTTTTCAATAAATGAGGAAAAAAGTATAAATTTTTCTATTACCGATTTTTGTGTCACGGGCGATTTATCTCCGTTGATATCTAACCGATATAGATAAATGAGGTATCATATTAATTAATAAGGTCTCCGCCATGGTAACATTATATTTTAACAAAGGAATTTTTCGTAATTCGACCCATAAAAGGCAAAAAATTCAATTTTTCTAAAATGCGTTTTTTGTGTCTCGAGCCACTTATCTCCCTTGATATCTATCCAAAATCGATAAATCAAGTACGATTGTGAGGAATAATGTCTCAGCTGTGCTGACATCATATTTTAAGAAAGAAGTGTTTGGAATTCAACTATTAAAGGGAAAAAGTATAAATTGTTCTACAACGTATTTTTGTGTCACGAGCCTTATATTTCCCTTGATATCTAATCGATATAGATAAATGACATATCGTATTAAAGACTACGGTTTCCGCCGTGGTAACATTATATTCTAAGAAAGGAACTTTTCGTAATTCGACCCATAAAGCGCAAAAATGTCAATATTTCTAAAATACGTTTTTTGTGTTTCGATCCATTTATATCCCTGGATTTCTAACCCAAATCGATAAATGAAGTAGGAGTATGAAGAGTAATGACTGAACTTGGTGACATTATATTCAACCTCACTATTCATCGCATTTTATTCGCGAAATTTTCGCACGGGTCGTCTAGTATATATATATTTCCGATCTTGGAAACGGCTGTGACGATTGGGATGAAATTTGATATTTAGATAACGTTTTGACTTTTAAGCTTACCTAAATAGTTGTCTTCCCCACAAATCTTTTCTTCTTATATCTTTAAACGAGCAATTCTTGTATATATATATATATTTCCGATCTTGGAAACGGCTGTGACGATTGGGATGAAATTTGATATTTAGATAACGTTTTGACTTTTAAGCTTACCTAAATAGTTGTCTTCCCCACAAAAAAGCGAGTTTACAAAATACGAACAATTTTGTCACTCCTTATATCGAAAACGGCACCAGCGCCATCTCGTAGACAATTCAGGTACCAGAAAGCCTAAAAATAGAATTTCTTTGATTTCAAAGAATAATTAAACAAAAAGTTCTTGTACACTGGCTGACCCGTTGAAATATTAAGGAAGATAATTAAAAAATTATCAATGGCTTTATCAGAGGTGATACTTTACAGAAACTTCTTTGAAAATAATATTACCGGTACCAGTTAAAAAGTAATCATCGTTTACTTTTTGACCGTAAAAAGTGGTTGTTAGTTAGTCATTAAATACTACCACCTTAATTATAAAATTATAAATTTTCTGTTCAATATACCAGATTTCGAGTAAAGTTTGATAATAAAATGCATAATTAAATATTAATACATCTAAAAATTCCTGAAAAAGCCGCGTACGAGTGCACATACGAAAAAACGGGTTCTGATTAATAGAATCTTGCCTTTTGAAGGGTCTGACCTTGTGCTTTCTTAATGTTTATAACGAAGGTTACTTCTTAAGGGAATTTTTTATCATTATTTTGAAATGTTGATCAGAAGATGCGAGATTACTGCGAGGTATGAGCATAGTTTTATCGGAGTGAATGAATTTAGCACACATGATGTTCTGTTGCCGTCACAATCTAATGATGAATTCTTATAGATCTCAACGAAACATATCGAAAATAAAGAATAAATGTTCTTGGTTTTCGAGATGTCAAAAATCAGTTATAGGTATAATTTCTTGTGCTTTTGGCGACGTTTCTTATGGTCCAGGCTGTGTTTCAGCCTAACAACAACCACTAGGAACAAAATAAAACATTGAAAGTACATTTCCACCGTATAGACGTAGTGGATTTGATGGAGTTTTTTCTGCTCCAGGTCGAATCTAATCCTAACCTCTTCACTTTTGAGATATAATTTCTCGAGAAATAAGCGAGATATCAGAAAATAAATTCCTTATTTTCGATTTGTCTCGACGAGTTTGATACGATTTCATCATCAAACTTGGCTATGGTGAAATTTATCTTCTGGTCCAGGTCTCATTTCATCCTACCACGTCAATTTTGAGATACGATATCTCGAAAACTAAGCGAGATATATATATAAAATATTTTTTACTTTCAATTTTTCTCGTTGAGTTACATAAGAATCCATCATCAAGGGTTATCGTAGAATCCTTTCAATTACCACAAATCTCGCACCATTAATTAATCCCTGACTGGAATTAGGATTTCTATTTAACATAATAATACAGGGGCGTAGCTACTATGGGGCTAGGCGGTGCAGTGCACCGGGGCCCTCACGCTCAGGGGGCCCCCAAGCATACCTCAAGGGGCCCCTAAGCGCACCTCTAGGGGCCCACGAGCCTTCACAGCAAACTGGTGACCTTTTTTTTTTTAGCTCTACCGTCGTCTAAGGGGCCCCTGAGAACACAGGATCCCCTCACTAAGGGCCCTCGCTGCTCAGGGGCGGCCCCCAACCACTGCTCCAGTTCAGGGGGTCCCTACCAGCACACAAAGCAAAAAAAACGTCGCCCGTCTGGCCTGAGGGACCAAAATAAATTTTTTGCACCGGGGCCCTTGTTGACCTAGCTACGCCACTGTAATAATAACTTTTTTAAAAAAAAAAAAAAAAAAAGCAATTTGTGAGGCGGTCTCGCAAATGGATCTAGCGATTTGGATGAAATTTCATATGTAGATAAAGTTTTGCTTTTCAAGTTTTTAACACAATTTAAAAAAAAAATAATAATAATTTTTGTATTTGGTTTCTCGAAAACGGCTCTAACCTCATTACGTAGAAGGTTCAGGTACCAGTAAGCCTACTGATGTTAGTTAAGCTTCTCTTTGGTTAACTGTGCACCTCAAAACGCCCAGGAAGCCTTCAAGTCTTTTACTTTAATCAAACTTTACTCGAAATCTTGGATATTGAACATAAATCGAAAGATACCGAGTGAAGATCGGTCACCCAGGTACTAAAAATTTATTTGACATACACGTAGTCTTGTACCTCTGCGGTGTTGGTAAATTTCTTTCCATCTAAACCAAACAGATGATAGTCACATGAAAATAAACCTGGGCTATAGAAGTAATTACGTATCCAGAGATACTCAATGTACAAGATCCTCCAATTTGCGTGAGCAGCAGTAATTATGTATCATTTGTAGTGCAGAAGCATTACGTTGCTGATTGGAATCTTGCGTCTTTTGTAGTGAGAGACGTCTTTAGTCTTGCTCAATAGTTTGCAGAACAGTTCGTTGTTCAAGCAGACAATACATTTAGCTATCAGAAAGAGTTTTGGCCTTTACCGGAGCACCTTCCCTTTTTGCTTGCCATTCAATACACCATCTCTTTTTTTCAGTACCCATGATTCACCACTTGTGAGAATCTGCCATCAAAAGTTAGTCTCCTTCTGATGCAGCGCAACCCAAAAGAATCTTAGAAATTTCAGGCCTTCTTGGCACTCACCTTAAAGTGATTTTTTGTAAATGTACCTTCTTTTTATTGATTGCCTGCACATTACCATAACATTTTTCTTTGCTACACTAAATTTATAAATTATTATTTGTATATATTACGGAATAATGTCTTCAATTAACAAAATTTTCTGCGACATGATGATCGTCCTGGAACGTCCCGCTTTAGTGAGATTACAAACTACAATCAGACCTTCACAGAAGAACTTAGGAGTAAACCCACCATTACATTTGTTGCCTCAAAATCGTAACATCGCCGAACTGTGCACGCAGTCTGTGCAAAAACACCTTTTTGGACTAGAAATTTAATTATTATACTGTACTGTGACCGGGGTTGGACACATTAAACTTTTAATAAGAAAACAAGCTACTGTGGAAACAGGAGCGTAATATTAATCATGCCAACGCGGTCGCATCATGTCCTAGATGTTTCCACGTTACGTTGAAGAATCCCATCTCAAAAGTCCCTTTTATTTTTGATAATCCATTGTATTTAGGGTTTCGTTGCAGAAATCAGTTAAAATGGAAAAAGATAGCTATTACATGTCGTTATATAATTGATACTAATAGATGCTTAGAGGCTGCGAATAATAGAGACAAAATTTTTAATCACTGGACTGTTATGTAATTTTTGTTTCGGGGGATTTAGTGCGCACAGACAGCTAGATCAGTATGGAAGTCACGATTTGCTATAGTTCTTAACGGTGATTATTTTGAAACTCAATTATCTCCAATGTTCTGTTTCATAAACGACATCTGTTAAAGTTACTAATGCTGAGTAACATAACCAATGTAGCACAAATGTTTATTAATTATGACTACAGCTGGTAATTGGTATTTTTCTGAAAGGTACCGAAGATTCGCGGTGGTGGCTGTAAGTCGTATGATTCCAAGATCAACTCACATGTTTTTCAACGTTCTCAGTCAAAGCATAAAATCTGTTGTCATACTGGTGTGGTCTTAGTCATTCACCTTTGTTCCTCACCTAAGACAGAGGTTTTATTTCCAGCGGTAAAATCTTGGCATTCCCCCCCCCCCCTGCCCCTTTACCATCTTTTAAACTTTCTTTCCAACGGATTCGTGGTAATGACGTGACGCCTGCATGCATTGAGTTTATCACTCCCTGAACCAGTAACGATCTACAGTTACGTCAGGACTAGACATATGTGAAAGGCGACACAAGCTAGAAACGCTGTTTTATTAAATGTAAGCTACGTCACACCCTTTTCTGCGAGCTTATACAGGATTCATTCAAATTTCACGGTAATTCATTTTAAGGGCTATTTGTTCTAAATGTTTACGCACATCGACAATTAAATTCATTCCCGACACGCTCTCAGAAATGTTTGAAAGCTTTATTCTATTTATAGACTCTCGTGTCTAACAATGTTTCATCATATTGTATAGTTCGTCGTCAATATTTTATAGTCATTTTGTAATAAATTTATGTAATAATATGTCGTTACCTTATTAGATGATCATTTATTTCACTAAAATCTTTTAATCACTTATTAGAGCACATTAGTTGCCTATAACCTAAAGTACGTTGATACTTGTTCACGTATATTATGAAATGCTGCTAACTTCAGCACCTGTTTTATTACGATCTAAAGTTTAAATGGATGTTTCGTTGAAAACCTGAACAAAATGTTTTGAATAAAATGGTGAAAGTTATTTTGTGATTTTGACATATATATTTAATGTTACCAGTTTGCATCCTGGTTTATTCATCGTGGTCAATAAATGGTAAATCAGAAAATTGCTCCATTGCACTCGTTAGTTACTGAAATAGAGAGCGGAGGCAATTCTGCTGCTCTCCGAAACATTCATTGCTCCACTGACTACGTTTTACCGTGTACAGAAAATAATGATTAGTTCTGGTAAATATACGTAATGCTCATATGCGAAAAAGTTTTTTTAGAAACACTTCAAAAATTTGGGAAAAATGTGGTAGAGAGAAAAACATGTAACTTAGAGCCGACATGGAACATGAAAAGACATTTGAGTGAAAGCAACAGTAATGTAAAAAATACGATTAGTACTTATTTCCCTTAATCAAAAACTCTGTCTATAGTTCATATTTATAGAAAGAACACAAAAAAGAGAGAAATAGAGGCAAGTGTGTCAAAATAGTAAAAAGTTTTGTTTTATTCTGATTCCAGTATTTTTGCTATATCGATGTGTGATAGTTTTCCGTCTAATAACAAGCTTACTTTCAATGTGCTTGGAACTTTCTACATAAGCCATCTTAAGAACTATAAGTACAGTCTTCTGGATATACATTCGTTACAGCAAACACAGTTCACATTTTTTTTTTTTTTTTTAAGTACAATCTTCAGATATGCAACTATTGTTACAGTTTACTTGGTTCACAAAAATAATATTTATTGTAAGTGAACTCTTCTACGTTCAATGATTTCAGGAAACAATACATAAAATAAAATTTATAATATGTAAAATCCTCTGGATATACAACTTACTTAGTTCATATATATTGTTGAGCAAAACATTTAAGGAGACAAATGGACCCTCAAAATTCAGTATTCCCGTTTCTTAAAAATTTGACGAGACAGCCATATATCCCTTAAATTCTTTGGCCAGGAGTGAAACTAAGTTTGCGGGAAGTGGAAAACCCATTCTGGCGAGTTCTCTCCTCATTTTATCCTGATACGGTACTGTTTGAATTTGATTTACTTGATGTCTCCGATAGCCTGGTCTTCACAATCATTAAGTGGGTGCTTGGTGCTTGTACACACAAAGGAGACGCAAAATAATCTGCTGACTGATAATCGTAAAGGATGTAAACAAATATAGTTAGGTTAGGAAAAGTGGTAAGAGTGAACCTGGTAGTTAAAACAGAAGTGACATCGGTTCTTATAATTATTTCATAGCCATTCATTAATATAATGAACGATTCTGTCGTTGTTTTATGGAAAGAGTTAAGGTGGTTTGCAGGTAACGCAATGCTATTTGACAGGATTACATCGAGAGAGGATTGTGAGTAGCTATAGATTGACATTGGATAGTTCGCTATTGAGTGAAAATAAATTCTAGTCTACTAGCTAAAGAAAAACACGCGGTTTACTTCCTCTTGGTGATAGATGGTTAATAAATGTACAAAAATCTACTAAAATTGTGACTGACATGGTATATTAGCAATATGTTGGTTAGCGGGAAGTACGCATTTTAAAATCGAAAAAAGATAAACCTACATGCAAACCGGTAATTTCTGTTATTCTCCCCTGGTTTTTTCATTCGTGATTTAACTACTGCAGTCCGTACCACTGTTATAAAAAGATCTAATATCTGGCAGAGCCGCTGGTTCGACGGCCATCAGGATTTGTGTTGAGGCACACAGTCCAGAGAACCAACGCCTTTATCCTGCTATCTACTGTTCTGGTAATAGGTAACATTTCTAACGATTCTATCATGGAAACATAGCTAAGGAACAATTTCAGTTACATGTCATTTAAACATAAGCGTGAACTTCCCTTCAACTCGGAAAAGAAAACTATCGCAAAGTATTCTAAAAAGCTACTCATTCTAACAGGAAAATAATTAACATTTCGTATTGATAAAGGTTTTGAACGCAACTGAAGTTTGACAAACTTTTTGAAAACTAATCAGATAAAAACTAATATGGAAATTTAATTCTTTTCAAAATTTTGCAAGCTTATATGCAGGATAGGCTTGGTACATTATATCCACCAACGATATTTTAGTTGAGAAAGTTATTACAGCATACTGTGACATGGTATTTTTTAAGCGTTTTACTTTCTTTGTTTCCTGAAGAGTTTTTCTTATATTTTTCTTTATCTAGTGTCTTCATTGCGGATAATTCTTGGTTGAATTCTTGTAGTTGGCAACACTGTCGGCACAGTGTACTTGCGGACCCCTGTAGCGCTGCTTTGAGGGCTATTCCCTCAGTCCGGAGTGGCCCTCACAGTGGTCCTATGTGCTGTTCCGACTCGACAGAGTTCAAAGCAGAGGACTCCGCCCGCATCGACACGCCTCTGCTGTCATTAGAAGACTCCCCTACCACTCCATTCCTCAATTGCGGCTCAGACAGGGTGTACTTGTGTGAGACGCGTGTTCCACAGTGCTCACTGAACGTGCGGGCAAAAAAGTTCCCCGTTTCTTCGGGCGGGAAACAGAACAGAACAGATTTTGAGAAATTCATGTATCGTCACGTACAAGCTTTTTTCGATATTTTTGCCGTAATGTCTGCCATTAATGGACTTTTTCGCTCAGTATCACTTGAACAACACATTCTTTTCTAAATTGGGAGTTACGTCTCGTTGAGTTCGAAGTCACAGAGCTGGATCGTGGACAAGAAGCGGAATTGAATTAATTACGTCACGGTCTTTCGAAGGAACTATACTGGCATTTGCTTGGAATTGCTTCGAAAAACCATTGAAAACCCAAATCTAGGGGATCGCACTCGCATCCTTCCGAAAGCTACTGTCGAACGTGACCGATCACCTACCCACACAATTTACGAGAAATTTTCTGTTTATCTGCTCAGTGATGGAGTGTAGATCCGGTACCAGTTGCTCTATTTAGGGATTGTTTCTTTCAATTATTTACTTTAACCACTTGAGAAACTTACGACTTTCATAAAAACTGGTAATAAACAATATGGAATGGACGTTTGTGTTCATGTTTAAACATTTTCAATCCCACATTGATACTGGAATTAGAGATAAATGTGTTGTACAGTTGTACAGAGTGAGACGAGGGTAGGGTCAAATTAAATTGTAAGGATTTAAGCTGTTTTATTGGAAATTGTACATGTTGTATTAAGCTGATTTCCAAAAGAACAATGAAATTATGTAGGAAGAATAAGCCTACCATTTCTCTTAAATTTAATTTAATAGCGACGGAGCGCACGCATACCCGTTTTCCTCTTTCTCATATCCGCCCACTTTTGCCGTCTACGATTTTAATTTAAATTCTTTCACGATTTTCTGTCAATTACTCATTACTTTCAGTGGTAATTTATTCCAGTGCCTGACTCCCTTATCTACCAAAGGAAATTTTCCCAAACCCATACGCCTGAAATCGGTTGCCATCTTGTGGTCATGGTCATCTTTTTTCCTTCCGTGAAACGCTCTAAATTCTTTCAGCAATATAGTCCTTTCACCAATATACACCTCGTACATTCCCAGCACTTTCTTTACCCTCCTCCTTTCTTCCATCGAATATACTACTCCAGTTCCTTTACTTTTGGATAGTATGAAACTGTAAACACGTAAACAGGTTTAGGATGAAATGAAACTAACCAAGAAACGTGATAGTTCAGTGAGATTTATGGTATTATTGAGCATCTTGCAGAAGTTCTAACAGTGGAAGGGAAGCAGTGAAGTGTAGTTCAATGGCTTAGCTGCAAAAGTAATTTGGAACTGGGGGAGGGGGTACGCGCCCTTCGCTCCCTTGAACTGAGAAATCAAAAATTACAACACGATTTCCAGAAAAAAAACAATATGTAGCAAAAGTCAGATCGAGGGGGGGGGGTTTCACAGCAGGCCAAAATGGAGCTACGTGGTTTATGGACCCTCCCAAACAGATGGATAAAGGAAAATAATTACATGTTTGTCTCCCAAATTTCTTGATCTTGTGGGACACAAAACATAATATTGTTCAGATGTCTGAATCACAGAGAGGTTCCATCGTCTGTTTTAATCTCTCATTTTTTAATCCTTACTTAGTCTGAGGAACACGTAAGTTTTCAAACGCTACAAACATTTAATAATGGCACAAGAGTGAACGAGAATTCATAAAACCACCTGATTAACCAGATTTTTGTTTTGTTTAGCTTCCCAAAATCACTTCAGGAGGGTGCACCCACGGTTCCTTGACACAACATATAGTATATTTTATTACCGTTCCTTTGGCTTAGAAAAAAAATCAAAAAAATCAGTTGACAAGTAGTTTTCAAAACAATCCGTCCAGTGTGCTGGTAAACGACGAACAGCCCGAAATAATCCTGAAAATAGTCCAAGTTAGGCTGGCCGTCTAGTGGATGCGTATTCGCGCGAAAAATACTCGAGCGAAAACGCCTATAATTGCGCGAATTGTGTTGGCGCGAAGACATCCCGTTCAGTTTGGCGCGACTCTGCCGGTAGTTCTCTGTTGTAGTTTGTGACCGAATGAGCTGTAGCAATGTCTTTCTCTGAATTTTTGCAAATATTCGGGTCTGAATCAAAATTTCTGGATAGGAGAAGGCTTGAATAAAGGAAAGAAGAATGGTTGAATAATATATGTTCATAACTATATTAAGATTCGTGTTATCAAAGACAATACTTCATCTTTATTGATTCGAAAAAAGGAAAATATGTGTTCATAGTTTTTTCATGAATATCCTAGTCAAAAGATCTGCCCCTGAGGAAATGCATGTTTAATTCATTTTAATCTTATAATGCATTAATTATTTAACTTTCTCTTGAAAACATTCTGGTAAATTTAGAAATAGATTAATGTTAAGAGAAAAACAGTTGCTTGAAAAGGGAACAAAAAAATAATAATTAAAAAACGCAGCTGAAACAATTATCTCACAATTCCAGTTAAATTCTAAGAAAAGGGACTGTGATAAACTATGGGAAATGAACTACGTCATAACTAATATTTATTTAGGGCGTTTTGTTTCGTAATATTATGTAATATGTTGAATAATTTTCTAATTTTATAAAAATCTGTAACAAATATAATATTAATATGTAATAAATACTATAGGCGTATACTACGTAAAATGATAGTTAAATAATATTGTATTTTCTTTAAATAAATTGATAAATAATATAAATAATTATGTTGTAGATTCATTTCAACATTGTTCTGGTGGTACTGGGGTAATTTTGATGTCTTAAAGGGGTCTTTTCTTTAACAAGAACAATCAGTTTCTCTTTTTCCATCGAGCGAATCGTGTGTTCGCGCGACCAAATCCAAACAATCTCGGATCTCGTCGCCTTCGCGTGGGCTCACGAAACTCAAGCGCTCGTAGTGGACTGAGTCACATTACATTCATTGCGTTCGGGTTGGAGCGACCTGTCCGCGCGTAGTACATGCCCATCCGCGCGAATACGCGTCTACTGGACGATCAGCATTAGGTGCCGAAATGTTGGCAGTAGCAGCAACAGTGATACGGTGCTACATACGTGAATTTATAAGTATGAAGAATAACATAACGCTTTGGAACTCGATCGTGGCAGTCGCTAGAAAGGAAAATTTCATGTGAAATTTGGAATATCTGCTAAACTATTGTAAGAGTATTAAGCATTTTAATACTGGGATGCCGAGATGATTAGCCCCTAGCCCTCCTTCTCTATTAGTCATTCACTGAGTTGTAAATAAAACCGGTCAACAGATATGACGTTTCATTGTGAGTGCGTGTTTGTTTGGGAGTGCGAGTTCGGCGTGCTCGCCACACGAGTGAGCGGCCGTGTTTGCTCGTCGTAATGGGCTGCGGTTCAAGCTGCGCGCGTCCACTCGCCCGTATAACAGCCAACTGCTCCCAGCTAGTTGCAACAGTGCAGCGAACACCCAGCCAGCGTCGTGGGCTTTAAATACTACAAGGCACGTCACGCTATCCGCAAAAGCCTGTCATGTAACAGGTACAAATTGAATAATTATGAGAGAAAACATTTTATCCACTGACGGCATCCTCAGACTTATCTCAAAGCTACATCTTGATTACGCTTAATATTATGATTTCTCTCCAATTTACTGCTCATCGATGGCTAAGTCATTACTAGAGACCGGATTATATTCAACACAAACAGCTAGAAATATGAATGAAAGATGTTTGAAATATGCATTAAAAATGTTAAAAAGTGTCCAAATATGGAACATTATATCATATAAAAATAGTATTTTTTAGATTTTTCATTTCAAAATCAGCATGCGATTAGTAAGTAGCCGAATAACATTTATGAATTATTTAAGATTTTTTTAAACTTAAAAACGTAAACATCAGGCACCGTTTCAAATATTCAGTAGTAAGATTGTTTCTTCGATCTCTCAAAATATTTTTATAAATGGATATGGACCGTTCGACATTCACTGATGTAACTGGGCAGTATTTGAAATTGGGTGCTGTGTCTGGAAAAAGTTCACTCGTCCCAGTACTAAAACTATCACTTTGAAACAAAGGTTCAAAACCTGGGTTATTGTTCAAGATATTTTCGAAGTTTACCCAGTTATACATACCTCCGGCAATGAGGATTTTATTCATTAACTGAAAAGAGTTAGTCAACGTCAAACCTTGAATTTCAAGCTTTTTAATACTCGCAGGTATGTGGGGGGAAAATATGCTAATCACAGCTATGGCTTTAATACTAGAATTGTTAAATGCTTTCTTGTGGCAAACTGTCACAGCCTCTCCATTATCAAAGTCATTTACTACACCTTTAATGGCCTCGAAATGTTCATTGTAAAACAGTACAGCTTCAACCCACGTCGCCACTGGTTCCGGAGGTAAAGGCACATTTGGCAATATTCTTATAGGTATTATTACAAGAACATGCCTTAAGAAACGCTTTTTTTGTTGATGGAATTAGTTTATTTACATTTCCAAACGAAGGTCGTCGTAGACTAAGAGCTGTGCTGCTAGTAGGTTTTGCCGGCTACAAAGTAAGATTTAATTTATTAACTAGATACACTACAGAAAAATATTGTAAATACAGCGAAAATATGCATCATCATTAGGTTTTGGGTAAAATATGCAATAACTGGTAAAAATGGGCTTAATATGTAAATGCATATGATCCGGCCTCTAGTCATTACTGACAAGGTGTACTAGAACAGTGATTCTCGACGTTTTCCAACCTGAGGATTAGTAAAATGTCAAAAATAATTCTAGAAATCTCTATCTTCTAAGGGCCTAATTTTTTACCTATGCGTATATTATTAACAATTGCGGCATATTATATCATATTGTAATAAATATAAAAGCACGTTTCGAATTCCCACGCAAACCAGTTGTGAAATTGGAAGTGAAATTTTAAAAGTGAATACTCTTAATATTTATTAACAAAATCAATAATAATGTTATGAACCTATTCGGAGAGTAAATTGCAGAAAAGAAAAAAAGACAAATAGAATTACTCACTGTTAATTTATTTTTTGTTATGATATCTTTAATTCCATTACATTAAATACGATTTAATGTTTCAACTGTAGAGCACCTGTCTCATCTTCGCGAATCACAGGTTGAGAACAGCTATAATTGATTGTTGGCTAAGGAGAGACAAGAACGAATAGTCAATGCCCTGCGGTAAAGAATCCGCGAGGCAAACTCCTGCAGGATGCTCAACAAAACGTTTCTGTATGTGGATCCAACTGCCAAACGAATCAAAACTGCGGTGCTCAGTGGTTTTATTGTTGAATTATTGAACTGACGTATTCGCGTATAATTACACTCACAAAGGACGTGCGAATATCAACCAAAATAAGAGATACAAATCCTACTGCCTTACGAAATACCGTGTGATGAATTAAGCAAATAAGTTAGCTGCTCTAAATTCAGTCGTGGAGAGCTCTTAGTATAAACTATTAAATATAGATTTCCATGAGCGCCCACTACTTATTGAAGACGCTAATACTTAAAAAAAAGCTCTTCGACTTTCGTCTTCTCTTTTATGTTGTTTTATGCCATTTCCTGCAAATACAGAGGCGGAACAATTCATTCACCTACTTTATCTTTGAACTTGACAGATGTTTTCTTACTCGTTTCAGGAATTACAACGCACTTTTATTGTTATATGAGTTCCTGCTTTTCGCATCAGGTTGAAATGGCATCTAGTTCTCTTCCTAAGTCTGGAATTTTCAGTTGCCGCAGGACAATAAGTTTATAATCATCTAATTATTCACTTTCTCACAAAGATCGCACTCTAGGATCGACCTGATTCTGTGGGAATATTGCGTAAGCTCGTAGCATCGTCAAGGAGCACCTGTGTTGTACTATAGACTGCTGTTTAGAGAGAGAAAAAAATATGACAACATCCCAAGATCCCATTTTTGTAAACTTTTATTAATTTTGATGGCAAACACAAAGAAATTGAATTGTTTCGAGAAGCAACGTAATAAAGTGCGCTGATAACACGTACTCGTCACCTTTTTCACTACGATCCATATCACTTACGAACATTAAACTAAAATCTGCGATCGTTATAAATCCACCGTGTCCACTAGCATGGTTATAACAGTCAAAAATTTTTATACCAGTTAAGATAGATAGATATATATGTTCACTTTGATCCCATGTGAGAATAATCTCGGGGATGTGGAACAGTACATACACTTACTAGTAATTTCAATATTACTATATAATTGATAATATTATTATATATTGACAACAAGTTAGCAACAACCCATTAGTATAACCAATATCTCCTGTAATCTACAAATACAATCCCGTGTTAATTAATACTTATTATGTGGAACAGTGTATACACTTGTTACCAGCATCTAATAACCAGTTATTTTCTTACCAACCAGTTACCATGATATGTTTCACTGTAATTTGTGACTACATATTATATTATGTTAGTTGCTATTTATGTGGAACAGTACACAAACCTATTAGCAATATCAATTATATTACCAACAACTCATAAGCAGTCAATTACTGTAAAACCTGTTAGTATGATAATTTTTCACAGCAGTTTTTGAGTGCATGCTATCCCATGTTAGTTCCTATATATGAGTGAAATTTTGTAAACAGTGTAATTACTTCATATATCATTTTAGTAATTGTGAATAATTTTGTCACCTTCCCCTTCCATACTACTATTTTATCAGTCATTCTTAGTTACCAAATTCCAAGAAGAAAATTCTTTCACAGAGTAAAATTGGTTCTGAAGCAGAAACTCTTTCAGTTTGGACTTAAAGTAGTTGGGTTTTTGTAGATAACATTTAATTTCTGTTGGTAATACATTGAATAAGGAAGCTCCAGTAAATGTTAACCCTTTCTGTACAATTGACAGTGATTTGTAATCCTTGTGAATATTATATTTATTCCTAGTATTATGGCTATGTATGTCAGCATTAAGATTGAAGTGTTCAGGATTTTCCACTACAAATGATAGTACAGAGTATACATACTGTGCTGGCATTGTTAGTATACCCAGGTTTTTAAATAGATTTCTGCACGACGTCTGTGGGCTTGCTCCACAAATAGTTCTTATAGCACGCTTTTGCAATTTAAATACCCAATGTGCTTGTGACGAATTTCCCCAGAATGAGATGCCATAAGCGAGCAGGGAATGAAAATATGCAAAATATACTAACTTTCTGGTTTCTATATTAGCTATTCTAGATATTACCCTCAGTGAAAATGTTGCAGAATTCAGTTTTTTAAGAAGTTGTTGAATATGCTGTTTCCAGTTCAATTTGTTATCTATATATACACCCAGGAATTTTGTGAAACTGCTTTCATTGATTGCTTTTCCTTCTGATATCACATTATAGCTGACCTTTGTTTTATTTTTTGTAACAAACTGAAGTAACTGTGTCTTTTCTACATTAAGTATTAGTTTGTTGGCATTAAACCACCTGTTAATTTTCTTTATAACATCATTTGCTGTGTTTTCGAGGTTTTGTGCTGATGGGTCTTTCAAGGATATGCTAGTATCATCTGCAAAGAGCACCATGTGTTCATTATCACCTAGTATATGTGGGAGATCATTTATATAGATTAAGAACAGCAGAGGGCCAAGGAATGCATTGAAAAAAAAATCATTTATAAATTTTTTAATAAAAACATTCACTGTGAGAGCATTTTAGATAAAAGTTTTCCTTCGAACAGCGAGAGAGAATTAGTATAAAATTTTGTATGTTCAAGAAGTTTTTTTTAAAAAATATTATCTAATATTTTCGAACACTTGATCTTTTATAAATCTCAGATGGCACTGTACCTTTTGTAGCTGTGTTCTTTTTATAAAACATAAGCCAGGAAACTCCTTTAGATATACATTTGACGGAGGCACAAGGGATTTTATTCTCCTTTTCTGGAAACAAATGAGATTTTCTGGAGTTGAGTTTTTTGTTTTACGTCTGGTTTCCGGTACAGTCTCTGAGTTTGGTATATCAAAAAGATTTACTTTGTCAACGGTTGGAAAAATTCGTCCAGAAAGGGGCCGCTAGAGATTGCTTTCGAGTTTACAAACTTGTGCTCCTACATAAAATATATGACTGCTTGATGTTGTTCTGAAATATTTTTTCTTATCTTCTCAGGAATAAGAAATCTGAAAGACGAGTTAACATCCGAACATGTTGGAAAGTTTTCTGTGTATAAAAAAGTTTAGTATTCACCGTTGGCCGTAATATATATGCACGTAAGGAGATCTTACAGGGGCTAGTGGATAAACAGTCTATCATTTGAGAACTCGTGGGTTCGATGCCATGTCCACCTTTCCAGATTTCGGTTATATATCTTTTTCCAGAATCACTTCAGACGAATATGGGACATTGATGTTCTAAAACAATATTTCCGGGAAGACTTCTTACGCAAAATGACGGAGACGCTAACAGTGGGCTTTCAGACGTTCTGCTATCTTTGGACTTTACTTACGGCTTTACGCCTCGTCAACGTCGAGGTCATTAGAGGCAGGATGGGTCTGGGTGCAAAGAACGGAAAGGAATTCGGCCATGGCCTTTTGAAGGAAGCATCCAGGCATTTTCCTGGAGTGATTTGTGGAAACCATGGAAAAACCAAATCAGGATTCCCGGATGGAGATTCGAACTGGCGTCCTCCCGCGTGCGAGGCCAGAGCGTTAACCACTCATCCACCACGCTCGGTTGCTATCTTTGGAAGAGCCATCTCTTCAAGTGTGTGGGAAGGTAATCGATCTGTTTCAACAAATACCAAATAGTGTATATCCAGACTGTCCAATTATACTCGGGGTCTATCTGTTGTAGTTTGTGATGTTATTACTGATGCCATTTCTCTTAGGAAGGTGTGAGATATGATGTACAAATACATAGATTAATTTTTCTGTTTTGAAATAGTTGCATCATTTCTCTCACCAATTAACATCTTACGATAGTGAATATGATAATTTAGTATTTTCGGATGTAGCAACTGTGGGTTGTTTACCGTTTGTAGACAACTCAGTAAAGCAATAATAATTAAATTTCAGTATGGCTGAAAAAAGTAAATCATCTTATTTACGTAATTTATTTGAGTTTCATGGTCTTCATTTCGTTTACAACGAACTTTGTCCTCACATTTTCCATGCTACAGTAACCTTATTTTTCAGTTTGTTCACACCAATCCGCGCGCTGTTGTCTGCTGTCTACCGGTTACTTGGTATTTCAGTTTGTCATAATTTTGTAATCTCTGCGCGCCGCTTTACATTTGAAGCAGATGCCAAACTTAGAAATAAATCAGCACAAATATCACGAATGTGTAATTTTTTTTAACTGCTTAACGTCTCTTAACAGCGAGGTCTTTAGAGAAGGGAAAGGATGGGGGGCAAGGAATGAGAAGGAATTCAGCCATGGCCTTTTGAAGGAAGTATTCCGGCATTTGCCTGGAGTGATTTGGGAAACCATGGAAAACCCAAATCTGGATGTCCGGACGGGGATTCGAACCGCCGTCCTCCCGAATGCGAGGCCAGAACGCGAATGTGTAAAAGTTCCTTCTTCAAATTTGCTCTTCAATGAAAGTCAGAGACAGTAGTCTCACTCGTATTTAAGTAGCAAGAAGATAAAATGCGTTAGAGAAAGCGAAACAGTGTGTAACATTTTCAATACCAGCAGTATTACCAGTTAATGGTTACAGGATGTTTTCTTAACATCTTAATTTAATTTTTAATTTAATTGCAATGGAGCACACGCTCCGGTGGCAATTTCCCTACACACCCAACTTCCCCCTATCCTACATTCACCTACATTTGCCCTCTACAAATTTTAACTTTAAATTCTTTTAACGTTTTCGGTAGGTTATTCATCATTCCCCTTGGTAACTCATTCCAATCCCTGACACCCTTACCTAAAAAAGAAAATCTTCCCACACCCTTGTGCCTGAAATCGAGTGCCAGCTTGTGGTCATGGTCATCTTTTCCCTTCCATGAACTACTTTTCATACCTACTGCAATATCTTTCCATGCCTCATCGCCAGTATACGCCCTGTACACTCCCATGACCCTCCTCTTCCTCCTCCTGTCTTGAAATGAATCCCATTCCAGCTCCTTTATCATATCTGTCACTGATTGCATTCTGCGATAATTTCCAGAAACAAATCTAGCAGCCCTTCTTTGCACCTTCTCCAACTCCTGTATTTGATACTCAAAATGTGGGTCCCATACTACACTACCATATTCGAGCAATGGTCTTACCAAAGTTTTGTAACCCAATTCCTTTACTTCTCTCGTGCATCCCCTCATCACTCTCTCCAACAAGTGCAGAATTTTGAAACCTTTTCCTACCACCTGTCCAATGTGCATCTAATAAAGGCTGTATTTGTGCTGAAAGAGAAGTAAAGGATAAGAAATAACAGAGAAATTGTTGCCGGTGGAATCCTTGTACTGTCGGGTGTTATAAATGAATGGTGATACTGATTATTTAGAAGGTCCAGTTTTGAGAAACAATATGACTGGTTTTAACGATTTTAATTGGAACAAGACAGAAAAGAGTACATACATTAGACAAGTTCACTTTGATTCCATATATGAATATTTTGTTGATATGAAACAGTACATATTATAATTTTCTAAAATCAATAATTCCGTCAAGTAGTTGTTATTTACTTAGTATAGGAAAATCAAACATAATTTTCAGCGGAAAACTTCCGGTGCTGTTTACTAAATTTTGAAATACTTTCCAGAGACTCTAGTAACTCTCGTTAAAAACTATATTTATACATAAACATTTAAGGATTTTTGCTAATATAAGATGAAAGAGAGGGAAAAAAGGAGAGTGCGAGCTATGGAAATGAAATTTCAAAGAATAGCGAAGAATAGGAATAGCTAAAAGGGACAGAATGGGGAATGATAAAATCAGGGAGATCTAGTAGAAATATAGAAATACAGTCGTAAGGTTTTATGAAGAGAATGAGAGAGAAGAAGATACCAAGGAAGATGCTGGACATGCAGCTGAAAGGGAATAGGATCAGAGAAAGACCGAGGGACAGATGCGTGAAAGATGTTAAAAAGTGAATTGAAGAAAGAGAGGAAATGTCTGACAGTAGAAGAAGAGATATGGAGGATGGACTGGAAGCGTTAGAGAGGCTTTTGTTTCAAGCAGACCCGGCCAGTGGTTGGAAGTTGCTCAAGATGATGATGGACTTAAGCTGCCATACTTTTTGAATATATCGCGTTCCATATATCTGAAAAGCTAAGTTATTGAATGAACTCATGCGGTTTATATTACTGCTTCGTCAGGCATTGTTTTCTCGTCTTCAGTAGAGGATGCTGCCGATGTTAGATACCATTAGCTTATCTTCGTTTCGGGGACGTATGTCATTTATTCTTCTCGGTATGTCCCTTGCACTAATGGCTATCGCCCAATGGCGCACAATCTTATTGTGGCGAGACGACACACAAAGCTGCGATAAGGGTCTCGGGTCCGATCGATAGCCTCCTGCTACCTGCTGAGCGCTCCAAACCGGTTCCCTCTTTGTGCGGTGCTCTACCCACGGTCCACGCAAAGTCGTGACTTTGTACTGCGGGCGCCTGACCGGTTTCCATCGCCAGCTGAAGAGTACGCATCCCGGTCCCAGTGGAATGCCACCAAAACGAGAAGCTCAGGAACCCAACCCCGCCTTCTCTGGGTCTTTTTTTTACCCCTCATCCTTTCACGGTAGCTCTGCGGCGTTCTCATTTGGTCGGCGAACAGTTTTAATGACGTTCCATCTAGTGAAGCCGGTATCTTCTGCCTTACAACAGCGATGTCAATAAAGAACGTCAGCATACAGTGAATACAAAAATTCTACACAAAATGCATCTCCAGAGAACGGTAAAACAAAGGGCAGTAGTGGACAAAAGCATTTTTTTAATTAGACAAAAGCGATGAGGGTAAGTCAGCAGCCTAGGCTATGAACTTTACACTGGAGGATAAAGCAACAGTATTTTAAGCTTCGTCGACGGCACTACGTACTCAAAGAAATCAAAACCTGAAGAAAGTTCTATCGTTAATACACTAGGCTTCTGCAAAATATATCAATGTATGGAAATATCGATATTTTTCATAAAATAACCGATATTTTTATTCTCGATATATCAAAAATAAATATTTTATTTGGAATATTAATTTTAAGTAGCAATTCGATATTTTTGTACGAATACAAATCAGTATCCAATTTCATGTATTATATATATCGGTTAGATTATTTTTAAAGATGTTGAAGTCTGTTGACTAATCATTCGTGTTGCGAAGTTTAGGGTTAACGTAAATTTGCATTTCTGTTTCCAATTGTTTTTTCACTGACGAATAAAAGTTGACGCGTTGGCAAAGTATCTGATATGCCAAGCCTCTTGTGTGTCGTCCGAAAGTGTGGCTTCTGCAGTTACTTGGTGGCACCGGACAACAGGAGTAGACTGACGGGGGAACATATAAAGCAGAGAGCTATTTGGACGTCTAAATCAGATGAATACTGGCTTCATTGATTGTAAAAATAGATAAATTATTAAAAGTTTCTATAATTTACACATGCGTCTTTAATTTTCCGAATTTTCTTAGAAAAATAATGGCTTTAAGCAAAAATATCGATATATCGACATATCGATATTTTTCTCACTGTACATTTCGATAATGTTTGTAAATATCGATACGATAATTATCGATATATTTTTCATTTGCCTGTCCCTATAATAGATAGGAATGTGTTTGCTAACTAGGTTATGTAATATTTGATGACGAATATACGACTACAAAGACAGATTGTGAAAAATATTTTTATATAAAATGGTTCTAAAAGATGTACCAACATTAGTAACAGAAAATAAAACCGTAAAATGGACAGATTATATTATAAACATACCTTGGAGTAGAGCTCAAAATACAAAAGCGCTCTCACTATACAAGTGATTCTTTCTAATATGGGTTGTAAAAAATACAGCAACCAGTCACAATTCTTTCTGTTTTGTTAACAGCATGGAAGCATAATATGGAAAAAGTAACTAACTGCCTAGAAAACGTTATAGGGCACAGATCGTAAATAAAATAATAAAGAAATGGAAACCTTCAACTGATCAATTATTCAATCAACATTTCAATTTACCTTACTGAACACTTGAGAATGTAAAACAGTATCAAGCAATTTATTGTCTGCTTTCCGAGGTATTTACTTTCCGCATCCACAACTAATTTTACTTATTTTTGTTTTGTATTGTATTTCATGAGCTGTAGGTCATCCATTGTGCTTATACTTAAGACCCTCTTTCCAATCGTGTTTCTGATAGGACACCCATTACAAGTAACATCCTGTCAAAGGATTGGCCTCAAATTTCCGAAAGGAATTCGTGGTTTTCGTCAAACTCTTCGGGAATTCCTATAAATTATTTTTGTTTCTGTAATTCCTTATTTTATAAACGATTTGACACCTGTATCTTTCTTTTATAAACTGCTTTAAACACTATCTTAACTTTTATTGCCAGTATGACTGTCTTGATCGGACTTCCAGTAATTAGCTGTATCTAATAAACCCCGACCAAACCAAACTACTGTTCTGAACATTTTAACAATAATCACCTTATCTTGTTTCTATTTGCGTATATCACCTGATGTGACTGCTGTCCTAGAAATTTTATATTTGCTTTTTATTTCATAATATGTTGTTTAAAATTCTTTAATTTAAACGCTGTTTGCACATATTATATGTTTCAAATAGTACGTAGTCTACTTATCAAGAAATATTTGATTTATTAATACATAAATACCACGTTCCAAAGCCTCATATAAATATTGGTTTATCTGAAGGCCAGAAATTGCACACATCTCCATCATCAAAACTATATCATCACTTGAGGAATTAAGTACGATATTCAAAGGTAAGACGCAGATGAAATACTAGTAATAACTGACACTGACGGTACATGCTTTTTCGAACAGCCACTCATGTGCATATCTTTCTCGCAAACCACGTTTTTTATGGATTAAAAGAATCAGACATTGTTTAGACATAAATATAGCGGTTTTAATTAGCCAGACAGTACTAATTCTCACTGGCTTGTATAAAGGCACCGCTGTAGTAATAATTTGATGCTTCTGTAAATAGTGCTAATGCCCTGGAGCAAGCATTCCTGAAGCCAGATCTTTACAGCGCATGTTGCCTAACCTGCTCTGTGCAGGCGTTGACCAAGCTTTTACGATACATGCTGTCATTGTTACTCCGGTGTCCCGTTAAGATATTCCATATCACACCAGTTTACTAAATTAGATAGATGGAACTAATTACATAGATCTGAAATAAAATGATCTCCAAACACTATTCTAAAAGAAAAAAGATGAGAAACAACATACAGCGCTCTGTAAATTGACAACTGAATACGAAATTTTATAATTGAAATTATTGTTTTAATACGAAATCCTCTTCACCCCGCTCCCTCTACCTCAATACATCAACACATCTCTTCTAAAATAATAAAAACGACCCTTAGGGAATCCACAAGGCCCTAACGGTATTCACCCATGGCTCCTAGGGAATCTAAAAAAACGCGAAGTTCAGTTCAAATAATGATTTCACATCTCCTCTGTACTAATAAAAGTGGTGAAAATATTACTTTAGTTCACAATGTCACGTAAATATCTCCAAAACGTTCATAAAATATGTACCACCAGGATAGATTGTCAGTGAAACGTCTTAACTACTTCATACCCGTCCGCTCGTACTTGTCTGAATGCGCCCTGTGTTCAGGCCATTGTCTGTTTATTCCATCCCGAAAGAGTATTAGGATAAAAGAATTATTTAAAAGTATCAGAGATACATTTTTTTCGCTGATATTGTAACTCCGATACAAATAAGTCGGCGGAATAAATGGACCAGAGCAAACTTCTCGCCAAGTACAAGCAGAAAAAAAGCCTATATCAGTGGTACGTAATAGACGTCATGTAATTGTCTTTACACGCACACATTCAGTTTCTAATTTCTTGCTATATATTTAAATACAAAGTTGAATCAGTGCATTAGGTTTACAACGTACTGCTGTCCTAAAAATCAGAAGTAAATATCTAAGAATAACAATTTAGAAACAAATATCGTTTTCGGAATGAAGGTTCCTCTCCTTTTTCATTGATACCTCTTCTTTCTTTTTAAGTTTATTCGCAACCGGATGTAGGGCAGCAGTCTACCACCACACACATAACGAACCCGAAGCACTTAGAACAACTAGTGGAAATACGTCCCGTGAAACCTCACAATCAACTGTGGGACCACATATGAGCATTCCAGTGAAATACCGCGTTAACGCATTGCGCTATTCTCGTGACAGCCCGAAATATATCGGCAATAGTAACAAGAGGGTGGCGCGGAAGGTCCTGATCAGTTTCTTAATGCAAATTGCTTGGAAATTGAAAAACTGATAAAAGAAATGGGAACTAAATATCGGATTTCTGGTGTTAAAAGACCTAATCGTTAGTTTAAACATTTGAAGGTGATTCTAAAAAAGGGAAAGCAGTTTACCCACTTTATGATTCATAGACGTGTGTTCATATCGGTTACAACACATATGTTCACTTTTATTACATTTATCACAATAGCCGTAAAAAGAAAGCGCTACTTCACTCACGTATGCAATAAAACATTTGACAAAAAATATATTTCGATATTAATGATGCCTTACATATTCATATAATTATTCGTAATTTTCACAGGATAATCTTCAATTATTCACAATTCTTACGAAGATAAGGACAACACCAACTATATTTTCGATCTATCGCTATTTCCAGTTATTAAATTTCAGGAATTTTTGCAAAACGTTATTTAATATGATCACTGAAACTATAAGATAGAAGTTGTATCATTAAAAATAATTCTTGGTTCAAAGCATCTTAGTTTACTAAAATGAGCATCAAAAGTATTTCATGAACCTACGTTTTATCTTCGAATGGCAGAATGACGTCTACTTCCAAACATGATAATTCATAACTAGCTGTATATTCAAACCACTGACGTCCTTCTTCTTCGGACCAATTTTATGATTGCATGAGTAAAAAATAATATCTCACGTACCGGTTTTAAATTTAAATTCCCTAATTATATTGATTTCTTAATAAAGCAGTGACTGACTGCACTTTTCCCAGTTACTTTGGTTTTAGTTGAGATTGCCTACCGTCTCACCTCCCCTGATCTAATGAACACATAACACTATGGCATTCAGTGAAAAGGGTGTTTCCCTCCCCAAAATCTATTAAATGTCGCCCCCCCCTCCCTCCCTAACCCTCTCTGATGCAAAATCTACACAGTATTACAATATCTCAGCAGTTAATTCCTTGGACGATGCTTTCTAATTCTGTGATAGTCAACCTGGACCCTGCCGATGCCGCCCACTATTGGGCGTTGCATCTTTCATGATGGGCGGTAGGGGATCTGTTTGATACTGAAGCACTTTCGTTTTTTGTTTTTTTTTTTACTTTAATTGGCTTTTTTAATTTCATGAGATTTAATGATGTCAATTTGCAACTTCAAGGAGCTGATAAAACCCTTGTAGGTTGCCAAAGAGTTACATCATTATTTATTGACAAATTTGAACTACTTCGTTTTAACCTGATGAAAAGAGAAAAATTGTCTGAAAAATATAACTTAACTCCAGAGAATATTAACTGATTCAATAGTCACCTCATCAGTTTAAATTGGGCATGGAAAAACGATTAAAAGATATTTTGAAATTTAAGGTGTATCATTTTTTTACAAGTATTGAAAGGCTGATAAAACTTGCAAAGAAGAAATGTTAGAAATTAAATATGATGAAGTAAATAAATATATGAAGACCTGTGGCGAAATAAAATAAAAAAAAATATTTTCTCTTTTATCTAGATATGTGGAAAGTGATATTCAGTTTATTGATACCTTTCTCTTTCCCTGTATCATATCTCTTGTATCAGGCTTTGGTGCTGTTGATCATATTAAGACCAACCGCCTGAATTTTTTCTAAAGAGCAGACCTTCGTTTGTTCGTTACAAAAATTGAGTCAGATACACAGTATTTAGTTTCGGAGCATCAGCATCAGTGATCTCAATAATAAATTAAATAATTAAATGTAATTTCAGTCGATTTCATGCTTCTATTACACAAAGCATAAATGAAGGCACTATAGATTTAACTATAGTCGTTTTATAAATAATCATTCTGCCAAATTTAGCGAACGTCCACCATAAAGTATCTGATAAGAAGGGTTAGGATCTTTAGGACAAGTTATATTTTTTTCCTGCCTTCTTTTTGAGCTGAAATGCTGAGTTAAACACTGATTCAACGTTTCTGATTGTATTTAAATGTATTTTATATAGCATTTAAATGTATATTCATACCATTTTCCTTGTTTTGGTCATATTTCAATAATATTTATGGACATATGGTCATATTTTGAGGAAAAATATGGTATTTTTTCAATTGTACCGGGAATTCACTAGATAGAGATGAGAAGAAATTAACATAATTATTCATAGAACTAAACTTCTGCTTTTAGAGATGGTAAAAAAACAAACAAACAAACTAATTTTGACTGTGGTCAGAATTCACCAGTCAAGAATACATTATTGTCACTCTCTAAAAGTAATGTTGCGCCCGTCTTTTTATCTTGAAAATGCAGCAGAAGCATGACTGTGTCGATTATCGTCAATCAATATCTCAATGAAATATCCTCAGTCATCGTTAAATCTGCGTCGGATCAGTGAGTAGATCTATCACCACGTCGAATATAAAGTTTTCTGAAAGTGCAAAGTTACGTAAGCGAATTTAGGAAGGAGTATTTTAGTACAGATGAAAGAGTTCTAGTCTGTAAATAATCTGAAACAAAACGATTTAAAATTTAATTTCCCAATGGTGCAGCGAGTGCACGGAAGCAAAACGATTTAAAATTTAATTTTCCAATGGTGCAGCGAGTGCACGGAAGCAAATTATGTTGTCTACATGAAACCGACACTGTTAGATAAAATAAATTATGTATAATTGAACATTTTATGATATATAGTAAATTTAAATGTTTGGTCATAAATTTAAATGTTTGGTCATATTTGGTCATTTTTAGGTCATATTTACCCATTTTTAAGGTCATATTTGCCTGCATATTTCTCTATTTTTTTGTCATAAAGATCCGAACCCTACTGATAAGTAATTGCTTTTATTTGATTTAAATTGCTGTAACTCTGCTTTATAAAGCAAAGGGACTTCCCTATTTTATAAATCACCATTATTGTTGAATCGGTGGGCGGTTGGAAAATTTTATTACTAGCAAAAGTGGGCGGTAGGTAAAAAAGGTTGATTAACTCTGCTCTAATCCCATGAAGTTATTTGTTTCCGAGACAAAACAATGTTGTTATGGGTATTTTTGATAAGTTTTTAGGTTCGGTCTTTCTTGTTGACAAGAAACTGAAGAGTTCCGGGGAGATGCTGTGTGTTTGCAGACTAGCAGGTCCACTGAACATGCGACACGCGGCGAGGGTGGTTTTTAAACGTCGAGTCTTCCCTGCGGTGGAGTTTGCCGAAGTTGCCCCTCCAAGCCGCTGATACGAGCCAATGACAAAATTGCCTCACCAGATTGAATCCATTACCGAGCGTCGCGGATGTCTGGCCTAACCCGCCCGCACTGGACGTTCCCGGAACGACGTGTGATCGATACCGTCCAATTCCATCCGCTGTGCTCTGCAGCCACAGATCTCTCGTTCTCTGAAGCCCTGTCTGTTAGAACTGTAGTCCAGATTTACATTTTTAAAATTAAATGAGGCAGACATTGAAATTTAAACAAGCCATGAAAATCAGACACAAGCTATAGAGAATTATATTAATTTAAATTCATTTATATCCTCGTCAGTCAACTGCAGGGTTGCCACCTCTTCTTGGAAAAATAAGAGTACAGCACACTTGTGCTTTGTATTGTAAAAAGGGTATATAGAAAAAGAGTACGTTTATTTTTTATGTTTGAAAATACATTTTTATTGGTTTTAGACACATTCAACAAATACTTATCGTTCCTAGACACTTTAACAGTATCTGTACAGTCTATATATAAATTAAAATATATGATGAACTCATACTTCACCAAGTGAAGATTTGTTTCTTTCATCTCTCCATTTTGCTTTCGTGACAGAAGAAAACTCTCTCAATGAATGAAGAAGTGAGATGTACAGTTGAAAGGAAAGAAATTAATTTAAATATAACCTATTTGGAAAATTTTCACATTTATTGAATATGCACTGCCATTTTTGAGAAGTTGGCAAATCGATAAACGTATATCACCTACAAGTTTCCCACGCAACACATTCAGCAATATTTTTTCATCATATAAGTGAGCCATTGTAATTTGCAGTAGTTGCAGTTTAAAAGCTTCAATAACACACGCAAAATGTTCGTACTGAAATGGTGATTTTAAATTAAATTTTTTAAATGAAAATAAATAATGTTCTTCAGGGAAGTATTAGTTCGTTCGCTAATTAGTAAAAAAGTCAGTCAGTGATGTGAGAATGTATGTTGGCTAAACAAGAGTATTTTAACGTACTATATGAGTTTCATAGTTTATAGAGAACGTCCATGTGAAATAGGGTACAATACTTTATAACAGAGTACGGGTGATAACCCTAACTGCAGGTATGTCCTTATTTATGGTACCAAAAGAACCTGATTCGCGAGATCAACATATACAATATACTTGGTGATTACAGAAGAAGACTCGAAATTTTTGAAAGTCTGTATTTCTGCGTTCAAACTGATTAGAACTTCATTCTAAAAATCTCTGTTAGACAAACATTCTAAAGTCTCTATTTTTTTCCGAGAGACAACCTAGGATAGCCTTTTATCGCACTACAAGAGTTTTTTTGCTTGCTGTCAGCGTCGAGTTGGCTAGAGCACACTGGAAGGTGTTCTTGTTATTGAATTTGTTTTCTGAACTAGAAGAAGCAGCATGATTCAGCACCGCCTGGTTAACATTTGTCTTTTCAGATTGCAACCAGGCTCTTCATCACTGGCTCCCAAAAAAACCATGATCTAACCCCCTGCGTATTTTTTCTGGTGTTAGAAAAATAATCTAGAGTTTTTCTTCCACTTCCTACTAACACTGACGAGCTAAAAACGAGAATAACTGAATCAATCCAAACCGTAACACCGACCATGATGGAAAAGAGCGTGGGATCAGACTGAATAACGAGTAGATATTGTTTAGATTTCTCATGGCGCTCGTGTCATCATTTATGATTTTGTGGTGTATATTAAGTTCACAATGTAATTTTTGAAGTTATTGACTAACCAAGGTTGTAATTTTTTTTGTTTTATAAATATAGCCTGTCAAAGTAGGGGTATTGTTTTCGTAAAGCACGAACAGAAGCTCGGTTTGAAATAACATATTTCTTCTTGTCTAGCTTTACGGAATCACTTCAGCGTGGAACTCTATTTTTACTGAAGGTCATTCCCTCTAAGGCATTGTAGTCAGAAGTCTCCATTGGATGACCACAATTGGAATCTACTCTGACATTGATGCCCCATTTGAGAGCCCAATAGTGTATTGTTTCATAATTGGTGCGAGAAATATCAAGGGTTGTCCATATGGCAGACTGAACTTAGGAATATACTGCACTGAGTCTGTTTTAGTGGAGGATATTAGGATTATTTTAAGACCATTACTTCCGTCATGCGTCTTCTGTATTAACATTATGATCGTTTCCGGCCAATTATCTCTCAATGGAATGATGTCTGAAAAATAATTGTGATTTTTTTTTTGTAATTGGTTTTTGCGGACTGTCTACGTAGAGTTCAATACAGTCAGGAGAAGATTTTTTTTTGTAAGGATTTTCAACGTATTAGCCTATCGCATTTTGAAGGAACTATAACGGAATTCGCCTAGAATGATTTCGGAAAACCATGGAAAATTGTAATCTGGAAGACCAGGCAGCTGAGCAACCCCTTCCTCTACAGTACCAATCCAGAACCTGCTGCACGGCAGTCATGTTCTTTACTGGGAGGTCATCACTGCGAATACCTGTTTCGATTGGAATTTTACTTGTTCTCAACCTGCCTTTCATCCCCCACAGATATTGCTTTGACTGGTATTCGGGAGGAAGCGGGTTTAAATCGTCGTCCGGTTATTCAATATGACTTCCTTAAATCGTTCCAGGTGAATTTAGGGATGGCTCCCTGAACGTTACTGTAGAGGCTTTCCTCTATTCGCCCCCCCCCCCTCCCCCGAAATTTCCTAATACATCATCCATTAGAAGCAGAAAAAGCGTGATATCAAACTGCAGAATCTCAGGGATTTGAGAATACTGGGCAATGAAAGATATATTCATACCTAATTCGATTAACCTTGTAAAAGTTTTTAATAGAAAAAGTTCAAGTGAAGGTCACAGAAGTAAGCATTTAGGAATTTTCACATTAATTTCGTGTCGTGGTCATATAAGAAGAAAATGCAGAAAAATATCAGTTTGTGTAAGGTAACTTGCTGACAATTGTGGGAATTGCAAATCGTATATGACTTATTGTTGGAAAAATCTTTTGTCTGATGCTTCAAAATTAACGCTTTTTTAAGTGGAGTTGTACCAAATTTCTATCTGCAACAACAAAACAAACAAAGTAAGTTATCAGACTCAGAAATTCATTTAATTTCGTTCAATTAAAGTGTGGTTGCTTTTTTTTTTATCCTCCATCCCTTCCTATCTTGTGCTAACCTCTTCATCTCTACATACAGGGTGTCCAGAAAAAGGACTCCCTGATTTTAAAATTAAATATCTCGAAAACAAAGATCGATAGAGGAATGCAGTAAACGGTATGTTTATTGTGACAGCTGTAAGAAGTGTATACAGCAGTGTGAAATAATAGTTACAAAAGCTGCTAACAGATGGCGCTGTAATCGCCATACGTAATGCCTAAATAGTGATCCGAAGCTCAGGGTAGTGCCAATGGTGAACATTTTGAAAACATTGTGATGTGATTGTTTGCAAAGATTGTTTTCACTTATGTATGCTGATATGAGCTGTACAGCGTACAGCGCCATCTGTTAGCAGCTTTTGTAACTATTATTTCACACTGCTGTATACACTTCTTACAGCTGTCACAATAAACATACCGTTTACTGCATTCCTCTATCGATCTTTGTTTTCGAGATATTTAATTTTGAAATCAGGGAGTCCTTTTCTGGACACCCTGTATATACTACGTGCCAAATAGCATCGGAAGCTTGTCACGATGGCCTTGCCTAAGGTTTTGATCCGTTAATTATAAGGCAACCACATTATTGCACAAATAGATTTTAGCTTCTTCACCACACCACTTGGCAGAGAACACCAGTTGTTAAACTATTTATGTCAAGTTTCTCGCTTCCCGTTGTCTTCCCCTTGCAGCACGTACGGCCATTTCGCTAGTAACTGCGCCCGCCTATACTGCTGGGCTCTTGAAATATTGCCAGATTTTAAGAATTCATGATCGGAAACAGAGGTCCTGAATAAGCGAATTGATGGAATCATTTTAAAAATTAAATATCAACTGCTATATACGAGCCGACAACCGCTGTAAAACAGAAAAATTTCCTTTTCTTGGGATGCCCGGGAATTACAGTCTGTTCTATCGATAAAGACTCCACAAAAAAGATTATTTGCTAGCGCGGGCACGTTGCGCAAAGTTGTGTGAATTAACTATTTAAAGTACTTTCATTAAACTGTTCTTCGAAACTGAGATCACCAAATTTAATATTCCTCTACCACAAGAAAATACTAATGCTGAAAACGTGGGGTAGCGAAAAACTAAAATTATCTTTACTAGACGACCCGTGCGAAAATTTCGAGAATAAAATGGGATGAATAGTGAGGTTTAAAGCTTATAATATAATGGAAAGTAGAACTGTACTTTTGTAGCATTTTTTTTTTTTTTTTTTTTTAGTCTGGTAGGTACGCATCAAAATACTCACAACATATTACGAAACAGTTAGGAATTTAAAACACTCTGATTTTACGACAAACTGGCACTGACCTTTACAGAATAAAACCAACTTGAACAAAATGAACATAACATATCATCTCTGAAATATTTGTTCATTGGAATTGTATAGCAAAACGACGGTGTTTCCGTAACAGAAAAAAAAATATCAGAAAAGCTACTTATTCAACAAAAAAAAGTTTATTAACATCTCTGTGATATCCACTGCTGCAATCTTTGAGAAATGATGATATTTTTGCCCCTTAAGGTTGAATTTAGAGAAAGTTTTTCTTAAAATATTAGATGACCGTAGCGGATAATTTAGTATTTAAATAGATACCTCATTTATTGATTTTGGTTAGGTATCAAGGGAAATAAATAGATCGTGACAGAAAAATGAGTTGTAAACATATTCACACTTTTGTCCTCTAAGGGTAGAATTTTTAAAAATTTCTTTCTTTAAATGTGGTGTAACGGAACCGAAGACATTTCGAAGACCTCAAACTTTTAAATGATACCTCGTTCATCAATTTTGTTTAATTGTCAATGGAGATAAATGACTCGAGACACAAAAAACGCATTTTAGAAATACTGATATTTATGCCCTTTAAAAGTTCAATTCAGAAAATATCATGTCTTAAAATGTGGTGTAACCATAGCGGAAACCTTAATTTTTTTTTTTTGGATGAAAGCAAGCGCTTTAACCATTGAGCTACCAGGAAGCTCGCAAAATGAGAACTGCTACGGCATATTTAAAACACAAAACAAACTATATTTCCACTAAATATTTAAAAATAAAATAATTGTTTAAATAAACATAAAAACCGCCTTCAAAAAATGGGCACTAAAAATTTTTAAATCATTTTATACCTTGCTTAGAAGAAACTAAATCTAAATGGACAATAATTTACATTACTATTATTGAAATTTTTACGTTAATTAGTTATTTTTGTAGTAGGTGCCAGCCAAAGCAAGAAAAACAAAAAAGATAAAAACAATAATGAATAACAATAATACATAAAAATCATGTTAATTCTCACCCACAATTAATGTAGGAAGATGTTTCAAAAAAACTGAAACATACAGAAGATATGCCGATATTATACTAACTGTAAAGGATTTATTGCATGATGTAGCCTACCAACTGAAACAGTAGCGCCAGAAATATGCCTGGACGACCAACGAGGTCTAGCCACAGTTTAAAATATTGTCTAATTTGTTTTCTTAAACTGTCTCCCGCAATAACAATATCTGCCTCACTACATGCTGTAAAATATTCGGAATTTTTGTTTGACTCCTCGTTTCGCCTCGAATACCAAATAAACTTCAGTAATTTGATCTTCGCAATGTGACAGCTGGTACCGACACCAAAAATAACTAATTAATGTAAAAATTTCAATAATAGTAATATAAAATATTGTCCATTTAGATTTACTTTCTTCTAAGCAAGGTATAAAATTATTTTAAAGTTTTTAGTGTGCTTTTTTTTGAAGGTGGTTTTTATGATTTTTAAAGAATTATTTTTACAGACCTTTCTCGACGTAAAACAAGCAGTCAGCCAGTCATAAAGACGATTCATAGAATCATTGAAAACAGAAATAACAACATACAAGTGATTAGAAATATTTGTGAAAACAGCACAGGAATAATTTAGAGAGAGATAATAAACATTCTACCGCTCAATACCGAACATGATATTTTGTCTGTAAGGTTGTCAAACATGTCAAAAACATCGACCTTGTGGCTAAAGCTCACTAATAATGCTGAATTAATTCAAAGTAATAAGAAATAAATGAAAGACTACTGCGTTTTAACGACTGTTTGGAACCAAATTTTCATTTTTGTTTCATATCTCGCAATGTACCAATATTTTAAGCTATCTTTACGTAGATGGAAGATGTTTTAAATTCTCAAAGAGTGATTATTTTAATCTTCTATAAGAAAAATATTTAAGACTTCTGAAATCGTTGAACACCTGATGAGTACCTAGAATCAGAAATTTAGTTTTCTGGTTAGCTGAATGATCTGAATATGACAGTTTTTTCCTATAAAATTTTCCTCTGGGTGATAATATTGCATTCAGCTACATAAACACCATTATATTGATTTTATTGCAATTAGATAAACTTAGATGTTTATCCGTCATGCAGGAGATACGAACCAATGAAAAAATATTAGTCTAATATGATGATCGGTTATCTGGGAAGAGCGCTTAATCAATTCTTCTGTTATATTATTCCAACTAACCGAGCGTGGTGGGTGAAAGGTTAGCGCTCTGGCCTCGCATTCGGGAGGACGCGAGTTCGAATCCACATCCGGGCATCCAGATTTGGGTGTTCCATAGTTAACCCAAATCACTCCAGGCAAATGCCGGGATGCTTCCTTCATAGGCCATGGCCGAATACCTTCCCGTTCCTTGTCCCCAGTCCCGTCCCGCCTCTAATGACCTCGACACCTCGACGTCGAAGAGGCGTAAAACGATAAGTAAAAAAAAAAAAAAAAAAAAAAAAAAAAAAAAAAAAAAAATTCCAACTACACTCCCCTTCCTCCAGACCTTACTCTGAATGACGGTATCACGAAAAAAATAGTTTTTTGTTTTATCAGAAAGTAGTTAAAATAGTCACCAAATTAATTGTTGAAAATAAAAAACAGAAACACATTTAATTTGAGAAAGCTGTATGAGGGTAATGGAGTTTTTTTATGACGTAAATGACTTAAATCTTAATACTGAGTATCCCTTAATCAATGGATTTGTTGCGGATGTGACAGCGACGTCAGAATGGCGGAATTATCAGAAGTACCTTTCTTACAACCGCTGGAAGACCTCGGGGCGACATGTACACTTGGAAGTCGGTAATTAAATGGAAAATTTCTCAAGAACGCATTTGACCATGCTTACAACTTGTGTGATTGACTTTTGTTCACAGAAGATTTAAAATCGCTAACAATAACTCATATGAACAGCTTTAAATATGTCGAGGTATGTAACACAAGCGCAAAGAGCGAATCGTTCTGTACCAGACAGCTGGGCAGGTTCCCGAAGACTAGTGAATGAAAGTTAGGCCGCAATTCCTATAATTTTGAAAAAGCAGTCTGGGAGGTTTTTTTTTTTTTTTAAGGCGCTTCCTTACGAAAGTTCAGTGCAACGGTCGCGGTTTCAAATGCCGGTGGGTGCAGGATCCTACCTTTGACACAAGCTTAATATGCCTCCTTCGGCAGGATCCAACCAACCTTCGGCTTGTGGACTAAGTTTTTTTTATTGTCTTTACAGCTACGAATATTGTAACGCCAGCAGAATCCAGTCTGCCTCTGGAGCAAAGCTAATTTATTTGTTTAGGTAAACTTCCGCTTTTGAAATTACCGTGTCGGTCGGGCAGTTTGGCAGCTGGTAGGGCACGTGCTACCAGCTGCTGGGCGGGGCTGTCTGCACTTCCGGTTGCCCGCCCTTCCTGGCTAACCTCGGCTCGGGTATCCATTAATGACCTGGGCAGCAGCGGTGGGCAGAAATACACTGTGCGTGCGAGGGAGCTCCGTTCCATCAAAGCGGACCACACCTTAAAACACTCATACGCTGCCACAAGGAAGAGATACGACGCGACGCATATTTCTCAACAGAAGTGCAAAACTGCGTGTAGGTCACGGCAGGCCAAGTCCGTTAACTTAAATGTATTGAGTATATACATAGTTCGTTACTTAAAATCAGTGTTGTACAGATCTATGATACATGACACGCAATACAAATGGCGAATTTTGTGCTTGCATTATCCAGAGGTATGTGAACGGAAGTGGTGGTGTCCGAAGTGAAGTTGGGTTGAATGAAGTTTAAGAAGTATCAACTTCCCGGGATGTCGTTGAAGTCGCCCATCAATATAATCAGTATCTTTTTTTTTTTTTTTTTAATGGCATTTGGCAACGGAGGCCATACAGCCAGCTCAATGTAATTATTATAGCTTTCAGTGTATAAGTTATCATCCAGTATATATGTTGTATTTTTCCAATGTATGGTCGCCACAGGACGGACAGGACATTCACACAAACACACAACACTTAAACATCCATGCCCGCGGCCGGATTCGAACCGGCTAGCACTCTAGCCCATACGCTACCGAGGCCGGCTGGTGTTGGGGTTCATACTTGAGAAAATTAGTCTAATGGCTTCAGCACAAAAATAACTATTATTTGAATTATGAAATATTCCAATATTTGCTCTTTTGGGATGAATCGAAATAGATCCGAGTATGAATTTATTTTCTTGAACTACAATCACGTAGATCTGGCTTAAGACGCCGATCAAGTGTATGTCAGAGGGGATGGGGGAAAGGGTGCACGACTATGGTTGACCAGATATGTATAGGTACTAGCGCTCTACAGGTTACGAAGTATACAATGGATCGCTCTCCCTGCGAATCAGCTATCGTTGTTTATTTGAAATATTTTCCAACCAAAAGTCGATCACACAAGTCGTAAGCCTAACAAAATTTTTCTTGAAAAAATCATCGTTAAAGTGCCGATTCCAGTATCCCTTCTGGTCTCGAATTTTTTGGGGGGCTGCAGGAAAGAGATTTTTACGAGTCCACCATTATGATGCCACTTTCGAGCTTCAATATTTGCAGAGAGAGTGGTTGGAATTTTTATGGATTCCTCACGCTTCAATCTATCAAATTATGCCAGAAGTTTGCTGATTATTTCACAAATTCCTACGCGTTATGACTATTCTACCTGAGAGAGTTTTTGTCGATTGGTATTCTGATCAGCTTGAACAGACCACATGTCTGCTATAGACCCTTTATAAACCCTCTAGAATTCGATCATCGTCTCGGTTACTTATTCAACGAACGGTACAATGGTGGACGCTAGGAGCTGCTAGACTCGTTGGGCCGGTACTGCAATAACTTATCTTCGTCTCTTCTCTATCTGATCACATCAAAATGGCTCTGATCTGACTATTACGTCATGAAAGTTCTTGTGGAATAAACTCATTGTTTTCTTGACGCTCGAGCTCTCGGTCATGATGAGTACGCCATGCCGACATTTAAGCCAATAACGGTCACAAAGACAAAATAGATAATCAACCATAGAAAGTCTATTGTTAAGTCATAACGCGACAAGGACCCACAATTAGATCACATTTACATGTCTGGTGTGTCCTCTGATACATAATAAGTTTCTTATCTATGTTAGTTGTCATGAATGTCTTAGGTGAGAGTATGCACTGAAGTTAAAAAAACACTTTATTTCGTGATTAAAAAGTTTAGATTAAAACGGTTGGTGGAAATAATCCCTATGTGTCTGCCTTGTTCACAGTAGTGACCGGCAAGCATTACGAAAAGCGTAGCATAAGCACGAAAAGAAAAGGAAAAAAATGTAGATAGTGCCAGCAATAGTAAACTGGCACAGTTCCGTCCGAAGTCGAATCATGTCGGAGGCATACTGAACATGTGCTCTCTTTTCTGCGGTTCCTGTAATCGTCTGATTGCTAAAATGGTCTCTTTCCCGAGGCAAGTATTTCACAAAATAAACTTAAGGGTATATTATGCCATATGGTTAAGTTTTGCGGTGTTCAGACTGCATTTCAACTTAACACGCAAACCAGTTAGTTCAACACTTATCTGTACCAACAGCGAGTAGGACTGTGCCACGCTAAATAGTGGAAACGAAAATTACTACTATGGATGATTCAAACAAAATATATAAAAAATTGTTTCTGGGAATAATATCTGCTCTTTATTCCTACTAAAATAAAGTCTTTATTCATGGCTGTTTATTGTTGTGTCTACCCATACTTATTTTACCTTGATGGTTACGTAATATGAAAGGATAGGCGCGATAGACTGTGTTTTTTTCCTTTTTTGCGTATTAGCTATAGTAAAAAGTTTCTATTTACCATTTTTAAATAGACCTTATCTGTAGCCTTCAACTACACGAAATTTCTATTTTTTTCCATTCCATGACAATATTTGTTTCCAAGAAAAAAAAAATGTAACGAGAACCACGCGCGCGATGCAGCGGACAAGTGCTAGTAACTTATAGTTATAAGAGCACAACTCAGTTTATGCAACCAACACTGCTCAACTGAGTGCAGGGCTTGTTCAAGTATTACGGCAGAAGTCAATCTGCCAAAGGGACATTCACAATGCAAATACAGTAAATTTCTGAAGAACTGAACATACTCACCAGGATCTACTATTCGTATCAGAGATTAGCTGAGAATTTCTCCAAAAGACAAGTATTACGTGGTATAACAGGCTTTGATGTTGTGCAGTGCTAATAAATACAGTGCTACCTTGATATTATTCACAGTGAGTAATATTCGCTGGTGTAAGCAGACTTGGAAACACAAAAAACAAGAGATTATGATTTAAATTTAGGAACTAGAAATAGTTTAACAGTTACTTTAGAGTTATAACTGTAATAACAGCAAACTATTACTTCCGTTTCGTCAATTACGACAACTTATTCACTATAATAATGTTTACAACACAGTCATCTGAAAGCTTTTCGTATTAATTCTTTGAATTTCACAACAATTTTCGTTTTTAACTTTCGTCTAATAATGAACATAACATACGGTCTTATAAATAAATGACACTAAAACCTGACCTCTTCTCTTAAATGAATATTTGGTATAAAATTTAGAGGATATTGTTATAATTATTAAAATCATGTTACGTATACCCGAAAACATCGTTAGAAAGTGATCATAATCACAACAGCTGAATTGGAAGACCCGAAACTGTTCACCATTCCCGTAAACATTCGGCAGTGTGTTGTATGTAGGAGCAGGTATTCACACGATTTTACAAGTAATTTCATCCATATCTGGTAAAGCCGCTGTAATCGGAGTTCTATTTTCCTGTTCAACTAGCTGGTTGATGTCTTGATTCCACGTCTGAACTTTAAAAATTACTTTAGCCACCACGGCTGGATGTTTTTAGACCGATACTTCGATTTAAATTCTACGTATGTCAGTAAGACTACAAAGAGGTGACGTGCTTATGCTTAACGCCTCGTCGCCGTCGAGGTTATTAGTGGCGGACAAGGACTGGAAGCAAGGAAAAGGAACGAATTCGGCCATGGCCTTTTTGTAGGAAACATCCGGAAATTCGCCTGGAGTGATTTAGGAAAATCCAAATTAACATCCTCCAGAATGCGATGCCAGAGCGTTTCCGCTCACCCACCCCGCTCGGTCCAACCGAAGAGAAATCTTTTCTCAGGCACACCCTCTTCCATTGTGCGCCTACTCCCTGCTGAGAACTAATGTGGGAATCGCCTGTCTCGGCAAGGGAGAGAACACGGGACGTCCTCGCGTTTAGAAGAACCCACCGTTTCTTGAAAAGGGAGACATGCAGAGACATAATGATTATTAAAGCGCGTTGTAGCGATTGAAATGTTTTATAGTTGTAATCGATGCATGTGGTTGGAAGCGAGAGAGAAGGAGATCAGCTCATTACCTCCTAAAGAAGAGGATGTCATTGAAGAGGAAGTCACTATTTCCAATGAGTGAAAGTATCATGGGAAAGTTTTTTGCCACTAAAATATCTTGGTTTACATATTTAAAAAATTGTGGGATCACTCGATATTTCTGATGCCACACCGAGCGTGGTGTCTAAGCGATAACACTCTGGCCTCGCATTCAGGAAACCTGGGGTTCGAATCCCGGTCGGGCCATCCAGATTTCGGTTTTCCAGATTTCCCCAAATCACTCCAGGTGAATGCCGAGGTGGTCCCTTAAAAGGGAATAGTCGAATTCCTTCCAGTTTCTTACTTCAGTCTTAATGACTTCGACGTAGATGAGATGTAAAGCCATAAGAAAAAACGTAATCCGGGTTAATTATTCACCGTACTCACCTTCCTAGTGCAGATGAACATTTCCACCTGGCATCATTGAAGTTCAGAGACTGAGACTGGTGGGTGTGCGGTAGCGATCTGGTTTCGCAGTCGGGAGGACGCTGGTTCAAATCCCCGTCCAGCCAACGAGAATTTTGTTTTTCGTGATTTAATGAAATCACAACAGGTAAATATCAGGATGGTTCCTCCCAAGGCATATGGCCGAATTCCTTCCTTGTCCCTAATCCTCTCGTGCCTCTAATAACATCCACATCCACCATGTAAAGAGTTCAGTGTTGTGTGGAAATAACTGCAAAGGACTTAAATCTCTTATCAAATGGGAGGAGGAAATGATGGTTGTTGAAATATCAGTAAATTTGTATATCGGTAGCGAGTATGAACCAACAGCAATAATCTGATTTTGAAATTTCGTTTATTTACATTAATTAATGTAACAGTCAGATTTGGGAATATCAACTTTTTAAAAAGACGTATAAATCTTATTGAATAATAAAACGTATTAGTAATTTATTATATATATGTGTGTGTGATTGCTGCGTGTCATTTGAGGGAAAAAGGATAGCAACTATCCGAATTATCGAAGAGAAATCTGTGTTTTTTTAAGTTTGAACTTGTTTTTTATTGCCCTTTGGGATCTACACATCCAGCACGTGGCAATATTTTCATTCATTGCTAATAATCCAGCGCAAGGGATTAGATTTCCACGCTGTCTTATGATTCAAATTAATTAATGTGCATCTATTGCTGGCAACACAAGAGTTAAATAGAATGACCCTTACTCTAGTTGAGATCCAAACCCGCTACCAGAGCCTCGGGGGCCGGCATGTTGGAGTGTCTGTCGACTGCAATGAAGAGATTGCGACTGTGCTGACGTGTCGCAAGTGGTTAGTCACCACTTAAGAGGTAGTCTGCACTGGATTAGCGTGCCCGGCCACTCAGCAAATGACCAAAATAATGAAGACTCCGACAACGCTTGCTAGTGATTCATTCGCTGAATTCAGTACCTACCACATGAATATTCTGACATTTTACTGTGGGTTTCTTCTGGGAACGAAAGACAATGTACTGAGCGTGGTGGATGAATGATAACTTAGGACACGTCATATTTTTTTCCCCTGTCTTCTTTTTGAGCTGTAATGCTGAATTAAAAACTGATTGAACGTTTCTGATCGTATTTAAATGTATTTTATATAGCACATAAATGCATATTCAGACAATTTTCCTAGTTTTGGTCATATTAGATACTAGACGACCCGTGCGAAAATTTCGCGAATAAAATGCGATGAATAGTGAGGTTGAAAATAATGTCACCTAGTTCAGTCATTACTCTTCATACTCCTACTTCATTTATCGATTTTGGTTAGAAATCCAGGGAGATAAATGGCTCGAAACACAAAAAACGTATTTTAGAAATATTGACATTTTTGCGCTTTATGGGTCGAATTATGAAAAATTCCTTTCTTAGAATATAATGTTACCACGGCGGAGACCTTATTCTTTAATATGATACCTCATTTATCTATATCGGCTAGATATCAAGGGAGATAAATCGCTCGTGACACAAAAATCGGTTATAGAAAAATTTATACTTTTTTCCTCTAACGGTTGAATTCCAAAAAAATTCTTTCTTAAAATATGATTTCACAAAGCTGATACATTACTCCTTATATTCCTACTTCATTTATCGATTTTGGTTAGATATCCAGGGAGATAAATGGCTCGAGATACAAAAAACGCATTTTAGAAAAATCACCATTTTTGCCCTATAAGGGTCGAACTACGAAAAATTCCTTTCTTAAAATATAATGTTACCATGGCGGAGACCTTATTCTTTAATATGATACCTCATTTATCTATATCGGTTAGATATTAAGGGAGATAAATCGCTCGTGACACAAAAACGCATTGCAAAAATATTAATACTTTTGCCCTTTAAGGGTCGAATTCCGAAAACTTTCTGGCTTAATATATGACGTCACTAAAGCGGAAATCTTAATCTTTAAAACGATACTTCATGAAACGGTTTCAGATAGGTATCCAGGGAGATAACTGACTCGTAACACAGAAAACAGCATTTTAGAAAAATTTACATTTTTGCCCTTTAAGGGTCGAATTCCGAAAACTTTCTTGCTTAAAATACGATTTAACCAAAGTGGAGACCATAAGCTTTAAAATGACACCTCATTCATTGATTTCGGTTAAGTATGAAGGAAGATATAGGCTTGTGACAAAAAAAATACCTTATAGAAATAATATATATGATTATTTATGCTCATATGGTCATATTTTGAGGAAAAATTTGTTAATTTTTTAATAATACCGGTAATTCACTAGAAGTTATAGATAAGAAGAAATTAATTAATTATTCGCAGAATTGCACCGCTATTATACGAAACTAATTGTCACTGAATTGTCCAGAATTCACCAGTCAAGAATTAAAGTTATACATTATTGTCACTCTCTAAACGTTAATGTTCCGCCCTCCTTTTAATCTCAAGAATGCAGCAACATGCCTGTGTCGATCCGCGTCAATAAATGTTTCCTGTCATCAATACTTTTGAAAATATTTCCTCAGTCATTGTTTAATCTGCTATTTATCAGTCAGTATGGCCATGCTGATTTTTTTTTTTTCTGAAATGGCGATATTACGGAGTCAACTAAAGGAATTTGGAGAGGAGTATTTCAGCACAGACGAATTACTTATTTTCTGTAAATTATGTGAAATTGAAGTCGCATAAACAAAGCGATTTGAAATTTAATTTCCCAACTGTGCAGTGAATTGACGGAAGCAAATTTTGCTGCCTACGTGAAAGTGACACTACTAGATAAAACAAATAATGTATAACTGAGCATGTTTTGATGTATAGTAAATGTAATTGTTTGGTCATATTTTGTCATTTTTAGATCATATTTACACTTTTTAAGGTCATATTTCTCTATTTTTTGGTCATAAAGATCTGAATCCTAGTGCTAATGCTCTGGCCTCGCTTCCTGGATAACGCGGCTTCGAACTCTGTTCCGTCACCCAGATTTGGATTTTCCATTTTCCAGATTAATGCCGGGATGGTTCTTTCAAAAGGCCATGGCCGAACTCCTTCCCGTTCCTTGCTCTCAGTCCTTTCCCGCCTGTAATGACCCCAAAATTGACGAGGCGTAAAGCAGGAACAAAAAGACAATAGGATCTTTTAATATTATTCAGATTTTTAAATCTTTGTAAGATAATTAAGACAAAAGAATGTGTGAACGAAGGCTTTCCCAGCGTGTTGCTAAACTACCACACAATTCGGCAGCGAACCCACGAAGATTATATTCAAGAAAAAAATATGTTTGAACAGTTTTTACAATGTAATTTTTCACATCTTTCAAGTATGTTTTAAACATGCATTTAAAAATAGAAATTTTTCAGTTTGAGACATTGACCTAGATCTAATAATGAACTTTCTGAAACTTTATTTATAGACCACAGTAATTTGTGGAAATGAAACTTCTTAAATAAATATCAGTAAGGAGGAAAACTGAGGCCTGTAGAGAAATGACGTACGGATTAAACATGTTTTAGAATTTACGAGAGTGAAAAGACATTCCTGGAAGTGTTTGACGGGGGTGCATTCTGAGATATTAGTGGTGCCTTAATTTATTTGTCGAGGGAAACATTTGAACGACTGAACTGGGGAGGGAGACAAAAACTGGAAGATAAAAACAGGCATAGATTGTAATGGCTACTTAATGAAGAGAGTAACTCAGGATAAGAACGGGTAGAGAATTGCTTCAAAAGAAATGTTTAATGCTGTGCCAACTGCTATGGAAATGTGCCAATAAATAAAAAATAAGTAGAAACTCTCTCTCTCTCTCTTTTTTTTTTTTTTTTTTTTTTAAAAAAAAGGTTCATGTCTTTCTTAAATTAAATTGTTTGTATGGCGATTTGAGTACAATTGATGCGTCAAAAAATGAAACACATAAGCAGTAATCACTACTGTAAGTTTAACATTATAAATTTTTTGTATTAATAGTTTCACTGCTAAGGAACAATCAAGAGGATTAAATTGTTTGTATGGCGATTTGAGTACAATTGATGCGTCAAAAAATGAAACACATAAGCAGTAATCACTACTGTAAGTTTAACATTATAAATTTTTTGTATTAATAGTTTCACTGCTAAGGAACAATCAAGAGGGTCACCAGATTATCTTATTCGAATGAGCTATTGTTCTACTCAAAACAGAATATGTTTCTAAGCGGCCGTCTGCTTCGGCGTTCGTTTTTCTATAAGTTTATGTTCCGCACCTGACAGGCGATGGCTAATCAACCCGCTTTCAAATAAGTACCGTGGAAGAAACTCTACGGGGAACTAAAAAATAATGTCATCGTGTCGCTGACCTCCTCACATCCATGGTTGTAATGGGAATGCGGAGCTCTACATCTGTAAATCCTACGGGAAGCTGCAGCAGCTTGAGGAACCCCGTGACCTTTATTTAACTGTTTTCTATATTACACTTCAAAGAATACTATTTATTTATTTATTTGTCGTATGGCAAGCAACTAATACAATAATAAATATATACAACGTTGGTAGCGTTCACAAACTGATGTCCAATTCTTCCAGCCATTCTAAGAACGAACTTGTAGCTCCAAAAACATCTTCATATGGTCCATCATACTTCCGTAGAGGGCATTCCGTGATAATATGCTCCACACTCTGGGAAGGAGCACCGCAGTCACATGCAGGAGAATCCTGAAGACCCCACTTATACAGCATGGCGTTGCATTTCGCATGGCCTGTTCTTAGGCGATTTAGTTTGACCCACTGGTCTCTATTTAGATGGAATCCTGGAAGTCCAGTTGTGGGATCTTTAATATCTGAATGTTTTACAGATGCGGAGTTCCAGCTTTGTCGCCATTTTTCCATGACATCAAAGTCAAATACATCTTGCGATACCGGATTTCTGGATTTAAGACGAGTGGGTGGTAAGTTAGAACCTCGTGGATTGGGAGATCATGTGGATGATCAGGATGGTGTAGTTTTATCCACTCACGTGCCGTTGCTTCTTGGCGTCTTATCTCTGGAGGTGGTATTTTGCTGATCAGGTGCAACCAGGGGACTGGGGTGGATTTTAGGGTGCCAGTTATTACTCTCATACACTCATTCAGGTGGACGTCGATTTTTCTAGTATGAGTACTACGTTGCCACACTAGAGCACAGTACTCAGCAACAGGGTAAACCATGGTGATAGCGGTTGTTCGTAGTGTGTCCGCATCAGCTCCCCACGAAGTACCAGCTAGCTTCTTCATGATGTTGTTTCGTGTTTTCAGTTTCTGACTTGTGTTTTCGAGGTGTTTTTTGAATGTTAAGGAGCGGTCTAAGATGATGCCAAGATACTTAGGATAGAAATTATGTTTCACCCTCTGGCGGCAGAAGTTCACTTTGAGCTGCTGATGTGCTATTCTATTGCTCAAGTGGAATGCGCATACTTCTGTTTTCATTGGTTTCGGACAAAGTCTCCACTTTCTATAATATGTGTTCAAGGTTTCTAAGTCGTTAGAGAGAATGCTCTCACCTTCCTCTAATGTGGCAGTTTGGACGGCGATAGCTAAGTCGTCAGCGTAGCAGAATTTATTGCCGGTTGTTTCTGGCATGTCACTGGTGTACAAGTTGAAGAGCAATGGAGCTAGTACTGACCCTTGAGGTAATCCATTTTTTATTGTAAATGACTTACTTGTCTTATGTCCGACGGTGACCTTAAAATATCGGTTGGTCAGCATATTCCTCAGGAGTGATGTTGGTTTCCTGTTAGTTGGAGACATCAAATATGTTGCAATTGCGAAATGTTCTGCCAATTTTTTATTTTTTTTCCCTAGATCCAACAGGAATTCGCTGTAGTTACTTTCCGCAATCTTTCGCTTCAGTAGACCATAAACCTGACTTCTATTACCATGTCGTCAAAGTACTCAAAAGAATCAGCTGTAGTCGCAGAAACGTACTTTGCTAATTCGTGTATTGTAACCGGTCAATGTGGTCGCGTATTGGATTGCAACGAAGGTACCGTACGCATAGCAGGCTGACGTTGACTTTGCAGTACCTGGTTGTGTCATGAGTCTTCCCGGAGATGGCCGATAGCGCACTGCCGGCCGAGATAAGGGTAGGCAAGATGAAAGGCGAAGGATTCTCGAGGCCGGTACTCCTTTGTTGTTGAGAGGACGCGCCGATAAAACACGAGGGCCTCGCGGCACAGACAGACCTTGTAGAAGGAGCGACACAACAAAAACTGCCCCCGCGGCCGGCTTAACCAATTAAACGTAATGGATTGCCGCGGGTTGGTCTCTCCCCCCCCCCCCCTCACAACTCACTTCCCAGACTGCCTGGTCGTCTCGTTAGCACAAGGACGTCGACAAATTGGTTCGGCCCGACATGCAGAATACCGGGCAAATAAATGAGAACCGAATTTAATTTGCTGCGGCACTCCTGGCGACGTAGTTTCAGTCTGCTGCAATCTATTGTAACCCCCCTCCTCCCCCCCCTTCCCCGCCCCCACACCGCTCCAGTTTTTTCTAGAAATAAAAGATTTCCAGCTACAGATAACTAACGCTACCGAAGTTTCGGTAGCTGCCCATTAGTTAGGAACCCCATCCATAACATTGTGCTGCTCATTTAGTAAAGAGATGCTCATTAACTTTTTTCTGACGGTTTGGACTTCTTTGGAGCAGCAGATTCGTAGAACGGCGCTGCAGAGACCACCCGCTGTACACAACCGAGAACTGTTCAAAAATATAATTATTCATCTGGAAGTTTTAAACAGTAATGTGAGATGATGTTCTGCCGTAATATAAGTCTGAGGCCTATGTAAAAGTCGTATTATGCCATGTAGCTTAGCCAAATCTTTTCCACCGTGGTGTGTAGATGAATATGGCGACAGTATGTAAGGTGCAGTGTATTGTGTATGCATTCCATCAGAAAGAAAGAAGACAAAGAGTGAAACGCTCTCGTGTGGTTTTCAGTCTATCTTTATCGAAACTTATTTTACTTTTCGGTGTCCGGAACTAGCAATTTCCCAGAACAGTAATGAGCTATATCAAATGCTTCTTTCTTGTGAGTCCATAAGTTGTCGTGGGTACAGGTAGCAGAACAATATGGACAGATCGGAAGCTTTTGATAGTTTGTTTGACTATTCAAATGTAGTCTTCATTTGTAAGAAGATAGGATGGTTTTACAGGGGGCTCACGTGGAGATTCTTCCCTTATCCCACTTTTGTGAATAATACCAAAGCATCTACCAAATTCAGCGTTCCCATCCAACGTACGAATAAGCATCAACATCATAAGGTCTCAGTACACGCCTACCAAGATGAGATTTGAAACTTAATGCAGACTTATGGTAATCGTTTAACAATGATTAATTGAGAACTTCTCCAACCCTGCTATCCAATTACGTGGTGGTGAGACCTTCTTCCACATACAGGTCTCGAAACATCTGATCCCATGTGGACTCTGCATGGCCACATTCTCAGAGCGACTTAGACCATCTTCAAACAATTCCTCGGGGCACACAACATTTCTGTAACTCTCACTTCTGAAGGAAGTGCACCAGGAATATCTCTTTCGATGTGTAGTCATTTCCTTTCCCTTGAGTGGAACTGCGGAAAATAGCGGGGTTAAGGAGCGCTAGTGCACAATTATGATAAAAAATATTTTATTTTACCCATTCCTGCCTGAACCTCCAGCTGATACTCTTTGGCTTCATAGAGCTCATCCGTGGCGTTCCATTTGACGCATCAAAGCATTGGTAAAGATGACCTTGACGTCACTTCGAAACCCTTGTTAGTGAGCGTTTGGTTCTGCCATTCGGGAGTGAGTGGGTTCGAACCCAGATCCGGACACCCAAATTTCGGATTTTTCATGGTTTCTAGAAATTACTCGAGGCGAAACCCGCCATGATATCTTCAAACCACCGTGGCCGAATTCCTTCCCTGTCCTTTCCTTCAATTCTATCTGTTAACGTGGAATCTGAACCTTGGAGAGTTGTTTCAGATACGCCAACTAGACAAACAACTTTGACTATACTGCACTACCTTTAAATAATATATTTAAACGAGTGTCATTTCAATGTGTTTGTACGACTGAGCTGTTTTCTATAAGACTGAACAGAACATTATCCATTTGAACGCTAATAACAAAACAAATCTAGAATACTTGCTTTTACAAACCAAATCTTCTTCTGAGAGTTAGAATTGATGCATAAAATCTTTTCTTGCATATATTCTGCTTTATGGTAGACAACCCGCAACATTAAAATCCCACTATGATGTGCTGTCAGAAGCGACAAAAGTGTCATTGCCGCTCGAGTAAAGTGGCGGTGTGCAGTAATTCATATTGCCTAACATAAACTGGTATGCCAAAACAGTTCATTGTATGTCCATTTTTACTTGTCGAAAAGAAAGAAAGATCGACTTCCAGACTTGTTTATTATCTATCAATAATAATTTTTCTTTACTGCAGTGAGCACAGTAGCAGACCGAAGCACTGATTCAGAAGCCTCGCACTGTTTCATCACCGACATTTCGAGTTGCAGAATTGGTTCAATCGCAACCAAATCCAAGCTGACTTTAAAGTTTTTCGTTCCCGGAGCTCATATCGGAAGGAGCTCATATTGTTCGTGACAGAAGGTTGGAAAATACGAATAGAACAACTTCCGCACGTGTGGGTGATTCATTTTGGTGTGGGGTGCTCGTTACGGGTGTTTCGTCGCACACGCCGCGAGCAAACACAGTGAATTACAGAGGCGAGGAAGTAATCAAGAGTTCTTTTGGATGTCCTTCCGGCAGGGGGACGCACGTAGTAAAGGAAATGGAAACGTGGGACGCCAAATTACGGACGTAAATAGACCGCCATTGGGTGGCGCAATAACAACCCTAGACTGCGTCACATTAATTACGGCGACCTCTCCAGTTCAGAAAGTGGATATGCGTGGATTCATATTTCACATAGTGAGGTCTCCAAGAACCTCGGATGATCTATGCCAACCGAACTAGAAACACAGAAACCTCGACAAGAAATACGTCTTTTGTATAAATCCATACCCTTAAATCCCTTTGGTATGGACCAGTGTCTTTTGTCAGTACCAACAATTCGAATTGTATACAAAGATTAAGGGAACCAATCACAGAAGATGATGCAGTTAATTTATCAGAACCGCGTAAAAGGGCCAACAAACTGGTCACATATAAAATCCAGAAGATGTGGACAAAGCACTCCATTTTTCAAGGGTCAAGTTACCAATAAAACCACGAAGCAGGCTTAACCGCATCGGATTCGGTCTCAGCAGGTATGGCTTAGTACAAAGCAAACGAGATAAAAAAACGAAAAAAAAGACAGCGATCTCTTAAATTCTCATAAAAAAGAATCGGTGAAGTACGAATATATGCAGTGACATATTTTACCCCCAGTCACTTTTTTTCCCTGTCCAGAAGCGGGGGCGACAGCGTTGTTATTAATTTTTGGTCTGGACTGTAAGCGCGGGGGGAAGTCCAAATTGGAATTTATGTTCTCTGCGTATAATACAACGAATAGTAGTGACAGCACCTAACGAAGAACAATTTCCCTCGAAAAAATTGATGCAATATTTCAGATAACAGAATCGGTCAACTGTAGTGAGATAAATAATTCTACGCTGTGTTGGAGTTTGTAAAATCTATTACACATTAACCAACCACAGTATCACCCGTTGCAAAAGTATTACAAGACAGATATACACATGCTTTGAGAAGCCGTCGGAAATTTGGTGTGAAATTTATTGTTCTGAAATTTGAAGACTTATGTTGCAGTAATAATTCACACACGAAAGATGTGTGATTATAAGTACTGCAGTTTATTGTTAATCTCCCGTCTGAAACGAAGACTACAGGGGTGACCTGGTGGTCGGCGACATATTCGTGAACCTTGTAAAACTTCCATTGATATCTGTGGTGGTTTTCTGTTAGTTAAAACTGTATTTTTGAATGGGCAATGTAACTGCTTTATCCCTCAGCTAAATGATTATGGAAACTCTGTTATATCTTAATGAATATGACTGGCAGGTCAAAACGTAGTATACACCGGTCACTACTTCGCCAGTCTATTATGGCAACATGTTACATAACAAACCTAAAGCGTGAAACTGACTTTCATCTATTAATGTTTTACGCAAATACAGCATCTATGAAACCATTTTTCAGATCTTCGTATCTCTTCTGACAAAATATTTCGTTGGATTAAGATCGGTTTTCCGATTGCTACCTGCCAAATTCGAAAGCGTGCTTGTTTACAACAGCAAACACGAATGTTAGTACCACATCGAGTATGTCAGTTACATTATGTCTTCTCGTAATTGCTGAATTTGCAGTTGCACTATTTGATAATTCGCTATCAACTTCGTATTGGTGTGTTAATTGTCATCTTAATAGTGACCGTTGTTGCTGGGAATTTCATCTCGGTGAAAACCGCTGATGAAATCGGAGAACCAACAACTTAAGATTGGTATCTGTGTCTCTCAACATTTCGGTATATATACGAAGCAAGATATTGTTCAGGTTAAATACATGTAAAATTTTCTGCAGCACCAAGATTGAAACGGTAAATGGTTTGATACGAACGCTAAGCGCTTCGCTACTGTTTCGCCAGATATTTTTAGATTGTAATAAAAATCCTATATTACCGATTTCTTATATATACAAATTTGGAGACTTTCTCCATACGAAATCACCGAACAGTGCAAAGAGCGGATTTTAAAAGCAGAAACAATCGCAGGTTATTTAAAAACTGTATTTCTAAATGCCAGACATACACGAGTTCGATATGCAATGATATTTACAGTTTACAAAGGTTGCCCACTTTTCCTGGAAACACAAGATTGTGTCACGCCAAAGCTAAAATGAATCGTGAAACCACGAGTTTCATTTCTTACGACGTTTACAGGATCTACTGGGATTAATATTTTAAATGTAGAGCATTTATAAGGGATGTCATCTCCGGAGCTACAAAAAATTACATGAGAAAACCAATCTTATGACCCTTCGCCTCATGTCAAATGTTTTCACTTTACACCGAGATTTAATTATGTTATAAATTTTTAATTTTCTGTCACTGCTACGCACCGAAGCAATCAAAACTGTTGTTTATGTCCTCTAGCTGTGAACTTTAATAACCCAAGCGATAACCACTAGCACTGTAGAGTGAATCCGGTTATCGGTGAGGCATTTGAGAAAATATTTACGAAATGTGACAATATATGGACTCGGAGAAAATTTTCACAGTGAAGCAGCATGAAGATAATTTTCTGTCACGTTAAATCATCTCAACAACCCAAACAACACCATAAAGCAGTTACATGCTATCTCCTCAAGCAGAACTTTATCTTCTCGATGAGAAGCTAGCGTTCAGAATAGAACACCTCCCAAATCAAACGAATTGTAATTTGTTATTTAACTGTCCTTTTTTTTATCTTAATTAGTGGATCATGTGCCAGAGAGAAAGAAATTTGATTATGGCTTTACGCCTCATCGACGTCGAAGTCATTAGAGGCGGGTAAAGACAGACGGTAAGGAATGGGAAGAAATTCTGCCATGACTTTTTTGAAGGAACCATCCCGGAATTTCCCTGGAGCGATTTTGGGAAATCATGGAAAACCAAAATCTATATGGCTGGAAGGGCATTCGAACAAGCGTTCGACCAAGAGTTCTTTTAATTAGAGTTTTACAGCGTGTATTTTTTAAGTAATCCTTCTCTTTCTGAGCATTTGTCCTGCAAAATGTCTTCTAGAATGACTGTCATCGGCTTCATCCCGTTACATATTTTCCTCATTGTGGAACAGCTATGTCAGAAGTTGTCCGTAGAGAATAAAAACTGAAGAACGAACACAATGACCTTCTTTGTCAGGATATCTTGGATCGGTAATTTTCTTCACACTGAAAAAACGATAAACAGTTCTGCACCATGTCGCAAGGCGGAAAATCAAAAAAGTTCAGCTCTGGGCATGAATGTGTTCTCCATCACTGAAAATAGTGTTGCCAACCTATCGTTATTGTTTGGCGAGGTTAAAGCATTACCAGATAGTTATCACTCCACTTCTGAGAGGATATTCCAGTTTCTGCAATCGTAATTTTCTGCTTACTTCTTCGTTTAATTAAAGTTTTACAGCTTCTGTGGGCTGGTAGAGTATTTTTTGCAAGAAATTGGAAGTCGACCATGCCATTTATGTGAGATCCATTTCATCAGTCTGTTATAGCTGAATCAGGGGTCGAAAAGTTTTTTTGTGAACGCCAGATCAGAATTTTACCATTCTTTTATTTTTCAGTTGACATGTTTGACGTTAAGCTTTTAGCTAAATACATAGGAATTAAATGAGTGGAATGACAGAGAACGAAAAAATCCCAGATAATCTGCTAATAATTTTCTTGAACGCGTATGTAAATTATCATCTTCTTTAATTAAGTATTTAAGGTGACAAGTATCTGTTTGACTACTTCAAGGCTAATTCCAGCTCCAAAACTAATGAACTAAAAATTTAATACAAAGAAATCTGTCAAAAAAATATAACACTAATTGTCCAGTGGAATCGTAGTAAGTCGAAAGATATACTCCTTCGGATTTATGTAGGAAAATCTTGTGTGCCAGAGTGATTTTTAATTTTTTCTACAGACAGCAAAGTTGTTTTCAGCCTGGGAATAAATCTAATGAACGGAAGTCGAATTTTCATTTTCCTATAAAATTATGGAGATTTTCCAACATTTTCTTCTCTCATCCGAAAATTTATTAATTCTTCAGGCTCCATATTATGCAGATATTACTCTTTTCGTTTATACCTATTACCCAAGCTGAAAATGTAGGTAAAGGAGATCTGATTTGAGACACAAAAGTAGCGAGGTGCTCAATTATGGACAGAGGCTTAGAGATGTGTTTCTCAACTACAAAGTTAACAGTGCCTCGTTTCGGATCATCACGCAGTAACGGAAATAACAATTTTCTAAACGCACACATAGGAAACAATTTCTGACTTTCACTATTTTCTGTTGGGGAGTTGTTAAAGGCAAGAACAAAGCACACTGGTGTATGAACTACTGCGCAGGAAATCTAAACACTTCGTCATCAAGAATAATAACATTTGCCACGAAGACTTTCACAATAATCTGATCAGAAATAGAAGATTATTTACACATTTTTGTGTTGTTCGTCAATTTTGCAGAAAAGAAGGGACGTTGTGTTTATTGCGGCTAGCGAATGTGGTTTCAGGACCGCGTGCGTCAGACGAATGAAGAATACTTCAGTTGGCATCGATCAATACCTTAGGAGGCGCTACACCATCGGATTTTCTGCTTACATGTTTAAAAATAGCCGAACGAGTGGTAGCTGGGAGGAAGACAGAAGGCAACAACATGATAAGGCCACCACAGATACTGTACTGGTCGATTAGTTGTGTAATTACTAAACATAGTGGTAACAATGGCTCACTTAAAATCACGGTGACAAAAAAAAAAAGCTGAAGTAGAATTTTTGTTGTCCTAGGATTAAAAGAAGCTGTGAGGTTAATTATCAAAAAGTGCTCTATGTAAGAAATTACTGTAAATAGTGCTGCAACTGTTATTTTATGTCGTTTGTAGTGAGTTCATATTATGTGTATTTATATGCTCCTTGGATGATATTGCAATGCATGGGTACCATCACCACATTCATTCTGTGCTGATGCGTCATTCATTGTTTAAATAAACAATAAATATTTCTCTAGATTCAGTTAGTAAAAAAAAAAAAACAAAAAAAAACCAGTTTTACTTAAAAATCAAAAAAATATGAAAACTTATTGTAATGATAGATGCCAACGTTTAGGCTGATAAAATTAAGCAAACTAACAGCAGCTAAAAAAATAAATGTGGATCCGAATTGTTGAGACGTTGAAAAATTAAATTCCATTTATTTCGCAACAGTCTGGTCAAAGTGGAATAAATTGAACATTTGTGTATTTATGACAGTAACATTGCAGCTAATCTGTTTTTGTAATTTCATGACGCTACAGAATCAGATGGGATAAAATTTTTCACTGACGATAATAGAAAATTCCAGTGAGAAACTAAAATTTAAAATTCGTTAACCAGCCTAATTTGTCAGAGTAGTTGTTGACTCCGTGGGTTCTCGTTTCAGTCGTCGGCAGTTCGATTCCAGTTTAGTTCCGTTTGGTGATCGTCTTGATGTGTCCCTTCATTTAACAGAATTTTCCTCTTTGAAGTGATTTCCGTTGTTTCTGATCAACTTTTACTATATCGTTACAAAAAAAACTCTTTTTATCAGCTTGCTTGTCACTGCTTTAACTTAGATGTCACCAGTTCCCTGTGAAAAGTGTAATTTTGTTCTGCATAATAAGAGTAGATTTTTTGTCAAATGCTGAAACTGAGGACCGCCGCGTAGATTATTATACAAACTTGCCTGAAAGTCACCATGACCGAGTTTCGATCCCAGACCCGATTTTATGGGTGCGGGATGGCAGCTCCTTAAGGCGAACAGTCTAACTGGGAAATCTTAATTTAACAGAGCGTATCCTAGGAACTGAATGTATGGATTTAAAAATGGCATTACTCTCACAGAAATCCGTGGGTCCTACAGATTCGTTCACCTGTCTACTTTCGTTCTGCGCTCATCTTTTTCATTTTTCTAAGAAAACTTGATTGAAGAAGTAAGTTCTTGAAGATGGTTCCAAGCTGTTTCATACTGATGTTGTAGATACTTCCATTCCAAGCAACGTCAAAAGAGGCTGTCATGCACTTCATTAACGATACATGGAAATATCATTTAATTGAGAAAACCAAATAGCTTGGATGACTAATTTATAGTGCTAGGCCAATGCCAGTTGGAAGACTTAGCTAATACACAACCATCGTTATTTACACTTATGTATTTACTCCAATTTTCTTGATTTGCTTTCACTAATTAGCAAGTAATAAACTATATAAATGGACTGATAATTGCAGTAACTTATATTTACAGTAAGTCATTTGCGTCATACTGCGTACAAAAATGGATAGCGAACCGCTATTAGAACCAGTTTCTTATGAGCTCCGCAATATCCAAATTTGTCTTAAATGGTGTCTTGCCAATTTAAAACAAGAACGGAACGAATCCTCTGCTGTTATAAAACTGTCACAGGTTGTGCCTCTACACTGAAGATATATATATATTTAAAAAATGGGTTCTACTGTATGGTAGACTCTAAACCAAAAAGTTTTTCACAGTCGGAAAACTTTGGGGGTGAAATAAAATCTACGTCAAATACCATTAAGCTATCTGAAAATTAAAATCTGATAAAAATAATAAAACAGAAATACATCTTTAATTTTCAGGATAGTCCGAATATTCTGAAAGTAACGACAGTGTGAAATGTGTATTGAAGTAAAATGAAAACATGTTTACAGTGTGAGCAAAATCAAAGAGATAATAATTTCAGGGTTCTCTCGTTTCTCCTTCTGTCAAACCCTTACAACTTCTAAATTCTTTCATTTAAATTTTGTTGCTGTGCACTACTTCGAAAACACATGGGAGGTGAAAACAATAACAGGGATTTTAGATGGGTTTTCATGGGTATCTAACGAAAGCTTGAAACTCGGCGATACTTAAAATGTTTCTTTTCTTTTTTATTCCTCGATTTGTGAAAGCTTTTACTGAAAAACCGTAAAAGATAACATTTTTCATTATTTTCCTAAACTACCAATATGAAATTTTTTTCGAAACGCAGTTACTGCACGCTGCAAAAGTTTACAGAAAACCCTTAACGATGTTTCTGGAGTTGATATTTTTCACAAAATACCAAAACGAATGATTTTGCCTAGTTTTATTCTTCAGCAGATAATTTTTTAGCCAAAACGTTTTTTACAATTCAATGGAGAAATTCGCGAATCGTATAGTAGGTTTGTCATGGAAATACATTATCACAAAATTTTCAAAATCTTCCAAAGATCCATAGGCCCTACCATTATTTTATCCATTGTAATATTGTAATTGTGTTTGATTTATATACACTGTTTGAAAGAACTTGTTATTGGTTTTCTAATATAAATTACGAAATTCATAGTTTATATCCCGGTATACTTTCGCTGAGCCCGATTTTTTTTTAATAAAAAAGTGCATTAATTTTTGACTGATGTCAATTCTTTATATACTTCGTATCAAATGTTAGTAAATCAATGATGATGATTTACAAGCTGACGATTAAACGAAGAGCGTTTCTCTGATCCATGCGATGCAAAATGTAATTACAAATATACTTTTATACGTTGACCGTCGAGAGCATAGCAGGAGAAAGTCTTCATACAGCAGATGTTCTATTATTTGACCACACTGACTGTACAAAATGCTAATATATGATCTTTTCAAATATGATTCAGCATTAATTTTTGCCGTGAAAACGAACTGAGCTGGTCTTTCGGCGGCAAGACCTTCGGGCATGTTAGTAGATTTTTCACTTTGCTATGGCGTCTACTGGTGTCATCCAGCCCTTCAGTTGGTGAGTGCAGTGTAGGAATTTGAAATTTTAATTTTCGCGCATTATTCGCGTCTGAATCGGACTTGCTTGCCTCCTATGGTCGTTGAGTCACCTGACTCTATGAATATAGATCACAGCGACATATTCTGCATTTGGGCAAACAGAAAATATAGTTTACAGAAGTCAGACTCAAGTGAACTTTAGTGACATTGTTCTGTAATGATCCGGTCATTTGGGTTGGGGGAGGGGATTTCCCGATATTGTACTTTGAATGTAACTAGGGTGTGATATATCCAGAAAAATAACTGTGTTTACCTCAACATTTTCTACATTTTATTTCGCTACACCTATACCGTGAAACAAACCTTTCACTACGCTTTACTATAGGTAGTGTAACCATACCAGAAACACTGAAAGAATTTAAAATAAAAATTAGTAGAGAGCAAAAGTAGGTTGGAAGAGGAAAGGAGAAAGAGGGGTGTGTAGGGAGATTACAACTGGAGCGTGCGCTTCATCGCAATTTTATCAATTATTAGGGCTATTATTAATTTCCAGTATGTGAGGACATAATTGGGTTCATAAATATTCCATATTGTCCCAGGTGAACTAAACAAGATAAATAGAGGTGCTGCCATTCTCCTCGGTTGTTAACTAACGTTTTGTACTGGACGCGCCTATTACTGTTATCTAGTATCAGTGGCCATATTATAACTCTATGTATTATAATATTATAACTCTATGTATTATATGATGTATTTACCACCGTTGAGTAATTTCTATAACGGAATTCATGTTCCAGTGGAACATAAATCTGTAATTGCGTTTGAGCGCAGTAGTAGTTTATTCACTTGTTAATCGGTGATATTTATTCTTTTTGTTGTTAAATTAAGTGTACATCAATATCAAAATTTAAAGATAGTTTGTTCCCTTCTCTTAGCTTGCTTCTAATTTTTTCATTCAATTTACTTAAAAAATCTTCCTACTCTGATTTTCGTCTAGACTGAGTAACTGTCGCCAGGAAAAAGTAGATAATTCTGGTGAGGTGGTAATGCGTGCTGAAAAGACATACTCACGATATTTCTCTCTCTTTCTCTCTCTTTTGGCCTGAACGTGATTCCAACAGAAAAGTACCGAAATAGGAGAATCTACTGTGCAGTTTTTGGGACCGCATCAATAATAACACTGGTTCAGACTCCGGTAAGCCCAGGCAGATTTGTTTTCTATGTTAGTTTGCTATCGATTCAGGTGAAAATTGGATTGTCTTCGTGCCGTAGCTAATGTACACTCCCTATACTTTATGTGAATCGTTATTCCGCTAACACCACGTAGACAATGGGAAAGCATGAAATATGCAGCAAGCACTCAGTAAGGCAAGATTAGAAAATGTCTGTGGAGTATCTCCAAGAGGAATGCCAGTGGGAGTAGGCGGGTTGCAAGGTAGCATGCGACGGCGCTGGACGAAGCACAGATAGCGTGGTTGCTTCCAGTGTCAGCTGCGAACAATTAGGAACAAACATTATACTCGGTATTTTATTCGTCAGGATGCTAGTTATGCCTTAGCAGCGTCTTGTTTCACAGGTACAATCTAGTCGGAATGTGGAATTACAATTTGTACAGTTATCTCTTTCTTTTAAATCACAGTAATAAATTACAAACAACGATATTCGAAGAACAACAATTATAGCATGAAAAATGGAAGAACTATTCGTGTGATTGATAACGACCAAAACTGTGTAGAAATTACAGTGATATTTAGCTTCAGTACAGAGATAATGGATAGTCTGTCAACAATGGACTTAAAAGTCTGCTCTACTGAGTAATGATACCGCTTATTTATCAACTGAGATAGAGAATCTGAACGTTAAGTGCAGTTCACAGTTCCAAACCTCAATAACACATGCAGAAAAATTTACTAGATAGATATATAGATATGTTCACTTTGATCCCATGTGAGAATAGTCTCGGGGATGTGGAACAGTACATACACTTATTAAGGTAATGGAAATCGGATCTTTTTGTCTAAGATATGATATGAAGACGATCTGACCCCGAATGAACATATCATCAGTAATCGTTAAAACTTAGTATATTTACAAACAGAAATTCTGTATTTTCACTTCCTCCAAAGTTCATTCAGTAATTAAAATTTACTGAAATTCCATACTCACACAGAATTCTTGAGTGCTCATGCAACTGGTTACTTTAAAACTGAAGGGCACGGACATCAGTTTTTCCAGGCCCTTAACCTGACTTTAACCGCAGCTTTGTATAGTTTATGTGAACTTCCCTGCGATTACTGGTTTATTAGGATTGAAAGGAACATTAACTTAGTCCGTCTACTTTTGGAGGATTCTACGAACTTGCGGTCTAATTTAAGTTTTGTCAGCTTCGTGGCTTACGCTTCCCTCGTGTTTAAATGAATACTAAACCATAATTCTATCCAATCACTGTGGCTTGCGATATTAAAAGGCAGAAATTGCATCAAATTCGAGTGTGAATCTTTAAAGTTGTTTCCGGTACTATCACCATGATTACGTTCACCTGCAGCCAGCAATATGATCGTCATAGACCTGTGATGAATAGGTGTTTCGTAAAAAGATAATGTATGAGCCAAAGTAATTGATGAGGAAAGAAAAATAGTATTCTGGGCAAGGTAGTGCATCTTCAACGGATTGTCATCCGACTATTCTTCAAATGAGAAGTAAAGTAAGGGTATTTAAATAAAATTATTTTTTCTTGTAAATGCCAGGATATGTCTTCTGGTAACAATGTCCTCCATTCAGAGCAAAAAAATTAAAAACATTTTGCTAGCGGAATTTTTTCTCCCAAAATTAACATTTCTTGGAAAGCTATACAACGGAAAATCGAAAGAGATGATTTTTATCACGAAGAATTTACATATTTCGGCCCAGTATTTAGGTTTTTTTTCTTCTACCAGATCTAACGAGAATAGTTTGGTTGTTAAAAACTTTCAGGCTTGGATATTCTGATTTTACTAATACCAATAGGTATTTAGCGTTTGGTGAGTTAGATCGAATCTCATACGCTAAACAACCCTTTAACGATGGAGGTCCATTCTTCAAGCCAATAAGCCTTCCGGGCACATCAGTGCCAAGCAATAACTCATTCTTATTCCCCTTCAGTGCTCCGAGAAAGAAATTCCAAAATACACTACGCCTAATGTGACAGTTGGGGTCCGTTATATGTGACCTGCTTGTAAATGAGTTCCATCCTGTCAGCCTTGACCCATTTTTACCAACATAACAGGACATATTATCTAAGGTTATCGCAGGCTTATTGAGCTAGCCAGATACAATTTCATCAACATAATCGTTGATTCTTAAGAGCATAGTGCTGTAAATCACAGCTATTTATGCCATATTATCCAAGTAAGGATTATTGATTTGGGTATCGAAGTTCATCCTGGCAGATGAGTAATTTGATGGTAACAATGACAACATTATTATACGCTCAATTCCCGTTTATGACGACTCTTATTCGTGCCACTTAAAAAGCGTATCTTCTTTTACTTAGAATTAATAATAATTTTTGAAGAATACTGTCGGAGAGACGCATGATTCGATGGGAAAAGATTTCTTGACCTGATATCTAGGCAGCAAATAGCTGCCGATGAGCTTACAATCGGGGAAAAGTGAACATTAAAACGACTGTATCAGGAGAATAATAGTTGCCCTTTCTTTCCACGTCCCTTAGTGCTACTTATTATGTGAACCCTCTAATATCTGAATGAATTAAATTAAACCTCTCTCATTTCGTTCCTATAAATCAGAGGGATTAAGAACGCAATGTAATTTTTCTGTTTTAGAACATTGAAAGACGTCGCTGATTGGTTGTTTCCAGATTTTGAACTGTCGTGGCAGGAAAAATCAATGTCGTGGTCGTACCCTGTGCCGAATCAGGACGTTGAGCTGAAAAGGTGGCTTGTGTAGCAACAGTCAGAATTGCTAACTTCTGTTCTGGTTTTTTTTTTTTACTAGTTACGTAACAGTTCATGCGTAAGTTCAAGTCCTTCGATTTTCAATGTTAATGTTTTGAGTTCAGATTAATATGCATTTATCTAAAGTGTTGAAGAAGTATTGTCACTGTTACAAACAAAAACACGATAATTCAAGAGCTTTATATCAAAGAAATGCAAGCAGCATCAAGTTCCCTGTACATAGTCTAAACGGAGTTATTAAAAAAATTAAATATTTTGATTAAACAAGCAGGACACTGAATTTTTAGTCATTGTTCAGTAAATTCTAAAATTCGAAGGATCAACGACAATACACGTATTTTCTAGAGCAGTGTTTCACAAATGGTGGATCGCGATGAATTATCGAGTCTCTGATCATCTCGCTTTAACTTCAGAATATACCAAAGAACATTTGCTAGGTCCGGAGAGTTGTCTGAAGGAACATTCCCACAGTCAATAGCGATAAAGAATGGATAAGGAATCCATTTAACTTTATCGCAAATCCGAGGCAAAAATCCCGGATTCACAGGTTGAGTCCATCACTCACTCAAAGACATAGACGAGAGTTACCACCAATGGATTCTTGACTGTCGTGTTGTCTGAAGTACGCAGTTTTAGCAGAAAAGGGTGTAAAATTTCTGATGGATTTTGTCATAACGTGTAAGTATGAAGCCAAAGATTCAAGACTGTTTTCTCTAAAAAATAAAGTGCAACCGGATCTAGATAATAATTCATCATCTTTTCGTTCAAACTTGAAGTTTTTTGTAAGCAAGAAACAGCTTCAGAAATCTCATTAATAAAATGACCTTACTAATTTCATTTTTGCGATTATTTTTGCAATAATTTCATTTAAAACTTCTAAGTAATTATTAAAGTACATAAAAATAGTGAATGATTTTACCTACATATCTCAAAATAGGCAATAAGTTTTTAGTGGGTCACGATAAAAAAAAATAATGGGGTCACAAGAATTAAAAGTTTGGAAAACGCTGCTTTAGACCGTACTGTTAATGGCAGTCAGGATTCTTAATTTTTTGATTAAATGTTCGCTGCGGCAAAGGATTCGTTGCAATCAAAAGTTCCTGCGGCCGAAATAGTTTTCACACTTCCGGGAAATACTAGGATGCGGTCACCATCCCGAGCGCATGGAAATTAAAGTTCTAACTGTCCTTTTGGTAACATCCAAATACCTTAGTTCAGCCTGTCCTTCTCGGCGCTTTCTTGCTGGCATTTCACAGAGACCGCATAATCAGCATATCCCATAATTTTCCGGTGAAATGTAAGCAGCAATGAATATAAATAAAAAAATCCTGCTAATTTACCTATATTACGTATTGTCACCGAATGGGGAAAATATATGATATCGCACCAATTACACATCATCACTCCCAAAATATTACCAGAGATCGCGGAAGAAAAAATATTTGAGCATCAAGGATTTAAATTTGTTGAGTGGTGTAACAGTTGAGGAGAACTAGAGATCTATTTAAAGACGATAAAGCAGGTATCAGCAGATCGGGTGGTAGATATAAATTCATGGCTCTGAAAATTTCGAAATTGATGATGCAGCAGATTTGTCCGTAGAGAACAGTTTCTTTATTTATCATCGAGAAGAAGGGTCGTTTCGATCAAGTAGCGTAATATATTCACATGCACAAACGTCCTCCGTTTTGGTCTCACAATGGAACATTAAGTCCTCTTACTACAATAGACTTGGTTGACACGCTGAGACCAACTCTCCACACTTTCTTTTTCAATGGTATTCAAATATCTGTTCCTGAGGTTATCGTGGCAATTAATTATCTTAGTTCGCGATCTGTTTCCTCCATATACCTGACGTCAGGCAATTAGGACACTTAAACTAGTGAGACGTAATTAAATTTTAATTTAATTTAAACTGCGATATAGCAGACACGCTCCGGTAGCAACGTCCCTACATCCCCCCTTTCTTTATCCCATGTCATGATTGTTCACCATCCACCTATTCCAACTTTAAACTCCATCACTGTATTTGGTAAACTATTATTTCTCTTGGTAATTTATTCCAGTCCGTGACTACTTTATGATTTAAAAAAATCACATACCGATTCCTGATCAAATGATTGCCAACACGATGAAACTATTTTCTCTCTTCATCTGCGGTGAGAAATCAGAAACTGGAAGACTTTGGAGTGCAAGACTCTTCTACATTTCCCATGGGAAACATTACTTTAAGAAGAAATCTGAAATGTGTAGACTATCTTTGATCGTAACAACGAGCCATGAACTGCTCCGTTAGTTACAGAAATTATAAACAGCAGCAATTATAAGGATCATTTCAGATCTATTCTTGCCGTACAAGAGACAGAACTCAAGTTTTGGATAGTTATTTCGAGCTTATTAATGTTTTAGGAATAACTGATACCAAGAAACGATGAGTCGCATCCATCTTCTGTGTAACAACGTCTAACACCAAAAATATTTATTTAAAGATTAGGTTTGTGGTAGAATTATGCAAGTATTTAATATAACTTGTGCTTACATTCAAAATTTCTGCATAGCAGTTGCATTTTGTTTGATCAATGTAGGAAAATAAATTCATCAGTTTTTCTCCACTGCAGTATGATGTCAACTAAGGAGTTAATATGTGTTTACAGATTAATATACAGGGACATGTAATATACAAAAGAAACTATATGAAATATCTCAAAGTTAAGAAAAAACGGAGAGGTTGGTTTACAAGGAACAAAATTCTCTTCAGTCTTAAATTTTATGAGAAATCAAACAGTAATTTTTATTTTTCATGAGAAATTTGATTTTGAAACGTTTCTAAATACGTTTTGTGAGCTGTCTGATAAGTTTCAAATTATCTAAAATATTAAGACTGCATTGTTAAGTTGATTCTTCGAATGGTACAGCATAAACCAAAAACAGAGATCTTGCTGGCTATAAGGAACCAAGCACCGTGTTTCGAATCAGCTGGATTGTGTAATAAACAAGATAAAACACGAAAATTATCAAAATACATTCAATATCATTTTTGGCCATCTTAAAAAAATATAGGAATTTTAATAATTTTCTAGTCTCTGAATGTAATTTAAGTCGATTATTAAAATGGCATGAATTTTTATATTATGAACGGGTCGTTAAGTTGCCTTAAGTGATTATCAGGCACTGTTTGTTTACGTTGATATTGATGTTTTGATACGTATGTTTTGGTCTTATTGCATAGCGAGCAGTGCCCGGGGCGAAGCCACGCCTGCGCTTACCTGCTCGGTGCTGACCGCTGGAGTGTGTGCAGTGCTGCCTGTAGCCGCCCCGGGTGCCGTCTGGATGAGGGCTACAGCGGGCAGCTTCCCGCCACAGACGACGCGCAGCGCCGCCACACGTATTGATCGGCGCCGCCGCCAGACTGCGCACACGGCGCCGCCCCACTGCCATCTGGGACACACGCCCTCCTGCCTCACACACAACCACATACCAGGATACACAACAGTAGATAAAATCTCGTCTTTCATACAGCTAAAGTTCGATTTTCGTTTAATAAATATGCTAATTTGTGACGGAAATAGGTTTCGGAGGAGGACATAGTTTTAGAAATTGCTATCTCTAGTAACCGGGGTGAGGTGATAAAAAAAAGCTTTCACTGTAGCCAAAAACTGACTTCCGTACAACTCAACACTAGGGTTCGCATCTTTATGACCAAAAAATAGAGAAATATGCAGGCAAATATGACCTTAAAAAGGGGTGAATATGACCTAAAAATGACAAAAATATGACCAAACATTTAAATTTACTATATATCAAAACGTGCTCAATTATACATCATTTATTTTATCTAGCAGTGTCGCTTTCATGTGGACAGTATAATTTGCTTCCGCGAACTCGCTGCACCATTGAGAAATTAATTTTTAAATAGTTTTGTTTAATTCACTCTAATTTCAGATAATTTACAGACTAGAACTCTTTAATCTGTACTAAAACTCTCCTCTCTAAATTTCCTTACGTAACTTCGTAATTTTACTTTTGGCATGATGGTAGGTCTACTCACTGATCCACTGCAGATTTATCGATGACTAAGGATATTTCATTGAGATATTGATTGACGAGGATCAACACAGGCATGCAGGGGCGGATCCAGGATCTTGGATTTGAGGGGGGGGGGCTTGAGTGGACTTTGGTTTGGGGGTGCTTGGCTTGAGTGGATTTTGGTTGGGGGGGCTTGCCTTCAGTGGATTTTGGCTTTGGGGGGAGGGGGGGCTTGAGTCGGACAAAAGGTAGTATTGCCCCCGAGCGTCGAATCCGTAAAGCTAAAAAAAATGTCTCCAAAGTCACAATTTCGGACGTGGGCTTAGATACTTTTGGGGGGGGGGAGCTTGAGACCCCTAGCCCCCCCCCTGGATCCGCCCCTGCAGGCATGCTTCTGCTTAATTGTCGAGATTAAAAGGCGGGCGGAACTTTACGTTTAGAGAGTGACAATAATGTATAACTTTAATTGTTGACTGGTGAATTCTGACCACAGTGAAAATTAGTTTTGTTTTTCTCCGCCACCTGTATAGCAGAGGTACAGTTCTGTGAATAATTATCTTAATTTCTTTTCATCTATATCTTGTGGATTCCCGGTATTATTAAAAAAAATACTACCATATTTTTCCTTGAAATATGACCATACAACCATAAATATTATCGAAATATGAAGAAAACTAGGAAAAGGGTATGAATATGCATTTATATGCTATATAAAATACATTTAAATACAATCAGAAACGTTGAATCGGTGTTTAATTCAGCATTTCAAAATGTAGGCAGAAGAAAAATATGACTCGTCCTAAAGATCCGAACCCTACTCATCACATATGAGTGAAATATGAGTGACCAAAATTTCCGGCTAGGTGAAAAAAGTGTTCAGCAGTAAAGTTTATCCTTTGGAATGGTATATCCAAGTGAAAATGCTGACACCTTGCTGGTCACAGGACGTCTTCCTTGCCGCATGAAATATTGGTTCAGCAACAAACAGTTATAGTTGTATATTCAGCAACACGACATAAAACACCAGTTAACATGCCAGCATTGAAAAATATTAAATTTGACAGTCATTTGTATTTTTTTTTCGAAGATATTATGGGACACATTATTTTGCCTTCAACCTCTTCGGCCTACAGAATAAACTGCCACCCCCACCCCCAAAAGCAATAGTTGATCTTGTGCCGAGAAGAAACACAATTCCTTTTACATCCCAACTCATTCACAGATAGTTGACTAAGTGTATTGCCAAAGAAAGTGTTACACATGCAGTAAATTAACTAATGAAGTATACCTGCATAGCACCTAAACGCTTCGATTTATATCACATCTTATTTTCCGCAATATGTCTATTCGTCAAATACAGATTTCCTAGGAGGTTGTTTTGTAGTGCACTTTTGTATTTTTAAATAAAAAATAAATTCAGCACAAATAATTCAGAGTAGAAAATGTTACTCAAACTGTAAAAATTATGAACTGTGACTTTAGAATGTCACATAGAACCTCATATTTTTTTACGTCAAAAACATGACAAGAAAGTGATAAACAGAAATTTGATTTGAATCAAATCACTGTTTCACATATAATGCGCCACTTCTGGTTGAAGCAAAGCTTAGATTCAATTTGACCAATTGATATGAAAGTTAGAATTGCCTAGCAAGTCTGTGAGATAAAGTTTCACATTGAGTTATAGGAATAATATCGAAATTACACACTAGCGGAAAATACTAAAAATTGTTTAATTATACCAATAAACAATGTGGTCATTGCTGTTAGCGAAAATGTCTCTAACTCGAACTCAATATATGAGAAAACATTATGTAGTACTACATTACCAAACGGGGTTTCCTGAAATCCTTCCAACGTTAGTAGGATCAACCGTTTCATGGAGATAAATTCGACGATTTGAAACCTGTAGGTGTGTGAGTGAGCTTCTTCAGCAGATCTGGTATGATATGAGTTTATTTAACTGCAGGTTTAATGATTATTTCTCTTTAGATCTTGTGTTCAGATATAGTCTAAAAATGTTTCACCAAAAACTTTATGACGACTGGTCTTTACAAGATTCCAAAAACGATTAAAATTTTAAGAAAAACAACACCCGAACTATTGCATGCACATGTTCTTAAATCAACCACAACCAAAGAAACATATATAATGAAGTAATTTTAACTTTATATCTGGTATAATAAGAATCTTAGGAATAAAGTTTGAAGTAAGGTTCGGGATAGGACAATTTATTTCTAGTGTAATTAGATCATTACTTCGAACACTCGAAGCAAACCCTATTGAGAAATTGATAGTGACAATTCTTTTTACTGGGCAGGTTATAAAGCGAGCGAGATTCCGGTCATCAGGGGCGTGTGAGATTGAGTATATACCTCAATGCACTCAAGTGAGAAGGCCCACAGACTAGTGGTTTGACAAAACATTTCTCTCCTTTGCTTTCTCAAGAAATACCTGGAGAAGTAAGTGCACAAAACGTGTTGGTAGACTACATTCGCACAAAGCTGTTACGGTTATACTTCCGAGTGAACGAACATTTGAATGCGGCACGGGCTAGGATACGAGAACTCGCCACGGTGATAAATCTCCATGTGACAAGAACGATTCTGGACCATTCGCGACTGTGTGCACAACAGTTTCCCTTGAGGGTTGACAGTGTTTCCAGAGCGACATCACGGGATACGTTTTTTTTATTCATACTTAGTATTCTAAGCCATGTCCTCCAAGATCACGTGTACTAAAAAGAAAGTATTCTGAATTTTAGCGAACAGTAATTTAATGTTGGGAAGAGTAGCAACAGAGCAGAAAAAAAGCGTCTATGAACGGCCACTCTACTGCCGCAAGGAATGCATACAACATTCGAACTCAAATTCTCCAGCTCAGCTGTTAAAGGCTGCGCCTCGGTTATCGGCTTGGCTCTTTACTGAGCTCCTGACAGTCCGAGTGAAGCCCTAAGCAGAGGCGGGTGAACGGCGCTGAGTCTGGAGGGAACGAGGGCCTGACACAGAAACCGATTTCCCTTTCTCAGCCCTCGATGAGCTGTAAGTCTCGCCTAATTGGACAATGTACGTGAGAAGGTAGCAACTTACACCGGATACAACATTTCAGCTCACATGACAATCAACGGCTGACCTCTGCGCATCAGGCCAACGAGAACAGCTGGTATAACTGACAGAGTACCCGGCATTGCCCAGAATTGTTGGCCTTGATTTGCCCATACAGTAACCTTAGTACCTTAATTTAAAACATGTGTCTTGTATTCTCTCCAGTCTTTCCAGAAAATAACAAAACTTCAGTTCGACAGCATTCCAACCGGCCACGGGAGACGAGGAGGGGAGATAGTCATCATTCTGAATGTTAGATTAGAGAAGAGTTTACAGTTTGTAAAACTTCTTCATAACCAAAACTACTGAATAACATAATTATTGTAAAATGAATAAATGCTATATTATAAAGAAAATGCAGAATGTGTCGCGATCTGCAATACTACCAAAAAAAAACTTCAGTTTGATGACAAGTTTCCAGAATTATTTTCTTAAACTGCTTTTAATGCCAATACTAAAGGCTTTAAACTATTCACTTTCATGTTAAAATCCATCAGATATGCATTATTAAATATGAACAGTGAATTAATTCTACTTCCGAGCGTCACAGATTGAAGCTGTACGGCCTGAGATCGTAGCTTCAAGAGGCAATTAATTTATGTAGTTTCCTCGTGTGCCATTCGCATTCAGTGTGCCCATCTACGCGGTTTAAAGACTGAATAATCAAAATTTAAGGAAGGAACCGGTAGCTGCCGTATTAATTTTACGAAGTATGACGTCTGCAACATCTATTTCGTGTTACACCTTAGGTGTTTCTTGTGTGATACGTTCAGAATTTTATTTACTTCTCCGGCGTCATGTAATGCTGAGACATGAAATTTGCCAAACAATTCAAGTCTGCTCCTAAGCTTTAAAAGGGGTGAAAACCCTATCGAACTTTTTTTTAGTTTTTTTAGAACGTATATACATGGATTTCGTTTTATAGGTATACAAGAAGAAGAAAATTAATATTCAAATTGTTTATTAAATGGACCTCTAATCACCCTGAGAACATTCACTTTTTGTTCATTTGTAAAAGCAATGACATGTACTATTCATTCGTGTTTTTTTTTTAAATTGCTAGTATCATTAAAAAAAAACTGTTTCTATCAACAATTAATAAACGTATGGCGCCAGTCAGATTTTGAGTCAGAGTGAAAGAAATCATGTGTTTAAGAGTCTTTAATTTATAACTCCTATTTGAAGATATTTAGTTATTAAATATTAATTTCAATAAGTAACTAATAAGTTAATTACTAAGAATCTATGTGTTCCACTCAAAGAGCTACTAATTTTCATGATTAGTTACAGGTTATTCAGTGTAAATAATTAATTGCAAAGAAGTTAGTACGTACCATTTCGAAATAACTAGTCTATAGTCGTAAATAACCTCCATCATTTCTTAAACTCTAAAGCGGTAATAAGAGAAGTAAGGAATGGTTTAATTACAGTTGGCAAGAGTTGCGCCAGCTGGGAGAGGGGTCCCTAGTGCCGCATCCTGCGGGAGCTGTGCCAGACAGGGGTTGTTGCTCTGCCATTCCTAATGTTGAAGCGAGCGAACAATGTACAGTCGCTTTCGACTGCGTGCCCAGTTTAAATATTTGCTTATGAAATAACAAAAGAACGTTTGGTGCCTCGTTAGTTACAATAGACACCGCCGACAAAAAAGTGAATCACCGGGAAGGGGAGGAGGAAACAAAATGAATCTTCACGGGTTGAGAGGACTTGTGATGTTATTTAATGATACCAGAAAGAAGTCAAATTCGCAAAGAACTTGGGAGTGACATTGCACCCCTTCTGGCCTGGGTGCATGCACTGAGTTGGTTGGGAAGGGTGTCATACAGCCATTGTATCCTCTTCTGAGACAAGCAGGATTCCAAATGTTGTAGCTGGTCCTTGATATCCTGGATACTAGCACTGAAACGGAGTTGATGTCCGAGCTGGTCCCACAGATCTGGGAATGTTGCTGGCCAAGGGAAAACCTCAGCGTCATGCAGACGGTTCATAGAGTCGCGAGCTATGTGTAGACGAGCATTCTTCTTCTTCACCCAATATTTTCGATTCGCCTGCTTTCGATGAGTTTCACTCATCGCTAGCATGGTAAAATTTGGAGTTATCTATCCACGACTGCATAACCTTGCTGACACCAAGCGTTATACAGCTACTGCCTGGTCGCTTTAACGTACTAATGCAGGAAGTGAAGCGTTGCCACCTGTCTGTGAAGCGTGAAACTGTATTCAGCTGTGATGAGTGTATTTTTTGTTTGTGAAATTTGAAGTTTATGAGGCGGATATTGGTGAACGTCCCGACATTCACCTTGAGGGCTGCGGAGAACTGTCTGGAAACAGCAGATACGAAGGGTGGTAAGCGGAGGTCTGGGCTCGTGCCCGGTCCGTTGAACCTCCCCGATCCAGTGTGTAGCACAGACACACTGCCGGGTGTGGACGAGCAATGTCCAGTTGTAAAACTGGTACCACGAGAGGTAACACTCAAGGAAGCAGGATGTCCATTACATATGGTTGTGCCGTCAGAGTTCGCTCAGTCACTAGTAGACGTGACTTAAGTCCTAGCCGATGGCTCACCACATCATGAAACCAGGAGTAACACCGCTGTTGAATGGATGAGACCTCTCCCAATGTCGCCGCCATACTTGCCGAAGGTGGTAGTGGAGAACCGCGACTCCATTCATTGTGTGCAAGGAAATTGTAGCCAGAACTTTAGCTCCATCACTATCAATAATAACATTTATTCCGATAATACGCTATTTCACATAAAAGTTGGCAATTATGCGTAAGCTATATGATTGGATTTATTTTGCACAAATTCATTTTTAAGATCCTCTGTTTACTAGCTTCCATTATAATTAGCAAAGTTACAGCTGTAAGTAGTGGAAAGAAGTATAGGTTTGATAATAACACTGTTATTTAAAAAAAATCTTTTTCTGGAGATATTTGTTGAAATTCAATACGATGAACTCATATTCGCTTTCAGATTTATTGAATCAGGTACATTTTTTTATTAATGGGGATTTGAATTTTTTAATTTTTTTTTTTTGCTGTTTACTGAAAAACGTTAAACTCTAGTCATTTTAAAGGTGGGATCCCACGGCGCATCCCTCGGCTCCTCTCATCTTTGCCGCATAAACTGCTAGTACGGACGTCCTGCCTCGACCCACTGACAGTCGGTAGAAGACGAAAGGCTCGTCCTGCATAGACGCGCCGTAGGAACGGACCTTAAAAGTTATTGAAAACATAAATAAACGAACTACTAAATATGTCGACCATTGTACATGGAGTTAAAAAATGAAAAACATCAGCTAAATATGCGTATTATCCTTCTATTTACAGTCCTCTTGTTCCTTTTATGATGAATATCTTTGAAGTACAGAATACTATTCCATTGGCATCTATTTCACTTCGTACAGCTGCTCTAAAGTCACGATGTCCTTATGGAACGTTTCACTGTATTCATTAGACACGTCGCAGCAGCTTTCCGGGAATTAATCCGTATGAGAGTGCAGAAAATACGCCTTCAGTGACATATTGCATCCCAATTTTTTGTATGCAGCAACCATCTCGTTAAATAAATATTTATAGTTATGAGTTCTTTGTTTTCCTAGACAATTATTGCTGATATTCTTGAGTCATATACACTCTCGTTTTTCTTCTGCCATCATGATTTCTTCAAATTTGGGTCTGTCTGAATTTACCTAATCTGGGGACCAACAAACACACCTTTCTTACCATTGCTGGTGTAGGAAGAGGACATTTGTTTAAAAGGTACATAACTTCTCTTCCAGTTTTATCCATGGCCTTAACAAATTGCTTCGTTAGATCTAATTTGATGTAAAGTGGAGAAAGAAGCACATTTTCATTAGATACCACTTTCTTACACTGACACTTTTTTGTCTCGCAGTTTCCATTTTCGACGAGGCCATTCCTTTTTCTTATAATGGGAATTTTTGTCACGACCGTCCCACTCACATATGAAACATTCATATTTGGTGTAGCCTTGTTGCATACCCAATATTATGGTAATACTTTTGAGGTCACCACATATCTTCAAATTGCGTTCATTATATTTAACACATGTAAGCATATATTCCAAAATGTCATATGATTCTTATGTCATACTAGCATAGCCAACTGGGATGGAAGAAATTACGTTCCCATTGTCAAGTAGACCTGCCTTTAAACTAATTTTGGATGCATCTATAAAAAGTCTCCAGCCCTGTGTAATCAGTCTGACACAAACATAATTATTAATCTCTATGAATGACGTGTACATTACAAAATGTAGCAGAAGTACATAAAAAGGTACCAACATGTGCATATTAAAACATGTGAAACGCGGAAGTTGATGATGCTGTTTTCTGTAAATTTTCCTTTGCATAAAAAAAAAAATCTGGATGTTAAATTATAAATTATTCCAAATAACTAAAAAAATTGTGCCTGATAGGTAATTTCTGATTTCAGATTTGAATTCTCCATGCAAAAATGCTATAGAAACGCACATTCCAATGTCAGAAAATTTTTCTTTGCAGAACTGTAATCGGAGTAACGCAGGTTCTGTCTACAGTGAAGACGATATCTGGGATTATAACTACACTAGAGTAAAGCCCATTACACGGGCAGCGTACGTGTCTAGTGACAAATGGATACTGATAACCACACCATTAGTTGTGATACAAAGTACAGTACCTTTATACATAGTAAAATCTCGCTTTACCCCTCGCTTTTTCGCTGCTTCCTCCACAACAGGCAATGGCAGGAAAACAAAATACATCGACTTAGACTCGCATCAAGAAAATGAATAACGCATCTCCTCATAGTGTTTTTGATGTTTTTTTTAATCACTGCCCTAAAGCATAAAGTTATTTTTTATTGAATCTGGTAAAACATTCTTAATGTAATCTTGGTCATAGTTTCTGTAGCAATCGGAGAAATTATATAGATTCCAGATTATTAAATAGCTGAACAACTTCGAAGAAATGAATTGTTAGAATACTCGATTCGGCAACATTTTTGACGTGATATCCACTTTAAACAACCTAATAACTCGCGTACAGCGAACGTGAACAAAGACCATTAACGAAAGTGGTCAGTAAAATATGTAAAAAGCAAATAAACCATTATAAAAAAAAAACTTTGATCAAGCAGAAACATTAGCGAAAGTTTTAATTAAATTAAAATTTAGTATAGGCCGGCATTCCTGGTTACGAATAGCAGAGACCATAAGAAATTTAAGTTTCTTAAATGTTACTTTCATTAGCGACATGTTACTGAAAACCAGTCGTAATTTCACGTTTTTTAAGCTGAAATGTTTTTCCACATTTTTTTGAGGATAAAATGCTACGAAAAGCTAACTTTAGAACTGTATTATGATAATTAATTTCTTAGCAGTTGCTTGTGTATTAAACTGTGCACATAATATCTAATTTCTAATATCTCTGTTGGCTATTATTTTACGGGAAGAATATCGTTGTTGAATTGCGATTAATAAATTGAGTTTCACATCACGTATAGGCCTACATGATGATTTAAATCTACATAAAAAGATAATCTTAAATCTCATTTAATAGCTAACATGTATATAAAAAAAACTAAGGGTATCATCTATGATAATAGTAGGAATTTATTCTGGAAAAGCTTGTAAGGAAAAACGAATAAGAATCATTTTTAATGATATCTTTTGTGATGTGAGTACCTTACTCTGTTTAGATTATCAGAATATTTGGCTAGGATTTTATTTAAATAAATGCATTTTACTTTAAATGACGGAGACTATAATTTCGAAAAGGGATAATTGTGATTTATTTGACTGATACATTTCGCGATTACGTACGTTTCGTGTAAACCTTCTCTGAGTTTTTAATAAACTTCATTGTTTCTTATCTTCTGCGAAAAAAAATCTTAGGTTATGCTTTAACCTAGGTCTTATAACTGATACGGATAATATAGCGTAAACATCGAATACCCGTCTGCTCTGAGCCGTCGAACAGTGCGGATCGTTTCCTTGTTTACACGCGAGCCGTTCTAAGTGGTGCGAGCAAGCTATCGGACTTCGTGTCCACACAGTGGTTAGTGTTTCTTCGAGCTTAAGTTACCGCTGCTGTTCAACTACACAACAGGTGGAATATAGTGGGTGAATAGTGCAAGAGGTGTAAGCCTAAGGGCTTACAGGATGCAGGAGGACACGGAAGGGAGCACAGCAGAGGAAACAGCAGATGCTATCGCCTCGGCCCTTCAAGTGTGCTATGCGCCGATCGAAGTTGACATCGTAAGTACGCCGCCCATTGCACTCCCAGATTCTGAAAAGACAGCAGTTATAAAGAAACGCAAGCTACGTGCGTATGCCGACATAGAACAGCCTGCATGCATAAGTACCAGATGTGAAAGAGCCCCAACTGGGGAAATTGACCTAAATATGAATATTAATAGTGTGCCATTTATACCTACTAACCCCTCAATTGCCGCAAGCGTTTCAGGAAGTGAAGAGATAGCCCAATCAGAAATACCAATAACAACTTATACTAGCAATAGCAGCCAAAACGCAATAGCTATGGGATCTAGGGATTTATCAACAGTCAATTTCGCAAATGTGCAAGCAGCTTCTACATTGGGAGAAGAGAAATTTAGGTATTCAGAACATGACACCGGTCCATTCATAGTCTATGCAGAACAGATAAATACAGAAGAGCACCCAAATAGGGGCGCCCTCGGACGTCTTCATCCCATGTCCGTTGGTAAATTTATCAGGAATTCCATCCCAGCAATGAACCATTCGATCCTTAACATATCAACCAAGGGGAGGAACCGTGTTCAGATTGAATTTAATAACTATAAGGCAGCAAACAACCTGGCATCAGTCACCAATCACCCTCAGAATATAAAATTTTTTATACCACGCTATTGTACTGTTAAAGAGGGGGTAATAAGAGGGGTAGATACTAGATTAACTGAAGAAGAAATACTAAATGTCATAGATTCCGATATTGAAGTGATAGCAGCCAGAAGACTAAAGCGTAAGATCACAATCGACGGAATACATCAGTGGATTACCGCGGCAAATGGTATGCATTACATTCAAAGGACAGACCCTCCCACCACATGTCTTCATTCACTACACCAGATGTCAAGTCGAACCATATGTTCAAAGAGTAACTCAGTGTTATAAGTGTTTGAGATATGGTCATGTCAACAAGCACTGTCGCAGCAATGCTAGATGCGCTAAATGCGGAGAGGCCCATGAAACATCCGGGTGCAACAAAACTAACAACTTCCACTGTGCAATATGTAGGGGAGACCACATAGCAACATCAAGCTCCTGCCCAGAGTTTGTGAAACAAAAGCGCATCAAAACCCACATGGCCTATAACAACCTTACATTAGAACAAGCCACAGCTCTAGAAAACCCAACTTCCTACGCTAAACAAGCTGCCAGGCTTCCCTTTACCCCAGACACCTCCAGCTTCCCCCCAATGCGCATACCTAAACCCGGAAGTCCAATATCCACCCCCATTCAAGCACGGGCAACAGCGAGGCCAACTCCTAACTTGCAAGAACGATTCAATAAGCAAGCCAGAACCGAGCCTCCTTCCAAGCAGCAGGCGACCAGAAGCCAAAACATAAAGATTCCATCAGATTTGTACTTTGACCATGGACCCACCACATCTGCCCCGATAAGCTACAACCCCTATAGGCCCCAGAACTTCGAAAGGGAAGAACCCCTCATAGATAAGGTGGTCTACATTGTTTCCTCGCTGCTGAAGATGGTTAATACAGGCGCTATGCCAGATATAAGAGAGTTCATCAGAAAATCCTTAGTGCTCAATAATAATGGCGAAGTGTAATAACTTCATGCAGTGGAACATTCGGTCAGTCCGATCTAATAAGGAAAACCTATTATACCTCCTCCAAGAAAATTCCATTGCAGTTGCGGGATTAATGGAAACGTGGTTGAAACCTGACAACCACTTCTCTTGTACAGGATACAATGTGATTCGGTCGGATCGATCAGACGGTTACGGAGGAGTCGCTCTTTTGATCAAAAGTGGAATACAGTATGATGAAATTCAGCTCAACTCGCAGGGATCGAATTTACAAGTATGTGCAGCCAACGTAGAATATGACAGCAGGAACCACAGAAAAATAGCAGTTGCTTCAATTTATAGATCTCCCCAAACTCCAGTGTCCAAAAGAGAACTTCGTCAGGTAATAGAGCAATTATCCCCCCCAATGCTTATTATGACGGACCTTAACGCCCACCACCAACAGTGGGGAAGTGAATCCAGCTGCGCAGTAGGCAAAGTGGTAATAGATTTACTAGAAGAAATGAACTTAGTCTTACTGAACGATGGATCAGAAACAAGATACCACAGAGCAACAGAACGTAGATCGGCAGTCGATATCTCACTCATCTCGCCGGGATTGGCCATCGACATAGAATGGAAGACCCTCCCAGACCCATCGGGATCTGACCATTTTCCCATCATAATGTCCCCACCTGACCAGAGATTCAAGACCACTCCTCCGTCTCCCACTTACAAGTGGAACACAAGGAGAGCTAACTGGCCACTATATAAACAGTTCATAACTGATAAACTAGGAAAACTTTAGCACGTCAGATGACCCCAAAAATGACTACCTCTCCTTCACCACAATTATGGATCAAGCGGCCCAAGTATCCATCCCAGAAAATAAACAGAGAAAGACGCCACATAGACACAGCCCGAAATGGTGGGATGAAGAGTGCACTAAAGCGATAAAAGACAGAAAGAAGGCGTTAGCGCAATATAAAGTACAGGCAACGGACGAACAATACATATTCTTAAACAAGATACAAGCTTCCACGAAACGCCTTCTGAAGAAGAAGAAAAGAGAATACTGGCAAAATTTTTGTAAGTCTCTGAACAAAGATGTGCCAACTAAACTACTATGGAGACAGGTTAAAGGAATTCAGCGCAAGACAACGCAATCAATCAAACACATCTCCACTGCGACGGCCATGGACCTCCTTTGCTCTTTGGCTCCAGACTGGTGCCCAGAAAAGGAAGTCGACATTCAGAACCCGGAAGCAGACCACCCTTTGCTTCAACCTTTCACAATAGAGGAATTGGAAAGTGCACTCAAAAAATCTAGTAACACCGCTCCAGGAATGGACCAAATACAGTATTCGATGATAGATAACCTCCCCAGAGAAGGCAAAGACTTGTTCCTCAAAATTATGTACAGGGTCTGGATGGAGAGAGTCCACATTCCCCCACTAAAAGCAATAAGAGTGGTCCCAATCCACAAACCTCACAAAAACCCCAGTGACAGCGGATCATACCGGCCAATTTCACTCCTGTCATGCTCCTTGAAAATGTTAGAACGGATGATTAAACTCAGACTGGAGTGGTATGTAGAACATCATCACCTTCTACCAGAAACCCTGCTTGGCTTCAGAAAGGGGAAAGGCACAAATGAAATCATAGCACAACTAGTGACAGATATCCAAATCAGTAATGGAGAAAATTTTTACCTGACGGCCCTATTCACCGATATATCCAAAGCATACGACAACGTTGTTCTCCCTCTACTGGCGGAAAAACTTAGGCAGTTGCCTCTCCCGGAAACTTTCGTGGCGAATCTAATAGCGCTGCTGGAAAATAGAGAGCTATTCATAATTGGAGGTGAAGTAGTCGGACCCAGGCTTACAAGTAAAGGACTGCCTCAGGGATCTATATTGTCCCCCCTTCTCTTCAATATCTACGTCAGTGACCTCCACTCAAAGATACCTCGGGAAGTAAAATTGTTACAATACGCGGACGATGTTTGCCTTTACATCAGCCAGCGGACATTACAAGCCTGTAAGACAAGGTTAGGCATCGCAATGGACAAAATGAAGGCTTGGATGATACGCCATGGCTTCGTCCTTTCTACAGAAAAGTCCGTAGTCTGCATATTTACAAGACATAGGGTACCGCACATAACTGAAATCTCACTGGGAGCCCACTCTTTCCCTGTCAAGAAAACAGTCTCATACCTAGGCTTGAAAATGGACTCGAACCTTAAATGGTCCAATCATATAGCTTACATCCTCAAAAAAAGTGAAGCAGCCATGAATCTAATTAGAGCCATTACCGGAAAAACCTGGGGAGCGGAAAGAGTACTCAACATGAGACTTTATCGATCGCTCGTAAGACCACATTACGATTATGGCTGTATATGCTTTGGATCCGCATCGAAAGAGTTGTTGAAGAGACTAGATAAATCACAATACAAAGCACTGAGACTATGTACTGGGGCCATGGCATCTACGCCCACAAACGCCTTGTTGGTCGAATGCCTCGAACCACCACTACACATTAGGCGAACATACCTCTCCAGAAAATTCATACTAAAGCAATTAGAACTCGAAGAGAATCCGCTGTTGGAAAAGTTATCAGTATTATCGGCACAGTACTCAGAACGTGCATACTGGAAGAAGAAAACTAGTCCACCCCTAGCAAGAGCATATGAGTACCTAAAGATATACTCCACAAAAATATACCGAGCTCAACTATTACCTGTCTATTCAGGAAGAATGCCCATTACCACTCTGAAATTGGACATCCGAACCAACATTAAATATCTGGAAGGGAGCGAAAGGAACAATGTCATAATGAAGGACTACATCTCAAACCTACCAGGTAACCCAGCTATGCCTGTACACAGACGGTTCCAAATCAGATCACTCAGTGGGATGCGCATTTGTGGATACGACAAACAACAAGTCGGAAGCCTACAGCCTACCGGAAGAAGCAACGGTCTTCACAGCGGAACTACTTGCAATGGTCAAAGCTCTAGAATATTGCACAAAACTGCAAAGCTCGAGAATAGCAATAATAACAGACTCCCTGTCCGCTGTTAACAAACTAAACAACATCTCCAAAGACAATGGCAGATGTTGGTTGGCCTATGAAATACTTAGAATAGTTTCCAAACTTAGAGAGAAAGGCACGGAGATCACTTTCATTTGGTCCAAAGGACACGCAGGTATTACAGGTAATGAGCAAGCAGACAGTCTAGCCAAAGAAGCTGCACTCAGCGGAAACAAACTCAACCTCGTTCCGGCATCGGATCTATTACCAGCGATTCGACGCGATGTCAAGAAAGAATGGACCAACGAATGGGAGACAAGGGACCTCCATAAAGGTCAACATTATCGACAGATCCATCCCTCCATTCCCGAGAGCTCATTGGTACTCCAACCGGATACTGTCCAGAGGATTCTCAACATTCATAGCAAGGCTGAAGTTTAACCACGGGCGGTTCAAGTCGCATCTGTTCAAAATCAACGTAGTTAACTCGCCCTTCTGCGAATGCGAAGAAAATATTTTGGAGGACGTCGATCACCTTTTCTTCGCATGCAAGCGCCACTGGAACAAATCTACACAATTAATATTGGACTTACAAAGACACGGGGCTGAACTTCCCACCAAAATCCAACATCTTCTTCAGAAACAAGAACCGGAAATCTATATAAGCCTCTATAGATTTGCCAAGGAAAATCACATAGATATATGATCCTTGTAATAAATATCTGCACAGGAAAAGTGTTGCTCATGAATTTATAACACAAGATGTAAACCAACTCTACCGTAAGAGTTTTAGTTCTAACTTAGCAGGATAACAAGTAAATAGATTATAGGATGAGAGTGGTACTCTTAACTAGACAACATAACAAGTAAATCAATTGTTCTATAAGTGTAAATGTATAACCGAATAATACAACATGTAAATCAGTTGTACACTAAGAGTTTTATGCCTAATCTGGCAACGCAATATGTAAACCAATTGCACTGTAAGAGCTCCATTTTCATTTACTTAGGTTAACATATAAATCAGTCGTATAGTATGAGTTGTATTTTTAAAGGTATAACATAATATGTAAATCTATTGCACCTCAAGAGTAGTACTGTTATCCTTGAAATATAAGATGTAAATAAATGCTAGTTTAAGAGTTTTATTTCGAACTTTGTAAATTACCAGGCAAATCAACTATATGTCAAGAATCATATTCCAAAATTAATAATAAAAAGCACGGTAGGAGTTGTACTCCTGGCATTACTATATAATATGTAAACCAAAATATTGTAATGTATTGTATGGTATTTTATTGTATTGTACTTGGTTGTATTACAGTATATGGCACTTTATTGCATTGTATTGTCCTGTATCGTATTGTATTGCCCTGTAATGTATTGTATGATTCGGTATTGTTTTGTATGGTATCGTACTGTAAGAATTGCACCTCTAACCTTGTACCATCAATATGTAAAGGTATTTTTGGCTGTATGGACTCTGTCCTTTTGCCAATAATCAAAAAAAAAAAAAAAAAAAAAAAAAAAAAAAAAAAAAAAAAAAACATCGAATACCCTTCTCGTTACATGAATTTCTGCATCTAGTAGTCCTAAATAAACAAAAAGCAACATAAAGGATCGATTGTAACTTTTGTAACTTTATGATGGCTGTGATTCACGATGACAGCTGGCACGTGACCGTTCTCAGGCCAATAGCCATCGACGAGCGCAGTCTCCAGACAACGCATTTTATATAAGAGGACAGTTTCCATTAGATTTGATTTTTACAGGTTGTTCTCCTGTTTTCTCTTGACTGACAAATTTAAAATTTTAGTCACCACCAGTATATTAAATGCTTTGTGGAGCATTGCATCAAGCCAGTCATGTTCATCTTAATGAATCTAACAAGTCACTAATTATTTTCTTTTATTTTTTCGTATTGAAAAAAGAAATGGTTATCTAAATAAAATATGGAATCAACAAATCGTGAAATGCTGGTTTAGCGATTAGTGTTGCCATGTTGTTAACAGCTAATTTTCTTTTTGGAATATCGTATAACATAAATATTTATTTATACAAAAATACTTATTTATGTTATTTACTTACTGTCGCCAAACAAGAATAGCTCTTCGCTTGGAAGAAACGTTAATACTTTGTTACCCTTCAGCATTAGAAATGTTAGTAAAATAAATGTCAATTGTTGTTCACATTGACAACTTTAAACAAGTTTCGGAAGGTCGAAGTTTAATAACAAACGAATGAGCGTAAGCTGTTCATTTAATAAAAACTGGATTACTAGAATGAAATTTAACGTGTTGAAATGGAGTAACCATTAGCAATCTTTACGAAACAAACCTAACCATTTCATCAGTTACCTTAAACTTTATGGATCTAATCTTTAATATATTCACATGTATTTCTCGTAAATTCATTTTCTCTCGACTGAATTATTAAAGAAACAGTTCCAAAATAAATAAAGAATGCTTCCATCTTTCCTTCTGTCATTCTCAAGCGTTGCGACAAAGAAGGCCTTGATAGTAATAATAACAACAATTATAATATTGTACCCCCAAACTATAGATTTAAAGCGATAGGAAGAGACGCTTCTATTTCACATCCGGAAAACTTTGTTTGGATAACCATAATTATCATGAAAATAGGAACTTCCTTTTTCTTAGGACACCTGTTGTCAATGTGTCATGGAATTAAAAAAAAAAAAAAAAACCTCTAAAATAAAATCAATTATATTGTCACAGATAAGAAATAGTAAATTTCCTATAACCAATACACATGTTCGTTTATACTAACAAAATGTGGGCTACTCACAGGAAAAGGTCATGATGAAAATAATCAATACAGCTTTTTGCAGTTCCAAACCATGAATATATTTGGAAGAGTCAGTACTGAAAAGTAGAGCATGATTGTCGTATCTTCTCTACATTATCGTAGTTGGAGAGAAAGAGAGAGAGAGAGAGAGAGAGAGTGAGTGAGAAAGTAACAAATAAAGTCCGATGCGGTTTCGAATCGTGATTAGTAATATCAGCACAAGAGAAATGCCTGCGCAATGAATGGCAGCAGACAATATAGCCAGCGATTAAAAGCTGAGGAAACAATAGTCCGTGGTGAGCCGTCTCGAAAATGACTTGCTCGGCAATCTGGCGCCAACGCTGTGAGTACGGTTCCTGTGTTACCACTGCAAATACTAATCAGAAGGCGAAAACTCGACCCATACAAGGATTTTCCTTACCTGTTCATACGCAATCGCAATGATACTCCTACTTCACACTTGTCAGTAAAAATTACAGCATATAGTTACACTGGTATTGTTCTGAGACTTCGTAATTCGGGTGTGAAGCGGATGAACAGAAAAAATGAAAACCGAGTACTTTTACACCCTTAATTATTCCTTCTGTTACCTACGTTAAATACTTGATTAAACTCTCTGGATGTCACTCTCTTAATTATTTGCTAATAGGTTGTTGATTTTTAGTAACCAATAACTTGTGCTAACCAATTTCGTCGCCCGAAACTGCGTTAACAACAAAATATGTCATTAAATAAGTTAACGCTTTACTGAACAAAAGTAATAAATATTACTAAGCAATAATTTTAAATAAAATTTTTTGTTCAATTGAAATGACGTTGAACTTTGCAATGTGCACCTCAATTTTTAGATGGAGATAACAGTTAAAAAGACAGGTTGCACCGCAATTTTTCACGACTTATGTCTATTTGATTACAGGATCATTAAAATTCGTGGGAAAGAAGGCGAAGGAAATCAGCCATGGCGTTTATGATGAAAGTATGTCGGCATTCACCAGTAATGATATCAAGAAACCATGGCTCATTTAGGATTTGAATCCTTGTCTTCCCGAATACCAGGCCACAACATTAACTGTTCACTCACAGGGCCGGCGTTAGGGGGGGGGGGGGGGGATAAGCGGGTCAAACGTACCCGGGCCCCGCCGGCTGATGGGGGGCTCGATCACCTACTATAAGGGCCCTCAGGCCATTACCCCGGGCCCGAAATTCCTAGCGCCGGCCCTATTCACTCACAATGCTTGGTGAACCGTTGGATAGATATAAATGTAGTTCCTTCAGCTTTCACATGGCAAACGTTGAAGCGATGTTGTTTATGTGGTCTAATAAAACAGGCTAGACTGGTCATGCTTTCATTGATTCCCCGTGAGAACGAGATACACAAATAAAAACAAAAGGTTAATTATGAATATAAGGTGGGGAAAGAATTGCTTGCTGAAGACTTGAAATGTAAATATCTTGGCATTACATTTGATAACAAGCTTAACTGGGCAGGACACATAGGACAGTTGGTAGGAAAAGGTTTCAAAATTCTGCACTTGTTGGAGAGAGTGATGAGGGGATGCACGAGACAAGTAAAGGAATTGGGTTACATAACTTTGGTCAGACCATTGCTCGAATATGGTAGTGTAGTATGGGACCCACATTTTGAGTATCAAATACAGAAGTTGGAGAAGGTGCAAAGAAGGGCTGCTAGATTTGTTTCTGGAAATTATCGCAGAATGCAATCAGTGACAGATATGATAAAGGAGCTGGAATGGGATTCATTGCAAGACAGGAGGAGGATGAAGAGGGTGATGGGAGTGTACAGGGCGTTTACTGGCGATGAGGCACGGAAAGATATTGCAGTAGGTATGAAAAGTAGTTCATGGAAGGGAAAAGATGACCGTGACCACAAGCTGGCACTCGATTTCAGGTACAAGGGTGTGGGAAAATTTTCTTTTTTATGTAAGGGTGTCAGGGATTGGAATGAGTTACCAAGAGAAATGATGAATAACTTACCAAAAACGTTAAAAGAATTTAAACTTAAAATTTGTAGAGAGCAAATGTAGGTGGGTGCAGGATAGGAGGAAGTTGGGTGTGTAGGGAAATTGCCACCGGAGCGTGTGCTCCATTGCAATTAAATTAAATTATTACTATTATTATTATTATTAACAATACAATACCTTACACGTATATTTATAAACAGCGATATTTATATATGACCATTAATAATAAATGATCGAACACGATGGGTGAGCAATAGCACTCGGACTTGGTATTCGGTTTTACATGGTTTTTCAAAATCACTCCAGACTGGTTTCTTTAAAACGATGAGCGAATTCCTTCCCATTCGATTCCCACCCGCCTTTAATGACCTCTACGTCAACATGCCCAAAAAATGTAACAAACGATTAAAAGCTAATGTTTACCCACGTTACAGGGATTGTGCACACTTTGGTAAAGTATTTATCGAATTATTCCCTCCTGCAACAGTTGCTAGTGTTGAATTATTATTATCCTGTATGCGCCGGTGTAACTGACGTGTTATATGGTGAAGAGACGTCCAGGTTCTACTGCTTCGCATAAGTTCAACTTCTATTCACCGTCCCGAGTCACGCGAGCGAATATTTGATACGAGAAAGCAAAAGAAAACATCGGTTAAAGTCCGCCCCACTTCGAATACAATCTCATAATATTACTTGTCAGAAGAATGTCGGATAAAGAATTGAAACTTCGCCTGCGTAGCTCGGCCCGGAATTCCAGGTTTTTACTGAAAAATGTTCCGTCTCCTGCTTCGCTATTGTTCTTGGCAGTGGCTGCTGTTCTTTTGTTTGTGAGCATCTTGCTGGCAGGTCGCTGTTTGTTTCTGCTCCTCCCCCCCCCCCAGCAGAACTAGTACAACTCAGTAGCGGACTATATTTCTGTAGGAAATATCCTGTGGCAACACAGCGCCACTGTGTTAAATTTGGGTTAAACTGTAATTTTACTGTAACATCGATTTCTCTCAGAAAAACACTAGCAGTGAATCAACACGACTAAACAACGTTGCCTGTGTATTTTACCAGACGGTAACATGTGGGAAACCGCTTTAACAGTGAAATGAAACATCAGAGTAACTCATATTCATTGAATTCATCGATAAGTCTCACCAGATGGCAGAGCGGGTATAATGTGAAATTTAATCTGAAATTTTTTATGCGGCTTTATTATTAAAAAATAATTTATTTTTAAATGAAAATATGTGTTGCAGTAGCAAAATTTTTCCTCCGTGATTCTTTTAATTTATTTATTACATTGGTTCGTACAGGATTAATGCAAAAGTATGTTCGTTGGAAATTTTTCACCGCGATTAATAACAGTGCAATTTTACGTTACCATATCGTTAAAAATATCTTCTACCGAAGATTTTTGTCCTGATAAGAAATTCTTCATATTTATAAAACTATTTGTCTAATTATAGAATAAAAAGAACCCTACTAGCATAATAATAAATTCATCTAATTGTTTGCAAAGGTTTGTTCAGCTGTGTTAATTTAATCACCATCCAAATAAAAAGTTGTAGGTAAGTTATTAATTTTTATTATTTTTATTATTTCTAGGACCGTAATTTAAAGTGGACGAAAAAAGAATCAGCTCTATTTTTAATGTCTGAAACATGTGACCAAAAAAGCAAACTGATTAATATCCAAATTCATGTCGAAAACTCATAGTTATGGTATCTCAAAGTGTTTCTATTTTGGTTTTCAATTTCAAATTTGAAACATTTAACATAGTCTGTTTATTACAACTATTTAAATTCTTTCAATAAATTCTACTCAAACTATCACTGAGAGAAGTTTCCCTATAACTGGACGAACATGATTCTGTGATTGATGGTGACACATGGTCACCTATTATGGAGGTAATTATCTATGTAGTGTTAATACAATGGTTGTGTTATTTTTATACACGCGCTATTACTCGTTTCATTTCAAATTGGTACCTTTATCACATTTATAGAATGATTAAAAAGTTATTGGATACAATAAATAAATTTATAGATTTGGAACAACACTTTTGATCGTAATACAATAATTTGCATCAAATTTCATATTAATCGGTAAAATCAACGCTCACTGTGGGAACGATTTGCAGTGGGACATTTGGTACTGTAGAATATGTAGACACAAAAATAACAAGATCATTATAGCTGTATTGAAACGCATTATCAGTTTTCAAGTTGTAGATCAATAGATAAATCAGGAAAGCTTAAGACATAAAAAGGATTGAAGGGCTTTTAATGACAATCGTGTACGAAATCACACTGTGGAAGATTTAGTCGCGGAACAAAAATGGACGACATTAGAAAGTGAAAATAAAGTGAACAATTTTGGAAAGTAACTGTTGTAGATCCAATTAAATCAAAAACGTTTATGGGTTTCAATATTAAAGATATTGAGTTATTCAATAGTTGGTTTAATAAGATCTACTAAACTGGACATATTAACTCAAGGGTGGATTACATTAACTTTAATAACAACAGAAAAGAACCAGAAGCCAAAAACATACGACCACTAAACAACCAATAGCTTGATAAACCATTTTTTAAGAATCTTTCCACATATAATTCATCAAAGATTGCATCAAACATTAGAATAATAACTTACTCAGGTACATTTTGGTTTCAGAAATGGTTTGGAAAATATGAAAGTTCTATTTTTTTTAGTGTAGCATTACAGCCAGCCAAGAGTGGTTACGACATTTCAAGTGTGATTATAACGCTTTAAGTGATTCAGTTCCTACAGTACATTGTATTTCAATAAGTATAGAGAAAACACGACGGGCAAAATAACAAAACACACAAACACATAACACTTAAACGCCCATGTCCTCGGCCGGACTAGAACCGCGGAGCCAGTACTCTAGCCCCTATGTTACCGAGGCCAGCGTATGTTGTATCTCAGACCTACCTTATGATGTAGAAAAGTAAACCATGATAATTTTTTTTTTTCATTTTGATAAAGTATTTGAGAAATTAAATTAAATGTTTACAGGGAAAACATACTGAAGAGCTTAAAATCAGTAGATAGATTTTATAATAACAAAAAAAAAAAAAAAAAAAAAAAAAAAAAAAAAAAAAATTGCAAAAGAAAAAAAAGTGTAAAATAATTTGGATAAGCAGCGGCTAATGACGTTATAAACGTTGAGAGGTTGCGGCGTAAAGGTGACAGTGTAAAGAGATAACGACAGCTGCGTTGGAGTATTGCGATGCTTGCTTTCCCCGACCCTCGACTGTCGAGGAGACAGCCGTGCTTAAATTGCATAGCCAAGTGGAAGTACTGTAATGGTTGGACAACAGGTCTCTCACTGTAGGACAATGGTCTCTGGAGACAGTCGCGACACAGAGACGCCTAGCTGGGGCGCCGGCTCGGCGAAGGCACAACCTGAACAAGGAAGCAATCCCCAAGTCACCACCAGCTATGCAGAATCAAAATAACAAAATCAATGGTCAGGTAGCTGATCATCTTCAGCAGTGATATCAGCCTGGAAAACTTGAGCCTGATGTCAAATATCAAAGTATTCACTGGCTTTTGAGCTATGAGTAATAAACGGTGCGCGTAGGCTAGGCTAGGCTTGAGTTAAACGTCTGCTTTTCTATAGCAGTGATTTCTGTCTGTCACGGTGAAAACTAACAGCGATTCATTGTCATTCATTTCTAACCATGCGAGAGCCAACTAGCGGTTCTGCTAGTGTAGGCATCTGACTACGAACCAAGATGTCATAGGATCAAAAGCACGGTTTCGCCCACATTTGCTTTTTATTTAATTTTACAGTTCTAATGTGAAAACCTGCTGGTTATAACCACTAACAACGAAATTTTATGGTCAACAGTCACTTTCAGTGAGATCCTCTATGTGGCTCAACAGAGGGCAGAATTTGAGCGTGCTAATTTACATATCGGCTAAAATTGTTAAATTTGGAGAATGATGTTGCAAGAGAGTGTAAGCTTATCATTAGAAATGGTATTTGTTTTCTGAGTGGAAATAAGACATTTCCCAATGACTTTGGTTATAGGTTATCTTATATAAAATTGGTTTCATGATAAATTATTACTTTGTCAAGTACACTTACACGAGAAGGATTCTGATTAGAAATCCTCGAAATTTACATAACTCAATTGTTTTTTTTTCAGGTGTTAAAAATGAAAGATTTTTTAAACAATCTAAGTATATCGAAATATTTTTCCGATACTGCTCAGATTTTTTCATTTTATTGAATATACCAATTAAAGCTATCTCATATTTTCTCAATTTTATCCCGTTAAAACTGTAAATTATAAAGTCAGACATGGTTTTACGATCTGAAACTCATCCTTGTAGAAGTTCTTACAGTATCAGATATTGTTTTACGATCTGAAACTCATCACTGTAGAAGTTATTCAACAAATGTTCTTAAATCACTCAAATACGCACTTCGTGCAATTCTTATAAACAACTCGTTCGTTTAGAAATAATAGTCCCCAGTTTGTTCATAATTTGCAGGTATCATGTTTCGGTCGCTGTTACTTTCAGTGTCACTTCTAATCCACTCACAGACACTTTCTGTCGCTGTGACTTATCGATCACTTTAATTCTGATATCCCTAGACCAGTCTCGTTAATGAAGAGGAATGCAAATGTGCTCTGTGTTTCACGACGGACAGCTTTTAAGAAAGAAGCACTGACTAGACTTCTCGCTTTACCTGCTATTATATAACCACCTCACTTAATGAAACTTTGTAGTAAGACGTAAACAAGCTGCAGTTAGCTTGTACCCGAGAGCTTTTCTGCTTCAAATTCGCATGATTTCCGTGATTTTCTCTATTGTGAACATCAAAATTAATCGTTTTATCAACAATATAACGCAAACAATGTAGTAAAAATTTAACCTTGTTCACAGTAATATGATTACACTTGTTTTCATTCAATATTTAGTAGCATAATGACAGAATGTCAACACTTCCTAATTCTTTCACCACAATTCCACCCCGAAAAGAGACAGACACAAGGGAACAGAGCGGTTTTGCTTCTCTCTCCTCAACAAGGAAATTTAAAGAAAACACTCAAATCAAACTCATCAGTAGGGTTCGGATCTTTATGACCAAAAAAATAGAGAAATATGCAGGCAAAAATGACCTTAAAATGGGTAAATATGACCTAAAAATGACCAAATATGACCAAACATTTAAATTTACAAGACATCATAACATGCTCAATTACACATCATTTATTTTATCTAGTAGTATCGCTTTCATGTATACAGTATAATTTGCTTCCGAGCACTCGCTACACCAATAAGAAATTAAATTTTAAATCGTTTTGTTGAAGGCATTTTAATTTCAGATAATTTTCAGAATTGAACTCTTTCATCTGTACTAAAATACTCATTTCTAAATTCCCTTACGTAACTTCCGCACTTTCAGAAAATTTTATCTTCGGCATGGCGATAGATCTATTCATTGATCCAATGCAGATTTAACGATGACTAAGGATATTTCATTGAGATATTGATTGACGCTGATCGACACAATCATGCTTCTGCTGCACTGTCGATATTAAAAGGCGGGCGGAACATTACGTTTAGAGAGTGACAATAATGTATAACTTTAATTCTTGACTGGTGAATTCTGACCACAGAGAAAATTAGTTTTTTTTTTGCTCCATATGTATAGCAGAAGTACCGTTCTGTGAATAATTATATATATCTAGTCAATTCCCGGTACTCCTAAAAAAAACTACCAGATTTTTCCTCAAAATATGACCAAATGACTATAAATATTATCGAAATATGACAGAAACTAGGAAAATGGTCTGAATATGCGTTTATTTGCTATTTAAAATACATTTAAATACAATCAGAAACTTTGAATCAGTGTTTAACTCAGCATTTCAGCTCAAAAAGAAGACAGGAAAAAAATATGACTTGTCCTGAAGACCCGAACCCTACTCATCAGCTTTTTTTACAATAATTCCTGATGTATATCCAATCAGCAGTTATAACTTCTCCGCGCCCTCAGAATGTTAAGTACCCGCAGGGTCAATAAAAAACATAGGATATCTGCTTAGTTGAATAATAATATATGGTGGAAAAGTTTGCTACACATTTTGCCTCTTCCGGCATTTAACTCAACATGGAAGTCAGTCTGGGTAAACTTGAGCTACATCTTACAGTAGCTTTAGAGTAGGATAGAAATTGATAGAATTGAAGTTCATGTTAATGTCCTGTGGGACTCCGGCAGTGACTGGAAACATCCATTAATTACGTGAGCTTAAAATACGGGAGAGGGAGAGGGATCCAGCAACATCTTACCAAACCTCTTTTAAAAAGGAGGGTGGTCGATAAAAATCTAACTTCAACTTTTCATTTCGGAGAGCAGTAAAACTAAAAAAAAAGTCTACAAAATTGCGAGGTCATTCTCACCAGATCTCACCAAGGGGAGAGTGGGGGTCCAAATTTAACGAAAAACACCTCCGTAATTAATGGAAGCCCGTAACTACTTCAGGAACCTGACCACAGCTCTCTAATCAACATGGTGCCTCCAGAGTTATTCAGTTACAATCCTTAGTACGTCATTATAAAGTTTCCATACAAATTAAATTAAGATCCCCCCTCTAATTACGATTTAACGTAAACATTTGCATACTTGGACATACCAGTAAAACTTTTAAAGGCTGGACTGTAGCAGTTTCAACTACTGATGTTCAGATACCATCAAAGTATCGATACCTACTTAAATGAGTAGTACTCAAATTGTCTTACGATACTTACTCATATGAGTACTGCAAAAGTATCGATACTTACTCATATCGATAGTTTTCTTAATTAATGTCGAAATATAAAAATATATGTGACATGTTGCTTAGTTATTTATTTTATTTGCCTAGTCTAATAAAATCAAATAACACTCAGTAAATATTTTTATTTATTTATTAAAATTATAATAAAGCTCACATTGTAAGCAAACTTTGAAGGTTTTGTCTTATCTTTAAATATTTATTTATTATAGTTTTAACACTTTTAAACAATAAAAGTCCGCTTTTGGGAGGTTTCCCAAAAAAGCAATTGTTCCTAATATTTTGGGGACAGCTTGTTTCTTTTGTTTGTCATTGTTTCACCCGCATTAGAAAACAAACATTCACTCAATACTGACGTTGTTACAATAATAAGATACTGTTGTGCGTTTTTATACAGACAAGGAAATATAAGTTTCATTTCTTCCCTCTTTGTAAATGGATTGCTTTTTAGAGACATTACAGTGCTTGACAAGTAGAGAGAGACTTTGTCACTGCGGTGCGTTTTCTCTTTCTTTGTGATGTTTCCAGAAGTGATATTCCTGTGAAATGCTAGATTAAGCATCTTCTTCTTCCAATTCACATGGGCTGCTTAGTTGCTTATGAACCATACCTTTTAGTTATTGTGTGGGATTGCGCTGGAGCGACCATTGGCCAGCTATAGCGAAATGCGCGCCAAGTACAACTTTATTACAATGAAATAGCGACCTAAAACAAACTCTTAGAGGTTAGACTGCCTATTCTAAGACTGATTTTGTTTCATTTTCAATGCTACCAACTTGACGTCAGCGGGAAATTAATTTCGCAGGCGTGACTGAGTGGCGCAGCAGGGATGATGCAATTAGAATTTAACACTGGTTGCGTTTCGATACTTTCGATTCGATACAAGTACTTTTCTTCCGATACCGAGTAAGTATCGAATGAATTAATTCGAATACGAAAAGTACTCGGTATCGAAACAAAGTATCGAGTACTTACTCGTATTTTTTGTATCGGAACACCACTAGTTTCAACGTCTGTCACCCTCGTATCAGCCAAACACAATAATAAGATTTTAAATAATTTTGTTACAATCCTGTTGGAATGCGTAAGGCTTTTGCAGTAGACAAACCATCTCTCCGGATGTTTCGATAGCTGTCGTTGCCATAGTTGTCAGGTAGAGAGTGGATTTATTTCCTGATTATTTGCTGCACGGAGAAAAAATTCAGAATTCAATTCCCAGAATTTTATTAAAAAAATATTTATTCCACCAACTGATATTACGTTATTAGAAAAGGCAGTTCGGAGTAACAGGATTTGGATACAATTAGCCACACATATCTATCTCAGGTGTTGTCGACTAGAAGTGAAGGATCTGAAAAGAACAAGCGGTAAGTGAAAAACGTATACCACGAGAAATAATAAAAATTATTAGGTGTTTATAAACTAATTTGCACAGCCGGATCCGGTTGGAAGTGTTATCCTGGCGAATATAACTCTCCAACGTTCACCGATGACCTATCACGCACCCTAAGTGCTGGTTAATTACTTCATGAGGAAATTATTTTTTCGTAGAACATGGCGAAACTACTATTCGGTTATGCCTCTTGAATTCGAACAGCGCCTCGATAAAAATTGTCTTTGCTTTTTCTAGAAAACAATAGATATCGTCATACAAGGGGAACATACAAAAGGGGGGAGGGGGGAAACAAGAATTATTTTTTTAAAGCTATATACTTTCGAAATTTTTACAAACCAACCTTATCCCCTTCAAAATACTCTCCATTACAACTAATATATTTGCCCCACTGCTTCCACTGTTCGAAACACTTTTTGTAGTCGTCTTTAGAAATGGCTGACAGCTCCTCCCTCGTTTTTTTCTTGACCTCTTCAATGTTTTAAAATCGGTGTCCCTTTTCATGCGTGGAAATAAGAAAAAGTCGCACGAAGCCAGGTCAGGCGAGTAAGGTGCGTGGGGCAGCGGAACCATGCCATTTTTAGCCAAAAACTGCCTAACAGAGACAGCTGTGTGTGCAGGTGCGTTGTCGTGGTGGAAGAACCAGTCAACTGTCTGCAACAAATCGGGTCTTTTTCTACAAACATTGTTGCGAAATCTTCTTAAAACTTCCAAGGTTTGATTGGCGGTCTGATGTGGGGGAATAAACTACGTACGCCCTTGGCATCATAAAAACAAATGGGTATTGTTTTGATGTTTAATTTGACGTCATTTTTTTGGATGGGGTGACATTGACGTCTTCCATTGGCTTGAATGTCGCTTTGTTACTGGGTCGTAACCATAGCATCATGACTCATCACCAGCTGAATCAACTGCAAGCTGTTGTTTCAAAGCACGACATGTTTCACCTCGACGTTCTTTAATTTGATTGTCAGTCAGAGCCCGAGGAACAAACATGGCAGCAACCCTTTTCATTCCAAAACCTTCGGTTAAAGTTCACTGAACCAAGCTCCAAGATAATCCACTAATCTCTGATAGTTGATTAATTGTCTGTCGACGGTCTGAGAGCACCAGCTCTCGTATTTTTTCAACATTTTCGTTGATTTGGGCAGTTGATGGACGTCCAGAACGAGGTTTATCATTAATCGACATGTCGCCATTTTAAAATGGGCGAACCACTCGTACACTTGAGTTTTTCCCATAGCGTCATCCTTGTAAGCTGTTTTCAACATTAAAACAGTTTCAGCAGCATTTTTATGGAGTAGAAAACGAAATTTCACAGCTGCACATTGTTCACTTAAAGTTGCCATCATTAAAAACGAAACAATAACAAAACAGCGCTAGTAAATGCAATCACTGCAGATTAACGGAACAAGCTAGGTCAACAACACAGGTGGCACTGAACTGACAATGAGTTGTGTTATAAACGCCTAGTATACAAGCTCCGTCCACGGCAATGCTATTCCGGTTATTTTTCTGGTACCCCCTCATAAATGCACAAGGTTTCTTTCACACGAAAATCGCATTTATAATTGTTACAACGTATTTAAATATGTTTCCATTAGAAACAATGCAAAACATGGCTACCAGGTCTTAAAGAAACATTTTACGATCATATTTCCATGCAGGCGGTCTGGTGGCTAAGGTATCTGATTGGGGATCGAAAGGTCTCCGATTCGAATCCCTGTTCGGTGGGGATTTTCTTGTCCCTTAACCCAACCTTCACCTCTGGTACAGCATGCTGTGTAGTATGAAGTACGCTGGAACGCTTCCATGGTTCGGATTCCACGTTAAACTGTAGGTTCCTTATACCCACTAGGATTGCCGGGTTAGGTTAAGGATGTTAGGACAGGGATGGAATGCGCAGTCAATAGAAACATTATCGCCAGGTCAGCTGGAATTATTGTTATTATCAAATTTCCCTTTTAATTGCGAAAGCGGTCGGCCTGGTATTAGGTAGGACAATATTTCGATGCATAATTCACATAATTTCTCATAATTTCCGGAAATCGCTCCAAACTAAAGTCAACTTGATACTTTCGTAAACGCTACGGGCTATTTTTTTTCTTTCTTTGTACACAGTCGTCTCTCGCCTTTAACAACCTTGTCATCAACGAATCGAAGACTCTTTTTGAAGTACAGAAATTTTATTCCAGCTGTCAAGAAATGCTAGGTTTCTATACTATTTTTTAAGTTTATTCTAAAATAAATTTTTACTTTTGATTAATGTTTTGGAAGCGCGAGACCCTGGGTAAATATTTTAACAGCTTCGTCTCCCATCGAGTGCACAATGTTATCTGCCTCTCCTTTTTTTCCGAATAGAACTGCGTGTTGTGATATGTGCCAGCGCTAGAAGAGCGCGTTGTTGGGACTGCGTTTATCTGGGCGTGCCATTCGCGCTGCAGCTGTCACCGCCATCTGTCGAAACCAGGCGGCGCACTCCACAAACGAGCAATTACAGCGGACACGCGGACATGTCTGTTATCATCACTGTACCACGCCGACGCATGCACAGCTGCACGGGAATCATTCATCATGCAGCCATTCTGAAACAGCGTCGTTATTTGTCTTGCACATGTAGATCACCAATCGGATGACGACTGATTCTAGGCTATCTGGGTGGCTCCGCGCCCATCGACCTATCTGCCTGCTTTCTTCCAGATTAGAAGTGTGCTTTCACAGGATCTGCATGTTCTTACACATCCGCTTTCTATCTTGATGACGAATGAAATGTTTATTTTTCTTTTCTTTTTTTTGGGGGGGGGAGGGAAGGGGCTTGTTCCTCGTCGACATTGAGATCATTAGGGGCGGGAGAGGATTGGGGTGGGGGCAAGGAACGGAAAGGAACTGAGCCATCTCAGAATTCGCTTGGAATGATTGCGGGAAAACGTTGAAAACCCAGATCAGATATCAAGAACACTGGCTGGAGAAACTAGAACAATTTTAAAAACCTTTCGATTTTACTCAGTGTATTAATATCACAGCTCTATACTGTATTTAGTAGGCTGTATACCAATTTTTCATGGCTCAGTAATGGCTAGGCCTTTGGAGCTGGGAGACAATTGCAAGTAACGGGATGAAAATAGGCCCTGACCTTTTGGATGCAACAATGTTGGCGTTTGCCTGGAGTGATTCTGTAAAGAGTGAAAACCTGTAACTGAATGGCCGAGTTGGGATTTAACGAGTGTCCTCCACATGGAAAGGAGACCCGTGATATTAACTGAGCCGATCAGCATCGACTTATAGAGTGATCTGTAACATCAGCTATGTCGGTATCGAGCAGAATGATTATGGAGCGTACGTTACAATCTGCCACCTACACCATAAACTCCTCCTGGATCGGTCTAATCCACCCCGCAGTCTCTACTAGAAACGGCTCTGGAGCAATCTTTTATCCCGTGACCAGAGTCAGAATATTACACTAGAGTTGGCACCACTGTACTGTCTGATGGGAAGTAATACATGAGGACGGAGGATGTCCGTGACGTACCGTTGTGCCTTCAGAGTTACTTCAATCACTGCCAGCCGTAATCTAATCTCAAGTATTTTACCTGTAAAATGTTAATATTAGAGTAAATTTAGTAAAGCTTGGGCGACCATTACATGTATATTTTGTATAAAAACTGATCTTAGCCCACAACCCGCAGCACTTCTTGTGATATAGCAATTTGCAGTAAACTTTCTGTTCGGTCGAATCATTGTTCCGATTCTATTTTTGTACATTACAAATCAACCAGTGAGGTGATAATGTGTGTTGGCGAAAAAAATAAGAGAACTTTAACGTAAATTATTTATAAATTATAGAGTACGCCCGCGAAAGGGAGTACAATTCTGTATAACACTGTTCGGGGTGACAACCCTGTATATGCTCCTGGCCTTAGGTCACAATGTACCGATTAACAACTGTGCAGCTCTATCTCTTCTATTGTGCTGATCAGTTATCGGATAGCAAAACTCGTTCCATCGCAGAGATCTGTATAAACCAACTTCGGGTCAAGATCCACGTGCAGTACTGAACTTCGACGACCTTGGGTACAAGTCGACGGTGATGGCGCCTCGACGCCTCGAGTCATAGTGAGAGTTGGAGCTCGGAGTCGATGGCCTGTAATGATAAATGGCGCGGTTTGTAGCGACGCAACTTAATTTCACGGCTCCGGCAATGACCCTGGCGGCCAGTGACCAGGAGCCTGCTATCGCTCCATTGTGTAACCACCTTCATGCCGGCTGTTTAGTCTACTGAGCCTGGACGCTTATGTAAACTGCCAACTGATAGAGGTCTGAGGAAGGAAGTGACGGGTCGTAACAGCGTGCACAGTCATTCGTCGAGAACGTTTAGTTCTCAGGAAAAATGAGAAATACAAGGCATTTACTCCAATTTTCTTCTGTTATACTGTACCTAAGGTGTAATGTGTCTCGCTAGTATACGTACTTGTAGGAGAGTGCATGAGAGGTAATTTTGAATCAAGGCTTCGTCAACATAATTTCGAGAATCCCTTATAGATTAAGATACTGAAATATTGAATTCTTTCTTAATCTAATACGAAAAACTTTTCAATCTCTGTAAAAAAAAAAAATGAACTTACGGTATAACCGCTGGTAAGAGATAAAATGCTGCTGCCTGCCTACCATACATGATAGATAAGAATCACCTTAATCGATATGTGAAAAACAATAATATACTTAAAAGTAAAAAAGAAAACTATTTGTCGCTTCCTTTACGTTTCAAGTTATTCCTTTGTTTAATTTTCCTTCAACGAACATTTTTTGTAAGTATATTGCTTTCTTCTAATTTATTTAGGCATTCAATTCCCATCATTCATTCTTTTTTTGCAATAATATGTTCTGTAGGTACTGCTACATGTTCGTATTCTTCTGTTTGGCACTCAAATTTTGTTCGAATACAGACTGGTTTCATGCGTACCTGCAAGATTACATTTAATTTTCCGTATCGTTTGGCATCTGGAAGGAGAAAATATTAATAACCATTCAGACATAACTAACAAGGAGACAACCAGATGTTTGGAAAACAGTTTTTTTCTTCATATGTTAGGGACGTGTAGCAGATCGCACGGGTAAAATTGCAGAGCTGTGCGTAGTTTACTTCTCAAATATTCTCTAGAAAATCGACCTCACAGTACATCGTTGCCTTGTACTTTAGTTAGCTCATTGGTTTCGTGGTAAATCTAGTGACTGGATACGTCAGAAGCTGAGTTACTCTAGATCGAATCTTCATACTTATAATTTTCTTTCAATTTCTTTATACGGCTTTTCCATACCAGCAGTTATCAGCATATTATTTTTATTTTACTTACTAATAGTTTATACTGCTGAATTATTATTTTGGTGTAGCATTCCTTATTTCTTTTCAGAGGTACAGTCAATTAAATTCAAGGAAAGTGAATAATCCATGTTTTTCGTACCTTCAGATTGATGTTACAGAAGTCACTGAAATAATCCTTACAAATACTATCGGCATTTTCAAATATAAGCACAAATGGCCTCTGCATATTTTTACTCAGAAGATGTTGAAATAATTATTGTTCATGTTTGCTTCATTCATTTGTTAATTATATTTTCTACTGCAAACGTATTAGGGACTTTACGATATCAATGGACACATTCTTTTGGACTATTGTAACGTGACAAGTCTATTGGAGGATTTATACTACTGCCATGGTAATATTACCAGTAATTCACGTGGGAACAATACACACAAACAAACATTAAAGGCAGTCTACTATATATTGAGAATTAACTCCAAACTACACTGCTCCAATTACAGGCCGCTACTCAAAGATTACAGACTCCTAGAAACTAGGACGGAACTATCTATGAACTGCATAGTATTTTTTTAGTTACCTTTAAATAAAAATTGATGGTGTTCACATAATATATTTATCTATCTATCTATAAAATAAAAACCGTGTATATAGGTTTCAGAAAATCTCAAGAACTATTGCGCAAATTTTGATAGAATTTTCACAGTTCTAAAGATTAGAGTCACAACTGAATCGTTTGGTATGTCTTATTCTTCAGCGTAACACAGTGCCGGAAGAGTAAGTGAAAATATGAACGTATAGTGTGAAATTTCGAAGATGAAATACCAACTAGATGCATACGTCATACTTCATAAAAAATAATAGCCATAGCATGTATCATTTCCTTCCTTAAATTTTGGTTTTTAGTCTTTAAAACCCATAGATGGCCCTTTTGAAGGAGAAGAGGAAATTAAGTAAAGTGGAAAATATATAAATTTTAATTATATAGTGGAAAAAAACCCTTTCAAGATCTTTGCTTCTTGAACTAAGATCTCAGGCTGCACAACTACAATGTCTGATGTTTGGAAGTGAAACTACATTCGCTGTTAATGATAAAAGTAACGCACATCTGATGGATTTGAACATGAAAGTGAACTGTTTAAAACTATTAGTGTTGGAATTTCCGATATTTTTATGCGTTATTGGGATTCTACGATAACTGTGGGGCCACAGTTTGATGATGGATTCTTATGTAACTTGACGAGACAAATTGAAAGTAAAGAATGAAGTTTTTTTATATCTCGCTTAGTTCTCTAGATACCGTATCCCAAAATTGACGTGGTTAGGTTGAAATGTGGCCTGGACCAGAAGAAAAATTTTGCCATAGCCAAATTTGATGATTAATTCGTATGTAACGTGATGACACAAATCGAAAATAAAGATTTTTTTTTTCTATATCACGCTTAGTTCTCGAGATATTGTTTCTCAAAAGTGAGGAGGTTAGGGTGAGATCCGGCCTTGATCAGAAAAGAAATTACCAAAACTGTTATATCAACATGGTGGAAATGCACTATAGGTGTTTTATTTTCTTCCTAGTGGTTGTTATTACATTGAAATACAGCCTGGACTAGAAGAAAAGGAACTGATTTTTGACAAGCTATATCTCGAAAACCAAGCGAGATATCAAACAAAATTATTCTTTATTTTCGATTTCTTTCGCCGAGTTCTATAGGAATTCAACATCAGACATCAGATTGAGGCGCCACGGTAATGATAGAACTGCCGCTTTATTGTTGAACGATTCCGTCTTTACCACATTACCTAAAAAAAATTCATTGTTTCTATTGCTGCACGAATTGCTGTGGTTATTTTGATGAAACCTGGTACACTTGTTCCTTATAGGACGGCTAAAAATATTGCAGGAATAAATCAGTCCCAACCCAATTACTTCTCTGCTCCAGCGGGGTCAGTCATACAAATACTTATAGTTAATGGAGCGATTGACATGTAATTTGATTCACAAGTGCAGTAAACTGACTTCTGTTATGAACTTCAAAATTTACTCTGTGCGCAAATCAACTTAGATCATACCGAGCAACGCCGGGAACTCTGGTAGTAAGTAATATCTGCTAGTTACATAAAAGACAAGAGTAAAATAACATATAATTGGTTATGAATAGTCAAATAAGCACAAAATTAGAAAAAGAACACTATGTGGCTTGTAGAACAATATTTTACTCGATAAAAAGATACTTGAGTATTGTTATGTAAGGACTCTTTTCAAAAGATACAACTCTGAGCTGGTATGATTTAACCATGTATATGAATGAAAAGTTTTCAAGTACTCAGAGCCTTAGTTTAAACAGTATTCCAGGTATTTGTCATTCTATTAACTATCAAAGTTGCTTATATGTCAGTTATATTGTCTTAATGTACAGAGAGTAGGTAGAGGTGGATATGTCCATTATGTATTTGTTGGCTTAGAATTAGCTGTTACGCTTATGACAGCTATCGAAGCCAATAATTTCAGTATCATTTCGTACAAAGAAAACTGTTACTTTGAACTCTTTAATGTCATAGCGAATATAGTGATTAAAGATATATGATTTGGTTCTGGATGTTTCATAGGCCACCCATTATGGTCCGTGTACTTCTGTTCTTGTTGGGAGATGAGACTCATCTGTTAAGCGTGTTAAATCTGTCACATATTCGCATTGTCTCTGTATGTGCCTTCAATGTTGACTTATAAAATTCTAACAAATGGGGCAGTGTCCACGGGGTACTTATGATAAAGGGAACGAATTAAACTTTTGTTTACAAAGACTAATTCGACTGTGTCGCCGAGTGTATAGGCTTCCTGCCTTACTGCGGAGAAACCAGGGTATACCAACAAGTATACCAACAAGGAGGATGTCTACTACCTCTGACAATAAGGTTGAAGCCTGATGGATCTTAATTTTTATGTACTGATGCCGATATACACATTGACTTCTGCATTTCGCAGGCCTACAGAAAAGGGCACCATTCCACAGTTGACGTATACTATAAAAACTGGCAGTTTAATTTAAAGTATGTGACCAAAGCAGTGATAGGTCTATGAGTTAGGATTGCTCCGAAAGATCAATTGAAAAATGGACAAAAGTCTGATAGCGCAGGTATATAACTGAGCTAAAGAAGCCTGATTTTTATTTAATAACGAAATTGGAAAAAATTGAAAATCGATGTCAACAATCTAATGGAAAAATAAATTATGGTGATGGACATAAAAACAAAAGGCAGGGTTACACATTAATCTAAATACTCTTGCCGTTATTAGATGCAGCGGACGACGAAATGGGAAAATATGTGGCGGAATTGATTGGCATGCTGTATTAAAAGACAGAATAGTTATAAATATTAAAAGAGCTGACTGAAACATGAGCTCAGAAGAAACAGCAGATTGACTAAAGTTTTAAAGCTCTGTGATGGGGCATCATACACGAGGCAGGGATAGAATTGTGGATCTTGGTCTATGAGTGTGACATCCCTGAGTAGTTAGGTTGTTTCCCTTGTTAAAAATAAGAGACTTCGCTGTTAAGAGACGTTAAACAGTTAAAAAAATAATAAGAGAGTCTATCAAACATGACTTTTAAAAACTCTTCACTCGATTAATGTATAGCTAAACAAATACAAGACTATAGTCTACACATTTTTCCATCGCACTTTCAATATCATAATTTCTTCTTCATAAAATAATTTGTAACAGATACGTATCCAATTGCACATAAATTCATGTACAATCCTTCTTCATGGTTGAAACATTTCTTTCCAATTAAATCTGTTTTGAAAAATAAAAACAAACAATAATTACAAGCTGACAAATGTGGACTATAACGGGGATGTTATCTAGCTTTTAGATGTGGATCTAACAATTTGTAGCATCAGTTTTGGGCAAATTTTATATCGTGCAGAACCTTATCTAACCTTACCTTATGTTCGTTCGTAGTTCAAGGAGGAAATCGATGTAGTCATATCTATCGTTGCAATAGACTATCATGAAAATGTCGTCAATAGACAAATTGGTTTCACATTCTAAATATTCCTCTCGATAATTACAGAAAAGCGCCTAAAACTCGAAGTCGCGATGATTGGTTCGCTAGATCCGAGATTTGAAGCTGGGTCCTTTGGATTTCTTCATATTTGCTTTGTAGGTACTACTAGCGCGTAGTTGACGCTTTAATAATATTACTGAGGAATCCTTCTTCACTGAGGTGTTCATGGCGAAACTTCGAAGATATGCCACATTTTTACTTTTTGTTTATTATACGCTGGGTTGAGAATATATCTAGGCGTAAGTGATGATCTGACCGTTATTATGAATAATGTTGATAGAGAACGGCTTTTTAGAATCATGTTCATTCTTTTTACAAACGTGGAAGGAGGGACTTAGTACCCATCAGTCTCTCAGTGCGCCGAAAAAAAAAATCACTTATCACACACAGAACATAGTTAAACATTTCATAGACATATTGCTTCACTTCCCTCATTAGTACCTGATAGTAGGTATAAAATGATTGGCATCAGCAAGTTTCAAATTTGACCATATCAACAATGAGTAAAATTTATTGAATGCAGGCGACACCAAAAATCTTGAGAAAAGGTAGGAAGGAAGTAGTTAGGACGGGTTTGGTGTTTGTTGAAGTAGTTACCTAGTCCCTTTACAGTTACCACAGACAGTTGGATTTCGCAACAAAAAAAAAAAAACTGACTGTTTGTCATGTAAATAAGTTTGCTTTTTTAAGGCCATATAAGATAAATGTTCTTGGACTTGATTTTAGTCATTAGGTATTTATTAACTGCAGTAATATCACGCACCGTAGCTGATCCATTGCCTCACCAACTAGTCTTCTCCACAGAGTTTATTATCATTCTTAATTTTTTAAATTATATTTGATAATTCTAGACCCTGTTACATTAGTAAATTTCATAATATTTTTTTCTACCGTTGTTTTTGTTTTTTTGAATGGATAGCTATTCCGATATAAGTATTTTGTGTTATTCATGTCATTATTAATGGCCATTTTACACTGAGCCTGCGATTTATTCTCCTTTAACTATTTGGCTGTCGTTTTGGGGGAAAATGTTAAATGATAGGGAGCCAATCACCAACCGCTGACGTGCACTGAAATCTAATAACCAACAATATATAAGGCATTTCGAGGATTGTTAGGTTAGCGAAGCTGCCGCTAGATGACTGGACATTGAGCATCTTGTCTTCAAGAAGCAATGAATAGATACTGAAACGAAACACTTTGCAGATATCTTATCGCCATCACGTACCATTATTTTTAACACCACCTGCGGTATCCTAAAGGAGGCCAGAGTATATTGTTTTCCTACCCCTTATCTACGAGTATTACTGAACTGGTGAAAATGAAATCTGAAAAAAAAAACGATGAATTTGTGAAGATGTGAATTCCTGGTTAACCACTCAGATGAGAGATAGGGGCGTGTTACTGAATATGGCGGCTCGCGCTACGGCGTGCAGGTGGTGGCCTTGCGGCCTTGTGGTGGCGGTCACTGCCCCCAGCTAGCTTTCAGAGGAGTACACCGACCGCCAAGCGCCGTGAGATTATCAGTCTCTCAACAAAAAGGAAAACAAAAAATATGTATACTTATATTTTTCTATCACCACGGTTAGACATATTGACCTGTTCTTGTTTGACTTTTTCAATATTATGCTTCTGTCACGATGAACAAATGAAATAAAAAAATCAACACAGTTCATAATGTAATGGAAATATGGATGTAAGCCGATACAGAGTTCGATTTTGATCCATTCTACTCCACTTTTCCAGTCTAGCCCATGTCTATGACGTAGTTATGCCCACGAACATAGCTTTCAATAGTTTTTCCTACTTCGTGAATTAAGTAGATCTCGAAATTACCTGTCTGACGTATCATTTCAATTCCCTAAGCAATTGTTATCTCTTGTATTTGATGTTAGTCTTGAGTGGGTTTTTCTGTTTATTTTATCCGACAAAACCTTTCTTGCAGTCGTTCTTGGAATATATTTTGCCTAGCATTGGTTCTTCTTCTACGAAAACAGTAATATATATTCACACAGTAGTTTATTGATATAACACCTACTGTCTTCTCCCCCATTGCCCACTTGATCTGAAACATAAAATTATTTTTTGTTTCCTTAGCCATCAACTTCAACTGCAAATTATTCCTATGTATTTTTTGGGTAAATCTGATTTTTCTTTTCTCAAGGCTAGGAACAGTTCTTCAAGAAAGACCTGATTTCGCCAAAATACTGTTTTGATTTTCACACTTGTACACAATCTAACAACAATTATTTCTTTACTTTACAGCATGTGCTGCTGTTTTTTTATACATTATTTTAATTTAATTTCTAAACTATCGATATTTCAGTTTTCCTGTTCCGTTCAGATGCTTTTAATAGGTTTTTCCTCTGTTAAATTAAGTGCTTCTACGGCTTATGATTCTTCACTAGTGAATATTCAAACGTCCTAGTAACTCACTATTTCTTTCTCAGAGACAGAATTTCTTTTCAAATCCCTATTCTTTCTTTTACCATAGCATTCCAGTCGTTCATAAAGACTAGATTTGATTTTCCTCATTTGTTACAGTATCAATTACTTCTTCAATTTTTTAATCTAGATTATCTATTACCTTATCATATTATGCAGAAGTTAGCAAGTATACTATTTTAATTACAGTTGGAGTATTTCTGTCTAGTTATAAAAGTTCTCGAACAAAATGCAGATTTAAAAGTAAACCTTTACGACAAATTTCAAACAAATAGATTCCTCGTTACTTGAAGTATTACGTTCACAATAATGTATCACAAACAGATACATAGAGACCACTGATGGGACCCATATAGGGTTGCCAACCGCCGGACTGTCCGGTTCGCTACATGCAACCGGACGCAAAATGTCCGGTTATTAAGAAATTTTAAAAATTATGTAAATAAACAAGATCGTCTCGCTCCTTATTCCCCTCCCGCTGAACGAAATTCAGCTGTTTCACTCTGTGTTCAAAAGTTGACAACAGATGGTAGCATATCTGATTGTCGTGAAGCGGTAATCTACTCGGCACGTTACATATACATAACGAGTGATTTCCCGAAGACAGTACGGAAACGTTATTGTTGTTTCAGAGAGTAGTGGCTCTCAAATGACGAATTTAAAACGTGGTTACGTAAAGAAAACGAATCCGCCGCATATTGTCAAGTGTGTAAAATGAATTTTAGGGTAAAATTTGACGGTATAAAAGCAACGAAACGACATGCGAATACAGAAGGACATGTGAGGAAAACAAACTCTAAATCTATAATAGCAGTTTTAATCCATTATTTTTATTTAAAAAAAATGGCTCTGCTTAAGAAAACACTGTTTCTTCTGCAGAGGTTTTGATGACATAATAATAGAATAATTGCTATTTTATTTAATTATTAAATTTATATGTGTAATTGTTATTCCAAACAATAATTTTTTCTTATTTATTAGTTCGCAGTTGTTATAACTATTAATTGTAAAAATAAAAAAACTAATTGTTTTGTAAATTTTACTTTTTCTAACATACATACCTCCTCCTCCCCCCCCCCCCCCCCCTCCAGTGGGCTTTTGTACGTTCTATTAGATCTGAAATGCATTTGTCCGGCCGTGGAAAACTGAAAAGTTGGCAACCCTAGACCCATAATGTCAACTCACATTGAAGCTTGGAAATTTTGCAATTTTTCAATAATTTCTTTAGACAAACTTCCGTGAATACTGTAGATAAATAAGTAGACTTCACGTTGCCTTATGACCTAATGTAGACTGCTCAGTTGATGAGCATTCCGTGTAACCTTAGGCGGTATGATAGAACACTGTTATTTAACTAGGGATTCGAAACATGCAGCATCATGTGAACAGCGCAAGCTTTGTGTCTCATGCTCGCCATACCAGGGACGGAATTACTCCTCCGAGTCATTAGCGTGAGGTGGTTTCCTCTTGTCTTCCCAGCGCCGGATATACGGGGGTCAAACCGGGACACTTGCCCTTGGCGGCAACTTCAGGGAGGCACATTCGTGTGGCGGCGACCTTTTTTCTTTAAAGGCCCATTCACACTAGCGGTCAGGTCAGTTCAGCTCTGTTCAGGTCAGCTCAACTCAGGTCAGCTCTGCTCACGATCCAGGACAACATTCACACTAGCGGTCAGCTCAGCTCAGGTCAGGTCAGATCAAGTCTTAGACGAGGCCATTTCATTTCAGTTGCTCATAGTGAACAATGACGTTTTCTACCCCAACGTCAATTAAATCGCAATGATTTTGGATCAAGAGTCTAGAAATACGTCGAGATCAAAAAGAGGATGGTTCTGGGTGCATCCACAGTTTCACGCGCAAACAGATTAAGAGAAAAAAGAATGCTAACTATCGGCTATGCTGTGCGAGACGAGTGGTGGGAAATGCTTTTGATATTTTAGGGCTCAAAATTTCGATTTTATTTTAGAAAAATTAATTCTGCTCCAGGATTAATTGATAACATAATTTTAGCAACACGAATTTTGCACAATTGTTTACGGAAGAATAAAATTTCATGCCATCTATAAAGTGAATTTCAGGATGAACGAGAGAAACCCTATTTTACAAATATTCTTTGTTTGTGTGCTAACGCTGGTACAGAAGCCTTTGATTCAAAAAATAAATTCACAGTAATTTTTTAATTCGGAAACAGGATCTTTATCTTGGCAGTACCAAAATGTGTAATAATATTTGAATTTATATTAAAGTTTGCCGATTTTATATTAAACAGAAATAAAACAGCGTTAAAATATTTATTTTTTATTTATTACTCTTTATTTTATTGCTTACGAGCATAGTTTTCAGACGTTCGTCGCCCATTTGACCTGACCTGACCTGATCGTGGCACGTTCACACTAGTGGTCAGTTCAGCTCAGCTCAGGTCTTGACCGTTGTTGATCGGCGACGGCGCGATCTTCAGTTTGACCTGCCTTGCCCTGACCTGAGCGGACGGCGTAGTCTGAATGCTCCCATTGGATTACGTGTATAGCGATTTTTGACCTGAGCTGAGCTGACCGCTAGTGTGAATGCTCCCATTGGATTACGTGTATAGCGATTTTTGACCTGAGCTGAGCTGAGCTGAGCTGACCGCTAGTGTGAATGGGCTTTAACTCTATTGCCTCGCCGGCAACCTTCAGAAAATCAAAGAATAGCTCTATACTAACCTGGTCGGCAAATTCATGTTTGAAGGGGCGACAATCTCAAACTTTTGCCCTGGCTCTGATACTGTGTCCTCCCCAATGCTTTATGCGTATGTTACTTATGTGGATGGCGGTACTGTGTTTGTGTTCAGTCTACTGTGTTGTTTGCGTAGTATGGATGAAATGTGAATGAGGAGAGAGGGTGAAATCCGATGCCTACCCATTCAGACCCACGTTTCCGATAAATACCAAGGGAGCGGCCAAACTTAACGTCACTGTCTGACGGATGAATCACCATAACAGTGTCGTATGCCGTCTCTCCATACGAACTGCAGAGAAGTATGAAGCATGAGCCACCACCTCTCCTACACCGCTGGCCAAATTTTGATGAAAATTTATTCCACTGCCAGGACCCGAACCAGTAACCCCATGTCAAGTACCGCATACCATCACGGTGCCGCCGCCACTTGGGTCAAAGTCAGGTTAAGGGACTATAAATTCTGGCATCTCTCGATCGTCATTTACACATCTTACCACTGTTCCTCTAGAGTCAAGATCTTTCTGCAATAGGTAAAATGCACACAGAAGAAACATTACAAATTCGTTATTTTATTTTTTCTTTCCTTTATTATTGTCTATTATTCGTCTTACGTTCCTTCAATCACAGTTACGTTTTGTTTAATATCAAAGGCAAAATGGATTGCAGGTATTATTTTTCACTTACAATGAAACTAAATTTACAATATTTATGAGTTGCAGCGTAATAATTATTTGAAACGAAAGGCAGTAATCTGTAGCTGAGAAGCCTGCATTCATGAGGCAAGCTGACAGGCTGGAAGGGAGGGAATGGTGGGGAACTGCACGCAAAGCCCTCATTTAATCTCCATCCCTGTACCATATACATGCCACAAGTTCCGTGGAACACCACTTCAGAATATACGCAGCGCTGCAACTGCCTTTTGACAGAAACCAGTAAAATGCGAAAGCGCTCCCACAGCCGTAGCTTTGCCGATATCAGTCATGGAACACGGAAAGCCAGCAAGCTATTTTTTTTTTTTTTTTTTAAATCTGAGAACAACTTTCTCTATTGCGATGTAAAAAAAAAAATACTTTCCAGTTTGATTTTGTCTTACCTGCAGCAAGGCAGCAGACCTACCCACTACACAGGCCTGTTTGTACCCGTAAGAGTCATTTCCTTGTTCACATTTGGAAAATTTCGAATAGTTCCCATGTTGACAGCGCTTATTACGTACATAAATGAAGTGTAAATAACGTGCTGTTTGGTGGAAGTACTGAGCAAATACTAATTTGCCGTCACGTTCACTCGATTCAATTTAACAGCGCGCGCAAACTGCGAATTATGAGCGTTTTTTTTGGTGTCATTGTTTTGGCGCGGTGCTACGCGTGTTCGCGTCGTTGCAGTAAACTTGCATTTACCGCTAACGCACGATTCAGTATCGCACTTAAAATGTTGCCGAGGTTGGATCGCAATTACTGAGTAGTTTACATCCTCGAATGAGAATACCGAAACTGTTTGGTAGTAGGGCTTGCACTGGGGGGTGAAATATAACTGCGACATAGTTTACTCTTCATTACATTCCCATCTACTAATTAAGTTTGTATAAAATAAAGGAACAGTTTTGTTTATTGTAATTAAATGAGATTGGTTCATATATGTGTTGTATTTTGTTCTGTATATAATGTGAAACTGTTTTTAATGATTGCGACAAATTTTTAAGGGTGCTAAATTGATTTCAATTCCTAAAATTTTAATTAAAGAACATTACAATATTTCATTGCCCCAAACTAACGTATTTATTCGTATTTTAGACGCAATTAAATTGTTTATCATGTTTAAAGCGATGTTAGAATCTTGTAAATTCTTTATTACTTCGCTTAAGATTATTTCTATTTAGTTCCAAGTAGTTTTATTTTTATTAATATTTTCGAATAAGCCCAATAGGACTACGCAAAATACTCGAAGAGTTTGTTCGCTTTCCTTTGTATCCTTATTTCCTTTATATACTTGCTGTGGGTTTCTTTTCTCTCATCTAATATGTTGTTCCAGGTCTTTTCTTTAGTCTTTCCTCCCGCTCAACTTGCCACTTGTGAATTTTGGATTTAAATTACATATATGTTTTCGATATCTTTTGGAGCGATTCCTGCTAATTTGAGGTCTTTCTTGATTTCGCCAATTCATTTCGTCGTATTTGATATTGCTTTAATTCGGTTTTCATAGAATTCAACTATTTGTCTTGTCAGTCTGTTAGGGTTGAGTCTTTAGATGTGTCCGTAAAATTTTAGTCTTGGTTTGTAATATCACTGTTAATGTCTGCATATTGTATGATTTCCTGATTACTTTTGAGTCTGTATTGGTCTCCTATGAGTTTTGGGCACAAAATGTTTCTTATAATTTTGCGTTCTTTTTTCTCAATGTTTCTATACCTTTTGGAGATACTTGGAGATGTTTTGTGTTAGGCGATAAGCTGTTTACATCTTTTTTCAGCTAATTTCATTAGCTTTTGCTTCGGTTCCATTCACTTGGATTGATTGGTCGAGATACTTGAAGTATTGGACTCGTTTGATTTTTCCAAATTTTGTCTCCATGTATTTGGTGTTTCTTTTTATTGCAAGTCATAAATTCTGTTTTCTCAAATGAAACCTGTAAACCCAATTTCTCCGCTGTTTGTTTCAAGTGTTCGATCTTTATTTGGGCTATTGCGATGTCACGGTCATTTTTTCACTTATGAATTTTTGATTTAAATGTACAGAGTAGTTTTAATTATTTTTATTGTTTTTTTTATTAGAAACCGATCGGATGGGTCATTAGTGTTCTGGAAACAGCGTCGATAATTTCCTGTTATGCTAATAAAACACTGCCTCGGTAGCAGCTAATGGAGTTACTCGGAACATTCTTAACAGGATCATACGCCTTGGTAAATTCTGCTGAAGAGTCTGATGTGTATTTAGAAAGAGAAGCAAATTGCATCTTCAACTGTTTCATTTGAAGTAACTCTATCATCCTGGTTGAGAAATTTAACCACTCTAATTGGGAGTAACACTCACTTGGTAAATGTCTAACCTCAAAGCATCTATATTCCGAGTTACATCTCATGTCAAGGAAATCTGAATCCTGAAATTTACGAGTAACCATTACTCCCAGCATTTGCCTGGCCCATTATACCGTAGAGTAAGGAAAAGTATTAAATAAAATATTCTCTAGCTTCCAGCGGAGTAGAAATGTCACATTCATGGGACGTTTCGACTTTAATAACAGTTATACAATTGATGGAATATAAGGGCAGAGATGGACTCCCGCGGAATTACGAAAAATACACAAATCCGCTAATCAACTTCCACCTTGCTAAACATAATTCTTAAAATAAAATTTTATAAAAAGGCTGCGTCTGAGGACTGTTACAACCTTATTAATGTTTTAAACCTGTTTTGGGGACACCCTAAACTGAATTTTTGAAGTATAAATCATTTTCTCTGTGCTATCGCTTATGGATAATGTGAACAGTTACGCGAGAGTTTGAGTGTTGTAGTTATCAACCAGACTGAAATTGAATGGTATTTGTTTTATTTCTAGCTGTTCAAACCTGGGTTATTTTCAAGCATATGTTCGTAGCACCGAAAAATGGTAAGTCGAGACAATCTGTTCCATTTAAAATTATTTTTTATTGACAGCTTCTAATGTTAATTATTTGTATCCTAATATTCTGTAACTGCGGTGAAATTTTTGGCTTTATTTTACTGCGAATGGCATGGGCAAAATGTGTAAAAATATTCTAATTAATGTTTTTTACTGCGTTACATTAGTTGAGAATACAACGTTTATCTCTTTTTTCAGACGTACACAACAGTACACACACACCTGGCAGTCCATAAATTTAATGGAATTATATGTATATGTTTGCAGTTACGTGATAGACGCAGTTACCATTATATCGACTTTCCAGTTTATTTTTGACTTAAAAGACCTAGAAATTCCACAGTTCCTAATTAAGCCGTAAATAAACTGAGAGCGACATGGTGCCCCTGTGGGCTTGTTTACGAATTAACGCTATAAACTAAACTGACAGCTGAGTCACCGCCGAGTTCAGTCGTGTACATTTATTTTAAAAGTTTGCTTTTAACACATACGGCTTGTTTGGAACTCTAGCAAACAAACTGACTCAGCGCTCGATACCCTTCCCTTCAGAATCTCTCTTCCCCCCACCCCAGTAAGCCTAATAAATATTACGAAATGTTGATAAAACTGATCACTGCCTCGGAATATATCTGACAGTTGATAACATTTAAATGAAACGAAAGAATAGAAAGGGGCCATGCAAACATGTAGGAGAAAATGATGTTGCATTACGGATATGATGATAAATTTTCTACCGATATCTAAATCGGCTTGTATTGCGGTCGCTTAAGCTTATCTCGCAAATAAAAAATTAAAGTATGTGCCATAGCTATTCTCCGTGTGTAGGTGGAACCTTTGGAAAGCACTCTCTCTTCATTGCAACGTTATAAACGGGCTCATTCCCAGTTACCTTCCATTTGTTACTGTTGTGCGGGTGACATGTGTTTTTAACATACTGTGTTGTGGATGAGAGCTGAAATACTGTAGAGCCTATTTTTCCGAAAGACCTCTAGCAGGCTGCCAAATATAACGTACCCATCCTCTGACGAATTACCATGAACAGTGTGGTATGCCCTCACTACATACGTACAGCGGAGGGGTCTAGAATTTAGCACTGCTCTTTTGATACACAATCTGGTGACGAGGAATCGTGCATGACCACCTGTCCAACCCTGCTGACCTATTCTCGTATGATGAAAATTCCTTCAACCAACGGGGATCTAACCAGATATTACCGTGTACACCATCACAATGTGTTAGCGAAGCGAGTTAACCTGGCAATACTACCGGATAAATGAAGTTAGCACTCGAACGTTTCATATGGGGCTTTCAGAGCAGAAGTAAAGGTTGACTAAGTGTTTTTTTTTTTAATCACAAACCAAAATCTGGTACCTACCCTTCCGTATGGTTAAGCGGTTAACGCTCTGGTCTCGCATTCGGGAGGAGAGGGGTTCGAATCCCCGTCAGTCCATCCAGATTTGCATCTTCCATGGTTTCCCCAAATTACTCCAAGTGAATGCCTGATTGATTCCTTCAAAAGGCCACTACCGTATTCCTTTCCGTTTCCTGCCCCCTGCCCTCCATCCTTTCCCGCCTCTGGCTGGCGAGGCGTAAAGCCATAAAAAAAATAGTCGCCACGTAAGAACCGGCTATGTTAAAGAGACCCCGGTTCATACCTTGGCTCGATGTTCCTGTCAGCGCGGTTATGGTGTTAGGCAGTTTTCTGTAATTACCCAGGTGAATGCAGGGTTAGTTTCTAATTTCCACCTCAAAAACTAACAACTTGTGACACATCCAGAATACCATTTACATGGTTCACGGGCAGTCAAATATTCCTCCGTCAGGTTAGGTTAGTTCCCCCCTCCCCTCAAAGAAAGCGTCTGTTTTTAGATCTGCATCCACACATTTTATCAAAGCTTTCTCCCTACCTGAGTGACTCTTCTTTTCTTATCCTGAACTACCCATTACAATGCCCATACCGATTGCAACTTACTTATTCATTTCTGATTCACTTGTTACAATATTTTCTTGCATTAGAACATTACGGATCATTGTGTTTCTTCTGTCCAGAAACAACATTCCCACTCATTTATTGAACATGTTCATTCGCATTTCATCACTGAACTTAATTTTCAACATTCTTCTATGCCCTACGGCATGACGTTTCAAACGCTCCCGTTTCCCTTCTTTACTGTATTCTAGAAATCCCAGCTTCACTTCCGTCAACTCCATACTCGTCACATACACTAGAGACAGATGTTTCTGAGTCATAGTTCCGTATTTAGTACAAAAACTATTCCTCTTTTGTAGAAGGCTATTTTTGTTACTGCCTTTTATATTATTCTCGCACTTGGCACAAGTATTAATTTTATTTAAGAAGTAACAGAATTTATTTATATTGCTCGGTAATTGATTTTTGCAAATAGTCTACTGCCACTGTTATCATTTATTGCACACTTCATGACCATAGTCTTCCTTTGGTTTGTACATGCAAAAATTCCTCTCCCAATATTTTCTTCATGTTAATCAGTAATTTCTTTATAGCATCAGTTTCATCTGCCATCCAGACAGAATCATCACCTAATCGCAGCATAATGATTATATCTCCATCAGCCTCTAAGCAATTTCTCATTTCCAGGTTTCAGAGGCGCTTTTATTCTTATTTTGTCTTTTCCAGTCTATCCGATGACTGTTATACCCCGCCTAAAGCAGGTTTCAGAGGCGCTTTTATACTATTTTGTCTCTTCTCACATGACTCTTAAACTAAATGTTTTATACGATTAGTTTATATGTCTTTAAAAAATATTGCGAAATGTGTCTTTTCCTGTCTCATAGACAGAAATTTTCTATAGTATTTCTTTTTTTTCCTTCTCGTATTGCAATAGTCCGATTGCTAATGTCCATCACATTTTCCCAAACCTTTATATAAGTAATTACCCTTCGGTAGCAGTATATTTTTTTCTCTATTTCCATCAAAACTGGAGGATGAGCAATCAAAGTCTCCCTATCATTCCAAGTCGCATAGCCCGATTACGATTTTACACGATTCTTCGGAAGGATTCCAAGTGAATGACGGGGTGGTTCTTCATGCAGACCATGGCCGATTACCTTCCCATTCCTTGTCAACAATTCTACGCTCGATCTAATGATCTCGATACTGACGAGTCGTAAATCACTATTAAAAATTTATTATTATAAAATGCTCTGTCTTCATAGTTTCTTATTTATTAAGTATTCCGTTATCATATCTCGGTTCACAGGTTGTCTTTGAATTAGTTTGTTGGAGAATATGAATGATATGAAATACTTAATTGGTAAGATTAAGGTTTTACGCTATAAAAGTTCCAGGTGTACTCCGGACAGGAAGTGACAATTCAAAATGAAACAAAAATGTATTAAGCAAAGAAATCCACTGTTGTCACACTCTTATATATATAGTAAAATGAATCTGGGAGGCTTAATGACTTATATTTTTGCAGTCGATATTCTGAAACTAGAAGAAAATAAAAGTAAAACTGTAATTGCTTAATTTCAGTGTTTTAGTTTTACAACAGCAGGAAAGAAAAATAGTTCGTATATATTTTCGAAGGGACCACATTGGAATCACCGTATTAAGAAAATATCACATGCATTTTTTAACGTGTGAAATATTCTGTGGAATAACAAAAATATCCCAGAAATTATTTATGTTCCGCACATACTTCTTGTCACTTCTTACGCTTGAAAACGTGTATGATTTTAGATTGAGATAGATGCAAACTCCATGCAGCTGAAATGAAATTCATCAGAACCATGAACAAGAAATCAGTGAAATTATAAAGAAGTAAACAGTTAAAAAATCGATTTGAGAATACCTGTTGTTGATGCAACGTAACGTAGACCTCTGTTGTATTTTAATTAGAATGTTGATAAGAATTGGTAACATCAAAACAACAAGCAGATACTTCTTTACAGAGCTCAAATAAAGATGACCAAGGGTAAAGTCAACAATGTGGTTGCCAGAGAATGAGAGATCTGAGGTGGAGAAAACAGATATGATTTGGGAATATATCAAGGTACAAAATGTCCGTAACTACATTATAGAAGAGTGGTTGCGTACATCACCCAGAAGTTAGAGTTGAAAGTTGATAATGTTGTCACTACTAAACATTATACCTTCAGAAAATTTTAATGAGTATATTTATCTTGGCCAGCTTGAAAATATGAGAGGACACCGAGCGTGGTGGACGAGCGATTAACGCTCTGGTTTCGCATTCGGAGGGACGGTGGTTCGAATCCCTGCTCGGGTATCCAGATTTGGGTTTTACATGGATTCACCAAATCATTCCAAGCAAATTTCGGGATTCTTCCTTATAAAATGCCATGGCCGAATTCCTTCCCGTTCCTTGTCCCCAGTCTTTTTCCGCCTCTAATGACCTCGGTGTTGACAACGCGTAAAGACATAAGCAAAAAAAAAAAAAAAGAGAGAGGCGACCAGAAATTCTCTGTCCCATCAAGCTGAAATGCCAAGCTGTTTGGAGGCATTCCATTATCCTCAAATCTATTATGCCCACAAATCTAAAGAAAATGGTTTACGACCAGTGCATTCTTGCTGGAGACCTGGACACTAAACGAATTTACGAAAGGAAAACTTAGAACGTCACTACGAGATATGGAAAGGTCAATGCTAGGATTAACAATAAAAGGAAAAGACTGACATTAGGCCAGTTACAAAGATTACAGACATCTTGGAGAAGACTGCCTCCTTGAAGTGGCAGTCGCAGGAAAGACAAAATTTGGAAGAAAACAGTGTTAGAGTGTAGCTCAAGAGATCATCAGAGACCGAGAGGAAGACCACCAGACCCCTGGGACAAGGACATATGCAGGATTGTTGGAGTTAATTGGTAGAGGATCGCTCAAGATCCTTCGACTTGGTAAAGACTACTCATGCTCTAACTGAAATCATAACTCTGAGAAGCCACAACATTTAGTGATTGGACTGGCTGATGATGAATGTTGTAAGTACGTGCGACAGCTTTCTGACTAAAGTTTTAAAAAATCTGCGCTAACCACTTTTTTTAAAGTTTTTTTAAGTTACGTGTTACAGGCTTAAAACGTAGAATTAGTGGTTCTTACACTTGACAAAGTAAAAACCGTTATGAAGTTTGCCCGAAAAGAAGTGTGTAGCTAATGTGACGAGCGCAGTGGGCGAACAGTCGGGGTGAGCAGAACACAATGCGGCACGGCACAGCGGCTGACAACAGCTCAGCGGGGTGTGTAGGTGCCATTGTAAGGGGAGCTACTTTGTGCCAGGAAGGGGATGCGAGCAGCACCGCGAGCCAATAAAACTGTCGCAGGAAACCCGCTCCAGCCAGGAACACCAAACTTCAGCGCAGGAACACCTCGCGAACTGTAACACTGGGCTGTGAAAGCAGACACAATTGTAGCAATCTGGCATCCTCATTAATCCTGACTTTGTTTTCGATGTTTAATGCCTTTAAGCCAATGATGAAATTATTATTTAATACTTCTCTACTTTTTCGTGACTAGTATTTAGCTAAGTCAAATGCTTCCTTCTTGTGAGTCCATAGGTCGTCCAAGGTACTGGTGGCAGGAAAATTTGGACAGGCCAGCAGGTGATCCATAGTTTGTGCTGTTCGACTGTTGCAGTCTACACAATTTTCATGTAAAAGACTTCACCTTGATAAGTTGATTTTTACTGGGGTAACACCTGTCCTAATGCATTCCATTTTAGTAATGAACCACTGGCATTTCCGTTGTGACTGGGTAGTAGGGTGATGGATCATCCAGCAGGATGTTCACAAACCTTCTTCTGTTCTGAACCTCCCGCCACCATTTTTTACTCCATGAAGAGGGTGGCGTTCGTCAAAATATTTTTGAAACTCTCCCTGTATTTGATTGTATTTCTACGGAAGACAGGTTTTCCAAAAACCAGCTGCTCTGTAGAGGTAATCTAAATGACTACATTTCATACATACTGTAATTAGATTAGCCTGAATGTCTCATAAAGATTTATATTCACCTTTCCAGCATGGGCTCATCTAGACCACACTAGGCAGACATATTCAGAAGTAGAGAAGCATAGCGTTTGCATGGTGGCTTTCAGAACTGCTACTTTGGCAACCCACTGGCTGTTTGTCAGGTTTCTTAGGATTTTATTTCTAGTGGTAACTTTGTAGCGGGTCATTTGTCATTGGTGCTTATCTTTTAAGGAACGGTCAAATCAAACTCCCGAGTAGGATGGCTAGATTAACTCCATTCCAGTTTATATCTAATTTCTGCTTCGCTCATCGGGAGTGAAGATGAAAGGCACTAACTTACGTTTTAATCGGAATTGGTTTAACGATGTTCTTCGTGTAAAAGTCAGTTTTTTGTGCTCTCTCAACTTTATGTTCCACTTCCGCAAAGTTTCTCTCTTGAGATGTGATGCCAAGGTCATGTGTCTAAAGGAAGTGCTTTGTCTAGTTGGAAGTAGGTTGGATGGGGCCCAGAACCCTACCTTGAGTTCTCATCCCGCTTTTCCTTGTTGAATGTTGTAGTGGGTGCCTTGGTGGGCAAACCACGTTACAATTATCTTTCATACCTTTATGATTAATAATTGTGGATTTTTAATTTTAATTTATATGAAGGATTGGAAATTTATTAATTTAGCAAGAATCTCGACGTTGGTTGGAATTTAGGAAAAATTGTCACAATATGACATTTATTTCTTATCACTGGCGATTACAAGTCTGAGCGAATTTACCGTTAACATTAACACAAATTGGCAAAATCATAAAAGCAACGCTCAGAGTTACAATTAGCCGTCATGGGCAAGCAAACAATTGTATATTTACTTTTAAATATCTCAGAATCAAAATGCAAGAAATAATGACAACTGGAAACAATGAAAAATACAAGTTATGACTACCTCAGACAAAGGCATCATAATACTGTGACTTTACAGTTAAAAAGAAAATCATGGGCGCCAGAATGAACAATATCATTCGAAAATAACTAGTTCTGGCAAATTATGCCGCTAGCTCAGGGGTTTTTACAATTACAAAGTGAGAACATGGACCTATCCTCTCAAAGTCGCTTACGGGTTCTGTTTCACGGAATGCACAATCACATGGCTTGGTCGTAATAAATTACCATTGTAGTTCTGCGTCTGATGTCTGTGATGAGTGTAGCGGACCCACGATATGTGAGATTATCTCACAAGTCGGCTATAGGCATCTCTGGTCTGGCAATGCGCAACATCGCATTACCGGCTGTGTTGCGGTGATAACCTTGCTCCAGCAAGGCAAGCTGCGGTTGGCGAAAGAAGTCAACTTTCCAAGTCAACCTCAGACTGGTGCGATCGAAGTTAGACTCTAGAATGTCAGCTCCTCGCTCTTCGGTCCACGAGGAAACTTCTTGCTCCGCCCATTTGTAGTCTCGAAGCTCACATACAACAAAAATTCCCAGGATTTTGAGTTATACGCTCATTTTGATTGGACCTTCAGGTCGGCACCTAATGTCACGTGATATCCTCGATATGTGATTTGGCCAAGGAATTCAACAGAGGTCGGACATATTCGGCTAAGATCGCCGGGGCGAGAGAACATTCGGGTTTCGGACGGCAGGCTTTTCCCGCTCGGTGAGTGACCCATCCCCAGGGAGCAGTGTGTGTGGTCTGGCAAATCCCAAATCCGTGACGTCCTGTCCCCATGGCTCGGAAAGACCAATATTAGCTTCAAGCCTACATAGCTCAATAATTCTTTAATATTCGTTTTGCTACGATACACTGTATAAGTTCACCATTTCATTACAGTCCTCACTTGGAATCTTGCGTACTTTATAAAATTACAACAAAAATCTATTCACGTGGTCGCCCAAGATTTATGTAAATTACTCTTATATTATTACATATATAATAAAAATGCACCTTGTAACGTGGCGACAGCGCGGCTCGTTACAATATGGCCGGCCGTTGGTGAAAAATGAAATTATGGTACAATAATTTTATTTTTAACTACCTAATTCTATCCCCATTGTGACTCAACAAAAACTTAAGCATTTTTATAATTACATTAATTTTAAATGTGATTCCAATAAACATCGGTATTCCTGCCTTGTAAGGTGAATATATAACGGGAGCATATGTCCTTTTGGCCGTCTTACAATTCTTTACAAACAGAAGCACGTGAATTCAGGTAGCCTTCCCAAATACAAAGTTATATTAAACACAATACTAAAATATACATGAAAAAATTATTTACATACATGTTTAAATAATAATCTTGAAAATAACTTGTATCAAATCTTATCATTAAATTAATAAAATGAAACACATTAATAAAACAAAACATTGTCAGAACACTTATGCAGAAAGTGGTTGAACTATACATTGTATTTACAATTTAGCGTGATGTTTTACTCATGTGCATAAAAATAATTCTGCCTTCAACAAACATCCATAAAGATGCTAGAGGTGAGCGTAAAATATCTCATTACATTGCGCGGTTTTAATCTCAAAACAACGGAATAGTTTAGTCGGATTCGGTGACGTGATTTTCGTCATGACCGACGGTTAATTCAACAAGCATTTCAGAGAAGATGTGCGTGTTCATGGTCAAATATCACTAACTGTAATCTTAGATTTTAATGACGCGGCATTTACTTATAATTCAACGTGGTGTGGAATGAACGATGTAAGTACATGTTTTGTTTGTTACGTAAATTATGAACCTTACTCGTTGAATGTTAGGTGGTCTCCTAATTAGTCTTTCATTGGTCGACATCTCTAACTTGTAATATACCGTCTGTGAAGTGATTGCGAATTTCATGGCGAAAGGAAACTGTATTTGCTCATGGGTATATGTAATGGAATTTCTATAAAATTTACCATTCCCATATGAGACATTATACACATTATGCGGTTTGACGTGAACTTTCATCATCGTCAACCAAAGTCGCTGTAGCATCTTTGGCGTACAAGCGGACCCAAAATATCCATTCGGCACATAAATTGAAAGGATAATGAATAGCGTAACTATCATTCCTCAGTAATTACGATTCCTTCACAATGGGTCTATTGATGACTCGAGATTATCTCGACATTCAAAGAATAAAATTTTCTCTTTATTTAGGAGTTATTATAACCCTTAACATGTCCGTTACTCCACGTTTTAAGCCGAAAATCCATCCCAGTTAGCGAATATTTTCTTTTATACACTTATGCTTCTTTAGCTTGTATGAAAAAGGTCGTAAGCTTTGTGCATAGAACGGTTCGATCTCAGGTTTTCCGTTTGCCAATACAAAGCAATTTTGAGATTTCACGCTAGCAGAATACTATCAAATCTATATAAAGCACAAATATAAACTTGAAATTATTTTCGTTGAGTGCACACAATTCTGAGCAAATGTGCTGTCCAACAATAGTTTTAATCTAATTTACGGAATACTATACAATTTACAGTAAGGGTACGCGAAATACCGCTAGAACGAGGCGTGAAACTTTTGTTTTCTTTCCCATTCATTCTTGGGTATGCGCTACCTGCCAGAATTCTAGGAACCTGCCGGTTGAGTTCAGCTGCCTACCTGCGTAATGACCTCAGCTGTTCGATGGTAGCTGTCCCCAGCTCTTTCGAAACCGTTACTTTGTATGAAATGGCTTTAAGTTCCGGGCGTTATGAGGCCCGATCTCGGTTTGTCCGTCCGTCAACAAATAACAATTCTTCGAGATCACTCTGGCCACCAAATAAGGCCAGAAATATAGCAGGAAAAACGTCGATATCACCAATAATCTTATTGTTCACGTCTTCACCATCTGTGCATTTATCATATACAAAATTCCTTTTCAATTGAAGTTAGCATCAAATATAATTACCTTAACTTGCAAAGTTAGCTGAATTATTGAATATATCCCGTAAATAAAGTTTTTCCCTTAGCCTTTACAAATGCAGTCGCCTTTAACTTATTGCTCTTTCGACCACGCGCTATCGTTAGCAAAATAACAGCAAGGTATTGTGAAAACTCTCCTGTATATCTGTAATCGTTCAACTTAAGATTCCTAATTTCTGTGATGACTAAACAATTTAAAAAATCTTTCTGGCAAGGTTTCGTGTTCTATAGGGCATTATCTATGGCACGTTAGCCACCCTTTACAGATACACAAAACAAGAAGTAAATACGTTGACGAGATAACTTGCGATCTTCGATCAACACAGACAAAGCGATATTACGCTCGCTGTACACTTCTGCTCAGAAAAGATATAATGCAACTACCTAAGGTAAAACGTTACATCGAACTCATGCATCACAAAATGTTGAAACCCTTTTCGTTTATGTCACAAAATACATCTTAGAAAGCATATCACAATATTTGTATCGCTGTCAGATTCATTGTGATTGCGAAGACAAGAAATTGTGCTTGCTAATGGCGCTTCATTTTCCGCGAGTGCGTATCAATTTATCTGGCTCAGGAAAACATTTAATATTTCAGGATTTTTATCAAATCAAGTCCAATTAACAGCGTGAAAGTCAAAAGTGACTATTAATATTTCACGTGGACAAAATATAAAGTTCGGAATAGCGAAATAAGCATTAAAATTCCGAATATGGAAATATCCTAAGTAGCTTTAACTGTAAGTGCAATTGAATTTTGTTTAATTTTCCGTTTATCTAATCTTTCCAGCAAAACAGACGGTTTAGACTAGCGAAACTGGCATCGGCGTTTTTCAAGCATGATTAATTTCGGTAAGGCGTCTAACCTAAATAGAATGTATACTGTACTGTACATTTAATTTTTTTTTTTTTTTTTTTTTTTTTTTTTTTTTTTTTTATGATCCAAATCGGTCAATTCATAGTCAGCCTTTCGTCATCGTATTTGGCATGCTACACAACTTGTTGAACAATGCCTACAAGACGAATTTGAGACGTCCATGGATTCTTTTTTATCACATAATTCCTTTCGGAATACATGCTCATCGCATATTTATTGAATGCGATAACACGCTGATGCCAGGCGAGAAACGTTTGGCACTCAGTGATGACCCTAAGTCCAACATCTGCGCTCCCTAACAAAATTCTCGGAAGACGCATTGTGCTCGGATCCCTTAGCCTTGCTAATGGCTCAGCTGACAACCAGGTACCTGGGTTACACAACATTCTCGTCTGTCTTCCCTTCCAGCTGATTTCATTGATCCGCCAGAATTTAGTTTCTGCAGCAAAATACTTGTCTTTTGACCTGAACGGGCACAGAAAAATTTCCCGTTGCTTTTCGATCATGGCGGTGTATATGCTATCATGCCTTTCTGTTCCATGGATACTCAAACCGAAACGCTTTACACAAGTTTTCCGGAACTGCGCGTCTGACCAGACGCATTCCGTACTCACAACTGCGATCTGCAGAGACTTTTGCACTGTATCAACGCTTTTGCTGACACTATGCTCAGTAATCTGCCGCGTCACTGTCACGTCTTCGAGCAGTGTCCGATTGAAAATTTGTATTTCCGGAACTGCTTTGACCATACAATCGACAGACGTAATGGTGGAATGCTCGCATTCCTCAGAGTTTACCAGCTGTTGGTATTTATTTTGGGTTTGTTCTACTTGTGCAATTTCGATCCATTCATCGGTAATCGCAGCAGTTTGTACCTCTGTGTGTTTTTGTGACTCCGAATGGAAGGTGGATAATTTTTCGTCCAAGTTTGTTAATATCGCAGCTTGCGAATCAAACCGTGCATTAGAACTCTGCCTAAGCAAATCCGAATTTCTCTTATTTTCCTCCTTTTGTGAATCAAAACGCTTGTTTAATTCCAGAAATTGCTGGCTTGATTCCTGTTTTTGTGAATTAATTTGAATTCTGAATTCCTCTTTTTGTGAATTAATTTGCAGGCTTAATTGTTGGCTTAAATCCTGCTTTAGTTGTTGATTCGATTGCAATATTGCAGTCAACAACATGTTGAACATTTGCTGTGATGAGAGGGGTGGTGCTTCTACAGGAATTTGTGTCATTTGTTGCGTCTGTTCTGAATGTGCGGGCGTATTCTGTGTCATCTCACCTACAGGAAACGAAAAATTTTCCATATTTTCCTGTGGCGACAAAGTAGACTGCGAACTATATGAGTGGGTCGGAACTTCAGAAATTACGTTCCCCTCCCGTGCATCCGATATTTCGCGTTGTTCCGCTAACTGCATCGAATCGTTCATGATTTCGAGAGAGTTTTGCTTATCAGACTGATCATCCATATCAAAACCTTTTATTGTACGGGATCGCAGCTTCATAAGACCCACAACGAATGAATTTACACCGCAATTGTGCATGACGAAATCTAGACTCACAACAACAACAAATACCGCGAATTTCGATACACACAAATACATATACCCCTCCAAAATACAGCAAGAGAAAAGCAACGATGAATCATGCAACACAACACCATGAAAGCAGACTTACTTTCAAACACATGGGCAAGACATGCGTGTCTTTAATTTTCTTACAAGCTACCATGCATTAAGAAATCAACACTGACGTTACTCATTTAAAATTTTAAAACTGATTCACAAAATTGTTACAACACAAAGTGTATTGCATCTCAATTGAAATACACAAATGAACTTCCTTTTTAAAGCGTTGAAACAAAATAAATTTTATGCATTGAAACAAAATGAACTTTATGCATTAAAATACAAGTGAAACATCAAAATAAAATCTTGTATGAATATCTATTGACTACAAGAATAATAAAACAGCCAAAAACCATGTGCAACATTCCATGAAACTTTCTGAATTTGGGCTCCAAATTGTATTAATTTGAATTAGTGCTACCAAGTTCCCAGACATTAAGAAGTAATGTCTCATCTGGCACCAGCGTTGGGCGACATTATGTAGTGGGTGCCTTGGTGGGCAAACCACGTTACAATTATCTTTCATACCTTTATGATTAATAATTGTGGATTTTTAATTTTAATTTATATGAAGGATTGGAAATTTATTAATTTAGCAAGAATCTCGACGTTGGTTGGAATTTAGGAAAAATTGTCACAATATGACATTTATTTCTTATCACTGGCGATTACAAGTCTGAGCGAATTTACCGTTAACATTAACACAAATTGGCAAAATCATAAAAGCAACGCTCAGAGTTACAATTAGCCGTCATGGGCAAGCAAACAATTGTATATTTACTTTTAAATATCTCAGAATCAAAATGCAAGAAATAATGACAACTGGAAACAATGAAAAATACAAGTTATGACTACCTCAGACAAAGGCATCATAATACTGTGACTTTACAGTTAAAAAGAAAATCATGGGCGCCAGAATGAACAATATCATTCGAAAATAACTAGTTCTGGCAAATTATGCCGCTAGCTCAGGGGTTTTTACAATTACAAAGTGAGAACATGGACCTATCCTCTCAAAGTCGCTTACGGGTTCTGTTTCACGGAATGCACATCACATGGCTTGGTCGTAATAAATTACCATTGTAGTTCTGCGTCTGATGTCTGTGATGAGTGTAGCGGACCCACGATATGTGAGATTATCTCACAAGTCCGGCTATAGGCATCTCTGGTCTGGCAAGTGCGCAACATCGCATTAACCGGCTGTGTTGCGGTGATAACATTGCTCCAGCAAGGCAAGCTGCGGTTGGCGAAAGAAGTCAACTTTCCAAGTCAACCTCAGACTGGTGCGATCGAAGTTAGACTCTAGAATGTCAGCTCCTCGCTCTTCGGTCCACGAGGAAACTTCTTGCTCCGCCCATTTGTAGTCTCGAAGCTCACAATACAACAAAAATTCCCAAGGATTTTGAGTTATACGCTCATTTGATTGGACCTTCAGGTCGGCACCTAATGTCACGTGATATCCTCGATATGTGATTTGGCCAAGGAATTCAACAGAGGTCGGACATATTCGGCTAAGATCGCCGGGGCGAGAGAACATTCGGGTTTCGGACGGCAGGCTTTTCCCGCTCGGTGAGTGACCCATCCCCAGGGAGCAGTGTGTGTGGTCTGGCAAATCCCAAATCCGTGACGTCCTGTCCCCATGGCTCGGAAAGACCAATATTAGCTTCAAGCCTACATAGCTCAATAATTCTTTAATATTCGTTTTGCTACGATACACTGTATAAGTTCACCATTTCATTACAGTCCTCACTTGGAATCTTGCGTACTTTATAAAATTACAACAAAAATCTATTCACGTGGTCGCCCAAGATTTATGTAAATTACTCTTATATTATTACATATATAATAAAAATGCACCTTGTAACGTGGCGACAGCGCGGCTCGTTACAATGTACTATATTACATCTAGATAAAATGATAACTGCAGATAGACAGTGAACGTTGGGTAGGTGGTAGGAAATTATTTCAAAGATCAACATCTATAAGAGTGCATTGAATGTACCAGGAGAATAATGGAACTGGCATCAGTAACCTAAGTTAGGCTCTTACTTGGATATGGAAGATAATAATGGACCCACACTAAGAGTTGCGAAAACAGGAGTAGAAAAAGTGTAAATGAGAGCAGCGAGATTCGTGTGTGGAAATTATTGTCGAACAATTAATCCCGTAACTGAAATGGTAATGGGACTGGTTTAAAAGTCACAGCAAAATAGGAATTGGTCAAATGAAGTGATGGGGTATGAGTAAGTCGTATGTTGCATATGGGTCCAGGATACGTGAATAATTGTATTAGTAAATGGAAACAATGTAAGGAACATGATAAAAAAATGTGGTCATAAATTGTTTTTATTTTTGTATCGAAATTTTAAATGCCCACGTCTTCCGCCTTTGCCTTGAGCGCTACACAAGTGGAGGAAGTGACGTGTTGTCATGTGTCTGTTGCGTGTGTGAAAAGTGTTTATCAAATGTATAGTTCATGAGGTGGAGATTTGGGACCGAGCTAGCATTCGCCTAGATAATTGCAGGAAATCGGATAAAAACCGCAATCAGGACGACGGTACGCAGGGTCCTGGTCTCGTACCCGATCCCGTTGTACTTTCCCGATCCAACATTCAGCACCTTAGGGAGCATCCATAAATTACTTTTAGGTGTTTTTCCGGATTTCCGGACCCCCTCCCCCCCTCTGGTGGGACTTCGTGAGATCTGGCCCGACAGCCCCTCCCCCTCTGATGAGATCTGGTCCGTGAGACCCCCCTCCCCCCTAGAATTCGTCCTCGCAACTTTTTGAGACTTTTTTTTATAGGTTTTACAATTCCAAAGCCGGTTACACCCCCATTCTTCGTCGAAAAAGCCCCCTAAATTCGACTTCGCCCCATTAGTAGACCTTTTTTTTATTATTTAGCTCTACGGTCCAACAAAAATTTCCAAAACCTCACGTGAGATTTCCGTTGACCCCCCTCCCTCTTGGTGAGATTTCGCCGGACCCCCCCCCCCACCCTATTTCACCTCACGTAATTTATGGACGCCCCCTTAGCGCACTGAGCCACAATGGCGAAAGTGAAAGTTAGGAAGGAATAAATTGTGTAAAAGTGATGACAATGTATATCAAATATAAAACATTGAAAGACGAACATATTCTTCAAACGATATGTGGAGAAAGGAGTTTATGGTAAAAAAAAATAAATAAAAATAAACTACTTGTTAATAGTTTAAGTAAGTTGTTGTAACTGTAACAGAAGACAAAGATTAGATAGACTAGTCACTATTTTTTAATACGCATATTGTAACGTGTTTGTGTGAATGAAGAGACCAGCACAAGACAGGAATAACTGCATCAAACCGTTCGGGAGACCGAGGATATAAAAATAAATCAGGCGCTGACTTGGAATCTCTTATATCAGCTGACACCTCATTTTAGACTGGAGTCGCTTCGACGCTCAGCTGTACTTACCGATGCCTCGCTGTGGCGGCATTGAATTTGTAACATGAAAGCTTTGCTTTTTGATGGCAGTCTCTGTGAAAGCCGCTGGCCGCTTTTTTTCTTCTTTATACGCTCTGAAGACGACCTCAGGGAATGCAAATTAATTATTCCAGCGGAAAATGGAACGTAAAAGGGTGGTAGGCGGAGTGACTAAAAGTGAAGTTCTTGAAGAAGGGCAAATTTAAATTTACGATAGTCTTTCGCTGACTTTTATCACTGCCTCGCCCTCGCGTGTACAGACTAGCCAGGTCGAATTAAACAATTGACAACAGCCATAACCATTACATCACTTCTTCACATTTTGTATTGACATATATTTTAAATATATTCTAAACGTATAAACGTATAATTTCTCCTTTGCAAAATTCTTGACTTACGCTGAAAGTTGTGAATGTAACTTGCGACATTTGCATCGGAAATAACATGATAAACTGCACATACAAATTAAAAACTTAAGAATTTTAAGAAAATATTTATATACGTATGATGTTACATCTGACCCAATTTTTATATTTAATCTACTGTTATTGTTATAATTTTTGCTTCATTTAATTACTTTTGTCTTGATTTGGTTTGTATTTAGTCCAAATTCTTCCCTTAGTATTTTCTTCATGCCATTCAGTAACTTTTCAATATCCCCACACTGTTCTGTTAACAGGACAATGAAATCAGCAAATCTTAGTATACTTATATTTTCGCCTTGAATACTTAAGCAACATTCATTTTTTTTTAAATTCCTTTATTGTTTCCTCTACATATTAATCGGGACAGGATACAATCTTGTCTCACTTCCTTTTTAACTGATGCATGTCTCCTCTAATTCTCTTATTTTATTATAGCCACCTGATTTTTATATAGATTGTAAATTATTATTCTATATTGATATTTTAAACCTGAATTATTTAAAATTTTGAACATCTTGTTACTTTTTCTAAATCAATAAAAGCAATAAAAGTGTATTTGTTTTTCTTGATTAGCCCTTAAAACCAGAATCGCTTCTCTCATACCCAGTTATTTACGAAACCCAAACTGCTCTTCACTTAATCATACTTCTTGTATTCTTTCTATACTTTATTATAGGCAATGTGATGTTACACTTAAAATGCGATAATTTTCACATTGGTTAGCTGGTGCTTTCTTCTTGATGTGTGAAGATGATATTTTTTAAAAAATAAGTTGGTAATACCAGCTGCTTTATTTGTCAATTTTTGTTCTTAAAATAGAATCTCCAAAAATCATCTTCTTCTCTTCCCAGTACACTACTGTTGGAGAGAGTGATGAGGGGATATACAAGAGAAGTAAAGGAATTAGGTTACAAAACTTTGGTCAAACCATTGTTTGAATATGGTCGTGTAGTATGGGACCCTTATTTTGCGTATCAAATACAGGAGTTGGAGAGGATGCAAAAAAAAGGGCTGCTAGATTTGTTTCTGGAAATTATCGCAGAATGTAATCAGTAACAGATATGATAAAAGAGCTAGAATGGGATTCATTGGAGGTCAGCAGAAGGGTGAAGAGAATCATGGGCGTGTACAAGGCGTATATTGGTGATGAGACATGAAAAGATATTGGTGTAAGAATTAAAAGAAATATATGGAAGGGAAAATATGACCATGACCACAAGCTGGCACCCGATTTCAGGCACAAGGGTGTAGGAAGATTCTCTTATTTAGGTAAGGGTGTCAGGGATTGGAATATGTTGTTTAGAGAAATGATGAATAATTTACCAAAAACTTTGAAAGAAATTAAATTTAAAATTTGTAAAGGGCAAATGTAGGTGGGTTCAGGAAAGGGGGAAGATGGGTGTGTAGGGAAATTGCCACCGGAGCGTACACTCCATTGCAATTTAAATTAAATTAAATCACCCCCGTCTCGTAGCTTCTTTGTGTATTCCTCCAATCGTTTCGAAACTTAAAGATTGTTATCATCAGCATCTTTGTGACTAACTCCCGTTTGTTATTTGTTCCTCGTGCTGTTTGTAATGGAAAGACGCGGAGATATATTATACCCCGAGATCTGACTGTACGATTTCTACGGCCATTGAAACTCTTTATCGCTCTTACATCTTTAACGGCTGGCAATTCCTACCTGCGGCCTCTTTCACATAGGCGACCCAGACTTTTCAGTTCTTTACATGCCTCTCTTTGAAATGAATTAAAATTTATTTAAAAATCAAATGAACGAAATTTTTTGAAGAAAACTTAATTTTTAAAACTTTAATTAAAAATACTTAGTGCCATATTTCGATATACAACCCGGCAGACCATTGTTTTTCCTTATCGAGGTCATTAGTGAGAAATTCGGCTATGGCCTTTTGAAGGAAGCATCGCGGTATTCGCCTGGAGTGATTTGAGGAAACCATGGAAAACCCAAATTTGGATGCCCGGACGGGGATTCGAACCGGCGGCGTCCTCCCAAATGCGAGACCAGAACGTTAACCGCTCATCCACCACCCTCGGTCAACCCAGCAGAATCGTATTCTGCAATTAATAAGTACACATAAAAATTCCATTTCAATTAAAAAAAACAGACGGTCATAGAAATCATGCAACCGGATCTTAGACTAATAGTTTCGGTGCAGAGTATAGTTTGGCTCCCAACGTTTTGCGAATTTCAGAGTACGGCTGTAGAGGAAGAGAACAAATATTCTTTCAATTTCAACACATACAATCGTAAAGCTAGAAATTAATATAAAATTCACAAACAATAGTATTCATTATGGACTGTAAAACACTAATGTCAACATATACTGCACCACGTTCCAGAAGTTGCTCTCAGACTGAGCCAAAGATAACGCATCGAAACTGTTATATTTCAGTTTTGTAACACAGCTGTACACCGAGACTAACCCTGGAGAGTGGAGTGTCAGGAAATTATAACGACATTCAGAGCAGTTTCCCATCCCACGGTTCCCTCGCAGCCCAGCGGACCGGCGGAGAAACAATCGGGCGATTGTTTCGGGGGCGCATTGATCTCTGGCGAGGCGCACAATGCGAGTGGCCGCAGGCAGACCGCAAATCAAAACGAACAGGAAAACGCAATTCCGGACGCGCGTACCTCAGGACGGCGCTTAATCAGGCCTTTATTGTGACCGCGTACTGCAAGGGCATCCGGTAACTCTATGCGCTGCATTAATAACCTAATCTCTACTCGTAGGCCAGGTCAGCCTAGAGATCCGCTCGTGGCTCGTTACACAACGTTGATGAATCCCTTCTGTGGCGAATAAAGGTAATTTATATACCACTACTGTTAGTGTATGATGTCGATTCTTTTCAAGAGAACTTGTTTATCACAGTGCACCAAAATGCAGAAGACCTATTCACTGATTTAAAAGTAATGGAGGGTATTATCAGGTGCGCATAATGTTTATTTAAGGGACACATGGGATAAATAAAGTTGTGTTCACAATCAATGAATTTCTCAGATAACGAATTTTTTGTTTATAATTGGATCTTTTGCAATTCGTCGTCGTCGTCGTCGTCGGCCATACTCGTTTCCGAGTTTATGTTGCTCTCTTGCGTGTTTATTTGTGTGTGCGCTGGTGGCTGATCAGGCCGATTCTTGCATAGAACAGTCGTCCGCACACACTGCACCCAAATGTGGGTGGCTGGCGCGGTAGGGTTTGTCGGGCTTTCCGCCTTAAACGGGATTCAGCTGCCAGACTTCGCCGCTCCTCTTCGAAACGTGCCACTGCTGCGGAGGTAGTTTTGCGCCATAGAACGCGGTCTTTTGTGAGGCTGTCCCAGGTGGTAAGGTCTATATTAGTTTTCTTCAGGGTCTTCTTGAACTGATCTTTGTAGCGTTTCTTAGGGGCACCGCGAGGTCTGCTGCCAGTGCTGAGCTCACCGTATAAAAGTTGGCGAGGGAGTCTACTGTTGCTCATACGTTGAACGTGTCCAACCCATCTAAGTTGGTGGCTGATGATGAGGGCTTCAATGCTATACATTTGAGCTCTTTCCAAGACTCTAATGTTGGACACATAGTCGTCCCATTTAATGTTCATTATAGAGCGAAGTTTTAGCTGGTGAAATCGCTCCATTTTCTTAATATCTCGCCTGTAGAGTGTCCATGTCTCACACCCATACAGCAACGTGGAGACAACTACAGCTTGGTAGACCATCAGCTTGGTGCTTAAATTAAGATCTTTGTTTAGGAACACTCGCCGAGTAAGTCGTCCAAAGGCTATGTGTGCTGCACGAATTCTGTTTTCTACATCCTTCTCTGCTGTGCACTGTGTAGAGAGAATGCTTCCAAGGTAGGAGAAGCTATCTACTTGCTCAAGGGCTGTGCCGGAGATGGTAATATCAAAGACTGGGAGTGTAGCTCCAGGGGCAGGTTGCGCTAGCACTTTAGTTTTTCGGGTGTTGATGGTCAGGCCAAAACGGTCATATGCGTCCTTGAAGTAGTTTACGGACTGTTGTATCTGCTGAGGAGTATGTGCTGGAGAGGTGTTGTCATCTGCATACTGCAGTTCTGTTACCTGGGTGAGGAAAGTTAATCTTGATGAGCGGAGTCTTGCTGGATTAAATAGTCCTCCGTCAAACCGGTATCTGATCTCCACGCCTTTTGCAATTAATAAAACAAAAATAAAGGTTTTCGTGATTTTAAAACACGTGATTTACAGAGTGAGTCAAAAAGGACTTTACAACTTTGAAATGATATATAAATTTGTTGATAATCGGTAGATGTGTCATTTTTTACGCACGTAGTGCATTAGTACACCATTCCGCCACCAGGAGCGCCAGCGTAGCGCACAGTTAAAATGGCTACTTTCACTGGTGCAGAGCATGCTCGCTGTGTGTTTTGGTTTCATGAATCGAACTCTGCAACAACTGTTCGGCGTAAATTTCGCACCGAATGCGCTAAACAACCTCCAAGCGGGCCTACAATTTACTCTTGACACAAGAACTTTGTTGAGACGGGTTGATCATTGCGTGTTGATAATGATGTCGAATAGGTTAGGGAGAACTTTGCCTGCAGTCAACAAAAACCAAGGCGACGAGAGCCCGCCTCGCGAGACAGCGATTCCACAAAGACTGCTTGGAGAGTACTGTGTAGACGTTATCACTTGAAACTATACAAACTCACAATGGCACAGCGCATTAGGGACCGTGCACAAACTACGTAGCTCGGTACAGGGGGGGGGGGGGGAGGGGTTGGTTGGAAGGCTACGCTGGGCTACGTGGGAGGAGGGGTGGAGAGGTTCCTTTCATAACATTTTTCACAGTTAAAATGAGGAACAGAACACACAACGGCATGTGAATATTAATTTCCTTCATTTAATTATCTCCGTATGTAATTTACAATAGTCTGACAGGAGAAAACAGAACAAAACATCTTCTGGAATCAAAAGGGGAAAAAAGCTACGTGTTACGTGGGTGGGATAGGGCTACCTGGGGGGGTTCACAATAGGCCGAAATGGAGGTACGTGATTTATGCACGCTCCCTTAGTGATGCAGATAAAGTTTCTCGTGGGGAATTCTGTGCGGAAATGTTGCATCGGAGCGACTCTCCAGCGATGAGTCAACATTTCATATCAGTGGCATGGTGAACACCCACAACTGCAGAACATGGGGCAACGAAAATCCACATGAAACCATGGAACACGTTCGTGACTGCCCCAAAGTTAATGTGTTTTGTGTCCTTAGCAAATTGAAAGTGTACGGCCTTTTTTTGTTCATGGAGAAAACTGTCACTGGTATTGTGTATCTGGATATGCTTGAAAACTTTTTAATTCGACATATCGACGTAGATGACCGAGATGGGAGGTTTACTATCAGCAAGACGGTGCACCACCTCGTTTCCTCCCGGAAGTTCGAGGTTCCCTCGATAATCGCTTCATAGGTCAATGGATTGGCTATGAATCACAAAGCCATCTCGCTCCTCAGAATTGACACCGCTGCGTTTAATATGACATTTTAATTTTTACCGCTGTATTTGTTTCTCTGTGGTTTGGTTAAAGATCGTGGGTATGTTTCTGCCCTACCAAACAGTTCGGCCGACCTGAAAAAACGAATCTACGTTACCGTTGCGCAAGTTACGCCCTATCTCCTGCAACAACTGTGTGATGAAATTGACTACCGGAGGGATGTTTGTCGCCTGATGAATGGTAGTCACGTTGAACCAAAGACACCCTTGACACTTTTATGTGAAATTTGAGGTTGTTTGCTACAAAATGACACATCTACCGATTCTGTAAGTTATCGCAATAAATTTCTATATAATTCCAAATTTGTATAATCTGTTCAACTAGTATAATTGGTGCGAAGCTCTTGACCATCTCAGAGTCGCTATTTAAGGGCGGAATGGTTCCCAACATCACACAATTTCGATCTTTGTTTTCCGTCCGACGTGCTGCGCTGCCAGAAATCGTTCTGGCCGGTTTTGCAATGATTGGTTCAGCGATATGTCACAGGAGATGACGATCCCGCTTCAGGAATGCTGGTAGTTGGCGTGTCCTGCGCTGCCTCATTTCGGTCAACTCAAAAACACAAGTACCAAGTATCGATACTTTATATTACGTCGTAGGTGATCAGTTCCAAGTCATTAGTCCTGGCTCGGTGCAAAGTACTTTTTACTGTTCTCGCGTCACCAGGCATCTCTCCCACTTTCATCTCGTCCCTTCCAGCAAAGCTCGGGTGTTGTCAGCGACTCTTCGGCCCTCCAACACTAGCTGCCCGCAAAGCGAAGACCTCTTCTGATTCGTTAATATCATGAAAACAGAATATATTACAGATTTCTACAAAAACAGCCTCATTAGTTCGATATTTGTTCCTCCAGTTTCTACACATGCCTCAAACCCAAAAATTGAAGCTAATCTGTGAGGTAACTACCACAGAATTAATAAATATGAAATAGCACATTGTAGTAAATAATGTGTTAACATACAAAGTGGACGGCTTTGCATAAGGGTATAAATGTACGGAATAATTATTAAGCTTGTGGGCTTGAAATGAAAGTAGCGATTATCGTTGATATAGCTAGGAGAGTATAGTAGCAATGTTATAGAAATAAGCAACGGAAAGAAAAGAGGACTGAATTAAAGGAAAAAGATTTGTAACGAGTCTGTCATGCCAAATCTGGGCTAAGATTCATCACAGTAAGGAGGCGTTCTGTATTAAGTCTAAGGACTTGAAATAAACATTAAATGGTGAAAACGTGAAACAGATTATTAACAAGAAGTGCCCAATACATTTGAAAAAGTAATTTGACCAGAGAATTAAATTTCCTTAAAGACGACGGCTTATTCTAAGCCATCGTTAAAAAGCAGATAGAAAAACGAAGGTTCTACATTTTGGTAAACGGGCTTTACATAAACATTTATAGACTACCAATAGTTTCGCTCTGCAGCATCAAAGACGAGTTATTAACGATCCTCTCACCACTTCCAAATATACTTGTTAAGTAACCTTCTGACATGTTCTCAGTTATCAGCGCAGGTCTAGTAAAAAAATTTATTTCTCAACAAGGCTTCGAAATCCTGGCAGGCTGTGAGCTGTAGAACGGTGCATTGTATTTCTTCTTACTCCGAGGACGTTTATTGCCCCCAGGTACGGACTCACACACAGCTTAGGAGACGAATTCTTTTCTCGACACGTTTCGCAGACAAATGACAACACTTCACTTCCCCCATTAATACTTACTACGACCTGGCAGTAAGAGCAAGCGTCTGTAAAACCAAAGCTCCAAATTTAACCATGCCGACGAGGAGTAAAACTCATCATGGCAGCCGACCTCAAAATGTTGGGGAAAGATGGTGAAGAAGAAGAAGACTGTATTAAGTCTATCAACAGTCGTGAGAGGACAAGAAAGATAAGAAAAGTAATGACAAACAAGGCCTTCCTCAAAAACAGATGGCTTTTACAATGGAACACTGGGAAAGAGTTCCGGGAGAGATTAGATATTTAGTGACGTTTCGGCATTGTAGAAGACAGAAGAAAATTGAAATCAAAACGAACGTTCAAATACATATCTGGCAGCATTGAATCGGTTACCAATTTAGAGAATAATCTAAAACATGAGTATGTGATATCATTTTAATAACATTGAGTAGTAATGTACGTATTTAGTTTTATTTGTTGCTGAAATATATAAACATATTTATTCAGTGAAACAGCTTTCAGTTACAACATTTCTGTTTTCTTGTGGTTCTCTTTATATTCATTGTAATGATTGCTGCTTGCGATTTCTTTCAGGAGAACTATTAATGTGTTTAACGCTCTGTTAAACAACTGATGTATAAGTAAGCGCGAGAGAGTAGTATATCGGCGGTCGGCTGAGGACCGTGGTGCGATTATATGCCTCACTCGTGCTCAGGTATATCCCCGATCACCTTGCAAGTGAAAAATCTCACCAAACTGGTCTGTCTTTTCAAAAATATTTTTTTCTAGGTGTAAATATTATTTTCTGCACCTCAGCATGCCTCAAATATATTTTTTCGATTTTTATGGAACACTATTTTGAAAGAAAAGAAAATTTTTCAAGGTAATTAAATCAGCCATGTCCCACTACCCATCAGGCAGATATTTGATTTTATACTTATACGTAACAAAACAAGTGTTAAGCAAATTTTCACGGTATCTCAAACACCTACCGAAAAAATGTTTACCAACTCTCGCACCATATTGTCATTCTTATATTGTGTTAGGCGTTGCTCTTACTTTGACAAGGAAATTTTCTCTTTGACTGCGAATAACGAAACCAAATCGTTCGTGCTTATTGTAATGGTCAACGGATCCAGTTTGATCTCTGGCATGGGTGGTTTTGATTAAGTGTTGTGTCTGTACTTTGTGAAACAAAAATAGATCCTATGGAAAATCAATATATAAATTTGGAAAGAATCGGAATACTACACAGTTGTTAGCCTAATGACTATGGCCGAGTGTTATATATATATATATATATATATATATATTTTTAAAGAAATAAAATAAAATAAAACACACTTAGATAGAGGACTTGGCTTTATGTCCTTTAGGGAAGATTTCAGATAAAACATATCGAGAAAACTTTTGGGTCTGCGTAAGATCCATCTTAGCGCCAAAATCGAACAAGCAGTGCCATCAGTAAGAACATGTTGTCCGAAATTAATGGAAATGGGCTGTTAAATACTTAGGTAAGACAGTGGATGATCAAATGATTCCAGGGATTACGGGTTGAATTTCTCTGAATTCAGCCGCATTCCCAGCGCACTGAATCGCGAAGACTGCGTTCCTACTACGCTTCTGCGAACGTTTCCACGCTGTAGATTCCAGGAGAAGGGAAAACAGTAACATGCGTAGTGTCATCAAAAAGATGTTAAGTATTAAGAGAACTGAAAAGGAGGATGTGAACACGAAAGAAATCATTTCCGAGGCGTAGTCATTTGTGAGTGCTGATTGTAGACTGTGGATAAATGTTTGACTTTTGCGTACGTTAATTTACTGAGAACCGAAAGCAAAGTGAAAATACAAAAAAACGCTCAATATTTCAATTTCAGCATTCATTCTCCCTTATGGTGTCTCAGAAACAATTTTGTTACCTTTATCTATGTTTGTTTCTCATAAACAATTGAAAACGGTGTTGTTATTACCGGATTACCATCTTGCCAGTATGAACGTATTTAAAGGACGCTGTTACAGTAGAAGGGAAGAACAAAGAAAGTCGAAGAATGGAGTAATAAGTCGGACAATTTAATTGTTTATTTTTAATAGGGCACAAGTCCATTATTTTTTTATTTTTTTTACATAAGTCAATCAAAACACAAGTCTTATAGATAATAACCAACTATTCTAAATTGCGTTTGATCAAGCATAGGAAAATATACGTTTGATGTAAATTTGGGATTTATGGTATAAGTATTAACTGTCTGGTGGTTCAGTGGTTAAGGCGTCTGACTGGAGTTCGAAAGGTCCCCGCTTCGAATCCCTCTCTAGGCTGGAATTTTCACAGGCCCTTAACTCGGCATTCGCTTCTGTCACAGCTCGCTGTGTAATATGAAATACTCCAGAACGCTTCCTTGGTTCGTGGTAGGTACCCTTTACCAGGAAGGATTTTACCTGGTTAGGTTAAATAAGGAGGTAATCAACCGGTCGTACTAGTTCTGCAGGCTTACGGGAGGGCCCAACCAGCCTTTGGATTGAAGATCACGCTTAGCGTAATATAAGTTTTGAGCTTTTTATACAACTTCTTGCCCCCTAGAAATGTCCCCTGTCAATAATAAACCAAGGAAAATTTGTGCGTTTTTTTTTAACTGTTGATGAAGCTTAAAAAAATACATGTTCTATACAAATTTGGAATTCATAGTATATTTTAGTCGTTTTATGGATCTTCCCGTCTCCTTTTAATAGTGAACTACGGAAATTCACTGGATACGCCCATGACATGAACCCTTTTCAATAATAAATCAAAATGAAGAGTGATTGCCATTTGAATGTTCTAAGTGTATTGGATAATTGATTAAATATTAGAGCGAATACGGGAAACGATTGGTACCTAGGTATAGAACTAACCATGTGTTCTTTCCTTCTTGAGCATTTTCGAGGCTCCTCTCGCTGTATTCGAGATATGCTGCACCAGTTGTACCAAGCAAAACCGACCAAATTCTGGAAGTTCTGAGATCGAATCGATCCCCACGAGGAACTTTTGCCGAACCTTCCCTTTTTCTTTCAATTCTGTATGAGGCGGCATTAGAGAATCGTAGAACGGATCAGCAGTGTCGCTATCCAGGATGGGAAATGCACATTACGTCATTTTAACGAAAAGTTTAGTCTGACTTAGTGAAAGATAGTTCTCACAGTCAATGCCTCTGACATCAAACAATATGATCGCTGTCTCAAATCTTCCCATACTTGCTTCCAAATAAATTAGTTAATAAATGAAATACGGTAATACGTCTTAATCATTCGCAACGCGGAATACAATGTCATGTACAGGACGTTCGCCGGGAAACGCTACCCTCCCAGTCGTTGCCGTCGGCAACCTGCTGGGCAGTGGAGCCAGCAACTCCCGCCACACGGCGCCGTGAATCACCGCACTATAGCTAGTTTGTGACTTCAGTCTCTTACTAATCAGTGTTGTGAATAAACGTTTCTTTGCGGTTTGGCTGGTTTGGGGCTTCATACTCTTACTAATCTGTACCGTGTTTGAGTGTGAGTAAAATTATGGTACGTTACAGTTTGCAACAAAGAATATTTCTCTACGATACAAATGTGAAGAAGAAGTCGTTTAAAAAGTGTCGCAGTATATTTCGTCGCGAATATCCTGGCGCTTTACTGCCAGCTAAATCAACAATTCTGCATCTGGTTAAAAACTAAGAGAAACGGGTTCATTTTTTAACAAAAAGAGATTGTCGGTCAACCGTATTCTCACAGAGGAGAAAATTGACGATATCGCTTTTCGACTAGAACAGTCACCCAAAAAATCATTAAGTCAGTTAGGGCAGCAGGCAGGCGTATCTAAGACGTCAGCTTGGAAAGTAACAAAGCTAGTTCACTTAAAGCCGTACAAAACAATTGTGGTGCATAAAATTACAGAAATAGACCAGGGGCCTAGGATTAGATTTTGCAACTGGTACCTGCAGGGTGTCCACGATGGAACTGTTGATCCGCAACTGACGTCACATTTAAATGCTTAGCTCATACAAGTTTATGAAGCGTAATTATTATGAAATAGTCGGCGGCCGACGGTCGAACAATGCCGGAAGCTGACCGCTCGCTCGCCGGGAGCACTTTCTTCCTTGTAGCGCTAACAGTGGGTAGCGTTTCCCGGCGAACGCCCTGTACTATTAGTGATAAATATTATAGTTTTCAAAAAAGAATGACAACATTGATTGAAATTGTAATTTTTTTAAGGCAGTTTCTGGAATTATACTCTCGGAATGAATTAAAGAAATGAAGTTAAATATTTGCAGCATCAAAGTATTTGCACCTGAAATACATGTACTGTGTATAGATCTGCGGCTGGTAGCTATTGGATTTACGGCTTACTGGGTATTACAGCGTTTCATCTTTCAATCGATGTGTTCAAAGCCGGAAGACCGAATGGAATTCGAAACAACAACGTAAAAGCTCAGCCTTTCTGCAAATCACGCCTGGCTGATACTCAGCACGTCCGTCTTTATTTGCATTAAGCATCACTGATCACACAACACCGTGATACAGAACGGTGTCGATTCTTTGTGTTTGAGCAGAGCTTTCGTTAAATTCGACAGGAATAACAGTCGCGAGAGCAATAACAAAGAGGCACTGAGGAATATGAATTGGAGTATCTGAAAACTACTCCGCGGTGGAATTACATGAAAGTCAAAAAATAGATGAAGACGAAGTAATAAGCGGAGACATAAAATAATATTGATTCTGCTAGAAAATATTAACCTAATGGCACTTGGATGTTTCCAATTTGACCATAACAATGAAAATGTTTATGATATTTTGTCGAATAATAATTCTGTGTGGTAGTAATGACATGCTGACAGAGTGTCTATTGGCTGCGCATTTCACCCCCGTATTAGCCAGCCTAACCCAAGCCGGTAGTCCATCGGGGTACAGAGGACCTACAGTTTAACGTGGAATCCGAACCACGGAATCGTCCTGGCGTGTTTCATTCACATTATCCAGCAAGCTGTGCCAGAGGTGAAGGTCGGGTTAGGAGCCAATGAAAATTCCCGCCGATACAGGGATTCGAGCCGTGGACCCTTCACTCCCCAGTCAGAGACTTTAAGTATTGAACCACCAGACCGCTATTTTGTTCGATGTGCCGGCGTTGTAAGCTTTCTGCAAAAACTGTAGACCGATCATGATATATATAAGAGTTTTTTTTCTGTATTCAGATATATTAATTTTATGGTTAAATGATGCACATGGTTTATAAAAACAAAATTATTGTCTGTCTGCTTGTGCGGGAAATGATTAACGGCAAGGGAATGAAGAAGGCCATGGGAAACCACTGCATTAAAAGACGCTAAGGGTATCCCGAGGCCATGTAATCCTTTCGGATTACATAAGTATAATGGCTTCTTCCTGGGTAAAATATTCCTGAGGTAAAATAGTTCCCCAATCGGATCTCCTGGTGGGGACTACTCAGGGAGGAGTCACCAGAGTGGATATACACATTCTACAAGTCGGAGCGTGGAATGTTAGAAGTCTGACTATGGCTGGTAGATTAGAAAACTTAAAAAGGGAGATGAAACGACCTAAGTTAAATGTTGTTGGGATTAGTGAGATTAAATGGAAGGACGCACAGGATTTCTGGTCGGGGGAATATAGGAGAATCAGCACACAAGCTGTCAATGGAGTCACTCGTGTAGGATTTTTAATGAACAAGAGAGTAGGGAAACGGGTGAGTTATTATGAACAGTTTAGTGACAGGATTATTTGATGAGGTTAGAAACTAAGCCCACCCCAACCACGTTAGTACAAATTTACCTGCCAAAGTCACAGGTAGATGATGAAGAAATAGAGAAAATATACGATGAAATTGAAGAATTAATCCACCATGTGACAGGGGAGAAAAATCTGATAATCATGGGTGATTGGAATGCGGTAGTGGGAGAAGGAAAAGAGGAGAATATTGTAGGAAGTTTTGGTGTAGCAGAAAGAAATGAGTGAGGAAGCAGATTGTTAGAATTTTGTGAAAGATATAAACTAGTCGTGGTGAACAAACTATTTAAGAATAATTCTAGAAGGGTATACACCTGGAAACGTCCAGGGGATACAAGCAGATATCAGCTAGGTTATGTCATGGTCAAACAGAGATTCAGGAATCAAGTTGCAAACTGTAAAAAATACCCAGGAGCAGACATAGACTCTGACCATAATCTGATAGTTATGAAGTGCAGGATGAAATTCAAGAGAATAAAGATGCAACACAAGCAGATCAGACTGGAAGTGAATAAACTGAAACGATCTAACATCAGAGAAAAGTTTTCAGAAATGATAGACATGGGTCAAAGTAGTAACTCTGAAAAGGGCTCAACTGAGGACGAATGGAATACATTAAAGACCGAAATAATGAAAGCTGATAGAGAGACTTTAGGCTTTAGGGAACAAGCTGCCCGAAAACCTTGGATCACAGAAGAAATTTTGGAGTTGATGGATCACAGGAGGAGGCACAAAAATGCTCAGGATGAAGCAGGGAGAGAGCAATACAGACAATTTAGAAATCAAATAAACAGGAAATACAAAGTAGCAAAAGAAAGATGGTTGCAGTGTGAAGATGTAGAAAAGGAAATGGTCGTAGGTAAAGTAGATGTGGTATATAGGAAGATCAAACAGAATTTTGGCGAAGAAAAGAGGTACAAACATTAAGACTGTGTGAGTGGAGACTTTCCAGGCGTATCGATGCAACAAAATCTTCTCGGTTGTCCAGCCGGATGGTGATGAAGACAGCAGAGTCAGCTGTCGAAACGTCGTGTTTTTACACCACCATCCGGCTGGACACCCGAGAAGATTTTGTTGCAACATTAAGGCTGCCAATGGGAAACCTCTTCTAAGTTCAGAGAATAGAGCTAACCGATGGAAGGAATACATAGAGGAACTGTGTGATGGAGATGGTTTGAACAACAGTGCATTAGAAAAAAAAGTTGTTGTCGACATTGATGACGTAAGTGATCCCATTTTGAGGACAGAATTTTATAGAGCTTTCAATTATTTGAAATCAACTAACTTGCAATTGATGAGATTCCTGTAGAACTTCTGAAATCCCTAGGAGAAAAAGGAACACAAAGATTATTCAAACTTATTTCAAAAAGTTATGAAACAGGAGAGATTCCCTCTGATTTTAATAAAAGTGTCATCTTCACACTTCCAAAGAAAGCACAAGCTGACAGATTTGAGAATTATCACACTATAAGTCTAGCATCACATGTCTCAAAATTACTGACCAGAATAATATACAGAAGAATGGAAATTGTAGTAGAAGGAATAGTACCGTAAGTGAAGATCAGTTTGGGTTTAAAAGAAACCACGGTGCAAGAGAAGCAATTCTGGCGTTAAGATTAATACTTGAAGGGAGGATCAAGAAAAACAAAGATAAGTTTATGGCGTTTGTTGATTTGGAAAAGGCTTTTCATAATGTTAGGTAGGACACGATGTTCAAAATTTTAAAGAAGTCTGGTATAAAATAACGAGATAGAAGGATGCTTTATGATCTTTATAAGAATCAAGTAGCTATAATAAAAGTAGAGAATCATGAGAGACATGCATCAGTTAAAAAGAGTGTGAGGCAAGGTTGTAGTCTATTCCCATTAATATTCAACATGTATGTAGAAGAAGCAATAAAGGAAATGAAAGAAAGATTTGAATGTGTCATAAATGTTCAAGGAGAAAAAAATCAGTATGCTACGATTTGCTGATGACACTGTCTTGTTAGTAGAACAGGTTGAGGATATTGTGAAGTTATTTAATATCATGAACAAAGTACTGGAGGAAGATTATGGACCAAATATAAACCAAAGCAAGACCAAAATGATGAAATATTGCAGAAATGATACCGATACTAGCAGCTTAAATATAAAAATAGGGTCAGGTTGAAGCAGTCTCTGTTTGAGATGCGAGTGTTTTACGAAGTATGCTCGCGCTACTTCGAAACAACTAACAGTGGGGGTAATGAAACGGTCCTCTTATCGGGGCGCTTCATATTCGTTTGGTAATGCATGATTGAGCGCCACAAGGACAATTTGTTTCGCCTGCCTACTGGACGCTGATAGGGGGCGTCTTTGTATGGCATGTGCTGGGAGGAGGATCCAAGGCCGTGCAACCCTCGTGAATGTGCAGGTGTGCATGGAACAAAGAAAGAATTAGCGGCACCTGAAGGACACCAGGAACGGCGCGCGAGGTGGCAAACAGTAGTGCAGGGGTGGCCCTCCTACAGAGCGGTTGTGTACGTGCATGCTTGGAATGATAACACTGTTAACTGATAATAAGCTCAGACATTTCTTATTTTGTTTTCACGCGAAAACCCTTGTTTTGAAGAGACGATTGCAGCTCGACCAGTATGACGCATTCGAAAGGATAATCATCGAATGTGTTCCAAAGCAAGTGTTCGTCCAGTGTAAAACACAGTGCGACGATTAAATTTTGTTGTGTGTTGTGCACAAAAATTCCAGAAGATCGGACAGTGCTGACTTCAATATAAACACCAACTAGATGGTAATTGCACAATTTTTATTCCGCCAGAACAAACCGAGTCATAGTGTGGTGCATTGTACCCGAAAGCGAAAACCTGTAGAGACTTGTGCTCTCTGTTTTTATTTTGAGTTTGTCGGACTTTGTTCATGATCTGTCATTTCATTGTTTATTATTCATTTTTTTTATTATATAGATTTAATTTTCTAGTTATATGTGTTAGTCAATGCAAATCATCTTTCCTTATGTTGATAACAATAATGCAAGTGTCAGTATATAAAATTAAAATAAATTTCCTTATATCCAAAAAAAGTACGTTTATAAATGTTTATTGCTAATTCTGGAAGGACTCCTTCCATGGCGCCCTCGCAAAATTGAACAAGGTATTTTATACACAAAATTTTAATGATAGAGAGTAATAGTAACTGGTGGCAATCCTTACTCCCGGGTACACCAGAAGGTGTGATAGCCGAAGTTAGTGAATTTTGCTACTTAGGAAGTAAAATTACAACTGATGGCTGAAGTAGGAATGATGTTAAAAGCAGAATAGCAATAGCAAAAGAGCCTTTATGAAAAAGAGAAATCTTTTAGTTACAAATATTGATCTAAGAACTCAGAAAGAACCGCACTTTATTGCATGGACTTTAGGAAACCAGACAGAAGGAAAATTGAAGCATTTGAATTGTGGTGCTATAGAAGGATGCTAAAAATTAAGTGGACGGGAAAAGTACGAAACTAACGAGTTTTGGAAATGATGGGTGAGGAAAGAAGTTTGTGGAAGAGTCTTACAGAAAGAAGAGACAGGATGGTAGGTCATATTTTGAGACATACAGGATTGGTTAATTTGTTAGTGGAGGGAACGGTCTAAGGTAACTGCAGAGGAAGAAAGAGATTAGAATATATGAAGCTGATAATTGAGGATGTGGGCTGTAAGGGGTACGTTGAGATGAAAAGACTGGCGCAAGATAGGAAGGGATGGAGGAATGCATCAAACCAGTCGAGAGACTGATAACAGCAAAAAAGAAATTACGTTACGAATCAACGTTAGGAGATTTTTTAATGATTTTTCTTTGCATTTACGGTACATATGTTTTCACTTAAAATAATTGCTATACATTTCTGGTGGGAGTAAATGATTATGGCTCTTTTAAGGTATCCAGAAGTTGGTTTTTCTCACACAGCTGCAAACTTGCACTTATGGTCCGGGATACTGCACAATGTTTCAAATATGTTACATGCACTTGAGCCGTTGTCGTTATCTCTGTTTAAGTTATTTCTAAGTCTTTAAATAGGACAAATAGTGTATATTTATAAATTTCCAAATAACCTCTAACAACGCTGATGACTATGGCTTAAGCAGAGCTGGAAGTGTGTGCTGTTTACAAAGCTTCGCAAGTATTGCTAGTATTATCTTTGGAACATTGGGAGTCACTGACTTCATTCATGCTGTAAACAGGGCAACAACTTATCTATGTAGATTCAGCAGGAATTAAACATGAAGCGTATTCCTGAAGAAGATCCAAGTCTTGATTCTAAACGGAGGAGTCCACGGACGCAAGGAATCACTCTGCCTTCTTCAAAGTAATTTTGTCGATTGTTTGCTTGAAAAGAGCGACATACCCCGTGTCAGACCAGGACTCATAGTCCCTACCGGCTACGAGGGATGGTTGGGGATATTGCTCTCCAGTACTCTGTCCTCACTAAACAGAACCGAGAAACGTTCCAATAAGTGATTCCAAAATTAAATCAATCAGTGAGTTTTCGTTTAGAATGAATTACAATTATAAACTTCATCAGCTTTCTCCCGATAAAATATAAGTTAGTCGTACCTTTAACACCCGAGGTTTGGGTAGTTAGTCTGTAATGTTAACATATTACAGAATCGCAAGATGGCGCAGTAGAAAATAAAAGTTAATTTATTCAAACTGTACTGCACCTAACAGGACCGCAATGAGATGAAGAGACTAGTGTATTAATCGAATTCTACTTGCGCTGTTCGATCAAGACGTTGTTGGTGACACGCAGTTCCTCCTGGCTTTTCTCAGAATATCTTCGCGTATTAACGCCACTGCTTCGGAGTAGCGGTATTTCTCATCATACTCGTACATATTCAGGTGTACTCCGTCTTGTTATGAATTAAATTAATTTTACTTTGCATAAATTAATTTTTTTTATTATTAATGGAGCAAGTTACTGGTAGGACGGATCGGGAGGTTACTTTGTACAATATCAATACCGTTATTTCTTCGTTTGACATTAATTTGCATTTATTGGAAAAACAATGTTTACCAGGATTATCATTATTGGTGCTATGTAAAAAATTAAACAAACACCCATGACATCGAACAATGAATTAAGTTTGCTCAGCGCACACAGGGGTATTTGACACAAAAAGCACGTCAAAAGTGAAAAAAAAAAAAAAATTCAAGCAAATTCAAAGAATCCGTATCTACCTGACTCAAGGCAAATGTCAACAGAACAACCACCCATTATGTTTTTTAGATAATTTTCATTCCCCACCCCGTGAACAGTCGTCTTCTGAGCACATTGCAAGAGGCGCGTACTGTACTGTAACTGAGCAAAAACAAGAAAATTATAAGTCGTACCATTTTAATTTGTGAGTGGTTCTAAGTGAGTAGTGGTGATTTTAATAATGGATATTGTCCAGCAAGGTACCAAGAATTGAAATAATAGTAAAATACATCAAAAAGTATCGCACAACTTCATTTATGTGAATTTTTGTAAACTGACTCAATTTGTACGCATTTTTTTTATTATAAAAAGTCTTAAAAAGCGATTTTGTATATTTCCCGACCTTTCCCGAATCTGATTTCTAGTATGGTTTTAGTTTAGTGTACTGTCTGGAAGTTTCGTTGAAAATTATTACGAATTGTTACCCCTAGGTATTTAGCGGAATCTGCCGTTTTAAGGACAGTGCCATTAATAGTATCTTCAAAGCTAAGTGGTGTTACCTTTTTACTTACACGCATGACTTGGCACCTTTTTACCGTTTAACTCCAACTGCCAATCTTTACACACGCAATTATTTTCATAATATCGTCTTCGTTGAGGACTACTCGGCCTAAGGTCTTATTCGGGAAGGCAGCCGGGCGGTTACCGTTACCGTCCATCTGTGCGAGCTACCAGTCCAGCTTCTGGCAAATCTTTGATTTCGATGGCGTGTGACTGCTCACAGCCAATACAATACAATATGCTGTGAAAGGGAAGGGAGGGGGGGATAGTTATGTACACCATATTGCTCACACAGTGTCTTTAATGACGTTTACTTAAATAATAACCTTAAATACATTAATCATTTGCTCAGTTACCGTATCTTAATCTCGTATGATGACAGTGTTTTGGTTTGCTCTGCGGAAACTCTAACGAGTAAACGAAACCTACAGTTTGTAATGGACTGGGTCTTGGCACGCCCTTTATTATTTTTTATTATGAATAATTAATAATTACTGAATGAAAAAGGTGTTCAAAATAATGCTGCAAACGTAAATAAATAACAAACTTCATAACCTGGCTATTTTATTGACAAATCAACATGAACAACAGATATGAGGTGCATTGATTTTTAAATATCATAAACAATCAAAATTTGCAAAATAACGCCCCTGTCCTACATAAGCGGTCATTATGTTATGAAAGAAAATATTCTATGACAACAATGAAATATTTTAATGTATCATGAACATGATTTTGCATGATTGCTAACAAGCACATTAAGAAAATGGCAAGGACACGCAATGGTTGTAGCCTTTGCTAAAATTCATAATAATTTGCAGCCTTCAACGTTAGTGTTCGGTTCAATAAATGCACGCAACTAAACTGAGATCGTTATTGAGCATAGATACTCTTATCAGGGTGAATTAATTCACTCAGAGCGTTAGTTGGGTTATTCGAGAAGCAAGAATCAGTGCAAACAATTTACTTAATGTCCGACGTAATCTTCACTGTAATGACGTCCATCGCAGTCTTCACCACACCTTACACTGTCAGCCGTTCACACACACGGCCACGTCTAAACTCTTAACAGGGTTAGGTCTAGTCATGGCAGATCTGCTTCAGCTCTGTACACATGGGGAATGAGTGATTCGCCCAGCTGCGACTGTGGCTAGGAAACACAAACCATCCGTCATGTGGCCTTTGATTGCCCACTTTGAGCCTTAAGGGGATGTTAAGGGGACTTTATTAATATTTCAAATGAAGCTCTAGTTTGGCTGCACCATGTTGACTTTGAATTTTAATTATAGTTTAATGCTACATTGTACTATTGATTTGTGCATGGCCATAAGATAAATCTATTAGTATAGTAGGCTTAATGTAGCGTGTCACACCTACGTCATGTCACGCGGTGACGTCAAGCTATGACGTTGCGCTATGACGTCACGCTTTACGATATTATTTGTGGGAGTGCGCGTTATTTAATATCATTTCCAAGCAACAGTGAATAAATTAACTCACAGAACACTGAAATAAAAGTATGTATTGCGTTAAATCGATATATCAATCATTAGATGCTTATATTTACGTAATATTCTTTTGATATATTGAAGTATTCCTTAAATTTTTTGTCCATAGATATTGTAAGATAAAAGCTTTGTATTTCGAGCATCAGTGCTGCTAAATGTTTGGTTAGAGTATAACTAGCATGGATTAGAATTACAAGTTTCATTTGACGTTAACGCAGAGGGCATGAGTAATTTAGTTTTTTTTCAAAATTTAAACTGTGTCCTATTACTGAAATTATTTGTGTTTAAATTGGCATATTAACTATCAGTTTTTTTTACATGGTTCAAATGAAAGAAGTTGCAAATTGTTCGCGATATATACGGCCTAAACCACAATGAAATATTACATGGCATAGCTTAAGTTGTTATAGCATCCTTCGTTCTTACTGGAGTCATTATTTCAGCAGATGTAAGCTTTCTTAGCCGTTAAAATATCGATCTTCATCATAGGTATTAAGAAAGAAATGTGTCAGAACCTGGGAAGATTTGGGATCAAGTTTATATCGCGATGCATGGAATGTATTAAATTGCGCGTGATTGAAGCTTTGCTTTTCTATCACAAATTTTAGCGGATATTATGGTTAAGCTGAAATGCAACCTGGACCAAGATGACAACTGAGCTTTTTGCTACAGCACAATGAACGATAAATTACAATGAGCTTTATTTTGTAACAATTCTGATTAGTTAAGCAACTGCAAAGAAATATCCACGTTATTTAATAACATTTATAGGCATCCACGAATAAATTAACTGACTGAACATACTTATTAGTTGCTTAGATTTATTTAATATTAGTTTATGTAGAAGTATTCGTTGATATCACATATATGTAAGTTAATTTTCGCAATGTTAGCGGCAGTTTTGATAGGTTGTTATTAGAATTGGCACTTGAAGTTACAGCAGAGGGCATGCGTTTTTTTTTTTTTATTTTTATTTTTTTTTAGTAATTTTTTTCTGTTACTTAATTCATTACTTCGTTCTAACGAAAGTGTTGCTAACATTTTTCGGTTGCGGAGCGTCTTACGTTTCAGAATTTTTAATTTAATTCACGGCAGCTTTTCCGAAAAAAGGAGGGTGCAAATGTGAAGAAGATGCCATGATAACGAAGCAATTGATACAAATTTCAACAGGGCAGTACCAGTTTCCGGCCGGTGGAAAATATCACCTTCCACCCATTAAAACTAATATTACGTTGGAATGATGTAAGCTGTTAAGATTTATTTTTAATTTACTTTGGTTTTACTGATGCCTTATTTCAGCCACATGTAACTGTGTCAGCTATTCAAATGTGTTGGTATAATTCTGAATAACGAATATAAAAAATTAAGATTGAAGAACCCTTATAGATTTTTTATTTGGTTTATTTCGCGATGCAATGTGACCATTGAAATGTGATAAGTATATGTATTAATATGCGTGTAAAGTAAGTATTGTTTCTCTGGCGGCATGTTTGGCACATGGAGGAAGGAAATATTTCCTCCATGGTTTAGCGTAGTACTGTATGTGGTTACGGGATTCTACGATAACCGTGATGCCGCAATTTGTTGATGGATTCTTATGTAACTCGACGAAAAAAACTGAAAGTAGAGAATAAAATGTTTTGATATCTTACTTAATTCTCGAGATATTCTCGAAAATTGACGTGGTTAGGTTGAAATGCGGCCTGGAACAGAAGAAAAATTTCGACATTGCCAAATTTGATGATGATATCGTATGTAACACGAAGAGACAAATCGAAAACAAATAATACATTTTCTTTCCATATCTCGCTTAGTTCTCGAGATAATGTATCTCAAAATTTAGGTGGTTTGGGTGAAATCTGGCCTGGACCAGAAAAAACAAATGACCAAAACCGCTATATCTACACGGTGGAAATGCACTATATGTGTTTTATTTTCTTCCTGGTGGTTGTTGTTTGGTTGAAATACGTCCTGGACCGGAGGAAACTTCACCAAAATCACAGTTATAATTGATTTTCAACATGCTATATCTCGAAAACCAAGAAATATATCAAAAAATTTTATTCTTTATTTTCGATTTATTTCGTCGAGTTCTACAAGAATTCATCAGATTGTGGCACCACGGTAATGATTGAACTGCCTGTTGTTAGATTGAAATGCAACCTAGACCAGGATAGCAACAGAAACATTTTGTTATTGCGCAAGGCAATAGGAATTATATTATGATTTATTTTTGTGTTTATTTAAGCGATTGCTAAGAAATGATTTGCCAGAATACTGAAGTTGTTATGATTTAATTTAGTATCCTTCGTTTTCACTGTGGTCATCTTCATAGCATTATTAGCGAAGATTGTGGTTAGACTGAAATGCGACCTGCATCAAGTTGACAACTGAAACGTTTTGCTACATCACAAGGGATGAGAAATTACAGCACATTGAGCTTTATTTCAAAACAATTCTGTTTAGGTAAGCAACTAAAAAGAAATTAATTGCCAGAATACTCCAAACCCGTCAATTTTGACGGGCTTTGTGGCTAGTAAATAAATAAACCCTAAAAATCAGGATCAACGTGTTATTGAGAAAGATATATACTGAGGTTGCCAGTTAATCTGCAAGAGTTGGATTACAATGGCGAAGATCTAATTTGTTGTTAAATCAGGCCTGTTATTTCTTGAAGAATGATACTTCAGGACATTTAGGTACATTTAAAGAGTTTCCTGTGTGTATTTGAATGACGCTATAATAGCAATATTTTAAAGACAGCATAATAGGAATCTCACCAGTGTTCGTTGTTTTATCCGCTCCGTTTCTTGGTCTTCGTCCTCTACAGTTAAGGCCCCTGCGGTCATTGGGAGGAACAACAGCAGGCAAGCCTTGTTAGAGACAGCTACGGGCGAGACTTACGGCAACACCAAAAGCCGTCGCGACTTGCAACGCAGGACATGGTGGATATTACGAACGAACTCTTGCTTTCAGCCTCAGCTGCGAGTACTTAGGAACAGAGTTGCCAATTTAGCATTTTTATGGCTAAATTTAGCATATTTTCAAGTGATTTAGCACGAAAAAATTCAATTTAGCATATAGCATATTTTTTAGCATTTTTTTTCCGGATACTGCATGATTTTCTGTTCTTTGTTAAAAATAAAACTGCGTTATCAGGAAAGTTTTAGTTTGCACTGCTTTTTGCTTTAACAGCATTGACCTACCATCTAGTGTCGGAATGTCATACTTTTGTATATACTGTGTCGTTCACTGTCATTGGATAGAGGAATCCCGGTACTTCAGTGCCGGAAGTCTAAATATACATGCACATTGTATTTGTTCATTTTGTTTGTTACAACTAATTCATGTGTGGTGGTGATGCTGGATTAGTGACAAGAGTTCAATGGTCTTATAAGACATTAAACACGTATTGTTGATTATTGTTTTTGACTAGAAATATATTGAAGTTTTGTTTCAGATCCAAGATAAATTCACACACCTCAATATGTTTAATCACAGCAAGCTAATTAACAGTTTTTTGCTCTTTTCATTGCATGATACATGAACAAGTTAGGTCTTCCTGGTAGGGTTGAATTCTGGTAGAGCTATTTTTTTTTTTTTTTTTTTGGTGTTAGTAAACGGTGAAGTTCCCTCAAGATAGGTTTTCTTTGGTAAAATGTTTGGGACTATAGAATTACTGTAGTAAATTATTCTGGTAGTGTCGTTATTTTGTAAGGTTCACGATTTTATTGATATGTTCATGGTAGGCTTGTGATGGTAGAGTTTAAAACTGGTACACGTATTTATAGCAGATGTTATGTTTGGCAGAGGTTCCCTTGTCAGAGATGGGTATGGTAGAGTTTTTATGTGCTAGATTTCATAATTGGTAGGGATGTTGATAGATGGTAATGACATTTAGTAGAATTATTTACTGGTGTGATTAGTTTTGGGTAGGGTTTCATTGTGCTAGAAGCAGTGATGAATAGTAGTGATGTTAATGGTAGACCTGCTCATGACAGGGTTTATTTTGGGCAGGAATTTTCTGATGGGCATGTTAATGTACCCTTTAATTGAGTTGGCATTTTTTTCAGAATTTTTTTGAAAATTTTAGCATTTTTTTGGCATTTTCTCATCATAGATTTAGCATAAAAATTTATTTAGAGTTGGCAACCCTGCTTAGGAAGTGAACGAATTTAAAATTAACCGAAATTTGTGAATGGAAATGAAATATGTGCCTGCTGTGCAAAGTACGACCAGTGGAAAAATTGTAATTTCGGGATGAAAATGTGATTAACACATTCCTTCCTTTTTTTCTGTCGCTAGTCTTTCGGCTTGGTTTGATGCAATCCTCCATCTCTTCCTATCTTGTACTAACCTTTTCATCTCAACATTCCTTTTATAACCCACGTCCTCAATTATCTGCTTCATATATTCTAATCTCTGTCTTCCTCTGCAGTTCTTACGTTCGACTGTTCCCTCCACTAACAAATTAACCAAATCTGCATGTCTCAAAATATGACCCACCATCCTGTCTATTCTTTCTGTAAGACCCTTCCACAAACTTCCTTCCTCACCCATCATTTCCAAAACTACTTCGTTTCGTACTTTACCTGTCCACTTAATTTTCAGCAACCTTCTATAGCACCACATCTCAAATGCTTCAATTTTTCTTCTTTCTGGTATTCCTTAAGTCCATGCTTCGGTACCAGGAAGTGCAGTTCTTTCTTAGTCCTAGATTAATACTTGAAAGTGGAAGATTTCTCTTTTTCATTAAAGCTTTTATTGCTAGTGCTATTCTGCTTTTAACATTATTCGTGCTTCGGCAATCGGTTGTAATTTTACTTCCTAAGTAGCAACATTCACTAACTTCATCTGTCGCATCCGACCCTATTTTTATATTTAATTTACTATTATTGGTATCATTTGTGCTACATTTAATCACTTTTGTCTTGCTTTGGGTTACCTACTATCCCTTCTACTGTACTATCCATTCTTCTGTCCTTGGGCATTGCTATAAGGCATTACTATAAGTGAACGCGAAGCCGATAAAATAGGTAAAACAGCAGTAATACAATGCAAATCGTCGTGTTGCGTGTGGTATTAGCGAAAGTATATCGGTCATAATTATCACGAATGTGCTTCTTCTGCACGCGGTACACGTTATCATTTTCCAGCAGCTGTATTAACGGAGGATGTGGTTAGGTTGAAACGCATGCTGGACCAGAATGATGACTAACATTTCGTGGTGTATAATAGATTATGAGTGAAGAAGAAGGCTACCATGCCGAATTCTGACTATAATAACGTCAGAGGCGGCTCGATACGTCTCTTGACGGTAAGTCAGTAATGTGCGTAACCGTATGTTTCGGCGCGTATTACACCTTTATTATATATTTTACGACTTTCTGGTACACTTTCCCTTGAAGTGTAGTGACAAGTAAACAGTTATTGGTACTGGCCATCAAATATTGTGAAAAATAAATTCGTATTTAGATGATTTTTTTAAATATAAAACTAAGTTCGTAACGTTACAAATTTCAAATTGTAACAAGAAAGAACGCACGAAAAAAATTATATATACTTAGTTCGAGATGAATCAACGACCTTAAGCGAGGGAATGCGACGTTCTGACGCACGCAACTTCCCAGCTGTCATAGCGCAATGTCTTTTCAACTCGCATACACTCAGAAACTTTTAGTTTATAATTTTTAACCCTGTTTTCTAATAAATGAAGGCCCATCAGTAGGGAAATCTGAGATATCACACTATTTTCACGATTGTCTCTGAACTTAAAGACTAAATCAAATATGATGTCAGGGCCGCATTTAAGCATAGGCTACATAGGCTGTAGCCTAGAGGCCCGCACCATAAATAGTAGAGCTAAAAAAACAAAGGTCACCCATATTTTTTTTTTTTGACGAATTTCGAATTTAAGCCCCCAGTCATAGGGACCACTGCCGACAGGGGGGCCCGCACCACATTGTAATATGACGCGTCTCTCCATACTACATTTATATGTATTATTCAGATTATTTATTTTTATGATCAAATTAGTTTAGTACTTTAGATCTTGGGCGATCAAAATTGCTAAATTAATATGCAAGGTTGCTCAGGTATAAGGAGACAATGTATCAGCCATAGAATATAATTAAATATGGTGCATATAACTCGGGTACGAAAACAAAAAAATCCAGCGTGGAGTATGGGAGGCACAGGGGCGGATCCAGGATTTTGTTTTGGGGGGGGCTTGAGCGGACTTTGGTTTGGGGGGGGCTTGGCTTCAGTAAATTTTGGTTCAGAGGGCTTGCGTTCAGTGGATTTTTGTTTTTGGGGGGGGGCTTGAGTCGTAAAAAAGGAGTATTTATAGCCTCCTCGGGCCTCAAATCCGTAGAGCTAAAAAAAAAAAAAAAAAAAAAAAAAAAAAAAAAAGTCTCAAAACTACAATGCCAGGGGTGGACCTAGATACGTTTGGGGGGGGGGGCTTGAGCCCACTAGCCCCCCCCCTGGATCCGCCCCTGGGGAGGCATCGCCCTAGAGTGTCCCCTTAGAACAGCCCGCCACGCTGTCGCCGAGCGGAAAAAACTGGGATGGAGCAGGTCTCGTTAAGGTCACTGTACCACTCGGGACAACAGCTTCGTGGTAGAAAATAACCACCTGCCGAACGTTTCCGAGCCACACGACAGAAGCGCGAACCGGAGTCGCGAATGAAATGAATGTTAGGAGACACGTGATTTCAGCGACCACGCCTCCTACCAATGATAGCAGAATCAGGAGGCACGTGATTTAAAAATGTGGGTTTTCTCTGTCCATGGGTATCGCGTTCGACAACGGAGGCGGGGCAAGAATTTACCTGCTGGCAGGAGAACCTGCAAGAAGGGACTTGATCGCAGAACGTGACATGGACATGAGTTGGGTCGCCTACGCTTGAGGCGCTGATGGAAGATGGGCTACCACCTCTGACTGGGTGCGACTCACACGCCGCTGATCAACATCTACGGTAAAGTGTTACCCAGCCAGACCTGCACTAGTTTCATGAGACTATTCAACAAACCCGCAAGCGTCCTGTAGACAAGAGGTTTCTCCTCTTTGCAGAACTGAGCTAGGCGGACATTTGTCACAGACTATTCTTGTTCCTGAAGGCACCTTGCACTTATAACTTTGTTTAACAATTTCGGATGGTAATTGTTCCCATTCCGATTGCACCCGATATATAAAATTTTTATTGTTTATGAACACGTTTTATAGTGCGTGTTTGACTAATTGTTTTTTTTTTTTTTAATGTTAATGTTGTCCATTGAGTAAAGTTAAAGGCAACGATTATATGTTTTGTTAACGGCTTATTCTAAGCCTGGGCCTTGCTTGATATTGATTTTAACATGTTTATAGTAAAGATAAATGTGCCCAGATGTGTATGCGTCATAAGACTCAATAAAAAATAAAATCTGGATTTATTTTGACGGGGTTTTAAACTGTGGGTTTCTATAAAGGACACTGGAATTAAAAAAAGGTGGGGGTAAAGAGGGATCATGGTTTCGGCTTTTGTAAACCTAATGTAGACTGATTTTCTGCTTGTTTTAAGGTATACATGTGCAAAATTCCTTCAAAATTGAATAGAAACATTGACAATAATTAAGGGATGTAAAGGGGGAAAGTGATTGGGTTTTTGGGAAACTAAATTTGACAGTATTTTTCTCTTTGTTTCAAAGCATATTTTACAACGTTCCATCGAAATTGGATAAAAAGTATGGGTTTGCATAAAAATGAAGGGGTGTATAAGGGGAGAGAGTAGGGTTTTTGAAAAGTTTTTGTTCAGAAACCATCTTCATGAAAAAATACATATATGTGCCAACTTTCGTGGTGATCGGTCAAATGGTGTCGACTGTAGCTTTGTGTAAAGAATATTGACAAAAATTAAGGGGGTTGAAAAGGGGGAGAGGTGTTGGGTTCTTGTAAACCAAATGTTGGCAGTATTTTTAGCTTTTTTAAAAATTATACTTGTTCAAAGTTCCATCGAGAACGGATAAAAACGATGGGTTTGCATAAGAATTAAGGGGTGTAAAGGGGGTAAGGGGATGGTTTTTTGATTTTTGTTTGTTCAGAAACCTTCTCCATGACAAAATAAGTATATGTGACAACTTTAATGGTGATCAGTTAAATGATGTTGACCGTAGCTTTGCGTAAAGAACATTAACAAAAATTAAGGGGGTGGAAAGGGGAATAGAGGTTGGTATTTTTCTCCTTGTTTTAAAGTATACGTATGCAAAGTTTTATCGAAATCTGATTAAAACTGTGGGTTTCTATAATGATAATTTGAAATTAGGAGGGGAAGGGGTAAAAGTTGAGGGGGGTGGGCTTTTGCAAATCAAATTGTGAATCTAAACCATTCTCGAATCAACTTAATCACACACACAAAATTTCATAAAAATCAGTCCAGCCTTTTAGGAGGAGTTCAGTGACATACACACAGACGGAAGAAATGTGCATTAAATATGTATGTCACCTTCCTTAATAAAGTTGATTAAGTTCTACAGTCCGTTGGATTATACTGATGTGGTATGTATTAGGTCGTTGGAGTATAACGATTATGGCTAGTCCTTAGCCATCCTAGAACACTAAGTGAATCGGTGAATATTAGTATATTTCGCTGTAAAAATCTTCTTGCGTATATAAGAGCCTGGTTGATGTCAATGGCTTCCACCGAGTAGATTGGTAGGTGTCCTGGAAGGCGGAAATTTTGAGCATCGTGTGTCTTAGGGCAGTAGAATGCACAGCCAACCCTACACGTCGAAGGCATCTTTGACCCATCAGTGTATATTTGAAATGAAGATGGCCATCTAACAGATAAATATTCCTGGAAAAGGTGTTGAACTGGTTGACCAGGTGGTGGATACACCGGTAGGCTGCTTACTGGCAAAGGGGTCACAACACATTGTTGATGAGGTATGTCATATATAGTCACCGTTTCCTGTTGCTGACGGTCAGGGAGAAGTGTTGACAGGTACTCAAGACTTTGCAGCAGCGGATACCTTTGGACAAATTAATATAATAGTTCTAAAGCTGGACTTCTACATGGAAATTCACCTATACTTTCAGAAGAAGAGGTTTCTGAACAACCTTACCAGCCTGAAACCCTACCAAGCAAGTAACGTGATGAAAATGACGACGACCAGAAGTTTGTTAACAACTCAGAAGACTCAACGACACAGATGGCGGCATGGACCAAAACGGGCCGCCCGTCGAGGAAGAACCCGTGCTGCCAGTCACGGAGCATCACGAGGATAACTGCATGAAATTTGTTGAATCCTTCTATCAAGAAACTACCACACATCTCCTCTGCTTCCCTGTAATGATATATTTCGTATCCTTACGCAACACCCTGAACAACTGCAACAGCTCCAATTTCTGGATGTTAAAGGCATCCGCCATTCTTTCCATCTTCCCAGAAGACCAACTAAGATGGTGATACGCGGGCCTCCCGTCAACATTACAGAGAAGGAAGAGGCCGAAGAGATCAAGAGTGGTCTATCAGATGCGTATAACTGGCACTGAGGACCGTGTACCATCAACTAGATCGGCCTGTAAAGGCGGGAACATGGGCCAAAGAAGACCCTGGGCACAAGATACGCGTCTAAGTCAAGAAAAGACTGCCCCAAGCGCTCATCCAGCGGTTTCGTCGCCAGAAGTTCGTCAGGCACCATGCTCGCAACTGCACTGGGGACGAGCGCTGTGTGAGACGCGGAGTCGACAATTGCGCTATCCCTCGAGATGCTGAACCCACATACTGTAACTACTGGGATCCACGCCACCTCGTACAGCAAATGCATTGCAAGAAAGATTCTTTGCGTCGAGGCGACTACGACACATCAGAAGACGCCGTTTGTAAACGCCCGGTCTCAGAAGGGAGCCACATCAACAGCAACCTGTTACCAAAAAGCCGAAAAGAGGAGATTGCTGGGCGTCAAGTGCCTAACCCACGGAACGGAAGAAGACAGGTCATCAAAAAGACGATAGCACCACACTAAGTCATCGAGTTCGACAAACCAACCGGCAACAACCGAGTCGAGGCGATCACACGGACGACACAAGTCTGTAACGTCTTCAGCTGTCAACGCATCAGCCACTGCTCTCACTCAGCTGGCCCAGTCAGTAGCCGACGCTCTCAAAAAGATCCCCGAGATGGTGGTGAGTGCAACGGCACAAGCATGAAGGGCACCAAGCAAATGACATTAACCAGTAAATGACAATTCAAACATCTAGATTAAGCAAGTAAAGGAAACTATAAACGTAGAAGTCACCAATCTACATCTGTAATCATTAGGGGCAAATGTTGCCAATGAAAGCAATAGGCACCCCTACTTTGCCACAGCCAACGCCTTCGGCATTGGCATTAGCTGCGCTTCTTCCGAAGGACGACAGTGGAAATCTTGTTTCCACAGCGTGAGCATCAGACTTGAAGATGGCGCAGAGTACGTCACTGAAAGCTCGTCATCGATCAACACAATCCGGCACCAAAGCTGCGAAGATAATATTTCAACGACACACCGAGAAAGCCTTCATTCACGCATTGTTTTAAGCCATTCGCTTACCATGAACTGTTCATCCAAAATGAATACAAAGTCTTTTTAAATGTTTGGAATAAATACGTTTCCATAGTTGTTATCGTGGTAACTGAATCATCAAAGTATCCATACTATTATCGTCTGCCACTGAATCACAAAAATGTATATTTGGTTTTCCTGTTGTCAGATTTTAAACGGAAACAATCTAATTAAAACAAATTTAAATTCACCACTGAGTGACTGAAATTTTTGATCAAATCATCAACATTAACCAACTCTGTAGCAGGGATTCAATTGTGTGAAATATGGCCTGTTCTACCATAAATGAGAATTCACTTCATTTTTCACTGGAATGCTGCGGTGTTGAAAATATTGTAATGTTCCCTTGCTCCGGTCCCGAATAGCGACCGGGCGAACGTGCGTCAAGAGGGCACTCAGAAATCAAGGAAGTTGTCACTTCCTGTAGAATAAGAAATCATGTAGTTAAGACTGTGCGAGCTCGGCGAATAAGAGAGAGAAGAGCATTTGCAAGTATTTGCGAGTAGGAAAGCTGTAGCATGACTCTAATATTTATATATTTTTCCTTTGTTCGTGTGAATAGCAACAGAAAAGACATATTGGTTTGCAGATTCTGGGGGGGGGAGAAGTATTTAAGGCCAATTAGCACTAGAGATGAAGTCAGATCAGGTCAAAGATCAAAATCGCTATACACGTAATCCAATGCGAGCATTCTCACTGACTGGTCCCGTCAGGTCAGGGCATGGTAGTTCAACATGAAGATAGAACCTCCACCGATCAATAACGGTCAAGACGTGACCAGAGTTGATGGGCCGCTAGTGCAAACGTGCAAGAATCAGGTCAGATCGAATCAACATGGACGACGAACGTCTCAGAGCTTGTTCGGATTTTCAGTATTGTATGATTTTACTCATAAAAATATTTCGATTAATCCCACAAAACTACAGTATGGAAAGAGATCATGAAAAAAAACCTACAATGTAAATAAATAAAAATTATCAAATTACACAATATTGCTCAACAAGCACACTATCGCAAAAAGTTGGTTATTTTAATTTATTATTATATAAATATTATTCATGTCGAAAATATTGAGAATTCGATTCTTTGCTCTCTTTCGTTTGCTAAGAATCAACTGTTTTGTTAAACTGAACATAAAAATGTATCGTTTAAACAATTATGGGTAAAAAATATGATTTGACCTGACCTGACCGCTTGTATGTATGCTACTAGTGAAATCCTGGATAGCTAATGTCAATCGGCCTTTACACGATTTCTGAACAGATTTTCGGCACTTTTTGTTTGGTCGTTGAGAAGGATTGGTCAGGTTCCGTCTGCGGACCACAATAAGTTTTCGAAATGAAGGCTGGTGGCATATGAAGATTTCAAAACAATAATAATGGAGAAACGGGCTTTCTCCGGATACCACAACACCGATCTGGGACGAGTACAACTTCCACAGAGCCGGCCTCGGTAACGTAGGGGCAAGAGTGATAGCTCCACATGCCGATGTCGCCGGTTCGAGTCCGGCCGAGGGCATGGGTGTTTAGTCTGGTCCACAAAGGACTGTTCAACCCGCGCGTTACTTTTTAAAGGAAGTTATTAAACTTGACAAGTTGATGAGATACATTAATTAATAAGATAATTAATAGTCAGTGAGAAGGTGAAGTGCCTCTCGCCGACCAGAAAAACAGAGTCCTCCTCTCGCTTGTTGACCCGTCGATAGCTTTCATGCTCCGAGGACCTCCGTTGGTGCTCCTCATGAAACATACGTTTTATAAAAGTTTTTAACAGACTCTTCGATTCGCTCGGCTTCCAAAGAGGCGTTCCGCAACCTGCCTTTTTCTAAGAAGCGCACGAGGCATCGGTTCTTTCGTTTGCAACTTTCTACTGTACCAGGAAAGCGTCTGACGGCACATATCCAACGTCTCAGAGCTTGTTCGGAGTTACAGTGTTGTATGATTTTACTCATAAAAATATTTCGATTAATCCCACAAAACTGCAGTATGGAAAGATATCGATTTGTCAATGCACGAAGCTTTCAAGTTTATGGCCTGCAATAAATCGTTTGTCCTGTTAGCGCAGGTATGAGTCACCGGATCCTAGCTGATCATTTTTAATCATTTAATACTCTTCATATGGGGACACTAGGGGCCAAATTTCTTCATTTATAACTACTCCATCCGGGTGTTGCAATTTTAATTTCCGCCAGTGTATTGCTAATACTAAATGCAAGTCACAGCCTCCGTCTGCAGGTGTCACCATCTTCTTTATTATCCGCCAGCACTATTTCTCTCCTGGCTTTCACTCTACAAATCTCCTTCGTCCTCCAACCGTAGATTATTCGTAACGTCTCTGCCCCTCAATTCAGTCCTTCCTCGAGCCGCTAAAATATGTAAACATAATGTTAATAATAAGTAGTAATATAATCAACTAATTCTGCTACTGGAGGAGACACATTCCCAAACTTGCACAAATCAGAGACTGCAGCACACGCTAGCTACCATTGGCAGGTTCTACATATGATGTCAATTGTAGATGCAAACTTTCGTGGGATCTCTTACTTTGTCACACACTCGGTCCTCTCTGTCGGACATTGACAGTGGTATATCACGCCCCTACTGCCTTGTTAAAGTAAGTGTTTGATTGTGGGTGGTAAATCTTTTTAGCTTGACATTTCGAATAAAAGTCCTTACCTTTGAACAGCACAGAGGGGTACTGCGGCTTCTCCTTCCGAAGTCTGGGGGCAGTTAAGCCTTTCGATAACTTGTCGTTGAGCGGATTAAGATACGCCATTTATCTCTTGAGATTGACATTTTTGACCAAACATAACATTGTTACATGGGCTACAAAGAATGTTCTTAGCGGGAATACTAGGGTGGACAGCGTCACGCTGCAACCTTTAGTATGTGGAGATACAAACAGCTAGTTTGCTTATTATTCCTGGCGTCAGGTAGTGCTCAATTTCGTTACAACATATATACCATTATTGGCGCTTTATACCTGCGAGTTAAACTTTCCAGCCTCGCTGCGTGATTATTGTGCTGAGTGTTTTACACATAGGCCTACCTTTATTTTTAAATCAAACATTGGAATATGCAGGGTACTCCATGTGTAACGCTACATATCTTTTTCAGTTACCCTAATAGCTGTTCGCAGTTTTATCCAGTTTTGATCCTATTATATATTATTATGTCATCTGCAAACAACCTAACTTCCGATAGTAAACTATTAACATCGTCATTCATTATAACATAATGTAATAGCAATGGTCCCAATACACTGCACTATAATAATATCATTTTCACTTCAGCTTCTTTTGCTACTGCATTTCCTACCCTAAATTTTTTCTTTATATTTTTAAAAAATTCTTTTACCCAACAAATCATTTTTTCATCCACTCCAATAGTTTTTACCTTATTTAGCACCCCTTTATTGTTCACTCTGTCAAAAGCGTTTGAAAGATCTAGTGCTACACTCTCAATTTGGACTCCCTGATCAATGTCATTCGAAATATCTTGCATTTGACAACCAACTGAGATTCACAAGCATATTTTTGCCTTACTCCATGTAGATTTTCAAACCAGTTTCTTTAACTTAGATGTACAAAAATTGGTAAATAATACTTTTCATCAGCTTCAGATAGCCAGATTTGGTCATTGTAATGACAGCAAAAATCATCCAACCGGACCCCTTGTGTGTGATTTTTTTTTTTTTTTTTTTTTTTTTTTTAACACAAGAAAAATATCGTTTATATACATTAAAACGCAAGAACGATTAGAGCAAAAAGTATTGAAGACAGCAGAAATGGTTCTGGGGAAATTACTTAACGCATCTTGACTGACCATATTACAGTTAACCATACAAGCATCAGTTTTAGTTATCTTTTGTTGTATGTGTCAGAAAAAATGTTTCAGTTAGTTTTGTTAAGGTACTAATGATCACCCTTTCAATGCTCCCTCATCTACCAAAAACCATCAACACAGTATAGATTTGCCCTGTGGGCTATTGAGGCATTATATTAGTGTATTTAGAACAAATCGTTAAGTAATTTCAAGAACTTTTAAATTAAATAAACTCTTCTCGGGCTTCCAGCCGCGTAAAAATGTCACGCGTAAACAATTAGTTGATCATTGACATTTGGTTGAAAATAAGAGATGAGATAGACGCCTTCGAAACGCCCCAGAAGTGTAACATTTTTACGCGTCTGGAAGCCCGAGAACAGTTTCTTTATATACAACGCCGTGAAAATCTCGATCTTAAATTTTTTAAATTGTTCACACATTTTTTATTTAAAATTTTATGTCCATAATTATTTTAATTTTGTTTGTCTGAATTACAGTTTCTTTCTTCTTGTGAGGTGGTCTAACAACCTCATTAATATGTATTCTGCGGGATCTATCATCCTGTGTTTAAATACCTCAGTGTGTCTTTAAAAATCTGTTCAAAATTGTTTTAGTGACTTACGTGGACATAAACTACCAACCCGCAATAACTATTTTAATATCGAAGATGCCGGAATGGAAACATTACGTGGTCAATTTTTGATCGCAGTTAATCGAGTTTCAAATTTAGCGCCGCAGACAAGTACACTGCCATCTCGATGTTGACTGTCTTGGATTAGGGGATATGTGTTTTAAGAACAAATCGATAATCTTTAAAGACATGCGTTATTTTGTTTCTGATTATTAAAAGTAATACAGTCGGTGTGTTTGTAAAGTTTCCTTATTTTGTAGAAAAGATAAAACGTGACATACCTCCATTTATTTCATTGAACATGAAGTGGGGAAGCAGTATCGACTTTTTCAACACCCTTTGACAATAGATGGATCACAGGTACAAAACAATAACAAAGTTTGGCTGGATCCATGTGTAGAGAGCATTAATCGTAAGTACATACGATTTTTTGGTTCTTGTTATGCAATAGTTAGAAAAGAAATTGTTAAAGCTCTTAAGTTCTAACGGAGTTATAGATTTTGATTCAAGTTTTCTTAAAGGAGAATCTTATTGTAGTGAGGACCAAGGTCTAGGTGATTGAACTTTGTTAGGTCATTATACTACAAATTAAAACTTTTTTACAAGTGTTGTTATTTACATTCACTCGTCCTTCTAGTGATTTAACTTTGAACTGCGGTTAAGAGCACACTTTTGCACAAGCAGAGTGTTTTTAGCGCGCCGCATGGCCATATATGAGAGAATGTTTTGTTTGGAATAAACACTACCCAAAACGCAAACGATTTTTGTTTTAGTTGAAACGTTTATTGTGATTTCCTGTAGCGTTTCCTTGCGGTTATACTTTCTTCTCAAATAATTTACATTCTTTATTATATCAAAAAACATAACAGAAGAAAACAATTTATTCCTTGTCGAATAATAATGAGAATTTTAAAATCAGGTTATTAATTATAAACGTAGTTGAAACAAATAGTTTCTCACGTAAATATAAAAATTTAAACGTTTTTATGTAATGGTGTTAATATCTACTTTCATTAATTTATTACAGGGCATCATGGAATTATTTTCGTCTAAAAGTTTTTGGAGGGGTTTAATTTATGTATAGCTACTTTTTGCTGTTTGATTCCTTACATTTAGCGATTACACGTGACTTGATTTTGATTCTAATCTGATGCTAAAGGGTATGTATTATGATCATAACATATATTTATTCTTGATGACACAATTATCTGTCAGAAATTATAGAAAGTGAAACCATAATTCTATTTACGTGGTTAAACTTGATTCTTTTTAATGTCACATTGTTTAAAGTTGAGTAGTTTACATAGCGATACATGATGTCACTAACATAGTGCTTATGAAAGAAACTTATTTTTTACTAGTAATAACTAAATTCCTCTTGCCTTATGATGTAACAAAAACATTCTGGTCCAATCTGCATTTCAACCTAACCACTCTCTCTGCTAATATTGCCACTACAAAATCAAATGATACGGACACGCCTTAACTCATTAATTGCTCCGGAACTACATTTCGAGTACTAGCAACATTTTCTACATCAGATTTCCTAATTAGCCTAGTATAAATTATCACAATTAAATTCATCATACACCTTCAGTTGAACTGCATCTGGACTAGAGCCAATAACTTGGCCTGTTTAAAGTTCCTTTCAGAGGAAATCTGTTTTTAGGATACTTTGTTATTTCATAGCCATTAAGCGATTATGCAGTTACAGCGTAATCATAGTCCCTGGTTAACCAGGAATTTATTATGTATTTCATTGGCAAATGCTTGAGTGTAAATATTGAAACTAATCTAAAACAGACTATGCTGTATATTAATTTGAAGTCCATATTTATTCCTCTGATGTATTGGTAAGTAGTGTGCAGCAACATATAAGTTGTAGTGTAAAATTAAGAGAAGCGTGAATTATAAAACCGTTTTTTCCTTGTATTCATGGCTTGTGCATTTTATGTTTTAGTTATACGTGCTTCCCTCAAGTACTTTTACGGTTTGTACTCTGTTGTTCAGCTTTTTCTTTGTTAACCTATTGTACAACAAACACCTCACTCAAGATTACACATAAATAATATATATGGTTTAATTCTATATCATGATACCCCTACTACAATATTCCACCACTTGGAATTATCATAGAATGCTGTCTGTATAGCTTTTACAAATTTTTTCTTCTGGGTCAGGTAACATTTCAACCTAACCACAACTGCTATGAAGGAAATAAAACAGTTTAGGTTGATGGGATCTCAATACTGATAGTAGTGGTGTCATGATCTAGAATTAAACCACTTATGCAATGCTGAAAAGTTTATAACACTTGTATCTGAAGAAAGATTACTTGAGTAATCACACAAATTTAACTTTACTCATTATTTTCAGATTGCCTTAATGATAGAAAGATGTGTAACTGGAACCTTTTTAGATAGCTTAGGATGTGAAACAAAGCTCATGAAGGTGATGAGTTCAGAGTGTTTTGACTATAACAGATCTTCTCATTGAGTAAATACAAGAAATTCTAGGCACCGTTGAAACCTTCACTCAAAGAATGTTAACAATGAATACTGTATTAAAAAATATTGTGGAGTTTGAAACCTGATATATCACACTGGAAACATATCAGAAGATGATGTCAGACAACACTTCTGATATGTTTCCAGTCTGATTTAATTTAATTTAATTACTGTTCACACCTGTATGAACTCTTTCATTGGAGATAAATGTGTATGGAAATATAGTATTACACACTATAATACAGAAAAGTATGGTCCGATGGACTAAGGGTATGGATGCACTGGACACGGTAAGGGTAAAGTGATTTTTGATGCAGTATCACCCAAACAAGATGATGATTAACTCCTTCCGCTGTTGCTACTAGTCGTACACTGGTTCCAGGAGCGTCTTTGACTGAACATAGCACGCACTCCTCCAGATCCAGCATACGGACTGAGCAAGGCCATCCACTGTCCACCATTTGGGTTATTAGGGAAGGAAATTACTGCAGAACACAGTCAGTAAATGATATTATAAAGCAGGTGGGCTCTCAGTCGTTAGAGGACAGTAGATTAATGAAAAGAGACCTGGGAGTGTGTAAAACATTTGTCAGTAATGACACCATAATGGATATTTGCAGAAGAATTAGGTGTAGTACGAGGAGAGAAAGAGGTGATTATGGTCGCAATCTAGTTCTTGATTTTAAGCTTATGGGAGTTGGAAAATTTTCACATTGAAGGGCAGCTCGCCAAGATGCTGCCAGTACCGTGACAGTCCATACTATTGGCTAGGATTAATGTAGGTTTTTGTTAGTAGAGGATAAGGTATCATGCAAATACTTACTTTTAGGGAGATTCGCTTCACTCGATGCAACTGGTCAGTCCATACGAGTAAGCCATGTTATGACTATCAAGGCGTCTTTAATGGAGGTGGTAGTTGAAGCTATTAGGGAGCGTCCATAAACTAGATGGCTCCAGTTTGGCCTCACCACCCTCCCCCCAAGTAGGCTGATATGGCTTTTGCCTCGAATCCCCCCCCCCCCTCCACCTCCTCTCCTTGCCTGGCAGATAGATTTTTTTCCCTATTGATTCCAGAAGATGTTGTACTGTTTTCTCTTAACAGACTGTTGTTGAAATTACTGCATAGGCCTATAACGAACACAACTGATATTTGCATTATATACTTTTCTATAATTATAAATATTCTGAATGAAATGTTAACACTAGCCACTATTGCAGATTATCAATTACTGAGGAAACCTTCTTTCTCAGGTACAGTCAGGTATTCTTTTTTCTTGTGGTGTTACTAAAAACCTTCTTATCTGTTTCATGATTGTACATTAACTGATAATGTAGAAAAAGTTATACCAGCCACATAAAAAGAGCTCCAGGTTTTGTTTTATTTTTCTGCAGTTCTGTCATTTTTTTCTCCATTAGCAGGGAATGACTCTTTGTTCTGCTTAAAAGTTTTCTATAACTCATCGGCAAAATATTTTTGATAAGCCTCATATAGTTTATTATACGGAGTCACTTCACGCCACACTTTGAATTTGAAATAACACGTGTAGCATTGTAAATAAAGCTGTACTGAAAGTCACTTGACAGAACAAAATTGTAATTATTTTATCGATGAGTGGTGTGGTTACACTTTGGAAATACTAATCAAAACAGCTTTATTTCAAAACAGTGTGATCTGTCATTGAAAATCCCGGGTGATATCTTTAAGCTAATTGGAGTCTAGGTATGGCATGTTTAATGTTTTTCGAATCGTAATACGCCGTCGATTGTCAGTTGGTTCGAATGCACCAGCCGCTTGCAACCCAGTGCATTGACTTCAAGCCACGTGCATGCAAGGTGCTGTCATTATATACAATATCTAAATTACGTATAGAGATAGTGAAATGACGGAAATAAATATGTGCATGCTGTTGTGTGTTCTGTATCTTATTTTAACTGTGGCAAATAATATTGATGAAAAGCGATGTGGCTTGGCTCTTACCCCCCCCCCCCTTCTCCGCCACATATACCAGTGTAACTTTTTTCCCAACACCTTCCACTCTAGACCAAGCCACTTAGTTTATGGATGCTCCCTTACCTGTAAGATCAGCAGCACCAGCATAAATGGGGGAATATGAATCGCCTCAGACAAGACATGAACAAGCTGATTTATATCCCTGTCTGGTTCAACAATATGCTCATGTTCACAGTTACATGTATAGTAAAGCCTTATTCCACTAAACTTGGCTGTGAGCGGGAGAGATTGCAGGGGCATCTTCAAATTCTCCTCCCTTGGCTGCCTATTTTTTCTTCTTCTTGAAGCTCTGGCTTGTAGGACAACCTGCATAGTGGGCACATGGCTCTTGCCACAGTTACAACACCTACGAGACACAGGCAGCGATGTGATGGACACCCTCAGACTGCAAACAGCATTTGCTGCCTCTACAGGCCTGGACACGATGACCGCCAGACTGGTAGCAATAACACTGTGTAAATGCTGCTGTCAGGGACTTCCTGGCTGTCTTCTTCTTCTCCTTGCATGTCTGAGTAATTTTAATTGTAATTACTAGGCACCGAGCTACTTGCCGAGTCGGTATAACTGCTCGATTGTCCACCACCTTAGTTCCGGCAGGACTGATGTGGTGATGGTAGGGAGGCTTCTGCTGTGACAGTATCCTCTGATAGGATAGCTCTTGACATGTACTTAGGCTCGTAGAACAAGTGTTCTACCAGCTTGGAATAATCCTGTTCTACCATCTTGGAATAATTCTGGATGGTGCATGGCGGCACCTGCATGCCGCCATTAGGTCCTACCCAGAAGAAAACTGGGTGCTTAGCAGCAGTTTGTAGAGAAGTGTGTTTTCATGGATACCATTATATACATACTGGTCCATCCTATTCAGCAATGCATTACTTACTTTCATTCTCATTAACAGCAGCAGAAAATCATTTAGGTAGGGACCATATGTGGGAACTGTTCATGAAATTTGCTTTTTCTGAATGTCAACCATGATATTCCCAGACGCCGAGGAGCTTTTCTTGCCATGAGGCTTCCTCATGTCACTTCATGGAAGTGACACTCTTGCTGCAGCTGCTGGGCTGCAATTCATCATTATTTACTTGAAACAGTTGTGGATATAAGACAAAAATTAATGAAATATAATAGTGGGGATATTGGTAGATTGCCATGGGGGCTTCTATGCTCCATCACTGTTACATTAAAATTTCACAACTGATTGTGTTATATCTGTAAAAATAAAAGGATATTTATATGGGAAAAATAAAACAGAGATTGGAGCAGGCATTTATGTACCCATCAAAAACTGTCAGGTAAGGTTGAAGTAGAAAACCTCTCATAGAGTTAGGGGAGGGGGAAGTAGATAATCTTCCATATTCACAAGACCACATGGAGTACTTTAACATCAACCAAAACATTTTAAAGTGTTAGAAAGTTACTTTATCTGATGAAGGAAAATATATATTTTTTTACTTACAACATATTCATGGGAATGATGGGTGGGTTTGCTTGTTCGGAAACATTCAGGAAGCATGAGGGGGTTAATGAGGAGAGGCATACCATTATAGACTGAGAATATTACTACTTTATAAAAATATGATGTGAAGAAGGTAAATAATTGAATTTTCTCTTGAAAACAAACACTAATTTATAAATTTATTGTTTTTGACAAGTGTACTAGCTGGGCTACGCGTAATGTCTTGACGAACGTTTTACTTGATCAGGTAAAATGTATTGAACAAAACATTTCGTGTGGACAGAAAAATGGATGTTTTATCTGAACTGAATGAAGATGGACAACTTCTAGAAAATGGATTGGCTGGAGCATTATTTTCCAATAAATTGTTAAACATATTTATGTGTAGATGCACAACCGTTTTGACTGACCTTTTCTCTTCATTCTATAACCATGTCTTAGCTTGTGCAGAATGAAAATAACTATTATTTTGTTTGGCAACAATGGAAAGAAAGAACTGCCATGAGGGAATAGTTGTATGGAAAGGATAGATGAAATACACCTAACACTCGCCAAAGCTGAAGGGAGGAGATCACCAGAAACACGAAATAATACATGAACACCCTATGTCAAGTAAAAGAAACAACTGGCTGTGCTCGTGCAAGCCTTACAGTCAACACGGCCACTCATATAATTATTATTATTATGTTTGTATTTAAAAAAGTGTTTGTACATTACAAAAATGTCGAATTTATGACAGTGGTCACATGATTTTTATATACGGAATTTGTTGAGCTGTATCCTAGTAACGAAGTTTAGTCAAAGGACTACAGTGACTGAAACAAACAAAAATCAAGCGTATACATTTTTGGTTCAGAAAGTGAATTGTAGGGCTACAAAGGAAAATGTTATGAAAAAAATGATTTTTTTTGTTCATTTCTTTCAAAAGTTTCGACAACATTTATAAACCTTCTCTGTGGTATTTCTGCTCTTTTATTCATAAATGATGAGGAAAGCCCAATAGAAACAATCAACAAGATAGATATCTTCAAGCAGCAGATTTGCAGGAAAAATGTGAGATTAATAATTATTCAAAAAATTGAGGTAAAATGTTATCTAATGCAAATTAATAGATTTGTAGATACACTGAAGAGCCAGAGAAACTGGTATCCCTGCCTAAAATCGTGTAGGGCCCCCGCGAGCACGCAGAAGTGCCGCAGCACGATGACGTGGCATGGACTTGACTAATGTCTGAAGTAGTGCTGGAGGGAACTGACCCGATGCATCCTGCAGGGCTGTCCATAAATCCGTAAGAGTACGAGGGAGTGGAGATCTCTTCTGGTATCCCAAATATACTCAATAATGTTCACGTCTGGGAACTTTGGTGGCCAGTGGAGGTGTTTAATCTCGGAAGAGTGTTCCTGGAGCCACTCTGTAGCAATTCTGGATGTGTGGGGTGTTACGTTGTCACGTGTCGGGTCCCATGTCACTCCAACTGCATACACTCCACACCATTACAGAGCCTCCACCAGCTTGAACAGTCTCCATGGTCCATGAATTCATGAGGTTGTCTCCATACCTATACATGTCCATCCGCTCGATACAATTGGAAATGAGACTCGTCAAACCATGCAACATGTTTCCAATCATCAACTGTCCAATGTCGGTGTTGATGGGCCCAGGCGAGGCGTAAAGCTTTGTGTCGTGCACTCAGCAAGGGTACATGAGTGGGCCTTAAGCTCTGAAAGCCCATATCGATGATGTTTTTTTGAATGGTTTGCACGATGACACTTGTTGGTGGTCCAGCATTGAAATCTACAGCAATTTGTGGAAGGGTTGCAGTTCTATTATGTTGAACGATTCTCTTCAGTCGTTATTGGTCCCATTCTTGTAGGATCTTTTTCCGGCCGCAGCAATGTTGGAGATTAGATATTTTACCAGATTCCCAATATTCACGGTGCACTCGTGGTCGTACAGGAAAATCCCCACCTCATCGCTACCTTGGAGATGATGTGTCCCATCTCTCGTGTGCCAACTATAACAGCACATTCAAACTCGCTTAAATTGTGTAAACCTGCCATTGTAGCACCAGTAACCAAACTAACACCTGTGCCAGACACCTTTTGTGTTATGTAGCCGTTGGCGACCCCAGTGCCATACAGCGTTTACATATCTCTGTGTTTGCATACGCATCCCTATACCAGTTTCTTTGGATCTTAAGTGTATAAAGGTACATATAAAAGTAATGTGGATTTATTTAATAACTAGCTAATAATAATGCTAAATAAAAAACATATAAATAATTATTCACTTCAGAATTATTTTATTTTATCAAACTCTCCTCAAAGGTTGATGGAGTTGTCCTGCCATGGTACTGATCGTTTTAATTATTATTATTAAAGTATGTTTTGAATATTTCGCATCTTTCGGATCAAGCCCACGTCCTTGTAGTTGCAGGTTGCGTGTTTCGTTTGACAAATTTCTGGCATAAGGGGCCTTAAGAGATTGTTTCGACATTGTAGTTGTGAACTCAAGATAATAGTACCTTCTGCCTGTAGCTAGTACCATTCAGTCTCTTAGTAGTGACTTGTTTCTGTACTTTTTGGTTTACCAACAATAGCAACTACAAGTAAGTGTCCGTTTCATTTATAATTAAGCTAATCTTCTATGAGTGGCTGCGTCGTACACAAGTCTTGAGCAAGCTCAGCCACTTACATCTGTTGACTTGAAGAAGGGTTTTGCCCGAAATATAGTATTTTATTTGTTTTGTGTTGCTGCTTCAACTTTGGTGAGTGTTGCGTGTATTTCATCTGACTTTCCATATAAATATTTTCTCGCAGCATTTCTTTCCTTTCATTGTTACCTATAAGCTAATCTTCAGATCATGATGTAATTTCCGAAGCAAATTACATGAGAGAACCTGTCCCTCTTTAGCAACTATCTTCAAGTCCATTTTTGCTTTTTAATCTCATTAGACACAATGAACTAATCACTAAAATAATGCTTCCTCCATGGTAGTAACAAAACTGACCCAAAGATGGAAGTCAAAAACGTAACGCTGTGGACACGAAGTTTTGGCCAGTATTAGCCGTCATCTTGACTGAGCAAGTAAAACGTCCATCAAGACATTACATGTAGGCCAGCCTTAAGAGAGGTGGTGGTGCACGATTTCTGTTCATCAGATTGTGTTATATCCCAAACAACTCTGCAATGTACATTAATTGTGGGCATATGACTATTGATGGTAATTCACCTGTTGTATGATGGCGAAAACTTTGCTGACCCCTTGTTTTTCATCAGAGTAGATCAGTCATCCCAATGAGCATGGTGGATAAACAGTAATGCTCTAGCCTGGCATTTGGACTGATGGGGGTTTGAATCATTGTCTGGCCATCCAGTTTTTCATTTTCCATGGTTTCTCGAACTCACTTCAGGGGAATGCAGAGATGGTCCCTGTGTAAAGTGCAATAGTCGAATTCCTTCCCATTCCTTGCCCCCAGTCCTTTCCCACCTCTAATGACATCGGCAAGGTATAAAAAAAGTCATCACGCTAGAGAATGCAACTAAAAACCAACATAGGGCTTTACTTTAGAGAGGTAACACCCTCCATACTAACCACATACAACAGGATGCTGTGTATGGCACACATTTTTTACTATAATATCTGAATTAGAACCTGTGGAAAAGAGTTTTAAGTCAATAATTTGTTCTTTGCATTTAAGCATTGTTCATTGTATGGGCTAAAAACAGAAACTTTACACAGGGACATAAAGAGAGGTGTGAGAGACTTTATAAAATGGCTTTAAACTTTAAGTCAGGAAGTTGGGGTAACTATAAACACAAAATGGGAAAAGACTGATAAGACTAAGAATTCCGAAGAATGCAATGGCGTTCCTTGTTTTCAATTTAGACAGTACTGATTTCCTAAGAATAAATTCTTAACTTTAACAGATACAGATTTCAGTAACTGCATAAAAAAGCCAATTAACAAAGCTAGAAAGTATTGGAGAGGTCTGTTAATATTATATAAAATTAAATACAATACAAATGAACTATGATAAGACAAAATGTGAACTATATGGAGAAGAATCTGTAAGGTTCAAATTGAAAGTAAATGAAGAAATATAATTATGAATGCAGTCAACTAACAAAAAATTTGTACTAAGAAGTCAAACAATAAAGGTTTTAAGGGCATTGCACTTTTCTTAAAATCTTGTATGGTGTAATAATGTAAGGCTATTGCCAGTATAGTGACAGGATTATTTTGATGAGGGTAGAAACTAAGCTCGTCCCAACCACATTAGTACAAGTTTATATGCCAATGTCACAGAAGATGACGAAGAAATAGAGAAAATAAATGCTGAAATTGAAGAATTAATCCAATATGTGAAGGGGGAGGAAAATCTAATAATCATGGGTAATGGGAATGCAATAGTGGGAGAAGGAAAAGAGGGGAATACTGTAGGAAGTTTTGGTCTTGGAAGAAAGAAATGAACGAGGAAGCAGGTTGTTAGAATTTTGTGAACAATATAATCTAGTTGTGACAAACACACTGTTTAAGAACCATGCAAGAAGGATATATGCCTGGAAACATGCAGATACAGACAGATATCAGCTAGATTATCATGGTCAAACAGAGATTTAGGAATCAAGTTCTAGACTGCAAAGTGTACCCAGAAGCAGAGATAGTCTCAGACCATAATTTGATAGTAATGAAGTGCAGGCTGAAATTCAATTGAATAAGGAAGCAGTATAAGCAGAACAGACTGGAAGTGAATAAACTGAAACAATCTAGCACGAGAGAAAAATTTGCAGAAATGGTAGACTTAGGTCTAAGAAGTAACTCTGAAAGCAGCTCAACCGAGGACTAATGGAATGCATTAAAGACCGAAATAATGAAAGCTGGTAAAGAAACATTAGGCTTTAGGGAACAACTTATGGCTGAAGCAGGAATGATGATAAAAGCAGAATAGCACTAGCAAAAAGAGCCTTCAAGAAAAAGAAATCTTTTAGTTTCAAACATTGATCTAGGTATTAGAAAGAACTTTTTAAAACTATATGTGTGGAGGACAGCACTTTATGGTAGCGAAACATGGACTTTATGAATACCAGAAAGAAAGAAAATTGAAGCATTTGAAATGCAGTGCTACAGAAGAATGCTGAAAATTAAGTGGACTGACAAAGTACGAAATGAACGAGTTTGGAAATTATGAGTGAGGAAAGAAGTTTGCGTAAGAAGCTTACAGAAAGAAGAGAGGCTGGTAGGTCATATTTTGAGACATGCTGAATTGGTCAATTTGCTTGTGGAGGGAACAGTTGAAGGTAAGATCTGTAGAGGAAGACAGAGAGCAGAATATATGAAGCAGGTAATTGAGTATGTGGGTTGTAAGGGATATGTTGAGATGAAGAGGTTAGCACAGGATATGAAGGGATGGAGTATTTGTTATATTATTTTAACAATTCAAAAGTTCACATGTATACCACTGGACTGTGTTGTCATCATCATCATTAGCAGTTTATGGTCTCTAGCTGGATCTGCCAGGAACACTGTGCTCTCCATTGTCTCCTGGCCTTTCCCCATTCCTCCTTTTACACTGAATTATAGTTTTCTCCTCTGTCTTTTCTATCACTTAATTCATCTATCCTGTGGTCTCCCTTGAGGTTTCTTCCCTTCCAATTTCAAATTATACATTTGCATCATTTCAGCACTCATCATATTTATGTGTCTATATAACTGGAGTCTCGATCTTTCAGTTCTGTGTTGAACAGATCCCTCTCTGTCTACCTCACATGCTCATTCCACAATTTGTCCAGTCTCATCGCACCAATCCTACTCCATCTCCGTTGCTTGATTTCTGTCAATATATCTTTCTTTCTTGAACAGTGCTTCATAAACAAATGTTAGTAAGTCCTGTAAATAATACCGAGCGTGGTGGTGTAACAGATAGCGTTCTGGCCTCGCATTCGGGAGGACGGCGGTTCGAATCCCTGTCCGGGCATCCAGATTTGGGTTTTCCATGGTTTCCCAAATCACTCCAGGCAAATGCTGGGATGCTTCCTTCATAAGGTCATGGCCGAATTCCTTCCCATTCCTTGCCCTCATCCTTTCCCGTCTCTAAAGACCTCGCTGTTAAGAGACGTAAAGCAGTTAAAAAAAACTGTAAATAATCTTGTTGCACGTCTGTAGCATCTTCCTATTCCAAATCCTGCCTCTGACACTATTGTAAAATTCAACTGCTCTTCAGCTTGTTTGACTTATTTCCTTTCTGTTTCTCTCACTTTTCTTATGTACTTGAACTCCTCTACAAATTTCAGTTTCTCATCGCAGCATATGACACTGATTAGTTCTACGCTTCTTTTGAGTTGTAATTTTTACTTTTATTTTCTGAGAATTTCATTCCATAAAATTTCACTACTTCCTGCCATGCATCCAGCTGTAAGTGCAGTTACTGAATTGCATTCTCTCCAAACCATCACATTATCTGCCAACACAACGACTTTCATTTTTTCCTGGAAATATCTTTATTATCACATCCATAACAACAATGGACAAATCAGGGAGAGAACCAGGATGTTCTTCCCAATCAAGGCATTTCACATCAATCATACATTGATGAGCCAAAACAAATGACCACTGCCACCATGAAATGGAATACTGTCTGTTGACATTGCAAATACGTCATGCAGTGTGCAAAGTATATAAGCAGAGCAGATATGCATGGGGAGTCATTCTAGTAATGATGTGTGTGGCAAATTGGGAAATCCATTGACATAAGTTACTTTGTCAAAGGACATGTTTTTAAGGCCCGACGCAAGGATAAAGCATATCGGAAATGGTGAGATTGGCAACGTTTACTTATGTGAGCATCTGTGGAAAAGTGGTTGAATAATGGTGAAACCAAGAGTAGGTAACAATGTGGTGGATGTCCATGTTTCATCGCAGAGCTTGAAGATCAGAAGCTTGCCAACTCTGTAAAGCAACATGGGAGGGGAGGAGGATGGCAATCTGTAGCAAACCTGACAGCAGAGTACAATGCTGGTGCAGGTGCAAGTGTTTCAGAGCACACTGTTCAGTCCACATTTTTGAACATGAGACTGCATTAGATGGCCCTTATGTGTTGCCATGTAGTCCCAATGATATTGTTAATTATGATTGCAGCGGGCATGAGATTATTGACGGTGGACTGTGGATCAGTAGAAACATTTTGCCTGGTTGTATGAATCACCTTTTTTGTTATGTCTGGATATACCATCCTCCAGATGAATTCCTGTTAGAAATTTACATTGCACCACAGATGCAGGGAGTACTATGCTATGGGAGACATTTACATGGGTTTCCATGAGACCTGTGGTGTATGCTGTAAATCCTTAGAAAAGAAAAAAGTACCTTTCAACTGGAAAATTGCCCATGTAATTCCTATTTTCAGGAAAGGAGATTGGAGGGACTGGAATTATCATCCAATATCTTTAACATCTGTTTGCAGTAGATTTTTGGAGCATGTTCTTTGCTCTAACATTATGAAGTTTCTAGATGAAAATGAGTACTTATAACAAACCAATATGGCTTTTGGAAGAACAGATCTTGTGAACAGTGTTGGTCCTTTTTTCTCATGATGTAATAAAAGTTGTTGGTGCCGATTCATAAGCTGATGAATTTTCTTGGATTTTCAGATAGTTTTTGACTCCATGCCACACCACACAACTGACTTTTAGGGAAAAGTTGAGCATATATTGGATCTGATGTGTGAATGGATACCTGATTTTCTATCTGGTCAGTCACAGTATGTCATTGTTGGCGGGAAAGCTTCTTCTAATCTAGATGTTACTTCGGGCATATTTCAAAGTTGTGTGATAACACCACTTCTTTTTTTATAAACGATCTCAGTGACAATGTTAATAGCAGGTTGTGATTGTTTGCTGATGATGCAGTTATCTTTTGGGAAGTAAGGTGATCTGACTATTGCTTAGATATTCATGGTGATCTGGATGCTATTTCGGAATGGTGCTGTAAATGACAACTTACATTAAATTGCAAAAACTTCAAAGAAATGTGCTTAACTAACAAAAATAATCTGTTCATGAGTACAAAGTAAACAGCTCAGTTGTTGACACGGTTGATTCTGGATTATGTGAGCATAATAGTACAAATCAACATGAAATGGGACCTGCACATAACTTCTGTTGTGGGTAAAGCCGATTCTAGGTTAAGATTCATAGGTTGTATTTTGCAGTATTGCAAGGCTCATACAAAGGAAATAGCTTATAAAACTCTCATGTATCGACATTTGGATTACTGTTGTGTAGTTTGGGATCCTTATCTCAAGTGATTGATTGATGCTTTAGAGAAAGTATAGAGGAGAGCCGCTGGATATGTGACCATTTGCAACAGTCCCTACAAAAGCGACACAAAATTGGTACATGGATTGAGCTGGGATTATCTGGCAGAGAAACGTCAGTTTTGTCTGAATTTGTTGGTGAATGTGCGAAATTCATCTTTCATTTATGAATGTGGTAAAATACTTCATTCACAAACCTATTTAGGTTGCACCTAACTCGAGAGAGAAAATTAGAGAAATAAGATGCTGTACTGATGCTTATATGTATTCTTTTTTCCTTGGACTGTTCGAAATTGGAATGTCCAGTTAGTTTTGGTGCAAAGCACTCTCTGCCAGCTAATTGCAGAGTATGGATGTAGATGTAGATACCTGTGTAAATCAACCAATGACTTGTTGGATCTATGCCACACTGCATCACTGTTGTATTGTATTCCAAAGGTGTACCGTTTAATTTAATTGTGATGGAGTGCACGCTCTGGTGGTAATTTCTCTACACAGCCTTTTTCCCCTTTCCTGTACCCACCCACTTTTGACCTCTGCAAATTTCAACTTCAAATTCTTCAGCAATTTTGGAAAATTATTCTATATCTCTCTTGGTAACTTATACCAATCCAACTATCATACCCACGATTGAGAATTTTCACACTCCTTATGCCTGAAATACAATTCTTGCTTATGGTTATGGTCATCTTTTCCCTTCCATGCACCCTCTTAATTCTAACATCAATATCTTTTCACATCCCAGTATACACTTTGTACACTCCCACGTCTCTCTTTACCCTCTTGACTTGCAATGAATCCCATTCCAGCTCCTTTCCCATATCAGTTACCGATTGTGTTCTGCATTAATTTATAGAGACATATTAAGCAGCCCTTCTGTGCATCCCTTCCAGCTCCTACATTTGTATCCCAATTCTTTTAATTCTCTGGTACATCCCCTCATCACTCGTTCCAACAAGTGAAGGGTTTTGACACCTCTTCCTACAACTTGTCCAAAGTGTCCTGCCTAGTTGAGTTTGTTATCAAATGTTATTCCAATGTATTTACATTTCTAGTCTTCAACAATCAATTCCTTCCAATCCTTATAAACATAATTAACCTTCAGTTTTTTTATCTGTATATCTAATAATCTGACTCTTCTTTGCATTTATTTTCGTCCTTGTTGACCTATCAGCTAGATATCCTGTTCAGATCACTCTGCAGCTGTTCAGTCTTTTTCCATTTTGATTCTATGATATAACATTATGTCATCTGCAAAGAACCTAACTTCTGATAATAAACCGTCAACACAATCATTCATTAGAATAACGAATAGCATTGGTGCCAATATACCCATTTCCTTTTCCTTTGATACTACATTCCTGGCCCTCCACTTTTTTTTCTACCTTTCAAGACTTCTCCTACCCAGCACATTACTTTTATATCCACTTCAATAGTGTTTACCATATTTAGCATTATTTTATGGCTAACTCTGTCAAAGGCCTTTGAAATATCTTATGCTACACTTTTTTTTTACTTCCCTTGTACATTTCATCTGAAATATCTTGCGCATATATATATATATATACCGAGTGTGGTGGTGGTGTAACGGCTAGCATTCTGGCCTCACATTCGGGCGGATGGCGGTTCAAATCCCCGTCCGGGCATCCAGATTTGGGTTTTCCATGGTTTCCCAAATCACTCCAGGCAAATGCTGGGATGCTTCCTTCAAAAGGCCATGGCCGAATTCCTTCCCATTCCTTGCCCCCCCCCCCCACATCCTTTCTCATCTCTAAATACCTCGCTGTTAGAGAGACGTTAAGCAGATAAAAAAAAAAAATAATATATAAAAAAATCTTGCATATAGCCTACTAACTGAGCTTTGCTTGAATATCCTTAACTAAAGCCATGTTGTTGATTTGCAGACCAGTTGAATCGTGTGCTGGGTGTTAAGGTTTCTGACCGAGCATGGTGGGTGGGCAGTTAATGCTCTGGCCTCGCATTCGGGAGGACCCCGGTTCCAGTCCCCATCCGGGGTCGAGATGTGGGTTTTCCATGGTTTCCCCAAATTACTCCAGGCGAATGCTGGATGCTTCCTTCAAAAAGCTATGGCCAAATTCCTTTGAGTTCCTTGTCCCCAGTCCCATCCCGCCTCTAATGACCTTGACGTTGACAAGGTGTAAAGCCATAAGCAAAAAAAGATAGTAAGGGTTCTGGATTCTGTTAGTATGATACAAACAGTTTCAATTCTTGCTTCACTGTCTGTGCCATCAGAGTACTCTGACTGAAGCAGCATCTCTGAAATCAGGATGTGGGAAATTGGCTGAAGGAGTAAAAATTGGACACCAGATCACTGGCAGGTCTTAATTTAAGATAACAGTCAGTAATATTCCTTCTGTGCTACCCATTCCCTACCTGCTCTATCTTCTCATATGAACCAAAGCTCACTAGAGATGTTTCTTAAGTAGTATATAACATCTTTGTTTTTATTCAAATTGTTTTGTGTTTGTATATATTATAGTTGTATAAAAGAAACAAAATTTTACTGGTTAATAATATTTTCTGTTGACCTCTTCCACATGTCCCTGACTTATTCCTGTGATGTTTTTCCAGTTTTATAATTTTTGGGTTAACAGCTCTAAACTCCCACCAATAATTCCCGCCATATTGATTCTCGCCCACTACTAGCTGCTGCCTCCACTTAGCTACGAACCTCTATGAGGCAGCTAACTCAGTCTATTGTTGAAGGAGGGATATGAGCCCGAAAATTTCAGCGCTCTATGTGTGTACATGTATTTCCATGTTTTAATGCTGCAGCAATATTTAACTTTGGTAATTAGTGGTTATTAACCGCTGCTTATCAAAGTTGGAAGTTTGGACAAGCGTTGAAACAAGGATAGTCAGCACACACATTGAAAGAGTTGAAATTTTCAGGCACGCATCCTTTTGTCAATAATAGAGTGAGACAGCTACTGCATGATGGCAGCTTGCAGCTAACTGGAGGCTCACCCAAATGTTTGATACCTTGTCATTTGGGGGAGGGTTGGGGGGAATTAACATGCGTATAATATTGAATCTGCATTGTAAAATTGGAAACTTTTTCGCAGAAACATGTCATGCTCAAGAGGAAATGAAAGCAAATATTGTACCAAAAATTTTTGTATACAAAAATAAGGTAAACTGTGGAGACTTGAACTAAAAGAATAGAAATCCAGACGTATTATACTCTAATTTAAATAAAGGGTATGTTGAGCGATGGTTCATATTGAGAAGAGAAGCATGTTATTTTATTATTTTAAAATGCTGATAAAGTAAAAGCTAAAATCATAAGTTGTTATTTTTTTTCTATGCAGGAACTATCTTGAAATTTCACATTTCGAATTTCCTCATGAATGTAGAGGATTAAGATGAAGGAAAAGATGCAGAACTTAAGACAATAATATAAATGCATAGAGTCATGGTTATCAGTAGAAGTGATATAAAAAAGCGAAGAAAAGAGGATGAAACATTAGAAGAAGGCCTTCAGGGCAGCCCGAAAAGGTAAGCTTTCTCATCACCTTCTTCACATATAAATTTTTAGATGTAAGATCATGATGCACATCTGGGAATGGAATTTGTGCTTTTTTGGGCATACATAAAAAAAAACACTATTAATTAAACCATCATTTTCATGGATCAATCCATTATACCATAATATTTGGTAAATACCCCTATCTTCGTTTGACTGGAAATCTTTTTAATTTCATTTGTGAGAATTTACAGAATAAATTTAATTGCATATTACCAAATATGGAAACTATGAAGGAAGAAATTAAGTTCTAAGTTTCTGCTGGTAAAAGCTGAAAGATGAAAACAAGCTTGTGAAATGAAAACTATTTTCAGACATAGCTTGTAACCATTTACAGGATGCGGCAGGGAAACTTTTTTTATTTGATATGCACACCCTGAAGCAACAGGTTTTCCATGAAGGGTGAGGTGGCAGTCATTCAAAAAGTGAGACTTAACAATTTCCGGCATGTTGGTTTAGTAACGATCATGCAATGGATGAGGTAGGAGCCTGAGAGGTATACATTTTAAGTGTCCGTTCAGTCATCGCCTCAATTTGCACATACAGGAATCACTTTAATATCATGCTCGTGGATCGTGTTCCTGATCGGAAATCAATTCTTTTATGGGTGGACAACTTTAGGAAAACTGGTGATGTGCAGGGAAATAATAATCTGAAGTTTCAAGAACCACCAGAAAACATCAAGTGGGTTAGCTAATCAATTTTGTGATCTCCTAGGCAATCTGCATGCAAACATGCAGCTGCTGTTGAGAAATCTGATCATTATGTGAGGGATTCTTCATGAAGAACTACAATTTTATCCTTACAAATTGGTAGTGGTGCAAAACTCAATCCACACAATATGAGAAGCGTTCTTGATAATAAGGGTCATAAGACCATAGTGTTCTTCAGCTACGAATCTCATTTTCATCTTTCTGACTGCATAAACGTGTATACGTGAGATACTGAAGTGGCACGAATCCCATAGAAATTCATGAGCAGCTCCTACTTACAGATTATGTGACAGTTCGGTGTGCTTTGTACAGAATACACATCATTGGATGGTCAATTCTGTTTGTTATGTCCAGATGATTGAGGAGGTTTTTTTAAAACCAAAACTTCAATCAATAGATGTGGGGATGTCTGGTTACTGGGGCGTGAATGTCGATAAATCTCTTGCAAGAACTCTTCTATCTGAAATCCCAGGTTTACACCGACCATCCAAGGACTCTGGCTCAACTGAAGAACAATATTCAAGTTGCTGTCGACAACATTCCCCTTGATACACTGGAAAGAGAGTAGAGGAGCTTCAAAACTTGACTATATCAATGCATTGATGAGTAGGGAGGCATCCTTAATGATATGATTTTTGAAATATAATAATTAAAAAATTTAAATATCTTCATGTAACATGGGATAAAGAATCTCCTATGTTGTTTGTATTATTCATTTTTAAAATAAGGAAGTTTCCCCTGCCGCATTCAGTAGAATTCTACATATCACCATTTCAATCTTCTCTTTCCTCATGAAGTCATTTACCAAATACTTGTTCAAGAGTTTTGCCTGCAGATATAACAATTGCATGTGCTGCCTTTTTTATTATTATTATTATTAAAATTCCTCTCCCTATTTTCAGCTGGTGCTTTAATACTACTGGTATAATTTATAGAGCAAATAGGATTTTTAATTGAAGATGTGTAATGCTACAAGGGGTTTGAGTCTGAGGGTTGGTACCGTTGCATAGAGAATTGAAGCTGCCAGTTGGGCAGAAAAGTTAAGCTCGGACAGTCGCTTGATTGAGTGCCACCTAATTCGTAAACTGTTAACGGATGTTAGTTTATTCTTGGATAAGAGAGCTGAACTTGCCTTATCCTTTGAAGCTGCTTTTCTTCGGATACTAAGTAAATTTTTTTTTCTTGACTGATGACCATCTGTGAGAATGGGTAATGAAAATTGAATAAACAATCTGTGATGAACAGTATTTTTCAGCAAAAAGTACTTTTATATAAATACGAGGGTTGTTTTTTAAGTAAGGGCCGTTCGCATGTATAGTCCCGTAGTTCATGCGGACGCCGCAACAATCCACCGCGCCACTTGCCGGCATCCTTCCCGTTCACACTGATGCCAGGTGCAGCTCTTTAGCTGATGTGTAGGCATCGCTGTGCTACTTTATAATGTTTACGATTATTGAATCGCCCGCCGCGTGTGAGATACGGTCAGTGATACGTTTTTTGACCGCGAGAAGTCTATCAGCTGCAGAAATTCATCGTCAGTTAACAGAAGTTTATGGCTTGAATGCAATGAGTGAAGGTAAAGTGTGTCAATGGGTTAGAGAGTTTAAAAATGGCCGTCAAAACGTCCATGACGAAGAACACTCAGGCCGGCCCTCTGTGATCACTGATGATTTGGTGGCTGCAGTCGAAACAAAGATTCGTGAGGACAGAAGATTCACAATTTCCACTCTTTCTTTGGAATTTCCACAAGTTTCAAGATCAGTTTTGTACAAAATTGTGTCTGAAAACCTAAAGTTTAAGAAACTGTGTTTTCGGTTGGTACCCACACTCCTCACAGAGGACCACAAAGGGAAGAGATTTGCCACTTCATTGGACTTTTTGATTCGCTACGAGGAAGAAGGGGATGACAAGTTGAGTCAAATTGTCACTGGAGATGAAACATGGGTATCACAAATCACTCCCGAAAGCAAGCGAAAATCGATGGAATGGTGACACACAACCTCACCCGTCAAGGTCAAAGCCAAACAGACGCTGTCAAAGCGCAAGATTATGGCAACTGTGTTCTGGGACCGGCACGGTGTTTTGCTAGTGGACTTTATGCCACGAGGAACGACAATCAACTCAGATGCCTACTGTGCAACTCTAAAGAAGCTCCGCAGAGCAATTCAAAACAAAAGGCGCGGCATGCTGACAAAAGGAGTTTTGCTCCTCCACGATAACGCTGGGCCTCACACCTCTCAAAAGACGCGGGATTTGATTAATTCTTTTGGCTGGGAAGTTTTGGAGCATCCACCATACAGCCCCGACCTTGCTCCTAGTGATTTTCACCTTTTCCGGTACCTGAAACACCATCTTGGCGGGAAGCGCTTCAATGACGACGATGAAGTGAAAGCGGCCGTGAACTCTTGGCTGTCGGAGCAGGCGGCCGAATTCTTTGAAGAGGGAATTAAAAACTTAGTTGTACGGTATGACAAGTGCTTAAATAAACAAGGCAACTATGTAGATAAATAGGTAAAAGTGTGTAGAATCAGAAAATAAAAGTTTTTTTACAAAAGTATTTGTATCTTTTAAAAAAAAAAAAAAGCCCCTTACTTAAAAAACAACCCTCGTATATATGTATCCGCATCAAATTCCGGAGATGACTATATCAACCTGGAGCCAAAGTATTATATGCTTATAACTTCCGTGAACAGACATTAGCTACATAATTCAAGTGTAGTCATCGCACATTATAAAATATGTAACTGGCCGGGCTAAAATTTTTTATTTTGTTTGATGTTAAGGTTATATAAATGATGAAAGGTTAATTCAGTCAATTGTTTGAAATTTTATGTGAATGCAATTGTTTTTAAAATTGAGTTTAATTTTCTGTTATTATTATTATTATTTTTACCATTAAGCTAAAAAAGCTCCTTGTTTGGCAACATTATACCGAGGACTTTATATATATATATATATATATATATATATATATCAAAATTGGCTTTAAAAACAATAATACATCATCATTAACAGTCTCTGATAATCCTTGTTTCAAAATGTGGACTTTCTTATATTGTGCTAATTTGTTTGTCAGCATCTCGTAAAAATACTAATAAAAAAATAAATCTTCTTGATGCTCCGGATTGATAATTTTCTGTTCCGCAAGATCAGTCCTAAATAAGCATATGCTTTGTTCCAACATCCACTGCCATCCTTATTTTTCATTAGCAATTACTTTCTGGGATAAAGCCATTATTGGTCTTATGATACTCTGTTAATCTATCTGACAATGGTTTTTTCTTTCTTTCTTTGTGTCAATAACTTCTCCTGCAACCCTTTTTATAGAAACTGATCTTGAATCATAAAATATATGGATTCTGGGAGCCTCAACCATTACAGAATTTTCTTCCTGAAATAATCCACCACTTGACTGAAAGCCTGCAATTTTTACTTTTAATTCATTTTTTTTCTGGTAACTGTTTTCGGTAAAAATTTTATGGCAGTTAAAATTGGTGATCTTTATTTCTGTGAGTTGTTACACATTGCATTTGGTAGTCAGTACCAACTTTTTTGTATACAACAAGTTTGTTGATTTCTCAGTTATTTTTTTTTTAGTGTGATTATTTTTCAGAAAGTAACCAGCAGTTAAATAACTATCATTCGAAATGTTAAATTCAGAATACAGTTATTCAGAATTTGGAGCGATATTTCAATTCAAAACTGAAATTTGCAATAAAATGATTCACAAATATACATATTTTCTGTTTCAGGACGAAAGTACATGCTCAAAGAAAGTTTGCACAAGGTTCTTCCAACCTTAGCAGTCCAGCTTTGACTCCAGTGAAAGATAAGGATAAGGTTAAAAACAATGGCACAGTCATCTCTCCGGAACTCATCCCTTCCAAGAGGCCAAAGACTGAGGACTTCCTTACATTTCTTTGCTTCAGAGGTAATACGTCATGTCCAATCTGTTATCTTATAATCTATACATACAATAAAACAGCAACTAGTGAAAAAGTCTGTACGTTCAAGATTAAAAAAAAAAAAAATATGTGCTATTAATTAACACAGTAAAAGAGTTCACTATTTTATTTTTAAATGTGTTTATCTTTCCATTTGCAACAACAGGTGAGTGAGATTCACTTGAAAACACCTGGTCTGATTTTTACAGGGTACAGCCTGTGAACCTGTGCCTAAAATAGGATATATTTCTTTTTGGCGAGACTTCTAAAAGCTGAGAAATTTAGGATAAAAATGTCCACAAATTAGTATAAATTTTTCATGGCACATGATATATATATATATTTTTAAAACTTACTACTGGTCAGATGTTGGTGGTCTTCATTTAAAGTACAGTACACAGTCCCACAGGTTAAATAGTGTTTCATTTTCATGTGATTTCAAATAAAATTAGTGTCAATTTTCAGTTGAATACAATTTTTGCAAATGCTACTGGTTGGATTGTAATGGGATTTCAACTAATGTTCAGCTCTTAGTCTCATAGTTAAAATACAACAAGTTTCATTTCAATGTGATGTTGAAAAGCTGAGGAATTTTAGATAATTTTTTATTGAACATTATTCAGTGAAAAACTGTTGACTGGATTTTGTTTGGTATAGTTTGAGGTACTACAAGTAAGACAAGGTATGTTTCCTTTTAATGTGTTATTGATAAGCTCAGGAGAAATTGAAAACAATTTTCCACTGAACGTGATTTACGAAATACTACTGTTTTGGGAAGCTTAGAAAATAATTTTTTTACAGCCAAACTATTAAAGCATCGAAATTTTTTTTGTATAAGGATCAAAATTTACTCTTTTAGATATATATATATATAAATCTAGCTGCTGTCAAAATTTCAGAATGATAGGAATATTTTAAGTTGTCAAGGTCAAAAAGAATGATGCAGGTTACAAGCATGAGATCTGATATTTGATCAGTTTATCAGACTAATTTGGTGGGAACCCAGAAGTCTTTGCATTCCCATGGGCGTTTTCTATAAATAGCAGCCCTGGATTTTCTTCACCACTCAGTCGGCCGGCCAGTCTTGCAGAATTAGTATGAGCGTAACCATGCTCTGTGGCATTTGATTTCGGCATGATGTAGGCAGTCGCCCAGTTGGCAGTCTATTGAAAACAGTTATGGAGCGACTATGTAACTCCGAGGCAGAATTTTACGCCATGTGGTGCGGCGGAGTAACTTCAGTATTGGGTGTCGGCAGACAAGTTGAACTTTAGGGGCGTGTGATAAAATTTTATCTGCTTTCATGTATCAGTGAGTTGTTATTTGAACTATGGGGTTTGGTACGGCTCGATTGGTTAATCGAAACTGCAATATTATTTAGTTTTGTGACTTTGCTTAAAATTGAAGAATATAGTGAATATCTACCAGCATAGACTTGTGTCTTTTGTTATCTGTAACCTTTCCTAGCCTGCGATTTAAATTAAGCCAGGTGACGACCAAGTTAATATAGCACGAACTATAGTTATCCAAGGCAAGATCACGGTTAAAGCTGAGACTGAAGGTTTATGCACTAACCCCATGTGAAATCTAAGTTCTCACAAGGTATATTTTATTTGGTGCGATGTTGGAAAAACTAAGGAATTAATAAAATAAATGTGTCCACAAATTATTACCAGTTTAAAGGTAAGTTACTTGTCTCAGTCAAAATATTTATTGCGATTTCAATGTACAAGCAACATGATATTATTTGATGGAATTAAGTTTCAGTTTGTTATGGAGACCTTTTATACAAAATAATTTATATTTAGTGACACAGGGGCTCTCAAAAGAGTTCTGTAAATTAATGGTCGACGTGAATGAAATTGCAGATAACAGCTAATTTACAATACTTATACTAAAATTCAACGGTGAATAGACATGACTTTGTTACTTCATCATTTATTAAAGGCACTGTACCTCTTACATATTAAGTCTTTATTTCTGGTAGCACGTATGGAAACCAATTCTTTTCCTGTACTTGTTTCATAACATAATCTTTGATTTTTATTCTTCATTGTTTCTCATTACTGATTTGGGACCATGCCGGGATGGTTCTTTATGAATCTGATATGGCCTTCACTATTATTTCCAACCAAAATTTGGATTAATTAGTAAAATTTCTATTATGGAATACATATGTAACTCAGTGTTTATAAGTAATAATTTGCTGCCACATTCTCTTAAATTATGATACAGCTTCTTCTTTCTGATTTTTATTCATTTTGTTCACTCTAATCTGATTAGAAAATTGTAACTCTTTTAGGCACACCAATACTTCCAGCCAGACTGGATTTCTTCAACACTGCGCCAGTGCAGGAGAACATTGAGGATGACACGAACTCGGTAGCGGGTGAAAGCAGCCGTCCTACACCTGTGGCCAGCACTAGCACAGGCCGGCCCTCCAGGATGGCAGACCAACCACCAGTTAGTAATTTGTGGAAGCTAATCTTATACAAAAACATCTGAGCAAGCTTTCTGAGCTGGCAAAAAGCTATCGGCCTATTGGTCTGCCTCTACCCTACTAACATACCACCATTACATAGCACATTACACTACTCAAAAAAAAAAATCCAAAAAGTCATATCTTACCCACATTTTTAATCTCCCCCACATCTCTACTAGCCACTCCATAAGCTCCCACCCTACCATTTGTTAAACTACAACAGTCTGTGTTAAACATTTTTTCATCAGATCCACATTACCCTTTTTATATATATATATATATATATATATATATAAGGGATCCTCATTTTCATCAAACCCAAAGTTCGAGTATGCCGCTTTGATCCATACTCGGTAACTTTCCAATAGTGATATGACTTCTCTAACACAGCGGAGAGTAGTAATTGATGCGATGAGACTGTGTCCAGTCTGCAGCAGTTCTAACCTCCATCCGAACTGTATCCACCTTCCCTTGCCCAAAACAATCTCCTTAAAACCCAAGCCAAGAGAGAACTACCCAAGAATAAGATCATCATGATCCTCACTGCTGACTAGGGCTTAGCGATTGTAGTCATAAACCTCATTGAATATATAAGGCTCCGTTATTTTCCCATGTACTGCCACACCCTATTGATTCTATTTGAATTTGTCAGAAAGTACATAATTTCCTTGATCTCACCTATATCCATAACCATCCATATTTGGAAGAATTCCTGGACACCCTCCTTGTATTTTCTTCCCAAGAACCACAAGGTTGGCATTACTGGGTGACCTATAGTTGTGGTATATCGATCATCCTCTGAACTGATTTTATAGCCTTGGTATATCATTTCCAATATTTTGTGTGGAATATTCCTTCATACATCAGAGATACTCCACACTTCCTCATGAATTTGTCTAAAGTCTCAGTTCCTGTATTCCCAGACTCTTTCCTTGTCTCCATTGATGTTACTTCCTTGTAAGCCAAAATTCCCCACTATCAGCGACCCAATTTTACAAAACTGTTCCTGGTAACATGACCCCCCTACAGCCTCCTCAGTACACCCTCCTCATTTCCCTCCTTATTTCAAAAAACTACTTCTTATATATTTCTGAAGTTTATAACCAGATATGTTAGACTGCAGTGGGCACCCACATGGCCCAATCCTATGAAAACATATTGCTGAGATATCTCCAATAGCAATTCCTAACTGGTATCTCACTCAAACCTTTTGTGTTGTTCAGATACATAGATGATATATTTTTGATCTGAACCCACCGTTAAACTTCATGAATTCACAATAGCCTCTTCACCTGGACTTACTCCCACACAAATCACCTTACTTGGCGTTGACATTTCCAAATGGAAAGATGGCATACATATCTCTGATTACAAGTCTACAAATTAACAACAGTATCTTCACTTTGACAGTTTTTTAAAAATTTATTTATTTGGCACGTGGCCTGTAGAGCATACAGTTAAAGCACATTGCACAGAACTGAAAATTTTATGAAGTTTTATTGTTAAATTTCACCATTTGGAGATCTGTATACCATATAGGTTTAAAATGTTTAAAAACTTTTCAATAGGAAATGTAAGTATTTATTAAAATATGAGGTAATACATATTTCTATATTGTTCTTAGATACATAACATACCATACTCCAATATATTAACACATTTTACAGAGAATGGAGATGACATACATTAAATGAGTAACTTACACCTCACTGTTTTAGATCTTTAAAGAGGATGTCTGTATCATCATTATATCTTTTGCTTCCAAAAACAAATGGTTAATGTCAGTCTACAACCCACCGTCACCCTGAAACAATGGGATATTATCTACTTGTATTTAATGCAGGTAGATTCTGAATCTACTACATCAGTTGTCATCACTTCTGCATCAAAAGTTCCCTCCCTCATAGCCTCATCAGCCATTGTCAAACCAATGTTAAGATGAAGAATCATACTCCAGATACCCCTATAACCAATCACAATCCCTCATTTCCCTCTGATCATGTACAAAAGCAAATCTCCTATGCTACAACCCCTTCTTTACGCAACTAATTCAATCCAGCACTTTGAAAAACTAACCAAAGTCCCATATTCATATTTCAGTTCTATCATGATCTTGAGTGCATTAACCTAATTGTTCCTAATGGACATGACTTCCTATGTTTCTTTCTTAAAATTTGCAGACTGCACATTCTTCATCTAGTTACCCACCAATTTCGAAGAACTTCTTGGTCCGCAAATAGTTTGTGATTCTCCCAAACTGCCAGATGGATCCTAACCCAAAACTTGCAGCATGCACACAGCCAGCATCACATATTCCAATTGTACCACAGGGGAGATTTTTCCATCGCTGAATATGTCAGATGCACTACTACAAACCTTACATGACAGCTAACCTGCCTGCACTGTACCAGTTCACGTATAGGCCTTGCCATTAAGCAACTGTATCAGAATAAATGGCCACAGGCACCAGCAACCAAGAGCAGGCAGGCAGGCAGGCAGCAAATGTCAGTTCACACAATTGTAGTGGGAGCTGTCAAAGTCTTCTGAGAAACCACGTTACCCTCTGAACTCCGCAGACAGGAAATAGCGTACCAACATATCCCTGTTACCAGGCATCCTCCTGGCTCCAATCTATCTCCAATAAGTCCAGTTATCATTTACTATCATTTATTCGTCTAAGTGAATATAATTCTTAATATTAATATTATTGTTCTAGTGTTCTGTTGCACAGTTTTGCTTGTTGCTGATTTGTTTAAATATTCACTGATGTTAAATAGCAATGTTCTGTATGCTCTAATCATGCCAGTACTGAAGAATACAGTATTGGAATAAGATGCAGATTAAATTAAAGTCATTGAAGTTTATAGTTCTTTTCAAAAACAAATGACTGCCAACGCATTTACATGAAATTTATTGCTAATGTTTCAGCACTACTGCAAGGTTGAATATCAAATCAAAGTCTCAGTAATTAAAGTTCAGCGAATTTACTTTTCCAAAGGATTTACAATAACTCTGATATCAGTCAAAAACAATCAGTAGTATTAATAAAACCAGCCTCAGTCTAATATGCAAATTGTCATTTGTTACATATAACCCATTAGCCGTGAAGTTAGTCGAAAGCTTCTTTATGAAATTTAAAATATGCCCTTATGTAAGTTTTCAAAATAAAGTTCAAATCTGCTTCCCTTTTTCCGTTTCAAGTTATTAATGTCTCACAACACACACCCAATATAGCTGCTGAAGACTATTTCCTTCCATTTACTACATAAAATAAATTAACCTGCCACCCCATTTGGTCATAGCTTCACTACCTGCTGTCTTGCTGCAAGAAGGTAGGTCAGTTCCGCTTCCCTTTTTATAGAAACCTTCCTTGAAAATCATGTGACCTCACTTGACCAATCCATGCTTTCATTTAAACTGAATGTTTCAAGTTATGCACTGGATCCCATCATTTTCCCAGTCTTTGATATGATACTATAAAATTCAATTTCTTTAATAACATTCTTATCTTTTTGGAATTAATAAACAACATGGTCCAGATTTTTTAGAAACATTTGTATATTTCAGATCCAAGAATTATCCAGTACTTACAAATCTATTTAATTGTCTTCCTACATTTTCCAGATAGCTAAAAATGTCTAATTACTCACTTAAAATGTTATCCTATCAACAAACCATTATTAAATTAATCATTCTTCTTTCCTATAGTTTGCTTACATAACTTCTTCCCCTTGTAACTGTTGTTATTAACAAAATATCAATTATTCTCAAAACCACTCCTTTACGTTAAAATCTTTACATGCATTAAATACACAATTCTGATAAAGGAAACAAAGAAACTGCCGCGAGGCACTGAAAATAAGATAGGATAGGGAAAATAAACAGTTACCCGTCACTTACCACAGATGAAGGCAGGAGGGCGAAACACGTAAAAACACAAAGACAAAAGAATTACACAATATTTCGACTTTTCAGTCTTACTCGTGTAGGAGGCGAGACATATGGCAGGGGGAAAGATGTGGTCACATCCGAGCCCGCCACATGAAACATAAACATGTGGCGGGCTCGGATGTGACCACATCTTTCCCCCTGCCATATGTCTCGCCTCCTACACGAGTAAGACTGAAAAGTCGAAATATTGTGTAATTCTTTTGTCTTTGTGTTTTTACGTGTTTCGCCCTCCTGCCTTCATCTGTGGTAAGTGACGGGTAACTGTTTATTTTCCCTATCCTATCTTATATACACAATTCTGAGTCATTTTTCATTAGTGAACCATCTAATAAATACTTCTTTTTCTCTCAGAAATGTTAGTCTCTACTTAACTGGTCTTAATCAAACGGAAATTATCACTTTTTAGAATAAGAGACAATGTTTCTTTTATCTTCTCCAAATGACCCATCTAAGTTGCATAACATCCATAGTAAAATTCCTACTGCAACCAAAGTTATATCAAAATGCTTCTTTACCCAGTTACTCTATGGAAATGTTAGGAAAATTTGTCATATCACTTGATCAGCTGATATCATCGTCAATATATGTTGTTCATCACCGTCTATTACTACCTTGCAATTCCATTCGTATTTATATTATCTTTTGTTAATACTTTTGTGATGTTCTCTACCTAGCTATAATATTTCTTTGACATTCTTGATTCAGTGTTTTCCAGTCCCCTTCCATTCCAACCTCTGTCCCACCTCCCATTTTTCCATTAGTTTCCCATTCATGTTGTCCGTGTCAATATGATCATCTAATCTCCTTGTCAGACTAAGGTTCCCCACCAAAAAATTGTCTTATATGTTTTCATTTCTACCCTGTTGCTGTCATCTATAGCAAGTGTTTGGTTTACTTTCCCTAGCCTTCCTCATATATCTTTACATAAATAAATCTGTAAGCGGGCTGTGTCTGTTACTGCATCATGCAAAAGCTGCCAAAATGACTTTTGTGGGGTTTTCACAGTATGAATGCTTACAGACCAGCTTGAAATTTATCTAACATACAAAAAAGGATTACCACATTTTTACAATATAATATTTCAGTTTAAAATCTTATTCATACAAAGAGGGATGAGTCATTTGGCATGGAGGTGTGTAATTTACACGTTTTTTTTTTTCCTTGTAAAATTTGCTTATTACACCAATCACTCCCACCCTCCCCCCTTTTTCTGACCCCTGGTCATATCTTTAATTTTGTTGTATTCATCATTTACTATTCTTGCAAAGTTCTGGTAAATTTTCAGTTTGTTACTCCAACAGACGGTCCTTCTTTTGAACGAGGCCATACCTGTTCTATGTACTCAAACCACCACAAATAGTAATAAATGGCCCTTGATGCCTGCCTTGTGCACACCATTCTACTGCTGAGAAAGAGTTATTTACCTGACAATTATAATGTTTCCTGCTTGTTTGTATCTTTTTAATGTTTCAATGATATCCTGCCATCTGTGGTAAGTGGTGGTTTATCCTCCATCCAACCTTTTTTTTTTGTATAATGCACTGTTAGTTTAAAAATTTGAAAACATCATGAGTGATGAGCACTGGTTAAAAAATGAGCATAAAAATGTGTTCTGCCTCTTAACTTATCCACCAAGCACTTTACAAGGATCAGGGATATTCTCAGCAACTCCAAATCCCACACCTCACTCAGTCCTTGCCGGTATTTTTTGAATCCATCCCTCCCATGACCATCTCAACTGCCACAAATTGCAGCAGTTTGTTTTGCACTCACTCCCTCCCTCCCAGTAAATACTCCTGTTGATGTAAGGAGTACATTCTAAATTATATTGTTTTGTGTGTGTCAATCATGGTATGAGGTGGTTTTCACTTCTGTCTGAATTTTAAATATATTTTACTTTTCAGTGAAACTGTATATAAATTTAATGAATTAGTTGTCAAAGGAACGCTTATTTGTCTTCTGCAAATGGTCTAATTTTTGTGATCGAGTACATCGGAGAATGATCTCGCCTAATGGACATTTTTGTGCTTAAACAGTTTATTTTCTTTTATTTAGCTATTGCATATGTAACAGTATCACCAAAGAGAACACGTAATAATATACTTATTTGAGGCAGTGAAACTTACCATTATCCTCCTTGCTGTTATTGTTTATATATGTTTATTTGGATTTTTTAAATATAAAAGTCTTAGATAATTAGCTATGTGATTCTTATTGTTTCAAGATGATGATAATCAGAAGGTAAAATGCTTTTTAGGCAATTAAATTGGGGAAGGGAAGAAGATGCATCACTTAGAGATTAAGACAGCAAAATGGCAATTAATACAAAAGTATGAACAGATATTACAATATTTTGATTGAAAATCTTTTTCATGCATAAACAAGAGACATACAGCAAGAGAATCGGATGCTGTACACACAAAGAGACCTACAGTGTTATTAAACATTCAGTAAGTAATAGTGAACAGGGTGGTGATGGTATGGATAAATCATGAAGCAAGCAATTGATAGCCAACGGAAAGTAATTATGCAGTAATTAAAGTTAAAATAAGATAATAAAAAATTTTAATGAATAAATATACATGTAAAGAAAATAAATGAGATATATATGTAATTGCATTGAAACAATAAGTGAACTGGAATTACAAATTTAGATAGGAGAATGAACCACCACTTACCTTAGTTGATGTCTGGGTGGCTTGGACATGCATGACACAAACACAAGAGACATTGAAATTTTCGAGTATTAGCCCCTTATCAGCAAGTAGAACACTGTGGACAGTGGGATCTGTAAGAGACTGGCTCAAATAGTTGAGGCAAGGAATATGGTCCATGGTGGGTGTAAATTCAAACTTAGGATGGGAAGAGGCTGTTTTACAGAAATTCACCAGATTAAACTTTTTTTGTGATAACGGACTTTTGATTTTGTTCTTTGAATTCTGTTAATATTCTTGTTGACTTTTTGCTTTTTGTATTGGCTAATTTACACATATTTTTTTATGTGATTTGGTTATTAATATCTTCAGTATTCAGAACATTCTGAAAGACATGATTTAAATATATCCACAATGCATATACCACAGCTGGGCAGAAAATCATTATTCCATTAATCGTTAATTAATGAAGTTAGCATAATTGTAAAAAATTAACTTTTAAGTTAACCTAAAAAAACGTTAACGGTCTTCTTAACTTTCGTTAAATTGAACTGCTGTTAACTTTAGTCCATTACATTGGTAGTTGACATTGTTTGGTGCCACGTTCATACTTTCGATGAATATGATGGCGAACGTATAATAGATAGTACAGAGTGTGAGTGATGCGTATACAATTGTTATACTAGGCATGGCTTGGGTGTTTTGGAGCATTTCTATTTTACGTCTCACTGCTCATTTCTAATTCGGTGGTTGGTGGTTGATTTTGATTTTTTTTTAGTCTTTTTTTTTTTTTTTTTTTTTTTTTTTTTTTTTTTTTTTTTTTTTTTTTTTTTACTGCCAGGAAAATTTCACTTTTTAGTTGGTATTGGTTTGGTGTTCATTAGTGAAATAAATTAATCTGACATTTGTGATTACATCATGAAAACTGAAGCTCTTCTGTCCGTTAGTGAAAGCAGCAATACTAGCAATAGCAACTAGCATATTAAAAATCATTGGCCACATTTATGCGATTATGTTGCACTTAAATCAAGACTGAGAGAACAGTTGATCTTTGAATTCAAACTGTGTTTGTCTAAACTTCAAACAATCAAAGCTCACGTGTCTAGCCTTAATAACCTTAAACAACACATGAAGACAATGCATATATCCAAATATAAACAGTTTGAAGAAAAAGTAAAAGCAGAACCAACTCAAACACATCGTCAAGTGCTGTGGCTTCTTCTGATGTAGATAGCAGCATAATTGATTTGTTTTCATCGCCATCTGCTAATGAAACCTAATGTCAATAAAAAAATTGGCATCATAGCTACCAGAACCATTGTATTCCAAGCTGGTGTGGACCAATGTATTGCAAACCTTTTTGTTACCAACATGATTACACTATATGTTGAAGAATCTGATACATTTCAGAAGCTGGTGAAAACGTTGAACCCCAGTAAAAATTCAATTTCCAGAAGTACATTTGGTAGATGCATTATTGATTCACATCATGATACATAGCACCTTGGTATTGCTTGCAGTAATACCAACTGCAATATATAAACATCAGTTCCACTCTTGGATGGTTAACTTTTAACAGTTAACTTTAACTTGCATTAAATTTTTAAAAATGTAACACTTTAACGATTATTGAAGTTAACTTTTTGATTAACTGTGCCCAAGTTTGGTATTGACACACAAAAGCATACAATTAGTGGTGGCAAAAATTATTAGTATGAAGATTGCAATTAATACAACTTGTGATTGCAATGTACAGGTACAACAGTTAACGTATTCAGACATAAATATCTAATTCCAGCCGTATTTATTGAAAAGTTTCACCTCAAAATTAAACATTAGAAGAAGAGAACTTCGCAAAACATGTTAACAACAGATTTTCATGGTTTACGTACAGGTGGCAGGCACCACTTCACTAAACTGTATTTTTATTATTGCTATTGTTTTATTTTTATTTATGGCAGCAAAGTGTGAGATCTGAACTGATATTTAGCAAGAAATAAATGGGCTATGAGCCCTTGGTCTAACTTGGAGACACATGTTAAGAACGGATTTCGATCTCCTTTATATATGTTGAAGGGTACACAGCAAATATGTCTGTGGTATAGTCGTTTCTCAAAATGCGCCCTAATTTTTTAGATATTCGCATGCAAATAAACAAACAATTTGAAATGTCAGGCATGTAATAAATTATTGCTCCCTATTATCAAATGTCAGCGTGGTCTGTGCGATAGGGTGTTGGTTTCATAATTTTCTGACTCGAGTTCAAATCCCCGCTGAATCAAATATTTTTATTTATTTTTATCTTCAAAAATTGTCAAGCTTGACTTATTTATTTTCTTAAAACTTCATTTACACACTTTTATTGTGTGAAATAAAATTTAATACGAATCACATTACTTATAACAGATACACCAAACATAATTTCAGCCCATATATCAACAATGGCTTCCTTATATGACTCGCCCATACCCAATGAAATTAAGTCAGGAGGTGACTCTGCTAGTAAACTGGAATCTGACACAAGAATTTTGCAATGTTTATAAGCATTTATCACTTGTTCTTCCATTTCCTTGTTGAGCTCCATTTTTTGTAACGGATGGACCTACTACTTTATTTTCAACCATTTACATGCAACCGTTCTTGCAACAAATAGAGTGTAGAAGAAAGAAAGAAAGAAAAAACTATCTTCCCAATGCTACATATTTTGTTTAAAATACCTCTTGATGATATACAAGTAAAGAAACAACGAAAATGAAATGAATAACTTGATAGTAATTATTTCAGTTGAAAACACACCGAAACAACTTATTAACAAAAAGTGTAGAAATAATGTAAGAATGGAGACTTTCCTGACGTATGATTGCAATGAAGTTTCCAGAAGTGTGCAGCCGATTTGGGTTGTGAAAAGACAATCTGTCGGTAGACCCGTGAATTCGATACGTAAAAAAGAATTTCAGGAAAAAAATGACTGTAAATTGTAGGTTATATGATTTGTTTTAAATATTATTTCACTCAATAAAAGTACGTAAATGAAGTTTTAATAAAATAAAAAGGTAAAGCTTGACGTTTTCTGAAGATAAAAATAAATAAAAATATTTTATTCTGCGTAGATTTGAACTCGGGTCAGAAAATTATGAAGCTAACACACTATCACATAGACCACGATGCCATTTGATAAAATGAGGCAATACTCTACCATTTACTCAACATTAAGAATTTTTTGTTTGTTTGCATCCGAATATCTCAATCACTAGGGTGCATTTTAAGAAACGACTATACCACAGACATATACAAAATCCATTCTTAACAAGTCTGATGGTTCCCAAGTAAGACAAAAACAAAAAATGTAGGAAAATTTTCCTTTGAGTGGGACTGAAATAAGTATATTATCAAAGGAATTATTATGAACGATGTTACACAGAAAAATCTGAATCAAATCTTTCACAGTGCTGTAGAAACTCCTGATATAAGAAAGTAGCTAGGAGTGAGAAAGCTCATTACATGAGATTTAGGTTCTTTTGCCGTGGGCAAGGTTGCAGCAATAGCTGCTATGTGAATATAATATTATTACTTCCCTCTTTATATGTTTGAATTTACTTTAGGTATGTATATTATTTCTACTGCTATTATTGTATACCCCGATTTCTAACAATATTACTATCCAATAGTTATTGATTGTTTGCTTCATATCTTTTCCCCCACCATTACCATACCCAGTAAATGCACAATGGGCAATTGTTTATTTAGTCATGTTGTAGGTCCTGTTGTGTGCACACCCAATCCTCTTGCCGCCCGTTATGCCTGTATACACGACTAAAATTTTAAACTGTATTATTGTAATACGTGTACATTGCTGTCCTCCAGCCTTCTTCTTTGTTAATTGATGGGTCTACTTTCCATAATCTTTAGTTTTTAATAAGTTTCTTGCAATTTAAAAAAAATATATGGTCTGTTTCAAAGGAAATGTCTCCTTTGTCAAATTTGTTTTTGGTAAATAAAGAAATACCTTGTCTTCATGGTAATTTTATCATTACTATTATGCTAATTTCAATGGAGATGATCTTATTTTGATTATTAGAGATTACAGGGCATAATAGTCTTCCATTTTTATGAAATTAGACTTTCTCTATTTGTTTGTGTATTAGTTCACAGTATTTGTATATATAAAGGTATGTATGTAAATATTTGCTTGTGATTTTACAGCAAACACAACCTGTAGCTCGTAAAAGTGAGAGAATAGAATATGTTCCCAAAAAGAAGCCAACAACAGCAGTTCAGGCACTCAAAAAGAAATACCACGAACAGAGACTGCCAGACAGAGAGCTGGTAATTTAAGCAAGCTTGTTCAAAAAGGTAAGAATTTCTATATATACATTAGCCCATTCAAATTTGTGTCATTGTCAATATGAGAATGGCTGTAAAATAGTTTTAAATTTAAACTTTCTCAATTTATACAGAAACTGGTCAGCACTATTATTTCTGAAGTATTGCTTGCAGGGTCTTTGCACTAAATTTTATATTTAAATTAGCTGACCCGACAATGCTTTGCTATTGCTAGATTTGAGTATAAGTATAGATTAAATGAAAACAATTGAAAATTTGATATTACCTTCTGTTAAAATTATATATTTACTTATACATTGTTGTATTTATGTTTTTGATTAAATAAATTATAACTATGGTTTTATTCAATTTAAAGCTCATTGCAATCCGCTTGGAATACGATGTCTTGGGTGATTCCATTTCGCATAGATACAAAGAAATACCTTCGCAGCTTGCAATGTATAACTCTCCATGAAGTATCCATTAATATTATAGCAAAATATACTGCTGCAGGATTGTAAATATAGAGATACAATCTTTTTTGTCTATTTAGTTTTATTTGCTTACCGAGTGTGGTGGTGTAATGGCTAGCGTTCTGGCCTCGCATTCGGGAGGACGGCGGTTCGAATCCCCGTCCGGGCATCCAGATTTGGGTTTTCCATGGTTTCCCAGATCACTCCAGGCAAATGCCGGGATGCTTCCTTCAAAAGGCCATGACCAAATTCCTTCTCATTCCTTGCCCCCCCATCCTTTCCTGTCTCTAAAGACCTCGTTGTTTGAGAGACGTTAAGCAGACAAAAAAAAAATATTTGCTTTCTACAGGTCTATTTGAGGATTAGCTTTAAACCTTCTCCTGACAATGCAGACCATTTTGTAAAAAAAAAAAAAAAAAAAAAAAAAAAAACACGAGTAAATCAGTCCAGTAGTTTTTTAGTCTGTAGTGGACACACATACGGACATTGCCTTATATGTATATATAGCTTATAAAGCAACTATTCTGGGAAACCTTTTAGCAGTGCTAAGTATTATTTTATTTGTAAATTGAAGAGAAATCAGCATCTTCACAGTTGAATGAACGTATTGGCGTCTTTGAATTAGTTTCATAATTTATATGTTATATTCCACATTAAACTTCAATTTCCAAATGCTGTTTTCAGGATGACATGTATCCATAAAAGATTTTGCAGATTTCACCATAAATCTCACTTTATATGCGATTCCACTGAATTAATCATTTTGGGTTGTTATAAAACTGCCCTACACCATGAACACATGCTCACTCAAACAATAGAAACAAAACAACAGAAGCATTTACAAAACAAACAGTTAAAGCAGATACCACAGAATACTTGCTGCCAGAGCATTTTACAATTTGCGGTGAGAATCAGCCATTGTTAGTTTTTTACAGACCACCTTTATTAGAATAGATATTTTATTCAGATGCAGATGTGTCAAACTACTAGTTTCAGTCGATTTTAACTTAATTTAAAGTAAAAATAATTGAATACCTTCTTTTAGTCAGTATATTCACTAACTTGAATTAGCTTAAAAAATTGTTTAGAATTCTTGCATTTAATCCAAGGCCAAGTAAAACATAAGTTACCTTTAAAACCCGAAAAATGATTTAGAGTTCACATCAGACATGTACTGTTTATACTATGGTATGAGGGAGCCCACTTCCAATTGAGCCCCTTTTCTAGTTTATAGAGGCTGCTCATGAGGCGATAAATATAGCTGATGAAACAGATACTGAATACTGGTGTGCTAAAGAAATAGTTGAAGCTGATGAAACAATTAGGAAGGGGATCGATGCTTGGAATGTGAAAGGTAACACTGAAAATATCGCAAGACTTTTACTTGCGAACTAGAGGAGAGTAATACAGTTAAAAGGATGAAGAAACTAGACACTTCAAAAACAGTGGTGAAAAATGGATTTGATTTATTACCAGAGTCAGTAGGGGAAGAGCCTAATCTAGATGTAGGAATAGAATAGGCGCAGCAGGCCTTTAGGAACAGAGGCGTACAAAGAAAGAACAGGAAGGTTTCTGCTTCTAGATGGTAGCCATGACAGAGATGAAGACCCTTTTTTACAGGATCAGTTAGGCACAGGCTACCAAGCCCCAAGTTTTTTCAAACCTAGTGCAACATTAGGCGAGGTAATAGAGGATATAGGTTCACAGGAATTCTTCACGGGTCTTCTGCCGGATAAGATCTTTTAGACATGACGTTTCGGCAGTCACCTCCGCTGCCTTCATCTGGTGAGCTGTCATCGCGAAGTAGCTGCCGCGACGGTCGACACCGAATGTGTGCGCCTCGTGGTACTGGCTCCCTATATACCCTGCGGCCGGCGGCCCGCTAGCCGGAGCGGCTGCCTGTTGCGCTGCCATTGGTCGGCGCGTCAACCGGGCTCCGCCCTGGACTGCTGTGTCCCAGCTCTCTTCTGGGACGAATGTTATTCTGCTGCTGCTTCAGGTCATGGAGGATTGGCTTCCAAGCTTCACTCAAGAAGAGACCGCCATCTCTGTTGATGTTGTTGGTGCTAAGGCGAATTTCCAGCGATTCTCTAATTACGGAATCCCAGAAAAACTGTGTCAGAGCCAATACTTCAGTCTTACTGAAGTTTATGCTGTGGAAAATTTCCGGTGACTACTGGCGCAAGAGCTCGCTCTACCTCATTATATAGGACGTAGTATTCTCACACATCACATGACTTACCAGAAAATAGAGCTCTAAAATTACCTCTCCCCTAGGCTTCAACTTTTAATAGGATTTAGTACTGCGAATTTTAAGCATTTTCTCTCTTCATGTTTCCTTGAAAAGTTAACAGATTAGCCGTAATTAATTTTCTTCTAAACCCATGTGTCACCTCAACTTAACCCTCACCTTCCAGATTTGTGGTGAATTCCCAAAGTTCCAAACCAGCCACCATATTCAAAATTTCACGAAACCCATATGTTTGCTTGAATTGTGCAAAAAGTAAAACTCGTATCCTGAAATAAAAATTTGTATAGTGCTCCTTGTTCTTGGATACATATTTTAAAAGTATCCCCGATCCAGTTTAGTGTCTGGTTTAGCTGTAAAAAAAAAAATATTTGTGTGCTCAACGTATATTTTGATATGCAGTGTTATTTTAAAAATTCTGTCCCACTTAACCCCCTGCTCAGAACTGCTTAAATAGTTTACCATGTTATTAAGAAAGGATGTAAGTTAAGGAAAAAGTGTCTTTTATGCTCGAAATGTGTTTGAAAGTGTTGATTATTATTTTTAGAAGTTGCCAGATAGTTCAAATTTTGTGTTTTTGCTTTATAAATGGCTTTAAATGGAGTGTTTTGCATGAAATCTTACTGAATTCCATTTCTATGAATTTATTATTATTTTTAACGTTCTTTACCTTGTTGAAAAGTGGTTTGAAATACCGATTTTATCTCGAAATACAGATTGATTATTAAAAAGTTGGATTACGGCTGATTACACTAATTTCAGTAAGTTTAAAGATTATTTACTGTTCTTTAATGTTTATATACGGCTTATATTATGTGCTGAATTACTTTATCCCTTTTATATCGCTCTCTGTTCCGAGTTAGACTGCAGTATCGGCTTCTGCATGTATCGCGTCTCCCATATCCTGTAGTTACGAAATTAATAATTTTATGTTTTCTGGAGACTTACCCCCTCCATTATGCTCTGTAGCCAAGAAAAGTTTAATTTAACCAAATTCTAAGGTGCTTACATGAGATGTTTAGGAAACTTGAGTTATGGTATAGTGAGTGACCTGAGCAGCATACCAGGGAGGTCCAATGTCGGATACTTTTGGGACAGACCTCGTATATAGCTGTCAGCAGGGACAGGAGAGGAGGGGCATGTGGGGAAGCAGTCCAGGTGGGCACTGCTCACTTGCTGACATCATATTTGAGTCACACTATGCCCTGGTATGTCTTGTGATAATTTTGTAGATGACTTCCATGTTTGACTAAAGTTGAGACCTTAATTCTAATGTATAACATTTCCATTAAGTCTTATAACAATAGAAGAAAGATGCAAGAACATGTTAAATATTTTAAACACAGGCAGACGGAAAAATCTGCAATGTTGAACATGCCATTAACAAGGAGCATGGGCCATTGTTTGATAAAATGGCACACACAGATAATATTTGTGTCAGAATCATTAAAGAAGCGGTAGAGATAAGACATTAAAGGTAATGTTATAAACCGAGATCCAGGCCTCAACTTAAGTCCAATTGTAGAAGCCAGCTATACAATTACTACGGGTCATGTGTGATTGCCGTATATTAGGGTATAGTGCGACTTATACATGTCACCAAGTGAGTGGTGCTCGGCTGGACTGCCCCTCCAATCATCTCACCCCACCACCCCCACCAAAAGAATCTCACTTATTAATTGTGTGAAATGCAAAATAAAAACCAACAAGTTTGACATGTGCTCCTGCATGTAGCCCTCATCACAGGGGGGATTAAAAAAACTTATGAAGATGTCTGATTAGCACACCACATCAGGACATAACTTTTAACATTTTACATTGATGTTTCATATTTAGTGGCACGAATGATTGTGAATTGATTGAGCAGTATGGGATAAAATGAGTTTGTTGCCAGCAATAAAATCCTCTAAAAACAGATAATAAATGTCACCTCTTAGTAAAGATGTAAGTTAATTTAGGAAATATCAGCTAACACAAAAAATACCCAAGGTAACTTGAGATTCATTGTTACTGATAATTCACTTTTAATCATTGTTTGAGCCACGGGTCAGCCAACATTCAAATACACTACCCAACTTCAAAAGTTGTTAATGACTAACTCAGACTTTGAGATTCCAAACCATGGTAGGTGAGTGGTAATGCTCTGGCCTCACATTCGGGAGCACACTGGTTCGAATCGCCGTCCGGGCATCCTGGTTTGGGTTTTCCATGGTTTCCCCAAATCACTCCAGGAAAATGCCAGGATGCTTCCTTTAAAAGGCTATTGCCTAATTGCTTCCTTTAAAAGGCTATTGCCTAATTGCTTCCCTTTCGTTGCCCTCCATCCTTTCCTGCCTCAAATGACCTTGGTGTTGATTAGGCATAAATCCATAAAAGAGAGAGAGAGATTCCAAAGACACACGTCCGGATTAGGAAATTCGATTAAAGACACAGATGTTTCTGATCTTATACTGTACTAGCTGTGCCCGCGACTTCATCCTCGTGGAATAGTTATTTTGGGCATCATATTTATTTTTGCAAACAACCTCCTCAGCTTTATAAATTATAGCAGTTACCCACGACTTTGTTCGCATCAATTTCTGTTATTATTTTAGACAATTTTTTGCAAATTTAGTTTTTAAGTTTTTAAAAGAACATAATTATTTTAAAGTACTTCTGCGTAAATTATATTTTTAGTTTTATTTTCTTGTGGCAGAAGAACATATTGGTTTTCTCCGCAACCCGATCTTGACAACGCAACATTTAGTTGGCCGTGTGAAAAGCAGTCTTGACGTAAATCGATTCCTACGTATTTAAATGTTTGCCCCTGTGATTTATTAATTGTAACGGCGAAAGATAGCTTAACGGGAAATTGAATTCTTTTAAAATTAAAAGGTAAATCATTTGGAATCATTGGGATGCGAGGTATAAGCACTGTTTGACCAACTGCTGGACCAGTCAAAACTATTGCAACGATCACGTTATTGCGTAGAAATTTAATTTGAAGTCGGGTTCAGTTACATAAATTTGGTGGTTTGAGATTTCTAAGTAAAATTATTTGGGCACCTATTTTTAACTTGAGGGAATATGGGGGAAGGCCACTTGGGTTCAAAGAATTAAGAAACTCTTGTGGGTAATGTACCGCATCTTCTTGATCCATTATGTTATCAATAGATGTGTAGGTAACTATGTCTCCTGGAAGTTTACTTAAAATTAAAATATTATCCTTAAAACAAAATGAAATAGTATTTAAAAAGTATTATTATACGACAATATTATATCGCAAAAACAAATAACGCTGCATACAACCGTTCAGAAGGAAGCCGACCGCGCGTAATATCTTCTAAGATGTTCATTGAAATTAAGTGATGCCAAAGACAATTTTGTTCACAATTAAATACTCTTAATCAACAACACATTTATTTGGATAAAGATTAATATTATTATGTTGATACAACTCTAACAAATAATTGGTAATAATGCATTAATTTCAACCAAATTTGATTACCATAAAAACGGTTCTAGTGAGTTAATCTTAAAAGATAGACATATACTGTCGCGGACATTTTTTTAGATCATTTCAAGAGGAATAATCCTTTCATACATATTTTTTTGGTATCTTGAACCGTTTTCGCAGTGCACGCAACAGAAGCCCTCAAAGATGAATAATTTTCCCCGTTTTTTCCACATTTTCCATTGTTTCTTCGCTCCTATTAGTCGCAGCGTGATGTTACATAGCTTAAAGCCTTCCTCGATAAATGGTCTATTCAACACAAAAAGAATTTTTCAATTCGAACCAGTAGTTCCTGAGATTAGCGCGTTCAAACAAACAAACAAACTCTTCAGATTTATAATATTAGTATAGATTAGATTATTCATAACAAGTTGTTGAAGTTGTTACATGGGGAATTGAATGCATGAAAACCTAATTTCAATATTGCAAAATCATTACCTGAATGTTTAAAACTCTTAATTACTAAGCGAAAGATAGAATTCAATTCAAGTAACCAAAATGATTCGACACCACTATACTTAAAATCTGAATATCACTTATTTCCAACTTGGTAAAACTTCAAGACAGAGTTCATTCTCAACAAACACAAAGGTTCAACCAACTGACTAGCACTTGTTCGAGCTAAGCTAAGATTGGACTGTAGGGAAATCCTAATTCCACCGGCCGGTCATTACAAGTAATTCATACAAATTTATTGAAATGGAAATAAAATACTGAATTCACAGCAAAACTGAAGTTAGAAAGAGGTTTATAAAAGTATTTAAAATTATATTTGGGGAAATATTTGTACAGAGCTAAGTATAAAAGAAATACATTTGTTGTAGGTGATGCTGCTGTACCATTTCAGCCACTCACTTAATTTAGGAAGGAAATAGTGAATTAAGCTACCCACGTTTTACCTTCTTACTGCAGGAAAGGAACTCATTACTACTTGAATCAGATAAATATTTACATAATAACTTAAAACACATAACATGGTTCTTTTATGAAAAATAACAACAGAATTTTGGAATGCTAATACTAATGACACAATTTCTTGCTGTCTTTTAAAGAAATTTGGTATGGACAAAGAACAGGGTACCACTGAATAATAAAACTGTCTGATTACAATATTCATGTTCCTTTGCAGAGCTCTGACAGTCAGGTGGTTGTGGCCAGTTGATGTTGAGTGAACTCCTAACTTCTTCTGTATTGGACACAATCTAACACTTTGATTGTTCTTTTTCTATAAGAGTAGCTACTGAAATATAACCTTGTAATCTATTGTGTGTCACATTTTAAGTAATTGTTTGCCTTTGTGTTTTTATTTAATCTTTGGTTATTTGCTGTTGGTAGTGCATGTGACAGAAGAGATCAAGTAGTAGCTGAATATAGTAACCATCTCCTGTTCTGAAATTATTTGTGATGCTGTAGTCAGTTTCTATTTAATCTTTGACAGCAGTTGTCTGTTTGCCATCTGATTCCATTTCCTCTTTACTCTTACACTGAGTTGTTAATAGAAGTATAATGCACTGCAAAGTCCCAAATTTCTATCGGAACTTGGATATTACATCTGTCTTCTATGTCGCTCTTTTATTTAGATTTCCTTTGCTTGTAACATTACAGGAGAACCTTTGTGATGTGTGTGTGTGTGTGTGTGTGTGTAGTACACACGACAGATTCACTGGTGCAGGAATTTGCATTTTTCATATCTCATTTTAAAAAGTTACTAGTGATGTGTAAGGACTATATGTGCTGCATGCAAATTTAGGTTGAGGTGGCTGTCCTTTGCTCTCAGCTAGCAGCTTTTTTGATAAAAAATTACACTGCTGGGTGCAGTGAATGTGGCAGGAATGAGCCTGTAATGGCAAGGCTGCGTTCTGGTTCTTCCCTGTCAACGAATACTGTGGGATACTGTGCAAAAAACACCTCTCAATGGCTGACTCAACTCTGCAGTCACCATCCTGTGAGTTATGACCTCCCAACTCATGAGATCTGAGCAATCACAGAAGGCGATTCTGCTAGTTGGGAGTTCTAATTTTAGGCCATTTATGTAACATTTCAGGAAGATAGTGCAATATCATGGAAAGAAGTCCAATGTCCTTTCTGTGTGTTTTCTGGGAGGCCTGATCGAAGACCTTTATCAATCCATGCCGATTCCCACAGATTGGATGTGTTAATTATACTTAAGGTAGGGCTCGAAGCAAAACAAGCGGCGATTGGCTGTGTAAAATGATGTCACTGTAGGAGCAAACACAAGCAATAGAAGGAAGCAGCAAACGCGTGAAGCATGTTGCTGTTTAAAACTATGCATTTTACGGATGCCAAAGCAATTAATTCAACAAAAAATTTTAAGTATTTGATAGTAAGATTCACATACCTTCTTATGTCAGTTTTTCTCCTTATTTTGAATGGACAGTGTGAGGCACTGACGAGATTCCCTCCTATGTGCATTTTCAGTTTTACATTCATGTAGCATAAATTAATAAACATTCTTGTCCTTACACAGGTTGACACTTCCACTGATACCTCTGAATATTTGTCAATTATTTTAGCATTATTGTTTCAACAATATTTTTTTCTTTTGACATAAAATCACAACCATTTACATCCATAAAAATTAGTTCAAATTGTGACACTTTATTTAACCAGCCATTGGATGGTACAATAAGGCTTTCCCCAGATAGTGCTTCTATCCTTCAGATTTTGATCTAGATGCAGGCAGACACATTAGGCAATGTAGGTGTTCCCATGGTAGAATCGTAATTTCTTCCATGGTGAGCGATATAACCAGCAAGATAACAAAAACCTTCCATTGAGTATTCAGGCCCTTCTGTAAGCTTCAAATGAAATATTAACATCTTGAAGGTTGGAATCACCTTCAATCAGAACCAATGGTTCAGACATATCAGGTAGAAGGTGAGATGTCAAAAAACCTGACTTTCATCCATCACTATGGAGGTATCACTTGATGGGGGAATTTCAGTTGCATTTTTTCCCTAACACTAGTTGCCTCTGTTGGTGAGTGGTTCAGATGAAAAACGCCAATGCCTCTTATCTGAGAGAAAAAAAAAAAATCTCTAAACAATCTTGATTCAGGTGAGCTGACAAGAAGTATTTTACTTTTAAACTCTGGAGTATCAGAGTATAGACCAAACACGGATCAAATGGTTGTCATAAATCCTTTCTGGAAAGGAAGTAGCTAGCTGTTTTTACCTGCCAACTTGCATTTTTTTCACAGCATTCATGCATCTGTCTCAAAATTCTTTCTTGAGTATCATGCTGAACGCCATATCCACATGCTAACAGCTAGTTATCAAACTTTACTCTACTGTTCATAATGTCGAATGAGTCATTGACTAACTGGAAAAAATTAGCAACTTGTTCTTTTTCTCGCATGAAATGGCATATTACTCGAACGGGAGACTCTCCGTTTCAAAGTTGACAAACCTGGCAATGGAAAATATAGCTTGTTCTAAAAAACAAATAACATTTTTTGGAAATATCTCAAAATTTCACTGCTTTGCAAATATCTGCACCGTAGCACTTAGCATATTTCTTTCCTGTTATTAAACATTTAATCTGGTTTTCCGAAAATAAGTTCTTCAGTACCTTTGTCACCTTGTTGCATACTAACTTCTTCATATTATTCTTGGTTTCTGTTTGTTTCTTGGAAGCCACTCTCAATTCCTTACACAGATATTTATTCTTAATCGTTAGAGTTAAGCATGTAGTTTCCAGTTTTTATGTTTTTGATTCCAGTTCTTTCACCTGTCTTTTTAGAAACATAACTTCATCAGTATCAATATTTATGGTTAAAGTGCATAGGACCATTTTTGTTTTTGAAGGTGACATACTGCAAGGGTTTCAACAGCTCTTTTCCTCACGTATCTCGCTTGATATCTATCAGTTCTGCTGCTTTGGTTATGTCTGATGTTGGTTGTTTGGTTTGAATGGCAGCAGATGTGCAAGGGGCATTAAAAATCATTACAGGAAGATTGACTCTTGGCACTCAACCTGGTTTAAGTACTTTCTTTGGAGGTAAACTGTGTCTATTAGTTAAAAACCCAAGAGTGATAGAAAATCCTACTTTTTCTGGTAATGGTAACCTGAATCTAATCATTGTTTCGATATTATTGGCTCAATTTTTCTAAAAAGAAAATTAAAAACAGCTTGCTAAAAAATTAAAAAACTCTCCAGTCCTTGGAACATCTGTTCCATACTTTGCTTGTAAGTATAAAACTGTTTAATGAAACATGAAAACATGACTAAAAACCTACTTCTCTATGATCAATATTTTAATCAGTAAAAAATATAACTTCTAAATATATATACCACTAGCAGAGTACCCAACACTGACCAGTCTAATTGGGATTAATTTACCCATAAACTATTTTTATATTTCTGATGTAAATCATGTGTACCAAGTTTCATTAATTACCATTTCCAGACGTAAACAAAACATTGATATACCCAAACAGTCCCCAGAATTTGGTGCATTGAATGCTGTGATATGGATTGTCAGTACATATTTTGGTCCAGGTTACACTTGAAACTAATCTCAACATTTGCTAAAGTTGCTGCTCGATAATTGAAACATGTACCATCCGCACATTAATACGTACCACATACAGATATCTGTATCTAGAATATATCTGTTTGTTCTGGCATCTTGAAGAAAATATGGATTTTTAATGGGGTTCAAGTTAAAACCTGACATACATGTTGAGACATTAGGACACATTTCTTATATAAATAATCTGGCATTATTTGAAAACTGCTGAATGGATTTTTACAGGATTTAAAACTGTGGGTTTCTATAAAGAATATTGGAAATAAAGAGGGGTGAGAGTAAAGAGATTGGTCTTTTGTATACAAAACATAGTATTTTTCTGTTTGTTTTAAAGTATACATATGCAAAGGTCCTTCACAATCGGATAGAAACTAAAGCTATGTATAAAGAACACTGACAAAAATCAAGGGGTATGTAAATGGGGAGAGTAGTTGGGTTTTTGTAAAACTAATGTGGACAGGATTTTTCTCTTGGTTTTAAAGTATGTTTGTGAAAAATTCGATCAAAATTGGATAAAAACTCTAACTTTCTACAAAGAACATTTGTAAAAATAGAATGGGGTAAAGGGGGGTGAAGAGCTGTTAAACAGAAAGTAGGCAATATTTTTCTCTCTGTTTTAAAATGTACATGTGCACTGTTCCATTGATATCTGGTAAAAATTGTGGGCTTCTATATCGAAATAAATTGGAAATTAAGAGGAATGGGGTATAAGGGGGAAAGGGGTTGAGCTTTAGCAAATCAAATGTAAACAATATATTTCTGTTTGTCTTAAAGTATACGTGTGCAAAGTTCCATCAAAAATGGATAAAAAATGTGGATATTTATAAAAATTAAGAGTTGTAAAGGGGGAGAGGGGTAGTTTTTTTTTTTTTTAATTTTTTTGGTCAGAAACCTCCTCATGAATATATATATAGGACAGGAAAATGAGCCACCACTTGCCTTTAGACGATGGATGTGGGGCGCGAACACACAGAAAAGACACAAGCACAAATAATAAAGAAATTTTTGGGATAAACCCTTCGTCAACGGGAGAACATTATGAGAGGTGGGCGCAGCTGGATATATATATATAGTTACCAGGAAATAGGAGCTAATTAGTGAAAGAATTTACAAAACAAGGGATAGTGAAATGAAACACCACATACCATAGATGATGGTATCATGGGATGAACACATAAATAAGCACAGGAAAAACAATGAATATTTTGGAACTTCGCCCTTTGTCATCAGGAGAATATCACGGAGGGAGAGTGGTGCAGGATACGGTCTCACAAAGTTCTGTGAGACCATATCCTGCACAACCCTCCCTCCGTGATGTTCTCCTGTTGACAAAGGGCCAAGTCCCGAAATATTCATTGTTTTTCCTGTGCTTATTTATGTGTTCACCCCATGATACCATCATCTAAGGTAAGTGGTGGTTCATATATATATAAAGTGCCAATTTCCATGGTGATCGGTCAAACGGTTTTGACTGTAGCTTTGTATAAAATTGTAAAAATTTAGGGTGTAGAAGGGGGGAGAGAGCTTGGATTTTTGAAGACAAATGTTGACAGTATTTTCCTCATTATTTTAAGGTATACTTGTGCAAAGTTCCATCGAAATCAGATAAGAAATGTGAGTTTTTATAAAAATTAAAGGTTGTAAAGGAGAGGGGGTGGTTTATTATTATTTTTTGACCAGAAACCATGAAAAAATACATGTATTTGCCAACTTTCATGGTGATTGGTCAAACGGTCTCAATGTCTATTTATCTTGGATTTGTATATGTATATGTGTGTATAGTAAACAATGAAATCAAAAGTGCTAAGTAGGTTTATGTATACATATATATATGAATAACAAATTAGGATAGGGAAATGAGCCACCACTTTCCTTGGTGGATGTGAGGTGTGAACACACAGACAAGACAAAAATACACAAGTTAAAGAAATTTTCAGGACTGGCCCATTATCAACAGGAGAATGTTATGGGGGATAGGTGTTGTTGGAGACTGTCTCACAGTAATACTGTTGGTAAGGAAAATGGTGAGGGTAAATTCAAACTGGGGAAAGGTAGAGGGGTGGTGATTCAGAAGCTAATAACCGAGCATAGATAAATGTCAAAACTGATCATTGGTGGGCAGGAAGAGCAAATTAATATAATTAAAATTAAATGTAAATAAGAAAAATCTAAATATAAATAAGAAAAAGGTATTAAAATTAAAAATAATAGATCGAAGACTCAATGAAGTCAAACATCACCTCATGTTAGTAGTGGTTCAATTTAAGTGGATGGAGGCAAAGAGAGGATAAAGGGAAGGGAGGATAAAAAAAGGCTAAACATACATAAAAATAATGACCAGATATTATCTTCATTTGAGACCAGGTGGTTGCCTTGTGCCCAGTTTGTACTGATTGGAGAGTTACCACCTTTTGAGTTCATAGGAGCTGCTGCTATTAGGGAGGACTCTGATAGCACGGACCATGAAACAAGAGTTGAAATTATTCATATCATGGGAGATGGCATCGACAGTTACTGGGTGCTTTGGGTTCCGTGTGAATACCGTCTGTTGGTAGCCATTTATTTTTATGCAAAGCGGATTTATGATCAAACCTGTATATGAAAGCTAGGCAGTGATTGCATGTTAACTGGTATATTACATGGGAGATTTTGCTCATGGCGTTCCTTATGATGGGAATGCTTTTCACAGTGACACGGTTTGTGAAAGTGGTGGTAGGATGATGTATGTTGCACATCTTGCAGCAGGGTCTATTGCATGGTAAAGAGCCTTGAGGCTGACTGTTGGGATGAGGAAGAGTATGTTTGTGGACTAGGAGTTTGCTGAGGTTAGGAGGTCAGCTGTAACAAGTTCTAGAAGGGGCAGGAGGATTTTGGGAAGAATGGATCTCATTACTGGACAGGTTTGCAGGAAATCATATCCCTGCCGAAGGATTCTGTTAATGTATTCGAGGTCTGGGTAGTATTGTGTAACCAAGACTGGATTGTGGTTGGTTTTTGTGGGTTTGGAATGATTGGTGGGCTGAGCAGGTTGTAATGTTGCCCATGAAAGCTGTTTGTTAACCAAAGCCTGAGGATAGTTGTGAGATATCAGTGCTTCTGAAATGTATAAATAATGCATGAGGGACCCTTTTTATTTTTGTTCTTCCTTTTCTCCCTTATCCTCTCTTTGCCTCTATTCCCACTACCTAACCTGAACTACCACTATCCTAAAGTGATGTTTGACTTCATAGAGTCTTTGGTTTAATTTGTTTTAAATTTAATATCTTTTCTTATTAATATTTAGATTGTTTCCTTATTTATATTTTAATTTTTTTCTATTATTTTGCTCTTCCTGCCCACCAGTGATCAGTTTTGACATTTATCTATGCTGGGGCATTAGCTCTGAATCACCGCCTGTGGCAGAACGAAGAACAAGGGTTTATAGATTACTCTCTGTCAGTAAGAGGTTGCTATGGTAACAGTTGGCTATCAACGAGAGCTAGCGTGAGAGCATAGACACGAGTTGGAACGTGAAGTTATCGATAAAAGAACCTGCAATCTTCGGAGTTAAAGCATATGATTGAACTTTAATAAATGTTAATTAATCGTCAGACAAGTTTTCTCATTATTTAAATAAAAGTTTAATAAAGTAAAAAATCAAATCGGCACGAACTACAAATGAAAGGTGACATCGGAAGAAAAGCAATATAAAGTAGAACAACAATCTTCATAAAAGGATAAATACGACCGAACACAAGAAATACAACATGAAGTTTGACATGAAATGCGACACGCCCATCTAGCTGTCCTGCGTTTACCCCCATCATTTTCCTGGCCAACTGTCTTTCGCAATATTTCGGCCTACAGCAGCCTTAAACATGCAGAAGGTGAAGCACCAGGCGGCGTCACATGTGTACACATAGATGGCCGATTGGTGAATGGCGTCTCAGGCGCGGATGGTAGTTTAGGTGGAAAGAGGGGGGGGGGGGGGGGGAGAGTAAGCTCAAATATTGGATCGATACTGATGACGATATGTTATTATAGAAAGAGGTGAATAGTAACTGGGTGGGGATATATATATATATATAAAACTATAAGTGAAAAATAAAATAAATGTGAATAGCATGGATAATAGTAAATACAGAAATACAAAAAATGTAAATGGTATAGATAATAAGTGCTGGGTCTGGTGGGCAGAGTTTATTGGAGATTGAGGCCAGGAGGATGTCTGGTGTCAAGGATATTCTGGTAGGCTAGTTCCCATCTACGAAGTTCAGAGGGGGTCGTGTTGTTAGGGAAAACGTACTAATGAACACAAAAATGAACAAACACAAGAAACAAATATATATGTACATATAGTGTAAACAGTAGTTCATGTCAGCGCTCATGCGTGGACATCTTGTTGAATCCCTCAATAAGGCAAGATGCTAGTCATGAATTTAAATGTGACATGGCAGTGCAAAGTACCGTACCGTGAAATGAGTTTAGCAACTAATGTTGGTTGTTGGGACAGTAAATTTTAGACAGCAGTTCATTGGCTTGATTTCTGATGAATTGTAATATATCTCTAAAAGAAATATTTTATAAAAATAAAGATAAAATTCTCTCTGGTAACTAACTGAGTGAGTCCATTGATAAAACACCACATTTTGGCAGTCATAGTCTCCTCTGCCGTTGTCACTTGACAGCATTGTGTTTTGTCAATGGACTCACTCGTTTAGTTACTCGAGAGAATCTTACCTATATAACAATGCCAAAAAAAACCTGCAGTCTTACATAGAGCATAAAAATCTTGTACATCCCCATCTCGATTATTCTTGAGCTGTATGGTGTCTGTATCATGAGGGATAGGAATGATGAAGTGTGGAGAAAAGCTGCTTGATTGTGACCTCTTGCCAAAGTCCTTAGAAAAATATCACTGAAATTGTAATGGAGATAAGGCTTGGATTCGTTGGTAGACATACACTATACTTTTCACGTAAATTTGTCGATAAAATGTGAAAAGCTTCTGCCATATTGCAAACATAGTGAAATATTTACCCCACCAATTTAATTTGGTTGCAATTACAGAATAGATAAGATCAGGCAAATAATGTTCCATACTGATGTCTATATGAATTCTTTAATTCCTTGTATCAATGCAGAATGTGGATTAGTTGTGGTGGAAAGCACTCTCTGCCACCCAAGGCAGTTTTATGTTAATTACAAAGTATAGATGGAGATTTAGGATGGAAGAGTCATATTTTTTGATGCACCGGTCAAAACAGTTATGAAATTTCTATAACTTTTCATTAGCAGTAGAACATGCTGTGATGAGGTGGTTGTCATTAGTGCATGACAGTTGTTTGCTGTTTTGGATCGGTTATGGCATGAGAAATCTGTCTAACAAATTGAGAGTGATAGTTGTAAGATGTCCATCTAGCCTCAAAAATATCTTTTTGATATATAGCTGGCAAATAACCTCTCTAATCCACTCCATTGCCACAGATCTTGTCAGAAAATGCAATTCGTTAGCAACCACCACGAACTATCCTATCTCCACCACTGGAGTGTAATTTCGTATCATACCTCTTGCATCACAATTGCATTAGTTTACCTTTCATCATAACCAAGTTCATTCTTCAGCCTTACCACTAACCACTTATCGATCTGTAACAATGTTAATGACTACAGTATACTCCTAGAACCTTGGTCACCCAGTTACTGTCCTTCCTGCCTCCCTCAGTTCCTGTGGTGCCAATAAATACGTTGCAGTTTGCATCATCACAGTACTTCTTGAAACAACCTTCTTACCCGAACACATGTTGGAGTTTACTTAACAACATATTATTGACGCCAGGCATCCAGTATGCTTGTAATTTTATTTATTGTGGGTACATCCATTGTCTGCCATTTGACTACCTTTATTTCTGATTTGGTTGCAGTATTGTATTTTTTCTTTCTTCTGACTTCTCTGCTACATTCAGCTATTAAAAAAAGTTGTGGGTGCTTCATTTGTCCTATTGTAATCACTGTTGGATCTAACAAATATTTTTCCTAGGAATTGCATATTAGATTAGGGAGATGAACAGTGTGGCATGAACACAAATATATATATATAAGAACACAAATGACAGTAATTTTTGGGTCGCCCTTTATCAACAGGAGAACTTTATGGAGAATGGATGTTGTAGAAGACTGCCTCAAAGAATTTAACAGTTTTCAACCTACTACAAATAATTATTTTGGGGGGAATATCTTGATTTTTAGTAAATTAATCTTATATTTTGGTATAGTTACATTAAGCTATTAAGTATGGAATTTGCCAGCATACTTAAAATTAAAATGAGCATCTGTTTAATCTTTATTTCTAGTCAAGGACAAAAATATGGTTAGAACAAGATCTGCTGCTCTTCTTGAGGAATCTAGGCCAAGTAAGAAAAACAGTTCGATAAAGAAACAACTTATTAACAAAAATCGCATCAAACTCATCAGCTCCGTAAGAAAGATAAAGGAAATGAGACAGCTGCCAATGCGAAGGTAAGCACTCTTTTGTATCTATTAGTGTGTTGCTTTACTTCATCATCAACTGACCGTGATGATTAAGCATATAACATTCAGGTGCAGATTAGATCCTGATTTTTGATTTTCCACAGCTTCACAAAATCATTCCCAGCAATTGTCAGCACGATTTTCCTAAAAGGCCCTTAGTCAAATTCTTTCCATTAATTACCCCCTATCCTTCCTGGTTCTAAAGAGATTGATACTGAGGAGCCATAAAGCACTAATAAAAGAAAATGGATAGTTACAAATTCACAATTTTCCCAGCCCTCTTTATAATTGAAAGTGATTTGTGTCCCACAGCTATTTTATTCTTTAAAGATGTAGTTAATAATTATGGTGTAAAATTGAGCTAAAGGGCCGTATTGGGAGTTGATTCATATTAATATTATTTGATTTTCATGAGTTCACTGTGCTGATACTATTCTTATTGCTTTAAAGAATTATTTGAAATTTTATATTATGAGTTTAGAATGTACAAGGGAAAAGTATTTATTTTAAAGTTTTTCACAATATTCAGCAATTCTTGTATTAAAAACCTGTATAACATTAGGATATAAGGTACTCTTACTTTACAAAAATAAGTCCTTTGTCTGTGCCCTACAAAGGAAAGGTATGAATTTTGAAGTTTTTCACAATATTCAAGACTTCTTGTATTAAAAAGCTGACTATTCAAAATATTTGAATAACATTAGGATATAAGGTACTCTTACTTTCCTTATTTGCTTTTGACTATTAATAAAACAGAAAATTGCTTGTAGCTAGCTTGTTGGGCTGCAGTATGAGTTGTGATGCAATTACTTAGCATCCAGATATGCAAAACATTTGTTGTTGTGACATTTTAATTTTTGGGAGGTCTGTTTTATTAATAATAGAGATTGAAGCAGTTCCAACTCAGCTTGTTACTATTTCAGTACCTATTGTGTCGATCAAATGAATTTTGTATGTACTTTTAAAATGACTAATTGAAATGTATGTTCAAATGACCATATCATTTAGTAGGAGTAGCTTTACAGTTTCATAGGTCTTTCAATAAAAGTGCAGGTATCAGCTATTATATGACAAATGAAGTCAGCAATGGAGCCTATAAAGCTTGTGCCAGCACCTTCCAAGTCAGACTGATCAGTGGGTAGGAACCACATAAATTACAGTCTCATGTAAAGTTTGATGATTGGTGATCAAGCAAGCTGAATTAAATTCTACCTTATCTAATGTATCTTACCTGTTGAACCACTGGCTGTAGATTAACTCAAGAAATTCAACCAATAGTTTTTGACAAATCATACTCAGTTAAAAATTATCTTAAAATTGTCAGCTTTACGATGTCACATGAAAATTAAATATTATTTTACCCATGGTTTCACTGGGGATACATTAATCAAACTCCATCAAAATCAGATCAGTAGAGTTTACCAGAATCATGTTAAATTAAAAAATTATCTTAAATTCCCCAGTTTTTCCACATCACATTAAAATTACCCATGGCAATTAAATCTGATCAGTAGTTTTTGTATGAATCTTATTTAATGAATAATTTATAGTAATTTGTTAATTTCTAAGCTTTCACTGTCATATCAGAATAAAATATAACCATTCACTATGACACCAGAATAAAACGTTACCGATGTAGTATTCAAGGGTTTGCAGCTGGATGATGTCTTAAAAAGAAAATGTTTTGACAGTATTCGCTGTCCATCTTCATCAGGTATCTTCTGTTTGAGAAATCCAGACGTACACTGTCAGTCATCATGCAGATAGGCTTATTTAAAGTCCTCGCTATCACTGCCATCATATACCAGCTAGCTTAAGGGCTGGGATATGACAGCAGTGACAGCCAGGACCTGAATTAAGTCCATCCACACACTGATGACAATGTACTCCTAGATTTCTCAAACAACAGATACCTGATGAAGATGACAGAGAAATTAATCAAAATATTGTCTTTTTATGACACAATCCAGCTACAAACCCGTGAAGACTACATTGCATCCCGACTTTATTCTCCATTACCATGAGCTACACATTAATCAAAACTCCAACAAAGCCTGGCCAGTAATTTTTACATTCAACAAAAAATTATATTAATTTCTGTAGCTTTTCAACATTACATCAAAATCAAACATAACCGTTCTTTATAAAAAGGACCACTGGCTGCAACTTAAACAAAATCTCATATAAATCTGACCAGAATTTTCTGTAGTGAAAAACTGATACTATGTTATTGAAAATTTTGTCCTAAATTTGTTAGCTTTTTGATGCCACTTCCCACCAAGAATGGTGGATGAGCGGTTACATTCTCCCATTCAAAAGGACGCGTGTTCAAATCCACCCAGCCATCCAGATTTGGGTTTTCTGTGGTTTTCCCAAATCACTCTTGGCGAATGCTGGGTTGGTTCCTTCAAAATGTCGAAACCAATTTCCATTCTTTTCTTTGCTCCCAGTCCTTTTCCACGTTTAACGACCTCTACAAGATGTAAAGTCATAAAAAGACATCAAAATGAAAAGTACACAAATTTAAACGTGGGACTGTCAGCGGTACATTTATCTAAACCAGGGGTGGGCAATCCAAATGATCTTGCGGGCCACTTTGGAAATGCGTCATAACTCCGCGGGCCGCATATAAAATTATATATTGTATATTATATTAAATGTTCTGAGATGCACGCACATTATGAGCTTGCAGAATATAACATAATTATTCCGCAAACTGATAACTGTAAACTCATAAATAAAACAGGCAATATCTGTCATATATTCGCAAAAATATTATTTTAAAATCGAAGTAATTTTTTTCTCATAATTTTGACAGTTAATTTTGAAATATATGGATGCATAAATAATGTATTTTTTAAAAATACATTGGTTTTCACTTCATTGGCAATTATAAACTAAATATACTTGTAATTTGAAAAAGTGTGATTAATTACGTGAGGCGGAAAAATCTTCAAGGTGGCCGCGGGTTTGCCAACCATGCTCTAAAACCGAGTATGATGCTTATTTTTATTATTTTTCATGATTGAAAAAAGCTAATCACATTTATACGTGCTTCCGAATGTGCGAATTATTTTTCGTGCAAAAACTCTCAGCTGTGGATATTTTTCTTCAGAAAGGTATGTTCTGTTTCTGAAATTTCTGAACCTCTCGCGGGCCGGATTGATGCTGGTGGAGGGCCGGATCCGGCCTGGGGGTTGCCCATATATGATCTAAACCCATCAAAATTGAACCGATAGTATTTGTATGAATACTGGTCATCCCAACTTTTAGACATACAGACGGACAGAGACAATTTTTCATTCCCTCTAGCTTATTAATATTTCCCCAAACTCATTTTTTTTTTTTTTTTTTTTTTTTTTGAGAACTTATGTTAAATGTAAGGATTTTTTCCCTTTTAAGAATTACTACATGAATAGATTACTAGTAAGAGCAATGAATAATTTCAGAAAGATAAAACAAATTTATCTCTTTAGAAAATATAATTAGAAAATGACAAAAAATCAACTAACAATGGGTATGAAGTGGATATTGCCCATGTATAAATTGAAGTTGGTGCCATTAATGAATAACAGTATAAATAGTACCTACACCAAATTGCTATAAATTTATTTGTCAAAGAGAAGTAAAGCAAATATGAAACAGATTGGATAACTGAAGAAATTGATGAGCTAATTGAAGAATTTGTTAGTACATAGAAATTACAAATACCATATGGAGAAATAAATAGTCATAATAAAATCAATTTTTTTGATCAAAAGAATGATGAAAAGTAAGATTTTAAATGTTTTTAAATTTGACCTGTTTCGTGTAAAAAAGTGAGGGGGAGGGGGGTTTAGGTCAAATTAAAAATGAAAATGAGAGAGAGGAAAGGATTTGGGGATTAATATTGTACCACAATCATTAAAGTAATATTTATTTAAAGATAAAAAAGAAAAACAAATTAATAAAATAATATATGTCTATGAAAGAAGGAAAATAGAAACATAATAACTATAAAAAGCAGTGGTATCTGTTAGTTTAGGGGACCTTAACAGTGAAAACTTTTGTTATTTTGGATAAGGATAAATGGGGGTAGGTCAGTGTGTACGCTTTAGTGCTGCTTATCGTCATACCGATAGACTGATTATAATTATAAATAACTCAATTCTTTAGATCCAAAATATATCGTTTATTATATATTATTCGGATCTTCTAGGAATTACAATGAAATTGCTTATTCTCAGAAGATGCAGGTTCGTTTTTTGGCAATAATTATCTTGAGCGTTCCATCTTCTCATCTACGCTGATAACTAACATCTCGCGAGTCCTATTCTCCATAGCTTATTGCTTTTCTCTTTATATTATTAATTTCTATCTACTCTCAGAAATCAAAAATATGATTTTCTTATGAAAATATTTCTGTTCTGCCACCCCACTGCCATAGTTCATAGGAGTTATTGATAGTGAGAAAGACTGATGGACACAAACTGTGAATTAGGAACTGAAGTTACTGCTGTTAATTTTCGTGACTTGCACAGCATCCAAGTGCTCAGGATTTTCAATTAATACCATTATTACCACTATTTATCCTGTGGTATAATTGATTCATATTCAGATTTTTCAAATTTTCTGTGGCACAAGGATCACCAGCCTGCAAATTTTAGTTAAAAACCATATTTTTGGGAACTCTACCTGAATCTGCTCCCCTCAGTGCAGCCTTGCTCACATCCTTGCCCATCATTCTGTAGAAATCCCCCTCTTCCAATCCCTCCCACTTCTCCTCCCAACTACACCATCAGTTTCACAGCCACACTTGGAAAGGCATTCCTAAGGAAGATCTCTTTGAAACTGCTTGTTTGTTTCAAGTTTATAAATTATGCATTTATTATCAGGTCATGCACTATATACCACCTTCACGACTTCCACAGCTCCCTTCTAACAGTCACTTCCTAAACTGTACCTAGACTTTCTCTCATACCCATATCATGTTCCTTGTTGTTCACGATACATATTTCTGTCCATATCAGTCCCACAAAACTCCTGTGGTAGCTTCACTGTTCCATCAGACACCCACACCAAAAGTCATCTTATACAGTAGAACTCAAATTATCCGAACTCCGATTATCCAAATTGCTTTCTTAATTAAAATGGAAACGTAGTGCGATTTAAGAAATAATGATTCTGCCTAAATACCACATGAAACTTCTCACTGTCAAGCGGATGAGCGACTTTGCTGCTAGAAAACAGATGAATAGTCAAACAGCTTACTTTGACAGAGATGTTCAGCAAGCAATGTCTTTATTTACAGTATGGTACATACTGTACTAACGTACAGCACTTGTAACTACGTTTAACATGTAAAAGTGTTGCATTTTCATTCAATAAATTAAAAGCACCTTCCCTTTAAATATAGTTTTTCTCCTATTTTCTACATACATACAGTAATTAATTCAAGAAATTCAGAAAAAATCCAATTATCCGAATTTTCGATTATCTGAATGGGGTCCGGTCCCAATTGATTCGGATAATTGGTGTTCTACTGTATATAGTCTGAGGCAGACACATCTGTTCAGATCAAAAATATCTAATCTAGTAACCTGCCAACATTTTGCAAGTACTTATGGGCAAAAGTACTGTTCGCCCAAAATGTGCCCATAAAAAAATTTGGTATGCCATAACCCATACAACTCTCATCCTGCATTTTTAAAGCAAACTTATGCCACATGTTCATAACCTAATTCTCTCATGGTCACAAATCTATAAAGAATTTATTTCATTCCAATGTCCTATCTTATAAACCCAGCTCCTTCCTAAATTCAACTTATTACCACTGCACATGTTACAGCACTTGGCATTGCAATCCAGCAATGCGAAATGCCGCAATCCCATGGGATCCTTCATCATTTGACAGTCTGGTGGATCCCGCACAAAATTAAGTGGATCCACAATCCGTTAATGGAGCGAAAACGTGTTTGTCTGCATGACCTTGCCTCCTCTTCGTCACTTTCCGGCTGGACTTGGTCTCTACCAGTTTTATTGCCCAGTTTACCTGTACCTTCCAGTTGACTCACAGCAACAAATGTTTTTGTTTTTGTTTGTTTGTTATCTTTCATCATTTGTATCTCATCTATAAGTGCAGCAAAAAGAGACCACTGGATCAAGACATTACAAGAGCTGGACCTGTCAAGAGATAGTCAAAAGGTATGGAGACTTCTAAAATGCCTCAACAATGATCCATCGAAGATCACTGGACATTCCAACATCAATGAAAAGCAAATTGCACATCAGCTGCTCATGAATGGGAAGGAAATTAAAAAAGGTAGACCATCTAAAAAACAATGAAAACACACAGAAACAGTAAGGAAGAGATGAACAACCTCACTGAGCCCTTCAGCCCTGGAAAAGGTTATTGACAAGTACAAGGCAGGGAAATCAGCAGTCCTTGATGACATACAAGCGGAACTTCGGATCTAATACCAAAGAATGGGTTCTACAGCTCTTTAACAAATGTATGACCACATATCAAACTCCGAAAGTGTGGAGGAGGACGAGAGTCATTGCACTACTGAAACCTGGAAAAGAACGGAACAACCCTAAAGATTTTAGACCTATAGCGCTCTTGTGTCACCTTTACAAAATATTTGAATGATTAATCCTGAATTGTATCCAGCCTGTGATTGATCCTAAACATATACCACAGCAAACTGGCTTTCATCCTGGTTAAGGTTGTACTGGGCAACTGTTGAGCCTAACTCAGTTTGTAGAGGATGGGTTTGAGACCCATAAAGCCACAGGCGTGGTCTTTGTGGACTTGTCATTAGCATATGATACTGTTAACCACCAACTATTCCTTGACAAGGTCTACAATCTAACAAAGGTCACCAGATTAACCAAGCTCATCGCTACTCTTCTCCAGAACCGTAGATTTTTTGTTGACTTTCAAGGTCAGCGCAGCCGATGGAGGGTACAAAAAGAATGGTCTACCTCAATGGTTCCCAAATAGTTTTTCCCGAGTACCACTTCAAGAAAGAGCTGAACCTTGCGTACCCCCTTATAGCTACATTTGCCTCTGCGTTCATTCCAGTCTAGTGCTTCGCATAGCCACAGCATTACAGAAATGTAATTCACACACACACCGTTTGACTGTCTTAAAATATATTTTGGCGGTAGTAATGTTTGCATAGGTTTTTTTTTTTTTTTCAATTGAATACCTCAGTCAAGAGAGAACCTGGCGTACCCCCGGGAGCAACCTCACGTACCCCTGGAGGTACGCATACCACTAATTTGGAACCACTGGTCTACCTCAAGGCAGTGTACTGGCCCCAATTCTTTTCAACATTTATACAAACGATCATCCATTACATCCAGCCACCAGAAGCTTCGTGTATGCTGATGACCTTGCCCTAGCCTCACAGAGCACAAAGCTTGAAGTTGTAGAAAGAAATTTGTCTGCTTCCCTTGAAGGCCTATCAAGCTATTATAGGGAAAATCACTTTAAAAAACTGAAGTGTGTGCCTTTCACCTAAAAAACAGGAAAGCTCAGCGTAAGTTGAAAGTAATGTGGTCAGGTATCGAATTGCAGACATGTAACACCCCAAAATATCTGGGAGTGACACTCAACAGAACCCTCACATATAAGAAGCACTGCATGAATTGCTAGAAACAACTTACTGCACAAACTAGTTGGATCACACTGGGGCAGTCGATTACAAACTATACGTTCATGAGCAATGACCCTTTTTTACTCTGTTGCAGAATATGTATGCCCAGTTTAGTATTCATCACCTCATACCAAACAGGTGGATGAAGCCCTCAATAACACTTGTAGACTAGTGACAGGGTGCCTGAAGCCTACCCCAGTTGACAGGCTTTACCAGTTTTCGGGGATTGCACCACCCAGTATCCGGAGAGGACAAAAGAAGAACAGGAAAGCACTGCATGGCTATACACCACCAGCCCAGAGACTCAAGTCCAGGAAAAGCTTCCTGAGAACATTGCGGGAAGTAAATGGGTCACCCGAAAAGGCAAAAGTACAGTTGTGGAAAATGAATGTCCCTAACATCTTGGGACCACTGAAAGTTGCAAAGCGCTTGCCACCTGGTCACGCAGAGGACTGGAATGTCTGGTGATCCTTAAATCCATTGCGAACAGGAGTAGGCAGGTCCAAGGAAAATCTTGTGAAATGGGGTTATACTGATGCTACAAATATTAAACGTGAATGTGGTGAGGACCAAACGTACCATATGCCCGAGTGCCCTATGTGCCCATCATCCTGCAACAAAGATGACCTGTTTCCAGCAACACCGAATGCACTTTAGGTTGCGAAATACTGGGCGAAATGCGTTTAAAGCTGTTAATTTGTGCAATGTTTTTAACTGTGTATTTGATGTGCATGATTCGAGAATAATAATAATAATAATAATAATAATCATTTATAAGTAAGTAGATTCGCTTCTATGTTTTTATGAAAGCTCCCATTTGTTTTTATTGTATACATTACTATAATTTGAGTTATTTATTCTTATTGCAAAATTAGATCCCAGATATTACACTTAAAAATTTATACATTTGGAATTATATCTGAGAAGGAACTAGAAATAATGCCAAATGATGGTTAGTTATTTAAAAAAGGAAAAATCTATGGAACAATTGGTTTTCAGAATGCTTTGCAAAAACGATTTTACCATAAATTGGTTCTAAACATCATGAGATTTGAGATCTGCTTTTAAAAAGTGGCTTTCAACCATCTAATTCTGCTAATAAGATCTGTGTCACAAGTTTTTTAGATAACATAAAACTTGACATGATTGTTCAGTTTGAGTATTTCATGAAATAATGACAAAGATTTTTTTTAAGTTTTGATGAGTGGACATCACAAAAAGTCACCAATATTTGAATGTTTATGTTCACTGCAGAGAAACACATTTTAATTTTGGCTTGCTTAGAATGCATAGTTCGTTTAATTTAATCAAAGAACGGCTGGCACACTTTGGTCTCAATCCCGAAACTGATTTTATTGGCTTAAGATCTGACAGAACAAGTGCCGTGGCAAAATTTGGTGAACTTCTGCCTTGGTACCTGCAATTGTGTAAGATAATTTGAATGCACAGAGGCAACTATGAATTGGACAAAAACGATAAAGAGCTGGACGGGACAATTGAAGCACAAGGCGTGATCTAACACGAAACTTCCACCTGCTGAAGTGTTTTCCTGTTATGATGGTCTCAAAAAAGTGCTGAAAGTTTTTTTTTTTTTAAAAAAGTCTTTTATTTATGATAATTTCAATAAAACCAGCGAGGATTGAGGTAGAAATAGTAGTCATTGCCACTGACTATATAATACTTGAAAAATCTGTGCAGGTGATTGATGGTCTGAAAGAGTTTGTTTGTGTCAAATAACCTGACAGTATGGGGAAGTATCATTTGAAGTGGAAGGATGGAATTGTCTTTACAAAGTTTTTACTGTATGTTTATGATAGGTGTGAGAAGGTGGCTTTGCAGTGGAGGTTTGTAGATATCAAGGAAGGTGGCCATAGTATCAATCAGGTGTGCATTCAAATTTCTTTAGCTATATCACCCATCATGTAACTTATATTATGTGTTACTTAAACTTGTATTCCTCACTCATCTTTTTTGCTATATTGTTGTGTTAGTAATTCTACTTAACAACTCCACAATACCCTTGATATCAATTGTGCCACTAGACAAAGTTTGCAACAATTCCTTCATTTCTCTTGACTCCATCTTTGTAAGCTCTTGACTTAATGTTTATTTTATAATTTTAATTTAAATTTTTTTTATTAATTATTCTAACTTCATGGTTCCTACATGTCTCGTCTTTAACTTGTTATATTTGCTTACTCATTTTGTCATCTAGGACTGAGGTTTCCATGTCTATTTCACAAATCAATGTCTCATATAATATAGGGGTCACACAAAATACTATGCAGTCATGTTTTTATTTCACTTTTTTTCTGACACAGTTCTTCTGCATTGGAAAGTGATGGCCCTAATCCTTTAAAAGCTGGTATAGTTTTTTTTCCTTTGCTATTTTAAGCTTTTGTTAGTGGTCTGGTAACTCGGTTGTAAGATATCTGACTGGAGATTGAAAGGATATTGGATCTATTCAAAAGCAAAGCCAAAGTTTTTTTAGGCATTTATCTCTGTCAAAACTTGCATTTTAATTTGAAGTACTCCATGAAAGCCCTGTGATTTTGATTCCATATTAAACATTAGTTTTTTTGCCTGTTAAAATTGTCAGGTAAGCTAATGTGGTCAAGACAGAAGTGACCACACACTGGACTGAAATTGTAACTAAGGCGGCTGGATTACCTTTAGTGTTCTCCTGACAAGTAATGGCCTGTGCCCTCTTTTTCATTACAAATGTAAGTTAGTAAGTTGTGCTTTGAGAACTTCATGTAATCAATATATTATTAAAGATCTGCAGCTTGCAGAAGTTAAATACTGTAAGGGATAACTCCAGCCTTTTTTCTTTTTAAAGAAGTCTGTGTATTGATGTACCTTAGTTTTTTCATATCTACATTTTAAATTCACTTTATCTCTTTAATGTTTTTAAGATCTTTAACGTTTGGCAACAGGATGTTGCTAAGAAGACGAGAGGCATCCAGAGATATACTTGCAAGGCGAAGAGGCTTACGTAGTGGTGGTCATCTTCCTCCAGGCAGTGAGCTAGGAATTACAAATGAACGGTCGCTGAAATCTGTTGAGCCCAAAGCAGACAAGAAAGGTTTTTGAAAAGAGCTTGTGCACTGTTATCTTAGTATTTAGTTATTTACCTTAATTTTCTAACAGCATGCTCCTAAAGCTGTTAGTAATGAATTCTCAGTTTCAAGCCAATGTTTCTTTGTTGATGTAATCATTTCTGTTTCCAATAATTAAGAATGGATATTTCAGAAACTTGTAGATTAACAAATTAATTATGCATGTATCCTTGTATGTTACTTCATCAGTATAAGTTTCTATATTGCATGGTACCATTTATGCATGTGTGTGAATGACTGTATTTAAATATTATTCCATGTAAGTACCATATTGTTTTATAGCTTCGACTACATTCCTTAGCAGATAGAATTATTTGCTTGAATACATTGTTAAAATTGTGCAGCTTTCTGGCCTTTTTAAAACCAATTGTAAAGCTTATACAATTATAACTAGATAGAAAATATATTACTCACTTCATTCCACTCCACTTGGTGATATTTAACATAACACTTTACTATGAATGGAAAGCCATAGATTATTCTTCAATCTACTTTTATTAACACAATATGTGATGTGTTGGCAGCTAGTAAATTTGTGATGTAAATATGATCTAAATACTTGAATTAGTTAATAGGTTTAACATCCAAAATGACATGTAAAATTGTGTGTGTGCTTTTTTGTGCATACTGAAATAACATTCACATTATTGTGAAACAAATCATGAAAATCAGTTTGAATTCTTGTAAAAAAACAAAAACAAAAAAAAACCACTTGTGTTGGTGTAGTGTAGGTTGTAAATGGTGGGTGTATGTTCATTTTCTTGTAAAATAGCTAGTGCTTTTATTTTTTTCTTTCTCTTTTCTTTCATGACCTTTCTGAAACTTTTCATATTGATTTTCACTTACCCTTTGTAATCCTGTCTTGTCAGAACTCAGGATTATTACTTTTAATGCACCTAAAAATGCGTATGTTGAGCATTTTCTTTATGACTGTTTATAGTTAGAACAGAAATAGTTTAGTATTTATATCATATTTTATGTTTCTTAATTTAAACATATTTGTCTTTCCATTATGAATTTACTGCATAAATTCAACTATCGTTTGTTGAGTTTTAATCAGTATAATTGAAAAGTGTAACTAATGATTGTTGGCACTAAAGAAAAATCATACTATCCAATGTTTTAATTTTTTTAATGTTTTGCCCTTATATTTTCAATATAATGACTGCATCCAAATTTTAACCCTTTGACTGCTGTTGAGGTGTAAACACGTCATGCTGCCTGCAGGCCCCGAGTGCTAATGACGAGTTTAGACGCAGCCACTGGTTTTCCCCTGAGTGCTGTTGACGAGTTAAGCAGCACCCGCCTGCCGCTACCTGCTTGCTGATGACGAATATAGACGCGCCGCTACCTGAGTTGTACAGCAGACTTCACGACCCATTTCTCAATAGCCTTTTGCAGTTCTGGTCACTAACTTATGGTCCGAATGTTTGTCTGTAGGGAGCCTAGGCGTTGCTCTACAGTTCACTATTCAACAGAAATTACATCAGTCTTCTTTGTGTCCTGTACTTTATTAAGAAAATGGCAATACGTCATGGGTGTATTGAGGAAGAAATCATGGAGATTCTTACGAGGAGTGACACCGAGGATGAACTACTTGATTTTGATGGAAGTGATGGCTTTTCCACAGAATCGGAAGGCTGTAGTCATAAACCATACTCGTCAGCAGGAGTGACAATGCAGTCTCATGTTTCAACAAGAGATGTTAGTTGTTCTGAATCTGAAGAATCAGAAAGTGATAGTGAAACGCTTACGAAGAAATTACGTCTTAGTGATAAATCTGACTGGAAAGAAAATGATTTTCGTCCAGTAAGTCACACATTTGATGATACGCTGTCGGGACATGTGTGTCAAATAGGGAATGTGCCAAATATTCTGTCAGTTTTCGTGTTATTTTTTTTTACAGAAGAACTGATGAAATATGTAGCTGATGAAAAGAATCGGCTTTATATAACCACTATGGAGAATATTCCAGAATCAGTGCATTCTTGAATATCAAAGTGGAAAGATACTGAATATGATGAAATTTTTTGTTTCATAGCTATTTGTCCGCGTGAAAAAAATTTAAAATTAGCTAATATTGGACCAGAGATCTTCTTCTAAATACCGCAATTCTTGGTGAACTTATGTACAGATACCGCTTTTTGTTACTTTGGATAGGTTTCGTGAGATTTCTCCAACTCCCCCCCCCCCCCCCCCCGGCCCTATTTCAACTCGCGTAATAATGGACAGAAACTTCACAGCTTTGAAATGTTGTAAAATCTGTTGAGTACTTATGTGGAACAAATTTCATCAAAGAAACAAAATTATGTATAATCGGGTAATTACAAAGCGCAACCAACATTCAGTCAACATCGAGATATTTTGGGAATCTACATCTACAAATATATTCCGCAAGCCAAATTTCGGTGTGTGGGGGAGGATGCTTGTGCAATTATCATTTTCAGGTGTCTTTTTATATTCGTGAATAGCACGAGGAAAAATCGGATGCCTTTAACTCTCTGTATAAGTTCGAATATCTCTAATTTAACAGTCGTGGTCTGAACGCGGTATGTAAGTGTGGCAGTAAAATATTTCTAGCATCTTCTACGAATCTACGCTCTTTAAAATTCAACAAAAACACTCTGATACAGTAAGGAACATATAGAAAATTGCAGTTGTTATAAACGGGTATGCAGGAAAGAACAGTAAACTATTAAGGTAAATTTAAGAATCACGATGCTTTTAACATAAGCTGCAAAAATCTAGTAAAAACTACAGGCAAGATGTAATTATTAGTGACGAAAAATAGGGTTAATGATTGTTCGATTCTGCAGTAATTTTTTTGCAGAGAAACTATGTAGTGAGAGTATTTATTGTGTATCAGCCGTGAGAGGTAATGCCAGGAACATCCAGCACTGGGCGTGTGAGACAGCGCGGGCTGCTCCGTCCCCAGGAATAGTCACTTAGCACAGGTAGCAGGCCTCAGCGCGGCAGGTAGACGATCCAGTGTCAGCAGTCAAAGGGTTAATTGTTGAATGTCTTGCAAAATATATATGACTTGCAAATGTGTAATGTTGGAAAAAAGGAATACATACCTGTAGGTTTGACCTCACAGTTTTGGTCCAGCTAAAATCATGGTGTGCAGCTAAGTACTGCGACATTACTACTAAGCTATGGCAACCATCACAAGATTTCGAATTTTTTCTTCTCTTTTAAGCTTTGTGTTTTTGCCATATTATTTATATGTGATACAATCCCTGTTAAAGCTTGTTACTACTACACAAACAGAATGCTGGAATGGAGTTTATTAAAATTCAGTCTTTATTCCCAAGCTAATATCTGTAATTTAACAAAATCAATGAATGCCAGGTGGCTCTTTAATATAAAATGTGGCTTGCTTCTTTGAAAAAAGAAGAAAAAAATCATGTATTGTCATACCCATTTTCTGTAGGTTTAATTTTCTCAATCTGGACCTGAGTACTAGGCCAACAAGGCCTCAGTCTGACGCAGTTGTGCCTATGCTCCTTTTCATCTGTCCTCCTCTTCCCTTCCTCCCCTCCCCATCCCACACTTTTTCCAAAACAACCCAATTTTTCATAGTGCTTTCATTGTTTTATCTTCTATGAACATAAAGTGGAAAGTTCTTTGCCTGACAGTTAAAGTTTCTGTTTCTAGTTAAATAAAAAAGCATTTATTTTTGTTTATAATCACCCTCTAGTCCGATGGTTCCCAAATAGTTTTTCCTGAGTACCACTTCAAGAAAGAGCTGAACCTCGCGTACCCCCTTATAGCTACATTTGCCTCTGCGTTCATTCCAGTCTAGTGCTTCGCACAGCCACAGCATTACAGAAATGTAATTCACATACACACTGTTTGATTGTCTTAAAATATATTTTGGCGGTAGTAATGTTTGCGTATTTTTTTTTTTTAATTGTCTTATTGAATACCTCAGTCAAGAGAGATCCTCGCGTACCCCCGGGAGCAACCTCACGTACCCCCGGGAGCAACCTCACGTACCCCTGGAGGTACGTGTACCACTAATTGGGAACCACTGCATTTTGTCCACCATTTTACCAATAAATGCATTCAATTCATCAACTCTGCAGGGGCCTGCTACGCAAGTGCCAGGTACGGGTTTGGCGAACCCACGGTACCCGAGCTGGAAACTGCCATCAGGAAAGAAATTGTTACCACTCAGACGTCCTTTGCAGACATGAGCCCATTTACAATGTGCTCACGTCAATGCAATTGTGGCGCGAAAGCTGCTAAGGTCATAACACTCATGACCGTGGACGTCGGTAGCAACACGTCTGCACCTCCGACCACTAAGGCAGCAGGTTCCGCAGTTCCACCAGCAGAAGAGCTGCCATCCGCTACGATAGTTCCCTCTGCTACAGCAAAAGCAGCAGAAACACCAGCTAAAATAGAAGTAGTGCTAGCAACGCCATTAGCTAGTAGCGGATGGCAAACAGTACAGTTCGGGGTCCGAAATTTAAGCATACAGACTCCACTGTATTCGTGAAGTCCCCTTCTGCATCTCCCCCAAGATCACCAACTGGCAGGGAAAGGTGTGGCGAAGGCCTCGGCGGAAGAAACGCCCGCAAGACACTGAGGCCTGTTCACAACAAGATTCGTCTCCAGACCCTGAAGATGGAGTGCTGGTGGACGAACCTGATCCCGTTCCTCAGCAGTCACCATCGGAGGACTCACCCGAACTGGGGCAGGTGAAGTTAAATAAGATGGCTCCCATACTTCAGTGGAACATCAATGGTCCAACTCTTAGCACTGTCTAATCCATTATGTCACTGTCTCCAAGAGACACATTTTAGACCACTACACCAGCCAGTGCTAAGAGGTTATGACATCTATAGAAAGGACGATACTGAGAGTGATCGAGCGAAGGGTGGAGTGGCTGTGTTTGTTTGAAACACTGCCCACTCTGAACCTATTGCTCTCACCTTTGAATGCAAAGCAGTGGAAATGAGGATACATGGTCTAATTAAACTGATTGTATGCTCCATTTATCTGCCACCAAATGCGCCCGTCGATCATGATGACCTACTCAACATATTGCAGCAGCCCACACGGCTATTCCTCCTCCTAGTAGACTTCAACACACACAGTGTGTTGTGGGATTCGAACGTCGATTGCCCCAGAGGCCGAGTGGTTGGTAGATTAATGGAGCATGAAGACGTTTGTATCCTGAATACAGGACAAATGACCCACTTCACCCCTGCTTCCAGATCGTCCTCTGCCATTGATCTTTCTTTGTGTCTCCTTCAATTGCGGTTTCCGTGCATTGGGAGGTGGATCGCGACCTTCATGGAAGCGACCACTACCCTATTTGGATGCACGTTGAGTCTGAACTTGGAGGAGGCAATAACCAACACAAATGGAACATCAGTGGTGCAGATTGACAGCTCTTTTACCGTTCTGTACTGCTGGAACCCTGCCATACTATACAGAAGAAGGTGAATCACTTCACTGAAGTGATTCACCATGCAACTGACGTTTCCATGCCGAAAAGCTCCGAAATGCTACGAAGGACGCCCGTCCCCTTGTGAAACGATGAATGTCGTTCCGCTATTCAGGGTCACAGATGGGCGTTGCGTCGTTTTAGGTTGTACCCAACATCTGACAACCTGGCAGCGTTCCGTATTGCTAGAGCTAAGGCACGTCGTGTTATTAAGGAGAGCTAGAATAGGTCATGGCAGTCCTTTGTGAGCGCAATCAATCATTCCACATCATCGTCCAAAGTATGGGAGTCCATCCGCCGTATGTCTGGAAGGTACTCCCGCCCACCAGTATCTGGATTACTGGATCAAGGGCGTGTAATTACCGACGAAGGAAGCATAGCCCAACTGATGGCAGAGAATTTCGCTGCCATTACTTCATCTGCCATCACTTCATCTGCCACTTTGGACCTTCAGGTCCAGCAGCGGAGGACTGCTGCCGAAAGGCGCACCCTGTGCTTTGATTCGTCGGATAGAGAGGCCTACAACATCCTGTTTACACTGTGGGAGCTAGAGTCTGCATTAAACAGTGCCAAAGACACTGCTCCAGGGCCAGAACTGATCCAGTACCAGATGCTGAGGCATCTTAGTAAGGATGCTAAAGAGTACCTTCTAGATATTTTTAACGATATATGGACCAGAGGACACTTCGCCAACTCGTGGAAAGAAGCAACATTAATTCCTATTTTAAAACCTGGCAAAGATAAGTTGTTGCCAGGTAGTTATCATAGTATCGCTTTGACAAGTTGCATGGGGAAGACGCTGGAGAGGATGGTAAATCTCCACCTCGTCTGGTGTCTTGAGTCCCACAATCTGCTTAGCCAGTTTCAGTGTGGATTTAGGAAGTTCCGTTCCCACTTGGACAACCTGATCCTGCTGGCGGCGGCAATACAGTATGCATTTATCCACAGCCAACACCTTTTCGGCATTTTTTTCGACATAGAAAAGGCCTACGATATTTCCTAGCGGCATGTTATTTTAAAACAGTTACACGAATGGGGTTTTAAGGGAAACCTGCCCTGTTTCTTAAAATCATTTTTATCTGGTCTTTGCTTCCGGTACTGAGTTGGTAGCGAAGTGTATGATCTTTTTATCCGGGAAAATGGTGTTCCTCAGGGGTCAGTTTTAAGCGTGACGCTTTTCGCTATTGTGATTAACAGTATCTCAAGCATTTTAAGGAGTCCAATACGCTATTCCATGTATGTGGATGAATTTTTAATTTTTTGTACGTTGTCTAGCCTGAGAAGGGCAGAGCGGCAGTTGCAACTCGCGCTGAATAGGCTGGATGAATGGTCAGTGCACACCGGTTTTTGTTTCTCTGTCGAGAAAACCCGGTGTGTACTTTTCACTCGTAGTAGGAGTCTTTTATCAGAGCCCCACCTTTCCTTGAGAAAAACTGTTTTAACTTTTACAGAATCTGTTCGGTTTCTGGGCCTTATCTTAGACAGTTTGCTAACTTGGCTGCCACATCTTAAAGATATGAAAGCCAGAGCCCCAAAAACTTTAAAGGTTTTAAGATGTCTGTGTGGCAGGTCATGGGGCCCTGATCGCTCCTGCCTGCTACATTTTTACAAATCCTTTGTACGGTTGCGGTTGGGATATGGTTGCAAAGTATATGGTTCGGCATGGGACAGTTATCTACGCATTTTAGACAGTGTCCACTATGTGGGAATTCGGCTCGCCACGGTTGCCTACCACACCAGCCCGATACCCAGCATCTGTGCTGAATCAGGTGAGCCACCGCTTTCCATCCAGCAGCACCTCCTAATGGTGTGACACTACATGCATATTGCCACAACACCTGGCAGTCCCGTGTACGACGTGGTTACTCGCCCATGCTTAGAACAGTTATACACCAATTGCCCAAGAGCAACCAAACCGTTTAGTTACTGTACAAAGGCTATTTTAGAAGAATATGGGCTCAAGATTCCCTCTTTTTATCACCAGGGTTGGAGCAAATCTCCTCCCTGGCTTTTAAAGAGGCCCAGAATGATTTTAGACCTGTCGATGTAAAGTAAGCTGTTTACAGCTGATAGGGTATTTTTGAGTGTTTTTTTTATGATATTTTAAACCAGCATCATGATTTTACCCCGGTATATTCGGATGGTTCTAAGCAGGCTAACAGTGTAGGCTGTTCAGTAGTGTTCCCTCGAGCGACTTACAAATACAAGCTGGATAGCAGGTGCAGCGTCGACACTGCAGAGTGCTACGCCCTGCTAAATTCGCTCCAGCATATGAAGGTAAGTCGTTATATGAAATATATCATATGCTGTGATTCCCTCAGTTGTATTCAGGCGTTAGTGGACATTTCCCCAGCAGACTGTATGGTCCAGAACATACAAGACGCCCTCCAATCTTGTGGGAAGGAGGTTATATTCTGTTGGGTACCAGGCCATGTGGGAATCAGGGGGAACGAGGCAGCTGGTATAGCTGTCAAGTTAGCCTGCGACAAGGTAAGAACTGACTTTGATCTGGTCGCAAAGTCAGACCTTGCCTCGGCAGCGAAAAGAATCGTCTTCAATGGTTGGCAGAGGCAGTGGCTGGAGGTAGAGCATAATAAGCTCCGGCTGGTCAAACTGACCGTTCAGCCGTGGAGCAGCTCCTTCCAGCGGGCGAGGAGGGATGAAGTTCTTCTTAGGGAGCATTCATAAATTACGTGAGGTGTTTTTCCCGATTTCCGGACCCCCCCCCCCCTCCCTCTGGTGAGATCTGGTCCGTGAGATTCCCCCCCCCCCCCAGAATTCGCTCTCACAAGTTTTTGAGACCTTTTTTGTTTTTTGTATTTCCAAAACAGGGTACAGTCCCACTTTTCAACGAAATACCCCCCTAAAATCGACTGTTGCGTGTTTTGTAGACTTTTTTTTTTTAGCTCTACAGTCCAGCAATAGTTTGCAAAACCTCACGTGAGGTTTCTGTTGACCCCCCCTCCCCCTTGGTGAGATTTCGCCCCCCCCCTCCCCCGTATTTCACTTCACATAATTTATGGACTCCCCCTTGCTCACCACATTTTAACTGATTGTGTTTTATTTTTTGACTTCAGGTCAGACGTTGGCCTAGCCAACGATCTGTCCTTTATTTTAGGTAGTGACACTAGCAATGTGGCTAAAGTTTTAAAATTTTGTGTACTGGGCCAAATTTTTTGGAAAGAACGACCTAATTTTTTTAAGGTGGATGAGTGGTTATTTTACAGCCACTCATCCATGTACATAGTTTTTGTTTTGTTTCTATTCATTTTGCTATTAATTTTAAGGTTTTATGTCTGGTTGGCCTCTTCACAGCCAACCAGACATGTGCAGTGAAGTTCATATTTTAATGGCCCGTTTAAAGCCAATATTTTAGCATTTTACTTGGATTTGCCGCCTGTGTGTCCAACCCCTCTAATATCTACCATACAGATGGTAATAGTTAGATTTTAAGCCAAATTGCCAAGTCGGTTGTTGTTAGGGCGTTATGTCTCCGTCTTCGACGCGCCCTTAAGCTCCAATAACGACAAAATCATCAATTCCTTAGGGTCTGAAAAATTTTGTTTCTATTGGACTCAAATGTTTGCTAGCCATAAATTTATTTAGCTTTGGAAATTTTCAAGTTTTCAAGGAACCTTTTGTGGGTAATACTATGACTTTATATATATATATATGTACTAAACATTTGGATAGGAGAAAAGTTCAAAGTTAAAATTTTAAAAAAATATATTTTTTTGCTGAAAAATCATAGTTTTCACTTTATAAAGTGAAAAACATTTATCCTAGGAATTCTGTTTTTATTCTCATCAATTTTTTTGCTGAATCTAAGAATTAATAACATTTTGCCCTTTTCAAGTCAATTTTTTTTAATGAAATTGTTGCAACATTCTGCTGCCAAGATTTTGCTTGTTTAATTTTTAATTTTCTGCATCAAGTGTTTTTGAAAGTAAATGAACCAAATCCAAATGAAAAATTATGAAATTAGGAGAAAAAAGAGCAAATACAGTATGGAAATGAGATCAAATAATGTTCAATTGCGTTTTTATTGCTAAAGTTGCATTATAAAAATAAAACATAAAGAAAAGAAATTATTATATTTTACAATTATCAAATTATGATAGTTATGCTTTTGAAGAGTCGGGGAAAAAATTTTCTGCACTCAGATGCAACTTATAACAGAAATTTCCACTGTCCATCTTCTGTCTGGAATTCCATCCGAAAGATCTGGCAAAGTTTGTGCAATCCTCTTCATCACCACCTCCCAGACCATGAAGTGGTGGGGACAAGAAGGAGAAAAGGCCAACATAGAAATGAAACTGCAATTTTTTGAGGTCTTCACAGAGTCTGAGAAGTCTGTCACTTCTGTGGACACTGAAACAGCGAGATGCTGGCGGATGAACGTGGACCTTTCTCTTAGCACTCTGCGAATGGGGACCTACCCGAGTAGGGGTCAGTAAAGTTGAACAGGTAGGACGGTTCCCATACTTCAGAGGAACTTGAAAGATTTTCGCACTCGCACTCTTAACATAGTCTAAACCTCTATCTCGAGGAGACACACTTTAGACCTACCCATCGTCAAATGCTAAGAAGTTATTATTGATCAGAGGGGGAAGAGGCTGCATTAGTATGAAACACACTCCATTCTGAACCTTTTACCCTCACCTCAGCCTTATAAACAGCTGACAGCATTCTCTGTATACGTACCACCAAGTGCACCAGTTGGTGACGATCATCTGGCTAACATCTTGCTGCTGCTTATTCTGTCATTTCTCCTGTTGGGAGATTTCAATGTCCATAGGGCATTATGGAGTTTGATGACTGATTGCCCCAAAGGTCGAGGGGTTTGGAGATTAATAGAGTGAGATGAAATATGAATCCTCAACACCGGACAAATGATGCATTTTATTAATGCTTCTGATTCATCTTGTGCACCTTTTGCTTCACTCTCCTTCAATTGAAGATTGTGCACTGGTAGGTGCATCATGACCTTCATGGGAAATACCTCATTTTCATATGGTTGCACATTGTGTTCGAATATGGTACAGCGAACACTGACACGAATGGAACATAGGTAAACTTAATAGGTCTTCAGCCATTCACTTGTAGGAAAAGTGAACCACTAGACAGAAGTGATCCATCAGGCGATTGATGTTTTCGATTCCAAGAAGTTCAAAAATGCTGCAAAGAATGGCCATTGCTTTGTGCAATGATCAATGTCGTTCCACTATTCAGGGCTGTAGACATGTGTTGCATGATTTTAGGCTCCACACAACACTCAATAACCTAACAGCATTCCAGACTGCAAGAAATTGGGCACATTGTGTTATTCAAGAAAACAAATATTGTGACAGAAAAATGTGAGCACCATCATCAATCATCAAAATATGAGAATCTATCCACCATATTTCTGGAAAGTACTTTCGATTGCCAGTATCAGGATTACTGACTCAGGGGCACTTAGTTTACTCTGAACGAAGTATTGCACAGCTGATGGCATCAATTTGGAACCAACAGTAAGGCAACAAAGAATTTATGTGAAAAATGAAAGTTTGCTTCATTTTGTTGCATATGGAAACTGTACAGTAACCAGTTTACCATCTTGAAGTTTGAGTCTACCTTAGACTGTGTCACACTGGGGCCTGACCTAAACCAGTGCCAGACGATGAGTCATCTTGGTAAAGATGCTAAATAGTACCTTCTTGATATTTTTATCAAAATTTTGACCTAAAGATCCTTCCCAGACTCATGAAATGAAGCCACATCAATTCCGTTTCTCTTTGTCTTTGTGAATTACGTTTTATTCTCTTAGTTCTTGGATATATGAGCAGAAGAAGAGGCTACAGTTCTAGTATGTAGTTTGTAATATCTCTTTTAGGAGTTCATGCCTTTCTTTAGCAAAGTATAAGTCATCGTTTGAGAATATCATTCATAATGTTAAATGCTTAGTTTGGAAGGTTGTGTTGCAATCATCCTTGTACAATATTTCTTCATCTAACAGTATCAGTAGCGTTAAGTGTTGGTAGGACTAATGTCATTTTTATAACATGTTATTTCAGTTTTAATTTGTGTAACTTTTCAGTTTTGAGAGTTCAGAATTTGGTATTCATGAATTTTTTAATACTTGAAATTAATTCAGTTAGGAGTGGAAAATTATTTGGTAGTATTATTTAAATGAAAAAACTCCCTTTTAGGAATATAGTACAGCAAAATGAAATTCTATCTGAATATTAGTAAATATGACCAGTGAAAAAATCACTTTGAGATGCTGGGATGCTACACATAAGTAGCTGCAATGAGCAGATCTTAAATATGCCACTTCACATCTTACTGCCTCCCCAGTGCTGGATGCTAGTGTTTGACAATCTCATTTGGCTTGTTTAAATACTTTTTTAGTTGAATTAAATATTGGCTCTGGACCCTAAGTATGTGTCGTGTGTTATTGAACGACCGACCAGATAAGTAATATCTTTGCTATAAATAATGGCAAGGAAGGCTTTTGTATTATTATTTTGTGTGATTAGGAGGGGAAAATGGCTTGTGAGGGTTGACTCAGTTGTAAAAATTTTTACCAAATTTTGGGAATATTGTTATTTTGCTGTACTTCTGGACAAGAAATTTCAAAAGTAAAAGTCATTGTACCATAACTTCAATGCCAGTCTGTCTCAAATATTCAACATAAATGTACAGGACAGTGTATGGAAATTTTCTTGCTTTTACGTTTCGTTCACTTCCTTCCCCCACTTTCCCTTCTCTTTATTTAAGGAAAAAGAATGACACAGATATGTAGAAGTTGCTGGAGTGTTAAGAATATGTTGTAGTATAGCATTCTGTGAGAAGCAAACTTAACTTCTAAAGCTTCCATTATTACTGCACTAAAAGACTCTTATGAAAGAGCCAAATTGGGGTATGTGATTTGAAACAAGAATGTTAAATGAGAAGATAATCTGAAGACTGCATTGATACTATCACGTATGAATGAAATCATCAGTTGAAGAAAAATTATATGTTTGGGCACAAATATGGTATGGTCTCATGTTTAAAGTATTTCTTTATTTTATAAATAGCAGAGTTCCTGGCGTTGCCAGGTCTAGTTGGCATTGATTTACCCATACACCATTTTTATTCACACATTGATAAAAATGTACCAAGTTTCATACAATTTGCGCCATCCATTTCCAGAAGTAAAGCAAACCTAGATTCACCTGCACCCTGCCAAGAAAGGAGTGGGTTGAAGTTCATTTACCCATACACTATTTTTATTCGTCTGAGAAGATTAATGCTTACCAAACTTAATTGATTTCTGGTAATAAACTAAACATTGATTTAGGAGCACAGTTCTAAGAATGAGGTGGTTTGGATACTTTGAGATAGAATGTGGGGATTCAATGATAACCGTGGCATGATGATGGATTCTTATGTAACTTGGCGAGACAAATTGGAATTGAAGAATAACATTTTTTGATACCTCGCTTAGTTCTCAATGTATCATATCTCAAATTTGACTTGGTTAGGTTGAAATGTAGCCTGGACCAGAAGAAAAATTTTGCCATAGTTAAATTTGATGATGAATTTGTATGTAACTTGACAAATTGAAAATTAAGAATAAATGTTTATGATATGTCGCCTAGGTCTCGATATATTCTATCTTTCAAGTGAGGAGGTTAGGATGAGATCTGGCCTGGATGGAAAAAAAAAAATCACCAAAACCACTATATCTACATGGTAGAAATGCTTTATAGGTGTTTTATTTTCTTCCTAGTAGTTGTGGTTAGGTTGAAATATGGCCTGGACCAGAAGAAAAGGCACCAAAATTATAAGGAACTGTACATATAATTGATATTTGACATGCTATATCTCGAAAACTAAGGTAGATATCAATAAATTTTATTCTTTATTTTTAATGTGTTTTGTCATCAAATTTTGGTGCCATGTAATGATAGAACTGCCTGGAATGTCAGTTTTCATTTTAGTCTACGTTATATTTCAACGTAATTACGTCTGCTAATGTTGCTGCTTGAAAGTCAAAACATTGAAAGCATTAATACATTCCTCATTCATAAAAATGTATATGGATTGTGTCTGTTTATTCCAGCATCGCGTAGAAAATGCAGAGTTTGAATGGATTTTCAGAATTTGAAAACCTGGGGTCAGCATTAAAATTTAACGCATGTCTTAAGACATTAAAACACATTTATTTTACCAATTATCTAGCATTACCTGAAAATTGCTGAATCGATTTAGCCAGAGTTTTCACAGTGTCAAACATTGATGTGTCTCATTATGTTGACTTATCTGCCACTGGGAGCTAAAGATTTTATTGTGTTACTTCATCTGGTACTGGAACACATAGCTAAAATATATTCTGTACCTGTATAGTTGAATACTGGGTATTCAGAACTGTGTATAAAGTATTCAGAACTAAGCGAGATATGAAAAAAAAGTATTATTTACTTTCAATTTGTCAGGGAGCTTCAAACTGCGACGCCATTTTATTGTGAACAGAATGCCAATGACGATTGCCAGAGACATTGTAGTTGTGCTGTCAGAGAGTGTGGTCAAAGAAAATCTCTGTTGTTTTTTCGTTATTAGTTTCTCGCATTCATAACGACCATCTCTGGCATTTAAAAGCTGAATATCCCGAATGAAAGGAAAGAATATTTCAAGATTTGTTTAGTGTGCAAAATAGTTATTATTTTAAACTGATTTTATTGCTTTCATTAAAGGCTGTTGTGTGTTTATTGCGGTGTATGCAATATCTAGTCATTCCATCTTTGGTATTTGTCACCATACATTCAGAATTTTATTTAATGTTTCTGGTGTTATATAACATTGGAACATAAGATATAACAAACAATTCAATTGAAATTCTAAGTTTTAAAAAGTTGAAAATCCCATCGAAATCTGCTCAGTTGTATCCGAGTTTTTCTAGTTCAAATTTATCCGGTTTTCATTTTATAGATGTAGATAGATAATGGAAAGGAATAGGAAAGGACAATTAATTGCTGCATTCAGTGGGTAATACAGGAAATCGGTTAGAGGGTCATGGGGGCAACTCTGGATGATTTGCATCAGATGGCTAGTGCAATTTGTATTTAGTGTTTTTGCCTTCCATTATTTACAGAGCACATATCAAATAAATTTCAACATGTATTTTTGAACTGCGCTGATAAAACAATTTTGTTCAGAGTTTTATTATTTTCTTTATTTTTTTTTTTAAACAATGAGATGTATCAGGAATTTATTATGAATATTGTATTACATAGACATTTAAAAATTATGTTTTTGGCACTCTACTAGTTATTTTTGCCATTTAAGTATTGTTTGATAATTTTCGTCGTTCTCTGTAAAGAACACTTGTGTTGTCTTACAATCCGTCACATATTCTACCTAGGTCATGCCTGGATCTATGTTTAGCTTGGAATCAAATCCATGGAGTATACCAGTGACATGAATTAAGCAAAGGTTTGCCAGAGGTGAATTCAAATTAAGTGCTTGCAGAAATTTTCTAACTGGTTGGGGATTAGAATCAGTGATCTTGAATTTTCTAGGTGGACATTAACCTAAAGTTATCTTAGTAAAAAAATTCAACCTCAAAATTTCTGTTTTTCACACTTCTGGGTTAATAAATGATTGTGTGGTCCTCTTGAACTCTTGTTTGTTAAATTGTAACTTTCATCTACCTGTCTCAAAACTAACTGTCCTCATCAATTGAAGTAGTAAACAAATAGAATTGTTTCTGCCTCAACTATGTGCCCTCATATATGAACAGATGGGTAGTTGTATGTGGATACAAAGCCCGCTGCCAAAGATGATCTAGTATTAACTAGTTCTGTTCTTTGATTCATATGGAGCCTGTAGTGGATGCTGCACTGCCTCCATGGCACAAATATATATCATACTGCTGCTGAAGTTCATAAATAATGGTGTATCTATAGTATTATAAATCTGTAAGCAGACTGCGTGTGTCTCTTTATTTGAATGGGAAGTCCGCAAAAAATAGCAGCATTTAGGACTGGGTTTTCAAATTTTTAGAGCTAATGGTTCAAATCAAAATCTGCGGAAATAGCTAATGACTTATATGTACCAGGGGAAGAAGCAAGCAGTTAAAAAACAAATATGGGAAATTATGGGCCATGGATCATTATGCCCTTTCAGATGCTCACTCCTTTCCCAAAAAAGTGACAAAACTTAGGATTCCTTTTTATTTTCTTACGTTTGTTGTTCAGTTTTTTGAAGCACAGTACTTTAAAATAAATGGAATATGTGAATCAAACGTAATCAGCATTTACTTGCATTGTAATAGGTCAGTTGTGATGCGAAATGCATTAGATTACTAATGTGGTAGACATATATTGTCTCTGGTAGAATATGCATTCCTGCTGTCAATAAAAGACACCAATATTTCTTCCTTATATAACTCAGCTTTTTTTCTCGATGAAAGATGTCTGAGAAATGGCTACCATATATATCAACAGGTACCAATACGTAATTTTTCCTAATTATCTTCTATAGAAGGACGATGGACTTTACTCGACTAACATATATTTGGTGGCTCTAATGTGCAAATATTCCTGAATAATATCACCCAAGGAACGTGTGTACAACTTTTGGCTGCTATTCAAACCATGTACAGTAAAATAAACTGTTCTTTCTGAGAAATATCTTGATAACCCTGATTTTTTAATGTTTATCCTCATACGTGTTTTGAGTTAATGACGACAGCAACATGCAACCAATGAAATTAAAAATTAACTAGGCATCCTAAAACTTAATGTTACACCACATAAATTATAAAACTAAATCCATTATATCTTATGCTGTAACATAACGTGTCAATTGTCTTTCTGGTCCAGGCTGCATTTCGACTGAACCACACTCTCGGATAATATTGCCGTTCCAAAATCATAGCTTCAGTCAAATGCTCATTAATACATATACTGTGATGAAATCTTGATATTTTGGAATTACTTATATATGGCTGAAATAATGGCATTAATATGGTGATTTGAAAATGAAGAAAATTAAAAATAATTCTTATTGTGTCATACCGTGCAAGATTAGTTTTAATCCACGAAATTTCTATTTTAAAAGAGAAATAATTGATCGTACCAACATATCGTCAAAATAAAATCAATAGCCTAACAGTAAAAGGAAAAAAATTCTATTTCAGAAAATTAAATATGACCAAATTGTTTGTATAGAACGTTTAAAATTTTTATTATTTCATTGAAATACTTATTACTATTACTGTTATTATCAATAAGAAGTCTCTTATCATGTAAAACTCTTCCAAGTTGAGATAACTGCTATATCAATATAAATTTGTGGCACCAAGGACCCAGTCAGAGGAGCTGGATTGGGAATCATAAGAGGAGAGAAGGAGGGTGAAGAGTGTGCTAGCTGGGAATGTCCAGGGGATATGTTGGTGATGGGATATTGGCCAAAGAATTAATAATAGTGCATGGAAAGGCAAAGACGATCATAACCACAAGCTGGCTCGATTTTATGCATTTAATGGATTTGAAAAAAACTTTTGGTAAGGGTACCGGGAGTTGGAACAAATTACCAAGTGAAGTGATGGAATAATTTACCAAAAACACTTAACGTCTTTAAAATTAAAATTTGTGAATTATTAAAGAAAAAGGGATTTAACTAAAAATGTTAACTAAATAAATTAAAAAGGGGTAATTAGATGACTAGGGGAATTGCCACTGGAGTGTTAGCTCCATCACAATAAAATTAATAACAACAATAAATCGTGCAATCCTCCTTATCAGCATTTAAAAATGGCACACAGAGGTATTACAGTGAGCAACCTACTAAGTAACGTAAAGGTAACATCTTATTTCTCTTAAATATTGCTACACCTACTTATATCACAAAAATAAAAACCCTTTCTAAACTTTTTTTTTTTTTTTTTTGCTTTTATCTCTATGAATTATCTCTATGAATTAGTACAGTTAATTTTTCAGATAGCTTTTCTACTATTTTGTAAACTGTATTACATTAAAATATGAATGAAACAAAAGTCTCGGATATCAGTATGAAAACCGAGAAACCAGAGGAAAGATTTAAGAAGACCATTAGAATTAATGTCTCTCAACGTTAATTCTTCTCAGCCACAATTCATATTGTAATTTACCAAAGAATACTCATTGAGATACTATTACACCTGATGAAGACAGTGAAGGAAGCTGTTGGAAAGTTATGTGTAACATAATTTGTATGGCTGAAAACGGTGCTAACTATGTAGAAGCAATATGCTGTGAAAGATTTAACTCTCACGTGTATTAAACTCTGTCAAAATGCACTGTTTACATCTAGCTGGGCAACACATAGTTCATTATTGCCAGAACATTCTTTGGCGGAAAAAGCAGAGATGAGCAGAGCAGCTACCAATCTTAACAACTCCAATGAAAATAATTCATCATTGAAGATGCCTCGTGAGAGTTTACAGGGAGTGCAAAGAAAGGGAGGTTTCTAGAGATTTTTGGAAATTACATGTTAATCAATGTGATAAAATAGCTGGATCAGGAGTCATTTGAAGATGGACAGCAGATGAGTAGTGTATTGGGTGTATTGGCATATCTCACCATGAGGCCTGAGTGGATTGGGCGAAGTTGGGAGAGGGAGGCAAATTTAGAATAACATATTGAAGGAAAAAGAAGGCCATGACCATTAGAGAGTAGAAGTGTTTCTTTATGTTGGGGGATGAACAGTGCACCACAGTAGGAGAAGGAATATAAAGTAAAAATGTACATTAAGCAGAATTAAGAGTGTAGAGATATTGTCACTGAGCTTGAGGTAAACCCCAATTAATAATACAATTGTTGCTTATTGTTAATGTAAAAGGTTTTAACTCAGCATTAATATAGAAAGTAAACTCATCACCTACATCATCTGAAATCAATGATTTAAAGACAATAAAATATATATAAAAAATATATTTCCTCTGATAACCGTGTAGTCACGTTGGAAACAAAATGAAAGATAAACTCAGCTGGTCTCTCTGCTTTAAAATCTACTACATGAATGAGACTTCATTTTGAATACACTTTTAATCCTATAGCTTGTTTATTAATGACAAGATGAGATTATCCAAAAAATTGCCTTTTTCCCCTGCTCAGGATCAGTAAGCGATAGGTTTACCTTTTCTGTCATTTCAATATTAATGTTGCTTTATGACACTTTTTCCTGTTCTATTACCACATAATATAAATATTGGGGATTAAAATTTCTACCAGTAAGATGTTATTTTTTCCTGTTTTGTTTGTATAGTAATTGAGAAGAGCAGTTCGAAGACCTTTGCCAGCACCCTCTCAGATTTCTCATCAGATGATGATCAGCCATTAGTAAAGAAAACAAAGCCACATGATCTTCAGAAACACCACCGGCAACAACAAAAACAGCAGATTCAGAAACAAAATCGCCACCACCAGCAGCAACAACAAAAAAACCAGAAACAACAAATGGCAAGGAAAGTCATCAAGCGAATAGTTCATGGACACCGGAGACCAAAGTTGCAAATTGTTACTAGATCTAGACTGCAAGATAGGGAAAACAAAGAGGCATCAGTGCCTGGGTGAGTTCATGTCATTATCTATTTGACTCTGTTACAGATGGATAAATAATTATTAAACTTGTCCCGCTCTTTGGAAATGTTTAAGCTGTTACATGGATTAAAAGTGCTTTAATTTCATAATGTTACATAGATAACTGAATGGTGTATTCTCTTTCAGAATGACAGCTAGACCAACACGAAAAACTAAAGAAGCTGCTGCGATATATATGGAGCTGCTAGGAAAAAAGTTAGCCAGCCCAGATGTAGAAGCAGATGAGGATTCACTCTCAATTGATAGTTTCCCAGAACTACCAAATTCCAGAAGAATTGGTATATTTTTTTCTTTTTAGAAGCATCTTATTTTAACTACTTTCGAATGTTGTTAGATTATTTTAGCTATAACACAGAAGCTTACATTCTGTCTTAGATTTATGAGATGTTAGCAGAATGCTACTCTAATCCATATTTCAAACAGAAAATTTGAATCCCAACCTCTCGTCACCTCTTAAAGCATGAGGAGGTTATCGATGCAGCAAGAATTGTATGCTTTCTCTCTGATGGTAATTTAAAATTGTTTGATATTCTTCACATTACACTGCCCGAGATATATTTGTTAGAGTATGTATTAACACATTCAAAGCTTATTTGCTGATAAAAACTGTGTAAGCTGGGCAGTCCTTGTTGTCTCTCCTACGGTTATGCTGCAACTCCGACATAACTTCACTGTTATCTGCTGACAATGCCACCACGGCTGTGTCAACTGTCAAATTACCTCCACTGTCACACATTACTGTTATTTTCCAGTGCATATGTGTGTCAATACTGTATGAATAAGCTGATTAGCAGATGATTAGTAACAAGCAGCAATACACAAACTGCTATTTGAGAGATAATTCAACATCTTACTTTGATCAAGGTATCCCAGCCTGGACGCATTCTTAGTATTCGGTGAAAGAGAGGGATTGTAAGGGATCATTATAGCAATTTTGTATTTAGTTACATTTATCTGATATTAGTTGCCAGTTATCATGTTGACGAATTGGTGGGAATCGGATTCAGAAAAGAGGTGCTGGCATGTGTCATGGAGCAGTGCATAACCACCCAATCAGAGATGAGCAGCATGGCGGATCCAGACAATTCACTATCAGAAGTGTACGATCATAGAGGAAGGCCACTTGTAGAGCCTCAGGGTACCCCATACATAATATTCTGTGTGCATATCATTAATCCCCACTTATTCCTTCATAAAAAGTATCCTGTGGTTGCAATAGGCTAGCAGCATGTGCATTGTTGCCTATCGAAGATATGGTTCAGCTGTAAAATCAGTGTGATGCACACGATACATCGTCCTTATTTAAAATTACCTATATATGCCCATAATTTCTTATGCTCTTGTACTTAATAAATATGAGCTACGTCAGAGATCCTGATTAACCAAGAGAGAAGAAAGTGTCAAGTGCAGAAAACAAAGATTGGTGCAGATCATAGGCCTTCCTCCACTGACTACAGTAGTTCAAAATGGGGCAGTAATACCCCAAACCTTTACATTTGGCACAGAAATGGAATATATAAACTATTTCTGTTTGGTGTTGTAAGAGAATAAACTCATCCCATTCTGTTACAATCGTACTGGACTCTCTATCGCATTACTGTCTTGGGTCAACTTTCTGCTTGATAGTTTGGTAACGTCACCTTATTTTACACATTCCACTTTTCGTTTGCTTTCATGGAAATGGAAAATATCTGTCATATCAATTCCCACTACTGATTTGATCACACGTCCTGTCACTGTCACCTTGTAAGTTGTTTGGGTTGTTCAGGTGGATGATTACTGTTGTCCTTATGACTGTACCACATAATTATTTGATCTGTGGTTGCTAGAGTGATTAGAAATATTCTGGGTGTGTGGATGTGGGATATCAACAATGAAAGTAGGAAAAGTCAGGTTGAATATTAGTCACTCCCTCTGGTTACAGAATGTCGAGATAGTCACCATTCAAATGTTATGTACAGATTCATCACTGAGTAGATTACATGTTTGATAGAAAATAATAAAACCAAGAAGTAGCGATCATGCTGTGGAAATAACAGTGTTCACTTAAGTTTACTACTCCAGCCATATAATAGTACACTCGTTTTTTTCCCCTCTAAAGATTAATTCAACTGCACTTCTGTCGCTTATATACCACTACTGCCTATAATCCTTTTGATGTTCCCAGTTATTCATCTGGCACACTTGGCATGCCCCGAAACTGACCATCCCTGTCAACCTCCACCTTTTGACTCCCTGCTCTCTCTCTCTGTTGAGACCTCCTCATTTCTGTTTCTCTTTCCAGGTGTGTTCTTGGCCAGAGATCTTAACATAAAATAACACTCAAACTCTCTCGAGTTTTACAAGTGACAGTATTGTAACATGGAAGAAGTCTTTTGCATTTAAACACTGTTTATATTAAATTCATCTTATTGTTGCATAATCTTGTCTGTAGGGTTGATGAGGAAATGTCTTCTGCCAGTCTAAAAGTCTATACATTAGACAAATACCAGGAAGTTCCACTAAATTGATTTTTATACAATGAAAAAACTTTTGCCAATATTTCATTTTATTCAGCCAATTATCCATATGCTGTCCATTTATCTTCATGTTGGACAGTTAATGGGTTTTATGGTTTATTGTAAATTCTTGCAAGACACATACTAAGATGAGAGAATAATAGCCTATTTCTGTTGCTGTATGAATCTTAAGAAATCTTTTCTTTTGGGGTGTTGTATATTTTTTGATTGTAATAATAAGAAAAAGATTAAGATTTTGATGAAGTAAAACTGCTGACCTCACTTTTTTTACCACAAAGTAAATATCTTTTTGTTCTCTGTATTATGAAGCCTTCAGTCTATCTTCGACATGACTGGATTAAAACTGTTAAGGTTCAATGACATGTTTATATTATTTTGTTGTAACCAGTATTGATTTTGTGAATGATCAGTGATGTTGTTAGAAGTTGGATCATACGTTTGTGTTCTTGAATTTAGTATATGTTGAGTGTTGAATAAAGCATGTTATACGTATAGTGTTGTGTTTGAATCAATTCACCAAGAGCTCAAGAATGGTATAGGCCTAAGTGCCTAAAAGTTAACCCATGTGCATAAGTGAAAATGATCAAGATTAGAAAAACTAAACTTTTGGCAAATTGAAAATTATTGGGTAAGAATGTCTGTGACTAGTGTCATGCAAACAGAGTCTGGGTTCACTCAGTGTACCACAGTGTGACCTTTGATTGCCATTTCTGGAAACACCAGTACATAGGACTGAGCATGGTCATAAGCTCAGGGCAGACAGTAGGCTTGTTTAGTTGTTTGTGTGGTGAGTGGTGAAAAATGAACAGGACACACATTGCACTGCACTCTAAAAATTGTCCAAAGACCCAGCTTAATTGATAAATGAAGTAGCTGTTAAATTAAAGAGTAGGATGCATGTGTCTTTTAAAAAATGTGGATAAAATAGAACCCAATTAAAAAGTGTTATGTGGCACAAGTTATATAATTCACAATGAGTTCACAAATGATGAGGTAGGATTTTTAAAATGCATTACATGAGACGTAGTTTCGCTCTATCATTCAGAAACAAGTAGCTTTTTGAGACATCATTGTATAAATATTCCAGCTGATATCAGCAAGGTCTTAACTGAAAAAGGTGTGCCAAAGAATGCACATCTTAGGCAGGCTTGTGTTGTAACTCAGATGCTGCTGTTAAAATTAGGCTAAAAGTAACACTAGTTTTTCAGGTGGCTACAGACAGTAATTGTTGTTCTCACTGACTTGTGTACTGATTATTAGAAGAATTATGATAATTATAAGAAGTGACATCACTTGGGCATAGCAGTGTGCTTTATTGATGTGTAACAATATGCTCTCATGTGTGCTCCCTTTCCAGATGAATCGCACACAGGAGAAAATATAATCAGAGAAATTAATTTAGGGATAGCTGAACTTGGCATTTTTCCTGAAACTTTTAAAGAAAGTTGTTTATACTGTCCTAATGTGGTACTTCCCTTATAACAATACAGTCACTTAGGTCCACATGGCACTAAAACATACCCTAGATGAGGAAACATTTCTAAAACATGAATTTATAGAGCTACATGCAGGCATGTAAAAGCATAATTAGATATTTTCAGAGAACTAGTTTCTCAATCAGGTACTCAAGACACTTAAACAGGAATTACAGCACCAGATGGTGCACTGTGTTATGATATGTAGTATTCTGTATAATTTCTCGGGGTCATGGCCTTCAATTCAGATCAGAAGTAAATGTCTTTGTCCACCAAATAAAAAATTGAAGCTTCAGTTTCTGAAATACTTTGCAAGCGTATGTTGCTGGATACAAGAAAAACAAAGTAGAATGCTAAATAGATTATGCATCCTTTGATGATGAAAAAGAAGAAGACAATCTATTATTTGCTGAAAATTCAGTACAAAAAAATTCCATCTGTTGTTTAAAGTAACTAGGAAGATTTTATACACACCAGCTACAAGTGCTCCAAGTTTTGATAATTTCAGAAATGTGATTCAGTTTTTCTCCTGCGTATGTGAAATGCTCTTTTGGCTATTCACAATCAAGAATGAGAGTTATTTCATTACAATGCATTTAATATTAAATAGTAATATAAATAATTAGAAGACGGCACATAACATTTCTCAAGTAAGTGGGCGTCTCTCTTCCAACCTGCAAGACGGTTTTAGCTTCAACTAAAGGTTTCTTGATTTTTGATACTGGCTCAAATTAATGTTAAATGTGACAGGTTCACTTAACTACAAAAATAATGGGTCAGAAATTTTAGCAACCTTTTGTTTATTAACATTGCTTATTCATGTATATCAAAACTTTTTATACAAAGCATAATTTAATTAATGAATGTCCTGATCAAAATGAGTGAGATGCAATGACTGCAAAATGAAAACTGGTAGGCTCGCTGTTCTATGTATTTAAGAATGTAACAAACAGTAATCTGCAACCAGCGCTGACCTGCGTGCCTGATGGCGGCAGTTTATATTGACATAGGAATGTGGGAGAAGTGTTACAAGGCTTGACAATGTGTAACTTTGGTTTCTTGACAATCCAACATTGTTAATACATTAAACAACAATCTGTTAACCATAAAATGATGAAAAAATTATTCAAAATCTTTCAGAAAGAATTCTGAATTAACAGTTTAATTTAATGCTGATGGAGTGTCTGCTACTGTAGCAGTTTTCCTACACATAAATTTTTACTCTTTTTTTTTTTTATCTACTTTTCCCCACTACTAATTTCAACTTTAAATTCTTCTAGCATTTTTGGTAATGTAGTCATTATTTCTCTTGGTAATTTATTGCAGTACGTGACCCCCTTACCTACAAAAGAAAATCTTCCCACACCTAAAATTGAATGCCAGGTTGTGGTCATGGTCATCTTTTACCTTCTGTGCACCTCTCCTAATTATTCCACCTATATCTCTCCATGCATCATCGGCAATTACGCCTTATACACTCCCACGACTCTCTTCAACCTTCTCCTCCTGTCTTCCAGTGAATCCCATTTCTTTTATCATATCAGTTACTAACTTTGATCTGTGGTAATTTCCAGAGACAATTGTAGCAGCCCTTCTTTGCACCCCTTACACAAAATGTCTCATACTACATTACCATATTAAAGCAATGGTCTCTCAAAAGATTTGTAACCCAGTTCTTTTATTTCTCAGGTAAACCCCCTCATCACCCTCTCCAACAAGTGAAGGATTTTGAAACCTTTTGTACTGCCTACCCAATGTGTCCTGTCCAGTTGCAATTGTTATTAAATGTTATGCCAAGGAATTTACAATTCAAGCCTTCATCAAGTAATTCTTTCCCCACCTTATATCCACAATCAATCTTTAGTAGTTTTTTTTTATCTTTTTATCTGTGTCCCTGTTAAGCTGTATCTTCTTTGCTTTTACCTTCATACCATGCTGTCCTACCCATCTAGATATTCTGTCCATATCACCTGCACCTGTTCATTCTTCTACCATTTTGATCCTATTACACACCATTATATCACCTGTAAACAACTTAACTTCTGGCAGTAAACTATCAACACAATCTTTCATTAGAATAATGAATACCAGTGGTCCCAATACACTACCCTGTTTTCTACTCAGCAAATCACTTTTTCGTCTACCCCAACAGTTTTTATGGTAACCAGGAAATAATAGGAGCTAAGTAGCAAATGGATTTACAAAAATATGGTAGCGAAATGAACCACCTCTTACCTGAGATGATGGTTTCATGGGGTCAACACATAAAAAAGCACAAGAACAGGAAAAATAATGAATATTTCAGGACTTGGCCCTTTGTCAACGGGAGAACATTATAGAGGGAGGGTGGTGTAGGAGACCGTAGACCGTCTCACAGAATGACCAAGAGATGGTCTCCTACACCACCCTCCCTCTATAATGTTCTCCCGTTGACAAAGGGCCAAGTCCTGAAATATTCATTATTTTTCCTGTTCTTGTGCTTTTTTAAGTGTTCATCCCGTGAAATCATCATCTAAGGTAAGTGTTGGTTCATTCTGCTATCCTTTTTTTGTAAATCTAATAGTTTTATCTTATTTATCACTCTGCCTATAGCCTTTGAAAGAACTAGTGTTGCACTATTGACTGGTCTTCCTTGTCAATTTCATCCAATATATCTTCCATATAGCCTACTAACTGAGATTTACATGAATATCCTTGCCTAAACCCATTTTGTTGACTTGAAAGCCACTTACGTTCCTCACAGACTTTAACGTACATTACAGACAATTTAAATACATTGAAGTAAAGAGAAATATTATCTCTCTACTACCAGAAATTTTGATTTAAACTTAATTAGATAGCCTAAAACAACTGTTCTGCCCAGATCCCCTCCCAGATTTTGTCAAATAACACTGCAGTTTCCGATAACAGAGGACTCCTGCTCTAATTTTTAAGACGTCAAAACAAGCAGTTTACAAAATCATTTCAAATATTTATTACGCTTTAGTCAATGTTGTGCAGGATTACATTTAGATAAGAATTAAAATCTTACATTAATCTCATGAAAAATGGCATTCAAGGTTCTTTATTTTTCTATTAATTTGTTATTTCTATGAGTGCATACCGCCTTTTATTGTGATCTTTGTAGTCTTTTAATGTGTAATTCCACAGAACAGATCAATTGTGGTACAGCACTGTTAATGTAATAACTTTCCAGTTAGTCCACTCAACCTTTAGTTTCAAATATCAACTGGAGCCTCCAAACTCCAATGACACATCCCAACTTCCCAGTCTCTTCAGAAATGTCATGGCTTCCTTTCAAGTGGACCAACAGCGTGGAGTTGGCAAGCTGCTTGATATGGTTTTGCACAGGCCAGTGCACATGTCCACGTAACATAAAATTATGCAAGTTGGCAAGGACAGTTGTCATTTCACAGCATAGCATTTACACAACTTTGTTCAAGTTTTGTCTAATATAAATTATAGTTTAGGGAATTTTAAAAGAAATGAATTAACCAGTGAATGGGAACATATACTAGAGGAAGAGCCTAAGGTAGTGAAAAGGCAAATAGGAAAGCTTAAGAAATTTAATGACTATGTAACAGCTGTGAGGAAAGTGATGTATTATTTGCTCCACACATACGATCAGATGGTGATGTTTCAATTAATATTAATTTTAGACCAGATAAAGGGATATGGTTAGATGCGGTTGAAGAGAAACTGAGGTCTTTTGAAGAAAATAACACTTGGGAGGTTGTAAGAAAAACAAATGGCAAATAGTTAATTAATAGTAAGTTGGTGTTCACGAAGAACAATATTAATGGTTCACTTATTTGTAAGACAAGGTTTCAACAGAATAAAGATAGTGAAGACATTAACTATCCAGTCACAAAATTAAAAATATGTAGGTTTGTTGCAGGTGAAAGGGACTATTACATAAATGTAATGGATGTTAAGAGCATTTTTCTATATGGAGAAATTAAGGAAAGTGTTTACTTAAAACCACTATTAGGGGCAAAAATTAAACAGATTATGCTATTAATTTAAGGAAAGCACTATATGTTGTAAGAAGATCGCCCAAATCCTACTATGAAATATTTAACACTTCCATGAAAGAATATGAAGTTAAACATCCAGATAATGATTTGTGTATATGTAAAAGGAGATTTTTATGTAAATAATAAAGGATATGGAAAATTAACCTGTCACTCACTAAAAATTGGTGGTAGGAGTAGGGCGAACCCATAAAACATGACAAACCCAGTTGTACAACACTTCAGCTTAAAGCCTTGCTAATGCAGAGAGGGATGGGTCACTTGGCAAGGTGTGCACTCACCTAGGGTTACTGTATAACTGGCTTGGCCTAAGAGTAGGGGCGGAGGGGTACAATAATGTGAACTATTAATAGCATTAAAAAAAAAAACTACAGATGATGGAGGATCACTTAAGTAGATATGTGGGTAATGGAAACAAGGAAACTACTATTAGGCACTGAAAGTAAAACTGTATAGGGAAGTGTACATATATCAAAATATATCATTTAATAATCAATAAATGAGGAAGCAGTAATAAAATAAAATATAAAAGTAAAAAAAAAAAAAAAAAAATGATGAGATTACTGGCAGAATCTTATCAGAGATTGAAGCCAGTTTGATGTTTGGCATCCAGGATTTTTGGCAAGCTATCTGTGAAGTTCACATGCAGTAACAGTTTCTGGGAAAACTCCATCATCTCTCAGCTTAAAACAGTTGTTAAGATTTTTGGAGTTGTGGGAACTGCTGTTATTATTTATTATTATTATTACTCCACGATTCACTAAATGTGTGTGGCGGAGGGTGCATTGCACTTATCGAAAAGGGTGATAGTTAGGAAGGGATATAAGGGATGTGACAGGAGGCGCTCATGGGCTATTGTGAGGAACCATCCCAGCATTCGCCTGGAGTGATCCGGAAAAACCATGGAAAACCGTGATCAGGATGGCCGGAGTGCTTTATCGAAAGCTACTCCTGTCGAATTTTAAGTTTACTCGCCCGTAAATCCTTTCTATTCCATTCCCTAATCGCTCGTGGAAAAAATGAGTACAGAAATGAATTGGTTCTGTCCCCGATTTCTCTTATCTTATTTTCGCCGTCATTCCGAGATATGAATGTTGCTGGTAGCAATATTTGCTGGCTGTCATTCCGAAATACGTCCGTCGTGAATTTTTCAATTAGCTTCCGTCGAGAGCAACGACTTCAGTGTTTCAGGTCTTCCCAACCTAACTCCTTCAACATCGCACTTACGCTTTCCCTCCAACTATATATGCCTGTCACGAATCGGGCGGCTCTTCTTTGGACCTTCTCTAATGCCTCCATTAACCCCTTTTGATGGGGAACCCATACAGAACAACAATATTCTAAGTGAGGATGTACTAGTGACTTGTATACAATCGATTTAACTTCCAGAGTGCATTGATTTAAATTACGACCTAGAAATCGGAGCATTCGATTTGCTTTTCCCACTACATTCTCGATATGCTCATTCCACGACAAATTATTACGAATTGTTACCCCTAGGTATTTAGCGGAATCTACCGTTCTAAGGACAGTACCATTAATTGTATATTCATAGTTAAATGGTGTCACCTTTTACTTACACGCATGACTTGGAACTTTTTAATGTTTAACTCCAACTGCCAATCTTTACATCACGCAATTATTTTCATAATATCGTCTTTTAACAAAGTGCAGTCGTCCTGGGTTTTGATTTCACGATAAATAGCATCATCGGCAAATAATCTTTTCATCCCCCCTATTATGTCGCATAAACCATTAATGTGAAAAGCCTTTTTAGATTGTTTGCTGATGATGCGGTTATTTATAGCGAAGTAAGAAATTTTGCCGATTGCTTAGAAATTCAGTTTGATCTGGATGTTATTATGGCTTGGTGCGCTTAGTGGCAACTTACTCTAAATTGTAAAAAGTGCAAGATAATGAGCATAACTAACAAAAAGAATCCAATCGTTCAGAAATACGAGTTAAACAATACAGTTATTGTTATGGTCGATTCTATGAAATTTTTGGGAGTAACAGTACAAAGGAACATGAAATGGGACATACACATTAATTCGTTAGTAGGTAGAGCAAATTCTAGGTTTTGATTCATAGGTCGAATCTTGAAAAATTCTAATGAACAAAGGAGATAGCATACAAATCTCTTGTGCGTCCACATTTGGATTATTGTTGTGCCATTTCATAAGGGGTTGATTGAAAGTATAGAGAAAGAACAGAGACGAGCTGCTCAATTCATGACCGCCTGCTACAGTCCTTATGAAAACGCCACAGAACTGATTAGTAGACTAGGCTGGGGGTCTCTGGTAGATAGAAGACACACGTTTCGTTTAAACTTATTGGTAAACATGCGTACTCCCAGTTTCACTTTGGAGTGTAGTGAAATACTTCTTCCACTAACCTATTTGAGTCGGAAGGACAGGAAAGATAAAATTAGACAAATAGGTGCCGCACTGATTCTTATATGAATTCTTTTTTCCCTCGTACCATTAGGGACTGAAATGCACAACAAAGAGATTAGCTTTGATGCTGAGCACCCTCTGCCACCCACGATTTTGTGAATTGCAGAGTATATATGTAGATGTAGAGTGTATATGAGAAACAACAGAGGCCCTATCATGCTTCCCTGGGGGACCCTGGACCTCACTTCGGTACTTGATGAACGCTTACCATCGAGAACTACACACCGTGTTGTGCGCTTCAGAAAGTCTGCAACCCAGTCGCATATTTGTCTAGATATGCCGTAACCACGAAGTTTCCTAAGTAACCTAGTGTGAGGCACAGTGTCAAAAGCTTTTTTAAAATCTAATAGAACTAAATCAACCTGGGATTGCTCATCTATAATTCGGCACAAGTCGTGAATTAGAAGAGCAAGTTGTGTTTCGCAGCATCGGCCTTTTCTGAATCCATGTTGATGGGTTTAAAAGCTCACCTTCATCCAAGAACCGCATGACATTTGAATAGATGATATGTTCTAAAATCCTGCAAAATATTGATCGGCCTATAATTCTGAGGATCATTAACATTCCCATTTTTAAACTCTGGACTTACGATAGCGGTTTTCCATTTGGCTGGTATTTTTCCTTGATCCAAGGAGACGGTATATAATTTCATCAAATACGGTGCAATTTCCTTTGCGTACCTTGAGTAGAATCTTGTAGGAATACCATCTGGTCCAGGAGCCTTATTGGATTTTACATGCATAAGCAGTTTAGTTATTCCCTCGACATCAAGATCGAGATCATTCATAATTTTGTCGGTACGATTGTTAAATATCGGAATCTCCTTGGAGTTTTCTATCCTGAAAGCTTTTTTAAATATATCATTCAAAATTTCTGCTTTCTCTACGCTTGTTTCTGATAATTCACCATTTACGACCAGAACTTTTTTGGATTAGTAATCAGATCTTTGGATAAATTCCTGGCTTGGAATTCTTTAAACGCATCGCGCATTGCCTTACGCACTTCCGCTCGCAACTGGACTAATTTAGAGCTATTAGATGTGTCCCCCGATTTCTTCACCGTTTCATGTAAACGACTTTGCCTCCTGAGCAAACGTTTCACTTCCCTATTGAACCAAGGGAAGTTCTTACTGACCTTAATACACTTCTTAGGAACAAATTGATTTAAACCCGTCCATATTAGTTCTTTTAAATTAAACCAAAGTGCATCAACATTTGTATTTAACGTGTATGTTTCAATATTTTTCGCAAAGTGATCAACCATACCTGCATCATTTGCCTTATCGAAGCAATATACGAGTTTCTCTTTGTCATGCTTCAAATTCAGACTAGATTTTAACGTTACCACAACCGCCTTGTGATCACTTTTACTGTCTTCTATACAAACTGTATCTACAATATCAGGATTGCTAATAAGAAAAAGATCCAGAATGGACGAGGAATCTTTGTCGCACCACATTGGCTCTTCGACCATCTGTTCAAGAGATCTTTCTGCAAATGATTCTAGGAATGTTTTGATTACTAACCTATCTCTTCCACCCAACCTGAACGTGTATGTGTTCCACTTAACCGACGGTAGGTTAAAGCCACCACCCACGATCAATATATGTCCTTGAAATTTTTTGTAAATTTTATTAAGTGACTCTCTGAAGTATTCGACTTTAGCCAAATCAGAATCTGGAGGTCGATAAAATGATCCGATTATGAACTTTAAATTTTTGCCAATTTTTACCTTGACCCATGTTAACTCGCAAAAATTTTCCGTTTCAGTTACGACAGAGCAATTAACGGTTCTACTGTATGGTCTAGGTAGCAAATGTAGACTGTTTGCCTGTGGCCATTCATTCTTATGAATAGTTTGTTGGTAGTGAGGCCTGTGTACAAAATAGTGCAGTGCAGGAAGATTAATTGATATATGAGGTGTGTCGGAGTGATAGTGAAGGTTTCCCCTGTGGTCAGATTGGTTTGTGTAGTGATTAAATGTTCTTTGGCTGACTCTATGGTTACCAACATTGAAGCATTAATTGTTATCTATTGTACGGTATTATAAAGCAGGATTCATATTCACTCCTTCTCCAAAGACTTAGTACAATTTCACTTTGGATTCGCAACCATCTTATTTACTCAGAATAAAATGTTAATAGGTTGTGTAAATAAACCATTGAAAGGCAAGGATTTTTTTCCCCCCTACAATGAGTTCTATTTAATCTTCAGAACCAAAGTATTTAACACTTCTCCTACACCAAGAATAAAAAGTTCCGTGTAACAAATCAGTGTTCTGTCCTTTTGAAATTGAATGTTTTTTTTTTCTTAAAAAATATATACCATAATTCAAACTTGGAATTAATTTAGTTGTGAACTAGGTACATTCTTATTCAAAAAATGTTTAATATGTACTCCCCACAGAATTTAGATTCACAATCACAGTTATGTTAGAATTTCTCAAAGTTTATTACCAGAACAATGCCATCATGGTTAAATTTCATTCCACTTTTTTTTGGTTACATGATGATAAAATTTTATTCTGCCCACTGTGACCCCCCACACACAACTGATGTTAATCACTCAATCACAGCTGCTGCTAATAAGTTTGCTGTTGGCTACACCTGCTGCTATTTATATGAGATGCCTCATTACCAGCTTATAACTAGGTTTTCCAGCTCCGATTTTTGGCTTTGCTCAGCCATTTTAAAGCCAAAAAAACTTAATAAATTTCTATTGTATTTCTAAAAAGTATATAGATTCTCTTCAAATTTTGACTGTACCCCAGAATCACCTGAAATATTCTTTCGTTTTCCTGTTATAAATTCTTAAAT